>JAEPBF010000269.1:6000000-6600000 GCA_019739055.1 Passiflora organensis
CACTGTCAAGGCGAGCTGGTAGGCCAACACACTGAAACTGAGAAATATATTGTATTGGATGTTTTAGGAGTTACCGATCTTCTAGTTACACTGAAATCAAGAAATACGTTGTAGTGGATGCTTTAGGGGTTCATAATCGACCAAGTTGAAGATTTGAATTCATTTCATCTTTAATGGGTAACAAGTAAAGGAACCACCCGTTTGATCAAACATGTATCACCAAATTTGGGTTGATCATTTAATAAATGCTATGGTGGGTTGGTGCTTTACAGCTACAAGTAGCTCCTTTATATGGCCCTCAGTGATCTGAGAATGTTCATACTTGTCAGGTTGGATGGAGAACACGTTGTTTTTGGTAAGGTAATTCAAGGCATGGATAATGTTTACGCAATCGAAGGAGGTGCCGGGACATACAGTGGAAAACCCAGAAAGAAAGTAGTTATTGCCGACTCTGGAGAGATACCCAAAAGCAAGTGGGATGAGGAAAGGTGAAATTATTTGTAACAAGAAGGTTTTCTGTTCTTGCTCCGCTTACTAATCTGTTTCTTTTGTACCTTATGTCATGTCAACAAATTCTTGCTACTGACTTTTAGATCTTACATCTATCTTGCTGGTGGTTTTGCAACCAGAAAGTCATTCATTTCTCTTGTTGCTCCTATAGCTAAGCAACGAAACTGTGGAAATAGGATACAGGAATTCATATCAAAATTACTTTGTTACGGTTTAACAATAATAAACAATGCAAGGCCAACTTGATATAATCAGTTGTACTGTCAGTTTCAGAACACAACACATGGAAACTGTATTATTTTTTCAACCTTGTGGATAACAATAATAATAATTCATCAATAACATTTGTTGACTCAGACATCAATCACAATGTTGCCCATGAGTTTCTGATTTTAAGACGGCATCGTCATTCAATTCATAAAGGGACGACCTAATTTTCTACCGAGTAACATCCCCTTGACTTGTTGCTTCTAGTACGCAACGTTGCCAGTTCTCAAAGCTGGGACATAGTGTTGGTCCTACGGGTGGCTACAAGTCATGTGCCTTCAGATGGACATGAATATTTTCTCAACCACTACACAAGGACATCCATCAAGAAGCAGCCATGAACTAAACAGAGGATTGCGAGGTTGAATCCCGGGAGGCCTCACATTTCACAACCATACGGTCCATATACCGCACATCCGCCATAGCCTTTCCTGCAGACGAGACTCGTGTCTAATTTTCTTGTCTGCTACCTTTGCCTATACCCGCACCCGCACCCGCGAACAAATAACATACAACACCAGAGTGGGCCTCGGGTAGCCTCCGATTTTCCACAAGAGAGGGCCACCCATATGAAGGATATGTCTCCCTCTCACTCTTCCACGTCCGTTTCTTTTGTTTGCTGCCTGCGTTTTCTCCTTGCGCTCTATATGTATCATGCCATACAATTATTATCACCGTCTGGGAATATTGGGTACGTACGTATGGAGCAGATTATTTTACGGCATGATCTGTTGGAATGTCGCAAATTGGTACCACGCTTTAGTAGACAAAAATGTGGAAATACTCGAGCTTAGGGATGCGAAATCTTGGAGTTACATGCACCGGAAAACTAAAATAATCCATTTTAAGAATAGAATAGCAATGGGAGAGAGTAGTGGGGTGATGGACCTGAACAGATTAACGTTGATTGGCGGTACATGCAGGGTTTCATTCACACCGATATAGCCATCTAAGTTTTGACTGCCCTCTTTCTCCATAGTTTTATATCCTCTTCCGTTCTTCATCTCACGCAAGGACTTCAAACTTTTGGAGCACAAAGAGAACTCTCCGCGATCGGGCGTGTGAACCGAGATTGGACCACAGAAGTACTTATCTACTTAGACTGAATTCATACTGCAGGTCTGGCTCGTTTGTTCTGTTTTGTACAACAAATAATTTCAGGTAAACCACTTTGGAATCAAGCACACAGTGTAACAAACCATTATACCAATTATATATTGGTGTTAGTTTATGACTTTCAATGGTAAAATGGTAACAGCCATTGTCTATGTGCAAGTATAGAATTTTATTAAAAGTCCAAAACGTCATCAACAAAATCCGCCAATGCATTTCCTTTATATACCCAAAATAAATGAATGAGACCAGCGGATAAGAACAAACTTGATGGGCTGGATGAGTTGGGTATATGCTATATTTCCAAAGCCAATCTTACAGCACAACTGGTATGGTAATTTTTAGGACACAGTAATAATCACTAACTAAAACACAAGAAACCTTAGTGTAGTTGTAATAATAATGATAACAATCACTATATGCATGTGATTATTTACTACATTATTCGTTAAAACAAAACATAGGAAACCAATCAAGTAGGGTACGAGGACAATATTGTCATTCATGGTAGTTGTAATATTGATTGAAATTGAGTGGCAATTTGGGAGCAACCTGGTTATATAAGGAGCGAGTGTGGAACTTAACTCATGTCCCTCTTCGATTAACTTTTTCTGCGGGCAAACTACCAAAGCACTAGCAGCCAATGGCTTTAAAGATGGTATTATGGGATATGTTCTCCTCTTCCCATTCTTCACCTTTTTTTGCCTTTTCTATCTCATGAACCATAGCTTACCATTTCATGATTATATTGGCAATGACAGGCGACGATCGGGATGTGGGTCAGTGATGAGTGCAAGAGTTCATTCATGGAGATGAAATGGAAAAGAGTGCATAGATACATAGTGTTCAAGATCGATGAGAAATCAAAGCTGATCACCGTCGATAAAGTCGGTGGCTCCGGCGAGAGTTACGATGACCTTGCTGCTTCCTTACCCGACGATGACTGCAGATTCGCTGTATATGACTTCGATTTTGTGACGGTTGATAATTGCCGGAAAAGCAAGATCTTTTTCATTGCATGGTTTGTCATTTTTCTTACCATTGTTTCTGTCTTCTGTTTTATTCTGGGTTCTTCCTTGCTCTTCAAACGGTGTCAGAACGTTAGCCAGTTCAAATTTAAGAAACATTGATGGCTTGCCATCTTAGTCACGAGAACTGTGCTGATTAGTTAAGTCTGGTAGAATCTATATGATCCATGTTTCTGCAACAGTATTCAAGTCATTTAAAATTGGTGTTATCACATTGACACTGCAAAAGATTAATCGTTTGCTTAGTGATGCCTTGACCTGTTTGTGATTTTACTAAAAGATTAATCTTGTTGGTCATTTGTACTAAATTTTCAGGTCCCCAGCAGCATCGAGGATCAGAGCAAAGATGTTGTATGCCACCTCAAAGGATGGGGTGAGGAGAGTGCTGGAAGGCATTCACTACGAAGTCCAAGCAACGGACCCCACTGAGATGGGGTTTGATCTGATAAAAGACCGGGCCAAATAGTGTGTTATGAATAGGATTTTAACCAAAATGATGTAGTGTATCTTACTTTTACTTAATAACCCCAACCAGGCACATCATGAACTTAATTAGCTCTTGTCATTTAGTTTTTATCCTTGCAGTTTCTGTCAAATTTGCAACAGAGTAATGCTTTTTCTTTTGATCTTGATGTGTGCTAAGGATGCTGAATCTGACTGATAAATAATTAGCCCTTGCAGTACTATGTTTTCAAGTTCAACTTTACTGTTCGAATTTGCTGCTGCAAAAAGAATCATCTCCCTCCTTTGGATTTCAAGATTCAAACCTCGAACAAGACTCTAAAACTGCAATGGAACCCTTTAATCCCTTGATCATCGGTATTGTTATCCTTGGTAGTACCGAGAAAAGAATGACCTGCAATGAGCTTTCTTTTTTACCAAAATTTATTCATCCAATGCCTTATATTTTTTTTTTTGAAGAACGACGATGAATTTATTAAAGAAACAATCTTACATGAACTGGTAAACATGCCAAAAGGCGAGACTCAGAGCTCAAAACACCAACGCACAAGAAACCAGAAACAAGGAAAAGGAAAAACAGCCAGCACCCCTAAAAAATCTGAACCCAATTAGCAACGGGAAGGACCTCAGCACCCGTAGCGAGAGTGCTATCGAAGGTTGCCCTTGACCAATGCCTTATATTTCACTCAAAACAACATACAGAAGAAGCACGCTGATTTAAAACTTGCATTACCATATATATGGGGGAACAAGAATATATAGAAAGCTGATTCAGGGTAGATAAGTACGGAAGTGTGTGGTTCTGGAGCCGTAGTATCACTTGACAGTTACAACAAGGATGAACTTGCCACTGAAAAATATGCATTTTGGATTATAATTAATGGCATGTTTTTACCCTTCATATACTTATTTTTCTCAGTAAGTTTTGAACTAGGACAGCTGAATTATGTTGTGCTTAAGGACTCTGGTTTTTCCCGGACAATGTATTAGACTATTACTACATTGTTTTGTTTTGGAAAAAAACAGATTCTATATGCTGTTCAAACTTGTAACGTTCAACCTCGTGAAGATGAAGAGTAGCTTTTGGCTAAAACTTAAATTTATACTAAATTAGGAATAATTGTTGGAAATGTTGTTAGGTCTAACGCTCGTGGAAATAGATTAGCCCAATGCCCACTAATCGAGTACATTTACCTTTTACAGACAAATACAAATTCTCTATAAAAATTCCTATAAAAGACAGTATCACTATCATGCATAAATCTTTTTTTTAATAATCCTACTCAAATCAGATCTCAATTAAGCTTGAAACTGAATACTTAATATCTTAATATAATTACACAATGGTCAACTTTACTGCCAGTTTGTACTGAGGGAGCGGATTAAAGAAACTAACTACAGTATGTTCTTTGGTAAAGCTTTTCAATTTTAGTCACTCTTTCTCCCTCTGAGTTGGAACTGAATGGAGGGACATTTAAATTTGATTTTTTTTAAAAAAACAGCTCTACTTACTATATATATGTATATAAAAGAGAATGTATATTAAATCCCATTCTTTTACAAAATTCATCTAAAGAAAATGAAATCAGCTTTCTTTCTTTTTTCTTTTTCCTTCCTTTCCCTCCCCGCTTCCCCGAATTTTCGAAATAGACAAGGGTCTGGTGTTATTTGCTTTTACTTCTATTTCCATTTTGAAACATTTCTGGTTCGGTCATCACTTTTTTTTAATAGGCATACGATAAAGAGGAAGGGCTGTCGTGGTTTCTTCCAGTTTATCACCAACCGCGTGGAAATGGAATGGTAAGAATAACTTGTTACTCAAGGAAACAGTCTCTGGTCTATTAGGAAGGATATCTTAGCTTTTGATAAAGCAAAATCACCTTTCAGTTTCAGTAGCTAAGCGATGGCTTTCAAGATGGTGAGGCCTCAGAATGCTTTCTTAACCACCAAGAGCCACAATCCATATCATACTTGGGACCATCCGAGCCACGTGAGGTCCAATGAGCCCAACAGAAACATAGGGCCACATATGTAACGGCAACGTGATGGGCCCCATCTCTACTACTCCCCAGCGTTACTTTTCGTTCCCCAAATCTTATCCTGCGTTTCTAGTTGTCTGGAATTTGTTAATAATGTTTGATTCCTGTTTATCCTAAACAGTTTTGTAAGAAACATGCCACTACAACATGGTACAATTTTTTCGAGGCTGTCCAAGTCCAATTGAGGAGGCGAGGGCCCAAGTTGAAGCCCATAATTTAATCCGTACACGACCCTCCACTTGATATTTATTTAATGAGAAGAAAGCCGTGTGGATCCAATCCAACCCAGGGGAGAGCTCCAGAAACGCGACAGCTGCCTTTTTGCTTAAAAGGAACAAACTAAAAAAACGGTTTATACACGGCCTCTACCACGGCGTGCCACCTATTTAATAGCTAGAAAATTCTCCGGTCGACACGCTTACCAGTTAGCAGTTCCTTCAATCATAAGCTTAAACACACTTTAAAAAGTGGTCATAACTCTGATAAAGTCAATCCATTCAATCCTAAAGCTTCAACAGACTTGAGAGAAAAAGGAACACATCTGTCTCCCTCTGTTCATAGTCTAGTCCTTTGGAACTCTATCACAAATCGGTTCTCGAGAATGTCTAAGAACTCTCTGTACCCTCAAGTTATTGTCACCGACACAGGAGCCACTTACTCCGGTTCTTCTTCTTCTATGTACCCGGCTATAGACATGAAAGAACTGGCGGAGAACCTTTTCCCTGAAGAGGATGATGTCGCTCGGAATGCAACTCCAAACTCAGAGCAACCCCATGAGGAAGTTCTGGTGAGAGTCCCTGGCGCGATGGTTCACTTGATCGAGAGAGAGCGTAGTGTGGAGCTCGCCAGTGGGGATCTTCAGATATTGAGTATCAAACAGGGTGACACTGTTGTTGCTGTTATTGCATGCGTTGGTGATGATATTCGGTGGCCCTTGACGAGAGACGAGGCGGCGGTGAAGCTTGATGAATCGCATTACTTCTTCACCCTTCGTATTCCCGGGAACGAAGAGGAATCGGGTAAAGTAGCCGATGAGCAGGAGTTCTTGAATTATGGGGTGACTTTTGCGTCGAAAGGACAGGAGGGTTTGTTGAAGAAGTTTGATGAGGTGCTTGAGAGGTACAGTTCTTTTTCGGCTCAAGAACGGAAGGGGACTGGCAGCAGCTGGGAGGTGGTGGCCAGGGAGACGTCGCCGGAGGAGTTTGAGGGGAAGAAGGAATTGATAGAGGGAAGCTCTGCGGCGTATTGGACTGTGCTGGCTCCGAATGTAGAGGATTATAGTGGAGGTGTTGCGAAGATAATTGCAGCTGGTTCGGGGCAGGTAATTAAGGGTATTCTTTGGTGTGGGGATGTTACTGTGGATAGGTTGAGGTGGGGGAATGACTTCTTTAAGAAGAGGATTGTGAAGAGTTCGGATTCTGAAATTAGTCCATCAACCATGAGGAGGATCAAGAGGTAATAATTCGGAATTGATAGCTTGTTGTTACTTTGGTACTTCGATTTGCTGCTTGCTTCAATATCAAGACTTGGATTAAAGTTTATTTTTGGATAATTGCAGGGTTAAGAGGTTGACAAAGATGTCTGAGAAAGTGGCTGTTGGCATCCTTTCAGGGGTTGTGAGAGTCTCTGGTTTCTTCACAGGTTCAATTGTGAACTCTACAGTGGGCAGAAAATTCTTCAGTCTCTTGCCTGGGGAAATCGTTCTTGCTTCCTTGGATGGATTTAGTAAGTCCTAAACTCTCTACCACTATTTTCCAATTTGGCTTTGGTTTATTATGTTCAGGCAATCAATGATGGAACTTCGTTTAGGACCTTGTACTGATATTTAGATGGAAAATACTGGAAAAACATGGTCTTTGGAAGGATTGATCATAAAAGCAAACACCATTGTTTTCTTAAATCACTTCAAATATTTTCCAGTTCTTTCAAGTTCATATTGTGCTGCTCTCTCACAGAATTCTGCATTGGTGTGCTTGTGTAGATAAGGTATGCGATGCAGTTGAAGTTGCTGGGAAGAACGTCATGTCAACCTCTGCAGTTGTTACAACCGGGCTCGTCTCACAGAGGTATATCTCCATCCAGTCTGCATTCTACTGCTTGGTCCGTACGTTCTACTCGCAGATTATATATATGATTGGATTTCTCATTTTAGGTACGGAGAAGAAGCGGCTAAGGTCACGCATGAAGGACTTGGCGCAGCAGGTCACGCTATTGGCACTGCTTGGGCTGTGTTCAAGATACGAAAGGCTCTGAACCCAAAGAGTGTCTGGAAACCCACAACGCTTGTTAAAGCTGCTGCAAATGCCAATGCCGCTGAATTGAAGTCCAAAAGTAAGAAGTGATTCCATCTGGTTCTTTTATATCAGATGGTAAACCTTTCTTCCGGCGGATACAACGGAGATGGAAATCCCTATATGAAAGACTCAATTCTTTTATCTTTTCAGCGTCGGACAGAACAAGCTCTGTAGTGCGTGGTTAAAGGATTGCTAAAAGAGTCATCGTATATGTTGATTTTCTTTGTTTTATAAACTGTCTGCTGAATTGTGGAGTATCTGCTAGACAATGAACAGAGGGTTCATCCTTTTGACCTGTTTGTATATTAAGAAATTTTGTCTCGACTCGACACTAATGATATCGTTTTGTGCCCATGTAATCCTATCTGCTTAAGCTGCTTTCAGCAGCAAGCTCGCTACCAAAGGAAGAACTGTCCTCTGGCTGAACCCAAAAGGCTATCTTATGGGCATTTGTTGGGCCCGTTTCTAGACAGTAAACGCCCTTCAGCCCGAGTTCGTCTTCAAAATGGGAGTATGAACTGTTCTGGGTGCGGAGTATGAAGCCTGGACGGGGTAGGCGAATCGGGAAAATGTGAATTTCTCCATACACGGGCCTTGTTCCTCCTGGCAAGTTATGTGCACTGCTCTGGGCCATTTTCTATGCAAGTAGGACTCTAAAATACGTCATGAAAAACCCAGTCTTCTCGAAAGATGCTGGAAACCAAAAAAATCTGTTTTGAAGAGAATACAGTTATAGATAGAAAAGTCAGTATGGTGCCTCTTTAGTTTGAACTCAACGTCTTGACTTTTCTTCAATCCGCGAGTTAGTATTTTGATTCGTGAAAGGATAGTCTACGCACTATCCTGCTATTTTAGTGAATGGTTTTAGGTGAATGACTGTAATTTTAAAGTGCAAAAATGGAAACAAGAGTAAACAGATGTGGATAAAATTGTCCACGACTGCAACCACAAACATGATGTCCGGCCCTTTTTATCAAATGTTTGACTTGTAATCTGGGGAAGAACATGCAAATTGCTGTGATGACAGAGGAGCGGGAGCACTGTGTGGTGTGTGGTGTGGTAGCTGGAAGTAGCTGAGATAGATAGATAGAGTTGTTCCTGATATAAAAACAGAGAAGCAGCAGCTGAATCTGTGCAGTAAAGGCTTCGAGAAAAGGTTGCTATATTATTAAGTGGTGTCAACGGCTACTCAACTACCACAAGCTTTCAGATATCTCAGTGTGCACGGCCATGGGGGCCGCAGTACTGGTCTCTCACATTAGAAATTTTACGAACAGAAAGCTCAATCATGTATACCATTTTTTTTTTATCAAAATCCTACTCTAAAGGATTTAAATCTGTATTGTGTATAACCATTATACTATATATCCCAGTCAACTCGTTTACAATATGGGCTAAATTTACAAGCTACTGCCCTACTGAAAAGTCAAAGAAATTTCACAAGTGAGACTAATTCGCAAAAGGACCGGAGCATAATTTGCACACCCTACTGAAAAAGCAGCTAGTATTCTGGAAGACTTGACCAGGCAATTAATTAATTGGCTCTTCCAATATTGGCAAATCCTTCTAAATCCGCAGTAGCAACGTTCCAAAACTGTGCTAAACTTCGATTCAATTTACTGACTTTGACTAGCTCTAATGATATATAATACATTTCAAATGTGAAATACAACAGATCTAGATCACTCAAATTAAGCCACGACTACTCCTTTCAGACCCTCGCAGCCCCCAATCCTGAAAATAAATACACCACCCTCTGTTCAAGAGTCTAGCCAAGCCAAGCCAACCTCAGGTGAATTAATTGTCATTGTTTTCCTGGCAATTAGAAGAGTTCAACGATAATGATGTTTGAGCTCCCTTAATTATTTTTTATCAGGAGAAAGGAACCACAGTATATTCTACATATATAATTGGTAACTCAACCACCTAATTTTTTTAAAAAAAAAAAAGAGAAAAAATATTAAAACCCTAAGACTCGACAAATTTTGTAGACAAACCACGAGTATTGACTGACCCTACCGTCTTAACTCAAAATTCTTGACACCTGCCCTTAATCATTATTTAGAAGATAGAAGTTAGTAAGATAAAGAAATAACCTCCAAAAAGACAAACGAAGTGAAATTAAATATTAGGTGAATGCGACTGGAGATGTGGGTCCCAACGCCGTAGCCAGGCACATGATCTTACGTCAGACGGCTGCCAACTACCACCGAAAAATGATAGTAGGAGTTGGTAGGTGGCATGGTCGAGACATGTGTTCGTTCCTTTCCCCATTTCTTCCATGGCCCCTTCCTCCACCCGCCAATGTCCAACTGGTTTTCCCCTTCCTGGCTATTGCATATATAGTACTGCTTTGGCTTTCTGGTATGTCTGTGGGACAAATTCTATAGCCTCAATTGTAATAATAATTCAATCTCTTGTCTGCTGGCTTTCATATATATGATATCATTTTAGGCTCTTGGAATTGTTCCTACCGAAAGGGAAGGTGCGCCTACTTTTTCTTTTGTGTGTGACAGTACGTGCAATCTCTTGGATTGCCCTACTCTGCCTTTTAACTTTTTCCAAGGTTAATCATCTACGAGAGGCTCGGTACTACATATCAGTAGAATTCTATCCAAATGTCGGAAGTAAATTCGTTGTGGTTTCTGATAGATTGATGTCTTTGGGGGTTACACTGGGGATGGGGCATGCAAGACATACGATCTTCCTTTCCATCAAGAAAATAAGAAAATAAGAAAATAAGATACTTCGTGAGGCGTATGTCTTTGATGATGCAAGATGATAGGGTTCCAGAAGAAATGCGCAGAGGGTGCCGCTGAAAGGTCATGTATGCATGAGATGTTGGTAGGAGTTGGAACAATAATTTCGCGATTGATAGAGAGAGAGACGGAATAATCTGTACTAAACCTCCCGATTAGTCGATAAGCAATCTCCTATCAAAGGGATGCATGTGGAAGAGAGGGAAAAATATCAGGTGGAAGCTTCTAATGTCTTTACCTAACACCTTTGAGAAAAAGGGCAAAAAATAATAATTAAAAAAGAATCAATAGAGTTGAAAAGGGGAAGCCTTTTTCCTATTTGGGGAACCTCTCATTATCTCATAATTGATGCCTCCTAGATCATGAACTAATGATATATGTGAGCTGATGAACTTCTAAGGCTTGATGATTAAGAGCATCAACTCATTAGGTTTTTGATTTATGAACTTCGTTAAGCAAATCAAGGATGTAGAAAACTCTTTGTTAAATAATTGCACCAAAATTGCAGTAAATTAACCCCATCAAGAACAAAACTTATATATAGTTAGTTAGGGTTTCCCTACACATTCAATTATGTAGCATGGTTGGTTGGCTAATTATGGATTCAAATGATGAATAATAGGCCGGTGGATGGGTGGCACTCTCGCATTTTTATATTTTGTTTATTTTCTATATTACTCCGGAGGAGATAAGTTTTTCATCACTCTCATCCTCCTTGTCTCTCCTCCTCTCGCAGCTTATCCATTTTCCTCCAATAGAAAATCAACCTCTTTCCAGAACAAGACAAACCCAAAAGGGAACATATATTATGGGAATAGCAGCTGGGGGAAATAAGGATATAATGAAAATGAAACCCCAAGGAAGATATGGCAAATCAAATTAATTATAAGCTTTTCAAAAGGAAAATTAAAATTGGGAGTTTCCTTGAGAATATGGAAGAATTTTCTTTTATGGTATATGGTATTTATCTAAAATCCGACAAGTAATGAGTACGGAAAGACATTATTATATAATATTCAACTCTCACTTTTATCTTGCCTGCTGCTAAAGCATAGCGACAGAACCTTTTGAGGATCCATTAGTAAGTGACTGACATAACCCTACTGTCCAGGAGAAGAGGAGGAAGAAAGCTAAAAAAGGTCATGAGAAGTCAAAAAAGAGAAACCGATAACATTATGCTCCGAAGACTGGGAAAATATGTATATTTTGATACGCTAGCTATTCTCGACTATATGATGATGCAGTGATTACTAATTAATCATACAGAAAATGAGAAAAAAACTGGAATTTTTCAATCAAATTGCAAGTCCTTTCTCATTTTTTTTCTTTCTTACGCTACAGGAGCGATCAGCATTAAAAGTTATACCTATGTTGTTATTTCATCTCCAAGCTTCTTTCGAGAA
Organism: Passiflora organensis; assembly: GCA_019739055.1. NCBI lineage: Eukaryota > Viridiplantae > Streptophyta > Magnoliopsida > Malpighiales > Passifloraceae > Passiflora > Passiflora organensis. The sequence continues at coordinate 6,011,876 of JAEPBF010000269.1, forward strand.
CACCACTTTTGAAGCCTAAGAAGTCATAAGCAGTGCTGTTGCCTACACCAGTGCTACCAATTCCGGTATCGGTATTGCAAGTGCAATCATTGCTATTTTTTAACCCCAAATTGCAAGTAAAACAAAGGTCCCTCCCTCCTGTTTTCAGCGGCGCCGGCTCAGGCTGGTTTTGATGAGGAGGGCTGATTCTAAGCTCAAGATTCAAGTCCGGGCACCTTTCTTTGACTGGATTTTTCTCTTCCTCGCTTACGATCGCATCGGCGGTGGTTTTCTCTTTCTCTTCTTTAATAGTTGAAGTGAAAGATATAGTTGTCGTTGTTGAGGTAGCATCCCGAGATGGCTCATTAAGTGGCCTATGAGTAGCAGGATCGATCCCTCTGCTCAACAGCTTCCTTCTTATGTGAGTGTTCCAATAATTCTTTATCTCGTTATCTGTTCTACCTGGTAACCTCCCAGCAATAAGAGACCATCTACAACAGAAAACAAATAAATATTAGCCCTAAAGCTCTTACAACCATGTGGTGTAGTCAACAACAAAGTGTCTACTGCTTAGATTAAAAAAGTAAAATTGTCATACAGGGTCTTTCCATGTATTGTCAGTGTGAGACTTACTTGTTACCAAGGAGGCTATGCAGTTTGATGATAAGCTCATCTTCTTCTTCAGTGAAGTTCCCACGTTTCAGGTCAGGTCTCAAGTAGTTGATCCATCGAAGTCTGCAGCTTTTTCCACACCTAAGAAGGCCAGCAGCTTTAGGGAGTGAACGCCAGCAGCCTTCACCATGTGTTCTAATGTGGGCAATAAGGCGATCATCTTCTTCTTTGGTCCAGGCACCTTTATTTGTATGGGCCTTTTCACAGCAAGGAGACCTTCCCATCTGAGCACTAGGATTTCGAGTTATATTTCGTTGTTGGGATTTTTTCTGCTCGAAGTTAAGTGTTTTGAAGTGGCTGTCGTAGAAGTGGAGGCCTCGGCTTTTTTTTTGGTTGCCAGAACCTTTAGGGCCGGCTGTTCAAAGGACTTCAGGTATGATTTTATAGGCTTTTGACTATTTGAGGGGGGGGAGGTGGGGGGGAGGTGGGGAGAGTGGAGGGTAGGGAGGGAGAGGGGGAATAGAGAGAGAGAGAGAGAGCAGGGGCCCTAATTGCTTCTAGATGCGAGTTGGTGAGACAGGTTTGAGGGAGTGGCTGGTGGTCTCTCTCGATGATTTGAGCATCAATGATGAAATGAGGGACATTTACAATCGGTAAGTTTCAGGTAGGTGTAAAGAAAGGTATAAAAAATTATAGACAATTCAAGGTGTAATCTTTGGTCCCCTTTTTCTGGATTTCCCTGCCTTAAACTCTGGACTACTTTTGGTTGATTATTTTGGTCTCAGAATCTTCCCAACTCATCTGTACAGTCCTAAATTATTAAATCTTATTGGAACTGACACCAGTCAAGTTGTCCTTTAGGAAGGATCACTTTAATTTGCTACCTATAATCGTATGATCAATCACCATGACCCCCGTGGTGCTTGGTGGGCATTAACTAGCAACTAAGTCACCCATATGTAGAATTTTTAGATAAAATCCAGTTAGAAATGTTGTTGGTCTTTTGATTTTTGAAAAAAAATCAATGCTTAATGATGAGTTTTCTTAAGATTTGGTAAAATTCCATTCAAAATGACTCATCACTTGAGTAAGCAAAATGTTTATCAGACCTAGCTCCCTTCTCATGGCATCGGACTAAGATATAATTAATGACTTTCCAAACCAAATCTCATTATTGTTATTGTTTAGTTAGTTGTAGTGGCTTGGGATATGAAAAAGAAAAAGTATTTGTTGGTTCTGTTCTTGTTCCCGGGTACAGAGATGGTAGTTGTGGTTCTTTATTCTATTGGTATACTGCCCTGTCATGCGTGAAGGAGAGGGGGGTGTTCTAGAAGAGTTGGGGGTTGAGCTCAAGGGAAGATGATGAAAGAAAAGGTGAATGATAGGAAAAGATATGAGTGTGGTTGTGGTTGTATGTGGGCTTCGGTTCACCTTCCACTTCTCCTTTTCCCCCAACCCTGTGGTGCAAGTTTAGGGTTGATTCATCTTTTTTGTTGTTATCCCCTCTCTATTTTGTGCGTCATCTGTTACCCACCACCACAAACTCTCGCTCTATCTCATCATGAAATCCTAGTGGATGGTAAGGGTAAAGGATTGTGGGCAGAAATTGTTTTCAAAGACAAGGAAGGACAGATATCTAGTTGTGTAATTATCTTTGCGAGTCTCACCTACCTTTTAACCATATGTGGCGGACTAGTCCAATGTTGGGGTCACTTAGATGCTTTCTCCTTCGTTTTCCTCATAGCTAAAGCTTATCCACATAGCTTTCAAAAATTGAACAAGTGATACAAACCAATTGGCATATTTATTATTTTCAGAAGCGTGGGAGGAAGGTGCACCAACATAAATGCCGCTGCTCAACTCCAAAATTAACTCGCACAAACAGTAAGTCCAACGAATTCATTGTGCCCTCCTCTGTTTCAATATGACACTACTACAAGTTTGCACAGTGACCTTCATACAAACATATCTACCCTGTGCATCAGCGTAGACAATAGATTAACAAAATTGGAATGGAGGGGGAGCAGGAGATGCACGGGTTGTGGACTAATTTGATTGGTGACAGCTAGCTGCAAGCATATGAATTTTATGTTCCTTGAAATTGAAAAAGGACTCCTGGGACAGCCCTAAACATTACCCACCTCTTGTTGCCTTCCCATGTGAGAGACTCAACCTTAGCTGATCGGGTCACTTTTGATGACCCACATGCCGCATTTACGACAAAACATTAAACAATGCTTCCAAACTGATGCCTTCCCTTGTCAGGTTACATTAGTCACAGGGTACCAACCAATTCCTACCCATCTTTCCCTGTTCAGTGTTAACGGATATACCCATCGGGTGCATACCTATGAATCATGCTACAGTGACTATTACTGGAAAACAGCTTATCATTGCAGACTTTCAGAAATTTCCGATCCCATGAATTGCAGACTTCTATGGTGCTGCATTTGTGAAGAAACAAGGCGATTTTGATTTATAGGATGCCAGATATAAATCAAGGATAACCCAATAATTGATATATTATTGTCATCCGCACAATGTTACAGGTGATATATTATTGTTATTTTTTTTAGATAAGCTAGGCAGGAAATTTATCAAGTGATGTTTTTATTTTCGGAACAAAATATAAAATAATCAGCTCCGAGACGACGAAATTAAACAAAATGCGATCGTATTTATAGGAATGAAGATCAAACCATTACACTACTTCGACTTTTTACGAACTTCGTAGAAATAGCTAAGGATCACCACAGCAGCAGCAACTGCTATTCCAACAGCACTTTGAGCCAGAATGATGCTATCCTTCACAGCTACATTGGATCCTGACGAACTAGGAGTGAACCCTAGTTCGGAAAGTTTCTTATGTGACAGTGCATAATCTCTAAAGAATGCATCCTCATCCTGGGCATGAGGAAGAATTTTCATCAAAAAGAAAATTTTGCATTGCTTTTAAAACGGCTAGTTAGAAGCACGTAAGAAACATCTAAGAATCATATATCAAACGCACCATTCCTAAAAATCAAGCATTTATCTTCATTGAAGTTAAAATAAAATGAGAGCATTTGTAATGACTTTTGTTGAAAACGACAAAAAGAAAAACAGAGTTTTAACCCCCTACGAACTACTGAACTAAGGCAGCCAACTTGAAACCGAAAACCAGAACAAAAACAGAATAGACTTTGCTCCCGACATAGGACTAATCCAGTAAAAACAGGAGCCACATACAGCAATCTTTTCAAAAACTGGACTGCGAATCAAATCTTCTTTTTTTTTCAATCAAAACCTTTGGAAAGTTTTAATCGAAGATTCGACTTACATGGGAAAAATCCAGCTGCGATAAAGATATGATCTGACATTTTAACTTCTAATATCTCATCCTATTTCATTCTACTCCATTCTCCAGCAATCAGGCAGCAAGATCACGCACACCAACTAGTGTAGTGTACACAACAAGCTCAAATATAAACCTCATCTCATTAAGATTGGTCCATAAGATGCATATTTACCTAAATGTTACAGCAGAAGTAGATCTAGCAACAATCACACAGTGACATTTTAATCGTGAAATAGAAGATTAAAATATAAGTTAATGCTACCTTTGCATACAGCTCAACATAAGGCCGAAACTCAGGGTCCTCCACTAAAACCTTATCAGTTGGTAGTTTTAATAAACCCTCTGCTTCCCCTTTCAAAAGTTCCCTGGCATCGACAATTACAAATAGATTAATTTGAATTAATAAGTAATACACAGAGGTATAGTACTTTGTTCAGCTCAATCTAAACCTTACACGAAATATGAGTTATCAAACTTCAAAGGTTCTGTTGTCCAAGGGCCATCAAAACCTGATCTCTCTGGATGAGCTCGTCCCTGTACAGCAACCAAAGAAAATTAGTTTTGTCTGTGCCTTAGTGCGTCTCCACAAGCAATTCTAGGTCATTACCAGAGTATGAGCCCCAGATAGTGCTACAATATCTTTGTCAGAGAGACCCATCCGGTAAAAGATGTCCCTCAAATGTGGTGCACCTTCACGGGAATCAGAAATAAAAGGTGAAATCTTCAAGTCTTGTTAGTGCTATACACTAGAACAACAACTTCTAAATAATCACAATTAGTCTGACAATGCATAGTACATGTGTTGCAGAGAGCTAAACAATATGGAAGTGCATGCAGAGGAATTTTCATACTGAAAGATGGCACGAAGAGGCCAAGGGATAACCTGTTTAAGGAAATATCATTACTTCAATCAAGATTATAAGCTCAATTATCAACTTTCCACCAAAATCAAAATTGACAAGGACATATTAAACACCTATATCATTAATAATTTGATACCCTGGGCCAAAAACTAATGTTCTTTTCAAGAATTGTGTTATATCTTCTTCTAGTGATAAGGCATCAGATAACAAGTCTTGAGTAATAAGCTTTGCCATTAGAATTGTAGAACATAAATGCAATATACAGCTAAGAGTGAAAGAAAACATCTAAATCTAATTAGCAATAACAAATAAAAACAAGAGATGTCGATATAGCATATCATAAACCCATAGCATGGAAAAATAATAGATGAATCTCAAACAGATTGTACCAATCATGACACAACTTGAAACCCTAGCAGCTCATAAGAGAACATGGGGAAGTTAAAATATGAAACAAGAAACAGTTTCGGAAATCTTCAGTTTGTGAAGTAAATAACATTCTAAGTAATTCCAGAAGAAGTAAAGAACCTTTCTTGGCATCAGGCAATCGCCCTTCGCGTGGAGAAACTTTTGAATCCTGATGAAAATTTCATATATTCAGTTATTCTATAGATTTGTATCCTCAACTATCGAGAAACAAAAGGACACAATCACATACTTTTCTACCAGGAACAAAGTCAATTGATGGGCCTCCAGTGATCTCGACCGCCACAACACCAGCAAGCTGAGAATACAAGTAATGAAATCCAGATGTGTTCCATAACCATTTCGTTAAGAAGACAACAATTCTGGATTATGAAATCCATTAAAGCACTTATAACTTATTAAGCCAGCATTCAATTGCTAAGCCTCTGCACTCATCATATCACCATCATGCTTATGATCCATCATTAGCTTGGTATGTAGTCTTACTTATATCAGAAAGAGAAAATGCAATATAGTTCAGTTCTTTGATATCTCCGGAATGATTTTTTGAGTTAATAATGTCTCTCTAATATTATTTCCCGGCGACCTGATTAGAGGTCCGATAAGTACTCCTAATCCCACTCACATACCAAACCCGCGGATAATAATTTAGTTAGCGATTACTTGAAAAAAAAATAGCGACATAATCAAACACCCTTTCACTAAGTATCTCCGGAAGCAAACCAGAATATAAAATAGAAGACGATAAACTGAAACAACAGGACTAACCAAACTCTAATAATCACCTGGTACAGGTCGGCATACGTAACCTTCGGGTGCTTAGCCTTCACTTCCTCTGTAAATTTTATAGAAAAGAAGAAACGAGGAATAAGTAAGCGACCCGCATGTTAAAAACAGTCACTGACATGTATGCATATAATAACCTATAATCAACAAAAAATCAAATGAAACAAGCAGAAAAGAAGAAATAACTCACCACAAAATTCGAGAGCGATTTTGAGTCCATTATTGGCAGCATGAGAATACTCTTCTTCGTTCCGTATAGAACCGTTAGGTCCTCCGGTTTTGGTAGTCTTGTCATAAGTCCCGGCATCATGCCATCTTCAATCGCCGAAAGGAGAGCAAAAGAGTCAATAACTCAATCGAACACCACAGCTCATTAGAGACAAGAACGAATATAGTAGCTTACGCGAGGCGGAGCATGATGGGAGCACAGTTCTTGTAGGCGATGAGAGAACGGAGATCGCGCCGGGCCTTGTCGATCTCCTTCAAGTAGTCTGTGTCAACCACCTGTAACGCCATCGAAGCTGGGGGTCAGAGTGTGGACGTAGTTGAGTGTTGTGGCGGTAGTTTTGAGGCCAGTGAAATGAGAAGAAGTTGGTTTGGAGTTTTTCTCGTTTGGTTCTTGATTTGCGCGAAGAAAGGCCATACGTGTGGAATTGGATAGATGGCGAGGTTGTCATACGCTGCGGGCAGTACCCGCCTACGCCCGCCACCTGGCAAAATCCTCTAGCCAAAATTACTTCACTGACATAGTATGCATGATGGGTTGCTTGGCACCTTCTGCATATGATATTTATCCATGTTTTGTGATGGATTGCTTGGATTAGTGATATCGGCTAAACTAATAGTTCATTAACTTTCCATTTCATCCGTTTATTATTCTTAACATTTCGGTTTCCATTTGCTTTACCAATGAAGCTGCTGCAAAAGAGAAAATGCGAGGAAAGGTTGCCAGAATTCGTTCTTCGTTTATTGGTTACAGAGTTCCGGCTAACTCTCACATCAAGTTACAATAATTTTCCATTGTTTACAGCAACCATGCACAGAAGCAACAGAAAGAAAACATCGGCGTGCCTATCATAACTCAATAAACACAAATGGAAGTCCAAATTAATGACGGAAAAGAAAGGCCAAGGCTCAAGAAGCAGCTCTCCACTGCAACTCAATTTGAATCCGCCCATTTTTGGAGTCTATAAGGTGGTACTTCTCGTTAATTCTTTTGTTGTGAACAACATCAGAGAGATTAATGTCCACGTAACCCAAGGATTCCTAATTGAAAGAAACATGAATACGATAAACACTTGCTTGTCTACTCGTTTCCAATGTAATTATGCCAAGTTAAAGGAACCAAAATGTTTGAGTTGTAGAATTATGGAACCCGTACCTTTGGATGCAACAGTCCGATCCTAGATGAATTGCTGACAACTTCTACATGTAGTTTTTCGTTGATGGGAGGCTCGTCCAGCATAAACTCGAATTCCTCCTCCCACCTGGGATCTCTATTCTTCTTTACATGCTGCACAAACGAAACACAAAATTATCAACACTGAGCACCGCCAATACATATCTCTCGTCTTGTATTTAAATGTCCACTTAGTGTCATTCCTATTGAAAAAAAAAACAAAGATATCCTCCCATCTCAAAAAGCTTCAATAGTGCATGACTACAAACAAGTAAAGGAAGGTGAGAACTTGGTTCATAGAATATGAAAATTTTTCCACCAACTGCCGTGATTGTAAAAAGCATAATTGTAAACTAAATGCCCCCCAATTCTACTTAAATTAGTTAAAAGGAAACAGAAGAAAGATGTGGATGATTAGGACTAGTAGCAAGGTTTCGCAGGTTTAAATTTAATATAGAAATATCTAACGAATTTATCACAAAAGCATTCAGTTATCAAAGTCAGATGCTCATAAAAGTTACCTTGATAAGCCTGATATATATACCATTAGTTATACGGTCAGTAAGAAAGGCTAAATACCTTAGTTCTTTTCTCTTCCCCTCTAAAAAGAAGCCGTACAGAAGGATTAGTATGATGTTTTCCTTCAACATCCTGAGCTTCATGAACTATAATCACAAGCAAACCTCCACCAGCAGGTGTTCCTTCTGGTGCCTTCTGCTCCATCTGTGGATCTTTGAAACTTTTATTCACGTCCTCCTCTTTGAAGGGTTTATAAGTCAATTCCACTACAAGCTGCCCTCGTGACTTGTCATTTTGTGGATCATTGAAATCCATATTTTTACGAAGATTGAGAGTCATAGCTTTTGGCTCCTCAGCGGAAAGGTCTTTCAAAGGAATCACACTCATACCCATCTTGTCATGTTTGCCAACCTAAGAAAAAATGGACTGGTCATGGTAAACAGAAGTTAACAGAAAATATAGCATCTTCCAACTAAGTAGTAAATTTCATACCTGCTCCCAATCATAAACCCATAGCTCTAAAGCCTGAGACTGAGGATCTTTAACAACCAAATTGAACTCCTCATTCCATTCAGGGTTCAAGTTCTTGTGCTTTACAGTGGTCTTTTTCGATGGAAGCTTATCCTCAGTTAACTTTAGTTTCACATAAGGATCAGATGCACCAAGCAGATCTTTCTTCTTTAGTTTCATTGCCCTCAGAACCTTTATGTTGAGAATACCCACCGGTCTCTTCAAAGCTCTGCATTTTCCAATTAGTTTTAGTGATAGAAAATATGCTGATGACTATCATCTTCAATCTATATAATCCAAAAGGGAAATCTCGGAATAGTGTAATGGCATACTTTGAAGGATCCAAGATGGGTACTTCTAGAGTTTTAGGCCATAGATACATACTTGCAACCTGATCTTTGATGATCTCCTGCAGGAAAACACTTTCTACAGTAAAAACATAAACCTGGAAGAATAATATTCTCAAATGGGCTAGAGAACCCTACAAGTTCAGAGTATTCCTCACTTAGTTGGAAAAAAGAGTGAAATGCTAAGTCAGGCGCATATAATCTAAAATACTTTTTATGGTGTCACCAGAAATTAGCAATACTAAATAATAGCACCAGACCTGGAATTATACCTAATAAGTGGAATCTAATAAGAACTATCACACAATTAGTCAACTATCACAGTGTAGTGGACAAATAATTTAATAATAACCTACCTGGACAACCCTGTAGAGCCCAGGTATGGACATCAGGTCAGCCCCCATGAGCTTGAGCCCAAAGTCAACATGAGGCTGCGAAACCAATGAAAAGAATAAACCATAAGCGATTAGCAATCATATCAATAGTGTTGGAGTGCGAGACGGAATCAAATGAATCTAAACTGGACGCTTCTCTTGAAAGACCTGCTGAAGAATATGCAGTATTTTATGCAGTAGCCTGATGAGTGTTAAATTACAGACCTACGCTGTCATAGTCCAAATTTCACCGACACTAATTAGCAAAATTTAGAAGTTCATTGATGCGGAATTGGATGATGAGCAGAAGCAAAAGGTTCCATAAGCCAGATTACCAAGTGTCTAATAAATAGAAAACAACAAATTAGAGTTTGCAAATCATTAGAAGAGAGGGAATAGAGCATAGCCGCCCAACCTTCTCCATGAGAGAGACATAGATACTGGCAAAACAAGGAAAACTAGGAACCAACGGCTTGAGAGTTATTCTTGGTGAAGCAAAAACTTGCAAATCTATCACCTGGAATGTCCAAGCAACACAAAATATTAATACTTCTCAAACAGAAATCTGCAACAGAATATTTCCCAAAACAGAATGACACATTCACCTGAGCACTTGCTTTCAACCCGAAAGCTTTAATAGATACAGTGACATTTGGATTTCCAGCCCATTTTATGCTAGGTTCCATAATCAACTCCTTCTCTTCAGTTACATACACTTTCATTCCTGAGAACAGCAAAATTTCAAGAAACCTGTTCGAACCACTAAAACGACAGTAATGAAGCAAAATTTGCATTTCAAACTTCACAACTCCATATAATTTACAAATTTCCTGTGGTAAAATAAGAAGAATTACGATCTACAATCAAAATCTGCTCCAAACAACAATAAGGAATTCCTTATATCCGTTTCAAACAAACGATTCCATCTCAAAGACATCAAGCTTCAAACTCACCCTGAAAGGTTGGAGGGAGGGACCCTAAGGTAAGTGTTTCAAACGTCACCGAATCAATTTTGTATTTGGGAATCTGCTCATCAATGATAGGAGTAGCAATGCTCTTTGCAGTTTGGCAAATCGCCTACACAGCAAAATGGATTTAATAATCAAGAATACTCTACTCGTGTTAAAAGCACCAGAGTTTCCAGGAAAAAAATTTAAAAAAAAATTCAAACCTTGTCCAGGTAAGGCCACATACACCGTATAAACTTGTTCAGCCAATCAATCTACACCAGAAAATTAAAAGTCAAAACAAAATCAGAGTCCGCAGCAGTGGGGAAAAAAGAAGAAGCTATAGCTAATCACTCACACGATCGTAATCTGGATTTTTCACCCAAAGAGGTATTTCTGGTAGCATACGCTGCAAAGTCTCTGAATCTTGCTCCACCAAAGGCCTAACCTCAGGATCCTACATATTTCGCCCTTACTCAGTAGCATTCAACAAAATATAAGTAACGACAATGAAGTTAACTGCGATTAAATCAGAAAAAAATAAATAGAGAAGAAAATCACCTTAACATCGCTTGGCTGGACATAGATAAAGAGAAAGTAACCGATGCCGAGTCCCGTTGAGATCCCGACACCAAATCCAAAGAAGCCGAGTATCGTGCTAAGGAATCCCATCCTTCTAAATTTCTACATGCACAACCGAAAATCAATCACAAATGCTTACGAAATGGAATTAAACTTCAGTTTCTATTTTCAACACAACTTCTCGAATTCCCAAATGGCGCTCTGTTTGCTTAAAGATCATTTACAGAATAGATGTTGAATTTACTGGTTTGTCCTTTTCCGGATGTACCTGATAAATCGTTAGAGAAAATGATGGTGCATGTCCAGTCCTTATTTATGGGGAAGAAGATCAAGAGGAGTTGTTCGTATTTTCAACTAAAGACGTGATTCTTTGTTCTCATTAAGCGGCAAAGGGAAGATCTTACTTGAAGGCAACTTCTTGACAGGTGGGCTGTAATCCTGTGAGTAGGGTAGTAAAATTGTATAGTTTCCAGTATTAATCATATTGTTTAATGTATTTTAAGTATGAATTATTTATAAAAAAAATAAATAGTTTAATGTTTATGATTGACAAATGCTGTAAATGAGTAATACATCCGAAAAGAGACATGGCTACACGTTCTTGGTTCTTTCTTACCACCGGATCGAAAAGGTTAAATGACGCGCCATTTGAAAAATCCATACTTTTTATTAGTTGAAGAACTATGTATGAAAGACCAATACCAAGTCATGGGTGTTCTTCCCCAATCTTTAGTTATTACACAGAATTCAATTTGAAAGAATTAATTTTAAGCTCTACTTGGTCTTCAGGTATCCTCCATGAAGCTCTACGAATGTCTTGTGTAAAGAATGACCGACCCAAACAACCTCTTCAAGCTCTAGCCCTTCTTCTTACCACTTCCGGTACACTTGACTTGGACAGCCAGGGTTTTTACGAGATTGGGGCAGGCGTCGTTTGTCAGGTCAAAAAGTCCTCTTTCGACAGGAATTCGACAGCTGGGCTTCCCCAAGCAATGCTGCTCATAATTCAAGGTATGATATCGCTGTCACTTTAGCACAGTTGTTCACAGTAGAAGCAATTATGGGTGAAGAGTGATTAAGAACTTACCTCTTCCACAACCTGCTTGGAGTTGGGTGCATTGCAGTCTCCAAGCTCATACGTACCGCAAAATCCAAAAGGATTTCCGAAGCTCGCAAACTCCACGGCAGAAATCTTCTTGCTGGATGGACACGTCAACTCAGCTACTGTTCTAAGATCACTTGTCACAGCTTGTAATTTGTCGTCCTTCTTCTCCCATGAATCCACACTTGGTGGATGGTTCTCTGTCACATAGCTGCATATGGTGTCTCTATTGGCAGTTTGTATCTCGATGTTTTGAGGGTTTGCTATTTCCTCCTCCAGTATAACCAAGAGATTATCCTTTGGCTGCAGGTAAGATCTTGGAATATGGTACCTGGCGGTAGCGAGAGAGAAAGTTGACTAAGAAGTCTATGGTTCATTTTCTATATTGAAGGCACTGATTAGTGGTTTACTTACTCGGACTGAGTGGGAATTCCAAGAGGCGAGACGTAAGACATCCAATAACGACCGATACTCTTACCGTTAACCCAAATCATACCCTTAACCATATCTGTCATCTTGATGGCAACAGGGCTTTTTCCACCGGGAGCATCAAAACGAGCCTACGGCGAGAAATGAGTTCATGATTAGGAAGCTCATTGCCTAGCCAAAGCAAGTGTTGAGGAACTTGTTAAAAACTGATGCCTCAGGAAAATGTACTCTTAGGATTACCTTGTACCATGTAAGAGGAGGGCCTCCTTTCTCAGCTGATGTCCATTGCGCCTTCTTTGATCCTTCCTCGGTGAACAGGGGAGCCTCCTCTCCTTTCAAGCCAACCTACGAGACAGACAACATGGTCACGTACAGTGGCCATTGTATGATGCTGCCTCACAAAATTACCACATTTTGATGGATGGAAATGAGTACGGTCGCTCATACCTGATGTCCCCAACCATTTGATGACAGATCAACTGTTCCAGCATTCAGACCCAGAATTGATACACCGCGTGGCCCCGCATACCTATGCTCCATGTAGGCTCCGCTATCCTTCATTGACAAAGAGAAATTGCAATCTTTCTTCAGCACCAAACTCCAAAATTTTGTGTCATTTACGCATTATAGTAACTTACAGGGAGTCCAACTAAGCTTCCTAATAAGGTAATATAATTTGTCCCGGCTTTCAAATTCACAGGCTTTTGAAAAATAAAGCTTTTCTCGATTTGGCTTCCATGTGCGGATCCTGACAAGATCGGAAGCATTTAGATCAAAGAAAACAGCAAGGAATTTTGACATGGACCTACGCATCTGTAATATGAAGAAGAGTAAACGTGCTCACCTACAAATTCGCCGTTAACGAAAGCAAGCATTGCATGGCCAAGACTTGCAACCCTCAAAACTGGCTGGTTAGTCTTTTTCATTGGCAACTCACGTTTGGTCAAATATAGTCTGGAACGAGATTTGCATAAGCATCTCAGCTTCTTAGCAGTCAAAGCACCAAACATTCCTCTTACATAAGGACAAAAGAAAAAAGAAAAGTGGAATCATGAGACTTGTACTTACGAGGTGGTGTACCAAGCATAGTCGGTGGTATCTTTCGTTAAGTTGTAGAGCTCCAATGGTATCTTGTTCTTGTGCGAAAGGTCATTTGGTATAGCTTCTGAGGTCATCTCCCATTTAAAATTCTCGTTTATTTGTCTCGTGCTCACAAAGTTTCTAGAATTATGTTGAGCTACAATCTATTTCACACAAGAATGAACGGGAAATTCTCTTAGGCATATAGATATTCCCCCCAAGTAGATCGAATAGATATATATATATGCTCTTCGATTACTTCATTGCACAAGAAAGGCATCAACGATTACCTGCTGCGAGTTGAAAACTACGGTCTGGCAATCAGGGAGGATACTAATGGAATGAGGAGGCAGGTAATATTTCTTGCCCCTGAAGTCCATAGTCTTTGCAATTTTCGAGTGGTTGTTCGCCAAGAAAGCGACGCATTCGGGTGTTCCCTGTTGCTCATACACCCTAGACTGCAAGGCAGACAAGCGTCAAATATGAGCATCTCCAGGACATTTTTTAAATTTCCGATTAAGATTTTTAAATTCCTACCTCAAGACCTTTTCCCAACTTGGTAGCACTAGGAGTTCCCCAAAGAAGAGCTTTCTTGCATAGATTTAGAGCTCTATGCAAGTCCTTGAGATGACCCCACTTAGGGCCCCTCTTTAAACCTGCCGAAAGTGAGAGGAAGGTGATTAGCGGTGTAAATCAATTAGGTTCTGAGATCATATAAGACATGTGGGGGTGGACTCAAAAACCTACCAAATTCATCGAGAGGAGCTTCGTCGTAGTAGCGAGTTGTCACAAATGAAGCAGCTGTTCTGTCGAAGTTTGTCCCACCGTGATACTGAAGATGCAGAGTAATGTAATTAATACAGTGACAAGAAAATGACGTAAAGCTGAAATATCTCAAACGAGTCGTTGACAGAATCGAGTTTCCTCGTACCATGTAATAGTTGGTTAGAGTTCCATTCTTTGAGAACCATCGAGCAACTGCAAATGCAGTATCTTCGGCTGATCTTTGAGATGGGGGGTCTCCAAATACTCTAAACCTGTATTTATGTTACATTTGTTTCAATTAAGCTAAACTTGACTCATCACTCTGATGAGACTCTTTTAATTCCTTCCCAATTATATATCTCAGGAATGCATCATTATTAGGAAGTCATGCAGGTGGCTCAATATCAAGGTGGGTACTTACTGAGCAGTCCAGTTCTCAGTCCAGAGAGAAGGCTTGTTGGGTTGATTGGGGCCTGAGAAGGTATCTCCGCAATGCCTTCCATTGCATGTGTTAATCTGCACAGATCAAATTGGCGAGAAATCATATATCAAATGGTACAAAAGCGTTCATTCTGTATATTACTCCAAGGAAACTGATCCTCAGATTGATACAAAGAAGATATATTATTCTTACAATTTCACCAGGAGCATCCCTCTGCTTGCACATGACCCATGGAACCCCTGTTTTCAACCGCAAGGCCATGTTTCCTGCCCAGTGAACATAGCTAACACCCAGTTCTCTATATGCAAGTTGGACAGTGTTGTATTCATTTTCAATCTGCATGCCGAAAGTGCAAAGACTCAGACACGATTTGATGGTCAAAGATGGAACGATGTAAGACTAAGCATTCTTAGCTAGATCAAAGCTGAACCTGAGACAAGATAATGGGTCCTCCTTGTGATGCATATAACTTCTCCGCTTTCATCTTTTCAACCACCAACGAAATAAACCTTTGCATGTGTTGCTGCAAAATGTGAAAGGGTGAGATCACATAATCTGCTCGACCCATTATGTTATACCAAAAAAAAGGGATAAAACCCCGCTTGTCACTAGGAGGATTGATGGTATTACCTTCCACGGCTCATTGTCCGAACGGAAGATCATATCGGGGATCTCTCGTAGCCAGTAGGGGAGTCCTCTACAGTTTGCGAAGAGAACGTAAATCATGCAAAGAATCTAACAGTATTTGAAAAGAGGAAGAACACGACAAGTTGGAATTGTACCCATGGTTCCATTCAGCCTGGATGAAGGGTCCATGCCTGAGGGTTGCATACATGCCATGCTCCCCAATCAATTTGACGAATTTCACTAGGTCATATTGGCCTTCAAAATTTAACTAAAAGTGGAAGACAACAAAAACCCGATTACCTTCCATAATATCTCTACTAATACGAAGTTTCTCCTCCACGGAGAAAAGGGAGTGAGTGATCCACACCATATATAGAGATTACCTGGCCCTGCACCGGCTCATGAATGTTCCAGAAAACATAGGTTTGGATCACATTTATCCCGCCTTCCTTAGCCTGCTTAAGGAGGTCAGGCCACATCTGAATCCAAATCCGTTACACAATTAGTCTCTTTCATATTGAAAATCTTAGGTACGTAGCTATTCTTTTAATAGAAAAAACTGGAAGCCTGAATTTTGAGATAAGCATGCATTACTTCAGGAGTGCTACGCGTATAATGGACGGAGCCCGAGAACAGAAGCTCCCTCTGGCCATTGATGATCAATGACCTTGAATCATAAGTCACGTCTTGATTCTTTCCATCTTCGCCAACTACAGAGGAAACCAATAAACAGAAGAGGGAAGAGACCAATAGAATGCTGTCTACCACTTTCATCTCGGAACAATGATTCCAAAGGCTCCTACCTAGCTTATGCCTACCCCTCTCCTCTTTGTTATGAAGGAGGAGGTGCCCCGGAGCTCGGAATACATTGACCACGTGAGAAGATAATATAAGAGAAAGGCAAGGTGAATGTGGGGTTGCAGAGGAAAACTCGGCGATATGTGTCTTCCTCTGCTATAATTAGGACCAAGTCATCGTTTACATGGCTAAACCATTGCTCCGTGATTTCTATTTTTGGAGGGGAAGGAATTGGTTTTGCTTGGATTGGCTAGACTCCTAACCAGAATTCGAAGGTGGCAGTTCACTGCAAATCCATTTCTCTATTGGCAGCCGTAACAAATCACCTTCATCATATTGGACCAACAAGGAAGATTCAGATCTTACACCTTTTTATTGTTATTTATCTGTAATTAACCATATAGACCTAGATTTTTAAAATAAATATAACTCATTATTATCTGCATAAATATAACTCGTTAAGGTCTCTATTTGTGGGTTTGCGGATTCCTTAAAATATATTCGATCCCTCTACCTCCACGCTGTTCACGCCTTCCATTCCCTCCAAAACCCTCTTCTCCTTGTGCTCACAACCTTCACAGTCTATTTCACCCCTTGATCTTCACCGTCTGATCAGTTAAATCACCAGAAAAAAAAAAATTAATCTTTCAATTCCAGGATGGGTTACAGATTTCCATAATTCAAACCTATCCAACGGGCTCAGCCCACAAGATTTCCTTACTTTTTTCCCCTTTTTTGTCCACTAGCAGATAACAAGAATTTTTGAACATATCGCAGGATATTGGTAGTTAATTAACATGAAAAAACTGCGATAAAGTAGATTTCTCAATAAGAAATATAATTTAGATATATCTCGTAATGGATTTGTTCTTTAGCATAGAATATCTATAATTTATATGATCTGCGAAGGTATTATACTTGTATTTTCATTAGATTTTCTTGATGCTCAAATGGCGACTGAAAAGGGAACATCGATAATAAAAAAAAGAGATCCTTTTGCGTACATAATGATAATGATTAACAATGTTCTTTAATTTATAAATACGCCTTACATTGTTAAATTGATTTTACAGGACGACAATTATTTATGTATGGGTTGACATGATTTATATTTTTAATTACTGGGGCAAAACTCAAAAGAGCTTTGAGCCCTTTTTTCATGTAAAAATAGGGACCCTAATAGCAGCTCGCATGCATTCATCGACCATCATTAATTACCAAGAATGATTAAGGTGGTTACAGACATCTTGCCAGCCCTTACCTCACCTTTGCCAAATTGTCAACTCAACGGAACAGATAATCAAGATTTAGGGTATTAAACATCAATTTTTGCAAAATATAGTTTCGCATTATACGTGCCTGCATGATAATGATACAATTATAAGAGAACAATGTTCGTGAGGTGGCCGAACTGAAATGATATGAAATTATATGATATGATATGATATGAGTATTGACCATATTGTCTGTCTAGTAGGTCGATTGATGATTTCGTTCATTGCATTTGACCCCGGACCGACCAGACCAGACATGATAGAATTAAGGTAGAATTAGGGTAGTAGGAATTGTAACCTTTCAGTAAGGAAAATAAAACGTCGATATAATCATATAGGATTTTGACACCTGCGAAATTGTGATATCTATAATAATGGCGATGGGTTGAAGAACTATAATACATGGGAGAGTTTGGAACAAAACTGTATCGTTTTATAACTACGTTATATTGTCTAGTCTTGTTTGTGCGCTTTAAAGGACACGGGGAAGACTGCTCAATTATTTGGTGACGACCCTGCACTGTCCAATAAGTTAACCTTGTCATTGATGAATCAAAGGCGTGATTACAGGCAACAGCCCCCACCCAAAAGAAAAGATATAACATATTGTTCTTTGTCTGTGCAAAGGAAAGAACTAAAACTAAGATTAGTATACAATAAAATTAAGGCCAACTTTGTAGGTATATGTGCAATCACTTGTGAGAAAGTGCGCAGGAGGAATATTAGTATTCATGTACCCTATCAAATAGCCGCCTGCTGCAGGCTTTCTAATTTCATGTATCTTTTCATTATTGTATAGTCCTGAAGGAAGATCAGAAGATATTTTGTTTTTGCCCACTAAATTTACACCTCAATGTACATTCTTTCGCCTTATGTTGATTCCTTCTTTGGTTTTCCTTTTTCATACGTTGAGAGAATGTCACATCCATATCTAGCATGCCAAACGAAAAGCTCAAATAAACAGAACCCAAATTCGAGTATAAGACAAAATGGTTCACATGCCCTTACCTTTTACTCCTCTGCCAAAGTTGTTTAACCAATTTTGGAATTGCTCCCGCTACAATCCACCAGACAGGACACATCGCAATGGGAATAGAAATTTTACGATCATTTTTAATTGTACCGATGTTAGAGATAGGATTCCAGAATGAGTTGCTGATGGGATTTCTGAAAATTAGTTAGGGAACTCTTTCGTTATGTTTTTCATTGAGGTTGTTGTCCTTGACAGGCACTCTTCCCATGTTTTATCTCTTTGACTTTCTTGTAAAGGACAAAATGCAGAGGAAAATGTTGGAAGAAAGAAGATTAAAAATTTATCCTAAGATTGACCAATGGAGAAAAAGAAAGAGAAACAGAAAGTGATGGGTGTTGGTGGTACATGTGTCATGTTAGCTAGCACCTTGAAACAGAGGTTATATTACTTATTTCTAGTTCTAGCTGGCAAGAGCTGTCTCCCCCCTTTCTCTCTCTTTCTCAATAGGCTCAGGTCCCCAGTTTCTTTGCTGCCTCTGCTAATTTCTTTCTTACTCAATATCGCTCTAACTCACAGTTCTATCCGGTTCTCTATGTTTCATAGAAATTGAGAGTGAGTTTTAGGGTATTGCTGCTGAGAAAAGGGAAAACAAAGAAATGAGTGCTTCAAGGTTCATTAAATGTGTCACTGTCGGTGATGGTGCTGTTGGCAAGACTTGCATGCTTATCTCATATACAAGCAATACCTTCCCTACTGTAAGTTTTTGATTGAAGTTTTGAGCTTTTCGCTTCGTTTTTGTTTCCTCTGCAAGGTTTGAATACTTGTGGAGTCTTTTGGTCCTAGTGCTAGGTATTAGCTTTAAGAAGTTGGTGGATATATGTAAGTCTCATATGATTGGACCTGATCGAAGCTTCAAATCCGGAGGTTTACCTGGTTGATTACAAAATTATGGAAACTATGAGTTTCTGTGGATATTTCACTTTAAAGACCAAAGCCAAATAGGGGAGGGTGTCTATTCTTTTTGAGTATCTGTTGTCATGCTGACTTTAATCATTCCTTAGTTTCGATGATTTAATATTGAATTGTGGATACTACTTCTCAGCTTTATTGCCGTCCGCTTTGATAATCCATTGTTGAATGCAATACTTGAAGCTTGTGTTGGTAGAACAGGAGAAAAACAGGACCTTGTTAATTGGATCCTCTCTTCTTTCCTTGTGATGTTTGCAGAAATGTGAATACTTTTTCAGATAAATTCGAACTATCAGTGCTAAATTTTCTATTCTTAGAGCTAACCTCCCGGTTGATACAGGACTATGTTCCTACTGTATTTGACAATTTCAGTGCGAATGTGGTTGTTGACGGTAGTACTGTCAACTTAGGACTGTGGGATACTGCCGGTAAGTATTCAATCTCTCCCTCTTCGTGTTTTTTAAATTCCATTTAAATGGACTTCTTTCTGCGTGTTCTTTTAATGAGATAGGCCAGGAAGATTACAATAGATTAAGGCCTCTGAGCTATCGTGGGGCTGATGTTTTCCTGCTTGCATTTTCTCTCATTAGCAAGGCCAGCTATGAAAATGTTGCTAAAAAAGTAAGAGCAGCATTATGACTAGAAGCTTAATTTTCTTCCTTCATTTAGTGACTTATTATATTTGATGTGCTGATGAACTTCTTTATGTTTTTTTCTTTTACATTGTTCAGTGGATTCCTGAATTGAGACATTATGCACCTGGCGTTCCAATTATCCTTGTTGGCACAAAACTTGGTAATTCTCCTGCTGGAATTTTGGTTAGATTTTATGTTTGATTTGTGACAGAAATGCGACATGTCATGCCCCTTAACCAAGTCTGTGGAAACCTTAAAAAATACTAAATATGTTAGTTTCTCGACCACTGAGAATTTTGAATTCTAAAGCTTGGATTTTCAGGATCCTTTCTAGAGTGTGCATATATATATATATATATATATTGAAACAGTGATATTCTGATTTGCCTTTTTTCATCTCCACTTGGCGGTTGATTCATCGTACAGAAGAATGTTGATGTTTTTTTGTTCCTTTTCTTAATAAGAGTAGGTTTCCTTACTTTTGATGGTGACTATGATTCCTTGCTATACTTTCCTGCCCTTTCTTACCTTTTGGAGTTTCTGACGAGTCTCGTGCATTTCAGTCATTTTTTCTAACTAATCAAACCACTTTTCTGCTTTTTTCCATTGATCATGTGGTCAAGCTCGGTTTTCCTGTTACTGAACTCTACGTGTAATAATTGTATGGTAATCTGAAGTTTGTCCTGGAAACATACAGTTGAGGTCATTATTGGCAGTAGCCTACGCCGATAATGTTAGTCAGTCTTCTAGCCGACATTGACGATGGCACTGATTAAACATGATAGATTTCTTAAAACTTCCTTAGAGACACAAAAGATGTCACATTTACTAATCAATTCAACTGACAGACGATTTCAACACTTTGCTTGGTTTTATTTACCGCGCATAAACGCCATAATTGTTTCAACTTATTCTTGGTTATGATGACTTGTTATAGAACATGCTTATCCCTGTCTTCTCAATCCCATTGACAATTGTAGCAATTAGTTTCCCATATAACTTAAGTTTCATCTTGTAGATCTCCGTGATGATAAGCAATTCTTTATTGATCACCCGGCTGCAATTCCCATTTCTACTGCCCAGGTACAGCTGTTGATTTAGCCTTGGTTCCTATATTCTTACAGTCTTGCTGGTATTTATTTCCTTGCCTTTATTTTCTATTTGAAAGGGGGAGGAACTGAGAAAGTTAATTGGAGCTCCTGTGTACATCGAATGTAGCTCAAAAACACAGCAGGTATACAAGTTAAATCATATTTTCTTGCAATCTTGAAGAAGGTTGATCTTCTCCTCCTCTCTGACCAGTTTCATATAAATTTTCCTTTCAAACACAGAATGTCAAAGCCGTCTTCGATGCAGCCATTAAAGTTGTTCTCCAGCCACCGAAGCAGAAGATGAAAAAGAAGAGAAAGACACAAAAAGTTTGCTCTATTTTGTGATCGGAAAAACAGGGATTTTCGTTATATCAATTGCTTGCCATCTCTTCTCTGTTTTCTGGCCTTTAGGAAGCAGCAGGAATTGGTCTGTAGTGTCCGCTGACAGAACTAGGAAGCACCTATATAAGCATGAAGTTATGTGTTTGTTGTGGAATGTGTTTTGATTGTATATGAATTATTGGCATTATGTTTTATTATTATGTTTCTTAACCTGAATACCATGTTTCCTTAGGTCCATCCCATGATGTAGCCTAGAATGAAAGAGATCTTCTGTGAAATAACATACGTATTAATTACTGTTGTATCATGACTTGAAACATAATTTCGATGCTGTTGTGTTGATTATGCTGGCCTTTTACTGTCTGGATTTTCATTATATATCCATTGTTGTATATTTTTTTGGAAATGAAGAATATCTTTGTTGAGATTAATATTTGATCGAATCCCGATTCGTATCTAGTAATCCAGGACGTATAGTACTCAAGAAAAGCTAGAAATAATGTTGTCCAGAAACAGAGTTGCAGTGGATAAGATATGAGCATCGGTTTGGATTTCCACTTTTTAACTGATATTATGAATCAAATTCTGCGTTTCGGTTTGAAGACTCTCAGCTTCATACTTTTCTGTAGATTCCGAAGCCACTGGTCGACGGGAATTGATTAGGAAGAATATTTCCATCTGTACACCACCTCGTTAACGTCTCTGTTTGCGGGTTTGCGGATTCCTTATTAATATCATCGATCTATGCAAACCTGGAATCATATTCATGACTCATTTGTGGTAGTGCGGCTCTTTCGGAAACCACTTTTGCAGCTATTCCACTAAATACTAAGAATAGAATGGTTGACCGGAAAAGGAAACAGAGATATGAAATTAAATGATTCTTTCTGCAATCTCATTGACCTTGCAATTGTGAATGAATAGAAGAGATGCGCCACTTCCCAGTTAGTGCCACACAGCGGGGATTGAAATATTACCTACTTTACTTTCTGAGGAGATTTCTTATTAGTGCCAACTTGTACTTGGAATGGCAAATATCTTCCAAAAGTTCTCCATTATTCTTACCTTGCGGCCTTTCTTTCTGGAATTTATACTCTGCAGCCCAAAAAGAAATGTACAGTGGGCAAGGAATTGTAGACCTCTATCGTTTACGCCTCTACCACCTCTTCTATTAAATAAACCACCCTCGTTCCGAGAGATATCCATGAATTTGGTTTTCTTCCATTTGCTTGCCTTATTCTTCTGAACAGATTAAACCAATTAGCTTGTGTTTGTCGCAGTAGCCCACTTGCCGAAA
This sequence comes from Passiflora organensis, assembly GCA_019739055.1. NCBI lineage: Eukaryota > Viridiplantae > Streptophyta > Magnoliopsida > Malpighiales > Passifloraceae > Passiflora > Passiflora organensis. The sequence continues at coordinate 6,034,381 of JAEPBF010000269.1, forward strand.
TGGCGTCGAAGAGAATCCTCAAGGAACTGAAGGATTTGCAGAGGGATCCTCCTAGTTCATGCAGTGCAGGTACAGGAACAGGAACTGTTGAACAATCTTAAATCATGATTGACTGTCATTTTACAGAGCTGAGTAACAAAGTACCTTGTGTTTCAGGGCCTGTGGCTGAGGACATGTTCCATTGGCAAGCCACCATTATTGCTCCAAACGATAGTCCCTATGCTGGTGGTGTCTTCCTTGTGGCTATTCATTTCCCTCCTGACTATCCTTTCAAGCCTCCTAAGGTATATATCTAGAGTAAGTGCTTGATTAAGCTTTGCTGTTTTCACTATGTTTGATGATCTAAAGGCGGAAACATCTTATAATGGCCTCATATGATAGGACCAACATATGATGTTTTCTGTGAAACTTTAATTACAGATCGCCTTTAGGACCAAGGTGTTTCATCCCAACATAAACAGCAATGGCAATATTTGCTTGGACATACTCAAGGAACAATGGAGTCCTGCGCTCACTATTTCCAAGGTGAGTTAGCGGAATTTTGTCCTAATAAAATAAAAACAATAACACCCACTACAATGATTCTGAAAATTATGATTTTTTTTTCTTGAATATTTATTTTCAACACTAATCTTATTGACAATGGAGTGAGATTCCTGCAGGTTTTGCTCTCCATCTGTTCTCTGCTTACAGATCCCAATCCTGACGATCCTCTTGTTCCTGAAATTGCTCAAATGTTTAAGACTGATAAAGCCAAGTATGAATCTACTGCTCGGAGCTGGACTCAGAAATATGCCACGGGATAAGTTCAAGTGCACCTCAAGTGCACCTCAAGTGCGTTATCTTACTTTAGCTCCATACATGAAAATTTTTTAGTATGTTAATGGTCGGCCACCTCCACTCTTGTTGGCCTTTTTGTATGGTTATAACTATGCCCAAATCCAATAATGATTGATCACTGTATTTCACGATTCAATTTGATAGAGAGATTGTATAAAAGTATGGTTAAATTACAAACTCATACCATATAATTCAACCAATATGGTAGAGAAAAATAACAACCAGTACTTCACACCACACAGATCTTTAGTAAAATCAGCCAAACCCTCAGAATCCCACAATCAAAGGGGGGGTGGGTCATTAACATGATCACATGACGGCACAAGCAGCGGGGTTCTCGTCACTGAAGGCCGTGGTGTATCTGACTTCGGTGGAGCTGGCTCGTGCTAGCTGGTACAATTGTGGGTCATTAGCATTTCTCACATACCCAGCAGGGGCCTTCTTGTCGTACACCCCGGGAGCATAAGGGTGAGCTACCACATCGTAGGGCACGTATGGCCACAGCTCTGCCTTTTTCCCAGTTCGATATGCCACCCGGGCCACCACCTTGGATGGGTCCACGTATCCAACCACCGTCACCTTGTTTGCTTTACGCTCCACCTCCACGCTGTTCAGGCCTTTCATTCCCTCCAAAGCCCTCTTCACCTTACGCTCGCAACCTTCACAGTCTATTCGAACCTTGACCTCCACCGTCTGATCAAATAAATCACCAGAAAAAAGAATTCAATTCCTGGATGGGTTAAATGGTTACCATCTTAATGACTTCAAAGCACAATGCATCGAGAAGATTTGACACAAATCACCAATTAATAGTTTTGCTTTCAAGTAGGATACTGACTAAATCGGTAAATCCTACTAAAATTAAGAAGAGAAAGAGAGATTTGTGATACTGCATATATATCATACCTGCAACTGCTTGCGTTTCCTGAGCTTGTAACTGCCGCGAGAACAATCAAAGAGTTCAGACAAATGGTCAAGAGCCCCCATTTCCCAACTTGCTTCAGGCAACAACCAAATGTAATGTCACACCTCGTACGTTAAAACACAACGCAAAATCTTAAAGACCTTTTGCTTTGTTTTCTTACAGTGAAACTTCACGATAGCATGTGATGGGGTATTGGTCGCATACAAGTCCTCCATTTATACAACACAGATCTCCATAACGTTCTCTCTTCTGATCGTTAGATTATTTGCCCTTCCCCATAGATCAAGCATGAGAATGACACGTATCGATTTCATTATACATTTTTATGGACTTTTGACTTGTCCAGAACTGAAGATGCTATCCATGCACCGCCCCCATGTGGGGCCCTTTGATATTGGCGCGCCTCGAAAAAGTCGGTTACCGTTATCAATCCTTGAACTAACTTCACATTGGTAAACGTTCACACCGGTGAAGTTCACAGTCGGAGAGTCATTTAGATTACGTAATTAAAGTGGCCACGGCCATAATGTCTCCGTCACGATTAACAACAGGTGAAGTGATATAGCACGAAAAATCACCGTTGATGGGAACATTTATCTTTATTATAATATATGTATATTATATAGATGTATGATTTCCAACTTCTGTGAAATACGGCGTCGGTGGTGTTGGTTTAATATTTTGTTTTTACAACGCTGGCATGTTATGGTACCAAGCTGGCGCCTTTCATGGCTCGAGAAAGGCTGACATTGAGAAAATAAATAAATAAATAAATAAAACTATATTAATGGCATGGCATCCTGTGTATGGTAGTATTGTTCCCTAGAAAAATAAATGTGGCCCATTTGTGTGTTCCATGATAAATGCTAGATCCACGATGTATATAAAATTAATTTTCAAACCCAGAGGAGCTCGGGAGGTGAAGTCAGGTCCATGGAAGCTTACGATGATACACATGCCCAAGCCCATATAACACCCTTTGCAGTTAGATTTACGAAAGTGAGTGTTGATCAGTCAATATGGGGTGTCGGAAGTGAGATTCGTGGAGACCATAAAAGGTTGAATTCGGACAGCAGAAATTGAGATCTGGTATACCATAAAGAAACCCTAAATGATGCAAGCAAACAGAGGGTGCTTGAGGTCATACACGTACTGACCACGCCTAAGGAATTATCGATTCGAAGTTGCACCAGTACTAATAGCGTTCTTTCTTTTCTTTCCTTTTTCTTTCGTTGAATTATAGGGGAAAAAAACAAGAAAATTAAAGAAAAAGCACGGGTCCTCTCTTTAAAGGCGACGGCCCGTATTCACATGACATTCGTGAGTTGACGTATGGTATGCTCCATGGAATTCGAGATACCTTTAAATGGGATGCTTTGTATTGGGTTTCAAAAGAAAAAAAGGCAACTGAGATATGGAAATAGCTAGCTCCCAGTCCCCACTCTCCCTCTTTTCTTGTGCACCAATGTTCAAAAACCCTCTCTTCTTGATGGGTTTCAATTAAAACTCCTCTCCTCGTGCAAAGAAAGAAACTTTTAATTCATCTTCTTAAAAATTTAAGGAAAATTATAAAACTTATGAAATTCAACCGGTGATTATATATAACTAATATAGTTGCATAAAGTTGATATTTAGTTTAAAATCATCACAAGGTGGTGGGTCGATCTACTTCTACCATGTATATAATAGACTTAATGCCCCTCCACACATGAAACCACGAGTAATGGTTGCTATGCCTGATCTATAAATCTACAACAACGGATAACCGATACAGAAGCATACAAGTACTGCTGCATAAATCCAAACAAAGAATGGAACAGAAAAAGGCAGGTTGTGAACGCAAAGACCATTACCATCTTTAATGATGTAGGTAATATTTGCTGTTTGTTTTTTCCGATACCTGTGACAGGTCCACGTATGGACAAACTGGGTAAACCGTATGGTCCATGGATAAAGTCACAGGAGGCAAGTGGTCTTAATCCAATCAAGTCGCACATCGTGGGGCCAAAGGCTTTTCTCGTCGCAGGGGCAAGACTTTATCGCGTACTTTTGTGGGTCTAGGTTGTTGTATTTGGAATTGCTAGACAACACGGGTTCACCGCCTGGTGTAGCTAACATTTTCATGGAATTCACTTACTAAACATTATGTCTTGTCCTTTTCCAGGCCTAACCATCCACGAAAAGATGTTAAAGTGGGCGTAACGAGACAAACTGATCTGCTATCGGTTCAACTAGGATGATAATTAAAGGTGGTTTATGTTTCCAGTGATCCATGTGAAGGGTTAATGGAGCGTTTGAAATTTATGGAACTAGCCAACTTTCTCGAGTTATTTCTACTTTTTATAATATTCATCCGTTGACGATGGAATAGCCCATAAATCCTGCCTTATTGTAGGCAGAGATTGAGCAATACAGGGAAAGATAGATCAGAAACAGGTTAACTTCTTTTTCTCCTGAGCCAACCTTAATATTAAACTGTTCTTTAGTTATCCTTTCACAAGCTTAATTGGTCCAACTCATCTGCCACGTTCTGGGTTAGATCTTTCATGAAGATCCAATCCCGCCTGATTAAGTTGAAAATTGCTTAATCAAGGAGCTAATTACTTGCCTCTCCTTGTATGTTCAAGGAAGACGCATGCAAAGAAAAAGATATATTGGAATAAAGTCACTTGAGAGATCCAGAGATCCACAGATCATGCACACTGTGGAAGAAAATAGGACTCACTATAGGGTTCTTTTGTACCCGTCTTCTCTCTGGATTTAATTCCACAACGAGAGCAAAACTGTAGGTGGGGCTGCCTTTTGAAGGGAAGGATGACTCAGGAATTGCATCCATATCACTTTATGAAAAGCGAAAAAACAAAGTGGTTGAGATATTCCGGGAAGACTTTTGCACCAAATACGAGAAACGGGTTTTGGAATTTTTCTGCAGCACCCCACGTACCTTTGAAATAATACTCCTGCTGCTGCATTCCCAGTCAATGATGTGAGTGAAACGGAAGAGAAGGTAGCGATGCGTCCACGATTCAAATGGTCAGCACCGTTGGTTACTCTAAGGGCGGCCCAACCATCGAAGATGACTCATAAGAGTCGTAGTGGGTGGGCTGCACATGGGTCCACCACAATCACAATTCATGCGAGCTTTCCTGGATGTTTTCTGCCCGGTTCGCTGTCAATTTGTGAACAGAAAACTACGTTTTCGAGGTAAAAGATTGAAAAAAAGGAGGACGGATGTGAACAACTCCCACCTGGAAATAAAGGATAGCGTTGGTGACCGTGGACTAGGATGTACCCATAGATTATTCGTGTTTGTGACTGTACTTGTGTCTGTGGATCTTAATTAGCCATCACGGGCAAACAAACTTTAGTGATTCCGAATCGATGTGGTAACGTTCAAAACGGGAGCAGAATCAGCATAGAGATGCTCCATTGACCCATGACCGAGTCTTGCAAATTAAGAAAAAAATACAGAATTTATCAAAATATTAATAAGATGGGTAGTTGCATAATTTGAAGATCTATACATATATGTATTTAAGTATATATTTGTTTTGTCAGTTATTATCTTTAGGTTTAGTTATATATATATAAATACGGTTTGAAGGTCTTTAAGTATTGTTTACGTCAAATCTTATATAAGGTATAATATCCCAAATTTGGAGACTGTAAGATTTTATGATATATTGCATTTTTATACACAGCAATACGAAAATAATCCTAAACACAGGAATCAAACTGTTCACACCCTGTAAAAGATAGGTACAGTTATGCTGATTTTACGAAAGTTTCCTTTATTTGTAGGGTTCTCTTAATCGACATAGATTAATTTTGCCAGGAATGAATGTATTATTTTATTAAGAGAAATTATAGATAAATAAAAAATTAATGGAATTGATAGTTTAGTTTCTGAACAACCTGTATGCGTGGTTTGGCAGTCTGCCATTTTCTCACCAAAATAGGAAGATGGCCCATTAATGACTATGGCTATGATTTTTCCTGAACACCACTAAGCATGTAGGGCGATACGAGTCCCATCCTCGAACGTGTAACGGAAGGTGGACTAGCCAGCATTTAATTCTCTTGCCAGCCCTCCATTCTGCATAGCCCAACAACCTCTAAACTGTCAAAACCTGTGATTATAAATCAATAATAAAAATGTTAACGTCAATCCCAAACCGAACGATTAGGATCATGAAATTTCCAATGCACGCCTACTTGGTCTATGAAAAAAAAGGCTATAATTATTCCCATACAAATCGTCGACAGTTTTCTTTTCATGACTGATCTGCTACAGTACTGTCATTTGAAATGAATCTAGCACGCAATACCTGAGATATGAACCACCGTCTAGATTGGATCTTAATCTCGAGTATTAACAGGTTGATTTCGTTACGATTCCGTCTAGAAACGAAAATAAATTAACAACTTGAATCTTTGACTTTGTTGTTAGGCTCTTACCTAATCTCTATCTCTATCCGAATTGGAAATAAAACCAATAAAAAGAAGTTTAATTTTGATTAAATCAACACGCGTTAATAGTGATTACCGTAACTCCCCAACAAAAGAAAATAAATTTTTAGTTTTAGACAATCCCGTTTTCTCCGAAACTTGGTGCTCACGTAACGTAGGCATGTATTGTCTTCAAACTGTGATGCCCAATTGCCCATGACCACAATCTTTGTATTTAGTTATTGATGGCTATAATTAGGCCATTATTCTTACGCCTGACATCACACACCTCGACTTTCCTCGACTTTCTTATCCATTTATTCATGCTATGTGATAAATGCTTTGCATGCTGTTATCTTCGAAGCAATACTTCTGTTTATTTGACAAGGAAGCCTTCTCCTCCACGGCATGCTATTTTTAACTAATAGCCGTACTAAAAAGCGATAACATTAGAATTTCACTAAAAATAGGAAAAAATAATATTCAAACCAGTAGGATTAATTTCCGATTTACAGTCATTAACCCAGCAAGTGTCGCAATTTACAGTGTTAATTAAAGGGGGTTTTACTTTTTAATTCCCTACCCGACCATTAATACGAGATATTTTAGGAAAATATTTGATTTGGTTTAGTAAATATGGTGATATTGGAGAAACACGACAAACATGTATTGGAGGAGAGTCATTGAATTAGAGTAACTTGCAGCTATTTGTTTGCCCATAAAAAAGCTGCCCCTTATTGTATGAGATTTAGTGTCTTTAAAGGGTTGATTCTAAAAACGTACAAAGCAATTCATGAATCCCAGAAATAATGAGGGGGTGCGATAGAAATCCACTTCCCAAAAAAATCTGATAAAAAGAATCCTATTTTCTGCCTTTCCAGATGACCTAACTGACAAATCTCCATATTAAAAAACTGACCAATTCAGACTTCACCTTGCTATTCAATTTCTGGTCCTCTCTTTCTTTCTTTAATATTTGTATTGATATTTATTTACTATTATTCAAAACCAAACAAGCGCCTCTGAAATCTCTGACCCGATAGTTTAGTCACAGAATCAGCATGTGTGTGTCGTTGCTTACCGCGTCCCATACATCTCCATCATCAATGCTTTTTTTGCCATTTCTTTAATACACCATCAGTCGTTACCTCCTATAAATACATATATATACACACACTTATATAAATAGGGGGACAGACTCCTTCACCTCGTTCTTTGTAATGTGTGCATCGCATCCTCTGTATACAAGCCAGAAGACCAGAGAACCGAGCGGCATGATTATAACCAACAACACAAACAATTGGATTTGAAAGGAACCCAACTGGTTGTCCTTTTACTTTTGGTGTGGACACGCCGCGTGAGGAGGAAGATTTGGAGTGAAGGCTTTGTCTGCGTAGAAGAGTTTGGTTTGTTGGTGGGTAGTATTGTTGGGGTCTTAAATTTGTGTTGTCAGGGTTGTTAGCAACAAGATATGGCGATACAGGCTCAGTTTCCGTCGTGCGGGTCACAGGATAGGATGGAAGTTGGTTGTGGAGGGTTCCATCAGTCTTATTTTAATGTCCAACAACGCGTACAGCAATTGCAACTAGAGCAGCAGCAACAGCTATGGAATATGCAGCAATTGCAAAACCAGCAACCACAGCAACAGCAACAGCTGTGGAATATGCAGCAGTTGGAAAATCTGAGGCAGCAGAGCCAAAATCCTTGCTATGACGCCGATTTTGTTTTCTCTTCGTCTCTGAAAAAGAACTGCTGTACCGTCGATCCTCAATCCATGGTATTGTCTCAGAGCGTTGTTGCTAGTGATGACAAGCAAAGGCAAGAGATTGATCACTACATCAGAATAGAGGTACGAAGTCGCTCTTTAATCTATTGATTCTATAGATGATACGTTATACCACATTTATTTTCACTTTTATTCGTATTCAGCGGATATCATAGTTGTATCTTTGGTTTGGCTGACGATGTATATTTTTCTTTTAAAAAAAATCTGGGAACAGAACGAGCGATTCAGATTGTTATTGAAAGAGCAGAGAAGACAACAACTTGCATTGCTGTTAAGGGGTGTGGAAACCAAGGCACTGCCTATTTTGAGACAGAAGGATGAGGAGATTAAACAGGCAACCAAAAAGTATGTGGAGCTTGAAGAATTTCTGAAGAAATTAGTGGCAGAGAACCAAGAATGGCAAAGACTGGCTCAAGTGAACGAAGCTATTGTCATCTCTCTAAGCAACACCATTGAACAACTAAGAGAGAATGCTGCCTCTAATTGCTTGGACAATCACGCGGAGGATGCCGAGTCGTCCTGGGAAGTGAACAGAGGGACGGAAACAGGGGACGCGAACAGAGTATTTGCTGACGATAATATTAATGAAGGGAAAGCAATGAAGACGTCTACGCCGACGAAGTTATGCGGAGGCTGCAAATCTAGGAATTCGTGTATCTTATTCCTTCCTTGTAGGCACCTCTGTTCGTGCAAAGCTTGTGAGGCTTTCCTCGATTTCTGCCCGGTGTGTCAATCGGTAAAGAAGGCCAGCATTGAGGCATTAATTGTTTAGCCTTTCTAGGCCGAGGCTCAAGCTTTCCGGGTAAAGTGAAAGCTAATCGAGAACCAATGGGATGCACCCATCCTACAACATGCAAGCATTTGTAATTAGGTAAATTAGATTCTTGTTTTCTTTAAAAAATTTCTTTACTTCTCTTTTTACCTTTCTGGTGTCTGTTCTGTTTATAGCCTGTACTTTAAACGAGTAAGATAGAAATCAATCAACATTGGACAGAACTACTGCATGACAGGAGGGTAACATCTTTCCCTTTGATGCACTCATTACTTTTGCTTTTGTAGGGTACACAAGGCTTTTGTCGGTTTGGATAGGTTTTGTTTTGATTGTTCACATCAAGTTTTCGACAGTTGTTTTGACCGTAGGGCTGGCTGTGTTTAGACAGACTTCAATTCACCACTGACAACAGAGATTGAAAGCAATACCACAGTCACTATAGCTTATTCTACCTGCGATCACACACCCTACCTAAAAAGTGAACAGTGCTTGCATCATTTCCCTGATGACAAATCTACAACTGATTAAATTTGGTTTTGATTTGATGTCGATATCTGAGAAGGGAATGAAAATTGGAAAGCTACCTGCTAAGTTCAAGTTCGATCCGAACAAGTCTCAATAAGTTAGGCAATAGACGACCCTTTCCATCGCTTTCTTGGCAATAAAAATACCATCTTTGCCTTTCTTCAGGGCAAACTGTATCCACTATACCTGCACAGCCGGTTCATTATATATATCAACGAGGAAGGTAAAAAGCAATATTGGGTATACAGGAATAGTAAACAGTCCCCCATCTTTACAACCCAAATACATTATAGTGTGCGTCGATAATTTATTTAGCCTCCCATCTGGTATTCCGATAGAACATGACTATGATATCTCTAGGGCCCGTCAAACAGATCAATCTTGATCGACCAACTTTCCCTTACAATACGGTAAAACTAGTAAACAAGTAATCGAGTATTGATGGGCATAATTCAGTGGAAAAGAAAAGGTTTGTTCTTGTAGGGGGGACCCACTATTTTTTTTCCCATCTGATTCCGATGCGTTCTCTTCGATAAGCGTGCTTTCTAACTCTGTTCTGATCAGACTGTACCGTGTGATTTTCACTTGCGCGTGGGTCCGGAGTCTTTTAATGATAAAGAGAGGTGAAAAAAATATATCAAGCTGGGGATTTTTCTGTTTTTTTCCCGGATGGATTCCTTTTGGTTTCTTGCTGCTGGCAGTTTTATCCTTTCTTTTAAAAAAAAAACAAATGCAGTATCTCTTCTTCTTTCCTACTAGGAGACATCATTCATTTAAAGCATGGTTGGTTGGTCAGAGACGCACGTTGACTGTACATTGGTATGTGTAGCTTCGATACCAAAATCAAAAACTAACTAGAAAGCTGCATTTGATAAGAAGGCAGAAGGATCGTAGGGAATCGCAATTCTAGGTAGTGTTTGCCCTTATCCGATCGTGGGTTGTAAATTTGGAAATGAAAATCCATGAATATTGATGGTGAGTTCAAGGTTTTCAGTCAAATTTTCGTTTTGACTTTTGATACTCTTGTTGGATTTCCCCTCAAAAGATTCTTGTTTTATTGAGAGGTTAAAATTAAAATTTTCATGGTAACTTTTATTGTGAAGATAAGAGTTTCTTTTCTATACAGCGTAATGTTGAGTTCTCATATTAGTAATCTTCCATCAAGTTTAGTTTCATATACCGTACAGAACTTATGCTGATAATGTGGCTTTAAGAACACAAAAATAGAATAAAGCTGGTCGACCTGACTCACTTGGACCATAAATGAAATCAACACATCTAAAAGACCAAGCGGTTGCATACTGAATCCAAAATTACAATCTCGAGCAAGTAAGATGATAGGGATCATAAATCTGACGGAATAAAAAAGTTAACACATTGATTTTTCTTTTGCAGTAAATAAATTGAATACTGTCCTCTAAAGAGCTTCTCTAACACTAAAACGGTAGTATGCGAATGCAGATCCTTGATGCGGGGTCAGATTGATCAGTACAAGCTGTAACCAAAGAACTGGCTAATAATGATGGCAACGCCGAGACCGATTGCTACAAGTGAAGATGCCCAGGTGAGTTTCTCAGTCATTCTGGGTATTTTATCCTTCAGTGCTTGACTACATGAACCTATAAATACCGTATAGCTTCCCATTGCAATAACAGTACCACACAGGAACATGACGAGAAATGCAGCGCCGGCCAAGCGTGAAGGTAATGCAAGTGCTGGCAAGACCATCATCAGTGCATCAGGTTGCAAGCCATGGACAATGCCAGTTGCAAAAGTAGCAAACCCAATCTTTTTCTTCCCTATCGTTGGGGTTTCTAGTGATTCGTAAACACTAGCGTCACATTCTCCACCATTTTCTAAGGCAACACAAGGCGTTGGGACTTCCGAAGCCTCTCTGATTCCCATAGCCCCTATAGCAAGTAGAGTCAAACCAACCACTCGAGTGCCCCAAGTTCTAATAACTTCAATGTGGAGCTGATCCTTCAGCAAAAGAAAAATCAAGCCGAATAAGACCTGACCAGCATCATGACCACATCCCCAAAGAGCCCCAACAATTGCACTTTCCATCCGGGAACGACCTATTGAGAGTGGTGCCAAAGCTGCTAGATGATCAGGCCCTGACAGAGTGTGCAAGCACCCAGCAAAGAAACCAGTCCAAGCGCTACTTAACAATTCAGTTTGCAAAAAATTTGCCCCTACTGCAGCAGCTGCAGGAACCCCAGATTTCGCAGCAGTTTGGAAGGTGGCAAAAGCTGGGGAAGCCAAAATTGGGTGGATAACGAACATGATGAGAGCAGAGAGCAACAGGAATGTACTCGCAGCAATTGCCTGTCCCATTTTTAAAAAAAAAATCAGAAAAGCTTTACAAAATATAAATAGGCAAGCAGGATCATTTCAGTTCACTTCTATGAAGCCGTGTTAATTGTTGGTTATTGTCGTTGTGATCCACAAGGTCATACTTACGTCCAAGACTATCCCATTCCTTTATAATGTGGGATTGATAATTGGTTCATCAGATGCTTAATTTTGAATAGTATAAATCACCAAAGGCAAACATTACAATTTTGAACATGTAAGTCCTGATCTGATTAAGTTAAAGCACATATATCATTTGCCTCTTCAGGTTCCAATCTCATACGAAATATGTTTGATTAACTACAGGTTATTTTCTCTTACAAGTCTCATTCTTTCAGACAAAGCCTAGGAAAACAAAATCTCAAATGTTTGGAATTTATAGTTAACGACAGAGTACAGTCATTCAGTAATCCGAATTCACTCCTTGAAGGAATAATTCTACACATGAATAAAATCCTCAAGAGAGGAGCAGTTTCACCATAGTCTACTGATTCGACCATTGAATTACGATTCATGAGGTTATTAATTCATTTTAGATTCACAATACATTGAAGGACAGCTTGACAACTGAAAGGCAATATTCAACTCGATAATGCCGCGCTGCCAGCTGACTAAAAGGTAAGCATTAAGCTTTATCTACGTAACAGAAACACATAGTTAAGCCTTTGGAAAATAAACAACCAACAGAGAGAAGAGATTATTACCTTCTTTTGGACGGAAGCTTCATTTGCCACCTGTTTGACAAGATTAGATTTTGGTGCCGACCTGGTTGACAAGTCGACCAGTAGAGCGGATCGAGCAGGTAGTTTATCGGAAGAAGACGATGGCTTCCCATGTTTGCAATACACCAAATTGACTCGTCTGAGGCCGAGACGGGGCAGAGCGGGATACGCAAGTTTAGGCGAGTCAATCCTCGCGAGTCGGGGTAGAAATGGAGTGAGTTTAGGATGGGTTCTGAGAGTTGGAGATGTAGAGTACAAAAGCCTCTCCATGTCCTCTCTGTGCGTTTCTGCGGAATCTTTAGAGGCAAATGTTTTGCCTTGTCAGAGTAGATGACCGGCGAAAGGATAAAATTTTAGGCTACTATAACTGAAAATGGGGATTACGTGATAGGATCTCGTGTTGTACAGAACATGGCTCAGTAAAAAACAACTGTTTTGGCATTCACCATTGGCTCATGTTTCTTCCAAATTCGGCACATCCTCGGATTTAATTGATGGATTAAAAAGGATAACCATGGTGACTGATAATTAATATTATTTAACACATTGGATCACACTGTCAGAGTTGACAACCTAATTTCCTACTCATGATTTCCAAGCTCACCTCTTATGTTTCAAGAAATGCTACACCAGTCCCCATTAGCAAAGGGAACACCTCAATCTTATGAGACTACTTTTGTAGAAAGGTAATTTTTTTTTTTGAATTATAGAAGAGTATTCCGCCGGTCGCAATAATAATCTCTATTCGGATTTTGAAACAATGTTTGTTCTATACGCATCTCCAAGGATTCTGTCAATTAAGGGGAATCCAGTCCATGCTATCACTGAACCCAACATGCGTTGGTGGAAAGGTAAAAATTTCATTCCATGGCTGTTATGAGATTCAGCTGTTTGGATTTCTTCTATCCAGATAAATGAAGTTAGGATTTGGATAACTTATCCTGAATCTTGTATTTAGTGGTTGTTCTACTGCACCGAGTCCACCCTTTGCCTGTCCTCACTCCGACACATAGGCTCCTCGCGCTGGCTTGCGCCTGGCACACGCATAACTGGGAGACAAGCTCTGCTCGGGATAATTAATCGTGCTCAATAAAGTCCATTGTATAAAGTATTATATCATTAGAGGCCCAAGTCTCATCAGTTAGCCAGCCTAGTCCAGGTAAACAAACTGGGCTATCTAAGAACAACCACAACCCCACAGAGACCCAACTCAATTCTATACACGTACATCTTCAGGCCCTTTCTATTTTGGGTTTCAAACTTCAATGGAAACAGGCGTTACCATGAGGCGTCCAGGCCCAACGGAAAACAATGTCTCAACCCACAGAGACCCAACTCAATTCTCCCGGCTTTTCCCTCCCCAGAAAGATCACAAAAGCAAATATCCTTATATGTAGGGCATATAATTAAAAAGCTGATCCTTCAGCAATACCTACAACAACATTGCCATAAAGAATTGTGGGGTAACTGAAGAATTACCTATATTTTATGTCATATTTTCCTATTTCTCTAACCACTTTTTTTTTGGAAAAGTCGAATAAAAAATAAATGAATATTTAATCTATTTAATATTTTAAAAAATATTATATCAAGTCAGATAAACAGTTAAATCCAAAATTAAGTCAAATAAAAAAGAAGACTTATCTCAACTTTATTCTATTTTCTTATTTCGAACCTATCCAAAACTACTTACGTAATTATAATCTCGATCTTTAAGGAGAATAGCTCTAACCAGAACAGTTTTTTCTAGTAACAAACAGTATAAATAGAACTACGGGCCCTCCACTGTGTACACATTCGGTTGCTTTTTAGTCTCTTCGCTTTTGATTTCTGTCCTTCCAGAAACTTCTTCTCTCTCTCTCTCCCAGGGTTAGGGCTTTTTTGGATAATGTCGACCTCGAAGAAGATCACCCTCAAGTCTTGTGACGGCGAGACTTTCGAGATCGATCAGACGGTGGCGCTCGAGTCTCTGACCATCAGGCATTTGATCGAAGACGACTGCGCCGACAATGACATCCCCCTCCCTAACGTCAACAGCAAGATCCTCGCCAAGATCATCGAGTACTGCAAGAAGCATGCCGAGGATGCCGCCACCGCTGACGCGGACAAGGCCTCCGACGATTCATTGAAGAATTGGGATGCGGAGTTTGTCAAGGTGGACCAGAATACCCTTTTTGACCTCATCCTGGTACTCCTTCCCCTCTCCCTGTTTTGCTTCTAATTAAATCGTCTTCTTTTTTACGCTGTTTGTTTGATGGGACGCTACCGATTAAGATATTTGTCACTCTACTTGTTTATTTGATTTTGCTTTTTATCAGCGCCTCTGAGTTTAAGTGTATCATTGATATTTATTGCGATGTCGCTTAATGATTTGTATTATGGTGTCCTTATTTTCGATAGCTTTTTGTTGTCTTTGCATACAGTCATTGCTGCTTTGATTGATTGATTGATTTCGCGTTTGTCTATTGTTTTCAGGCTGCCAACTATATGAACATCAAGGGATTGCTGGACCTAACATGCCAGACTGTGGCTGACATGATTAAAGGGAAGACACCGGAGGAGATTAGGAAGACCTTTAACATCAAGAATGACTTCACTCCGGAGGAAGAAGAGGAGGTTCGGAGGGAGAACCAGTGGGCATTCGAGTAAATTGTGCGTATCCTGTGGTTGGAGATGTTGATAGGTATAGCTTAGCTTTTTGGACTTGTGTTGGTTTGTTGTGACCAACTGTTAGGATTTACATTCTTTTAAGGTATAGGTTAGTTTTTGGACTTTGTTGGTTTGTTGTGACCAACTGTTAGGATTTACATTCTTTTAATCGATTCAGTCTAGTGCTACCGTTCGGTGAACGTTGCTTATCCTCTTTAGCATAAGCGATCACGTTCTTTGTCAAATGATTTCTATTCGCCAATGTTATCCATCGATCCCCTGTTTTGTCACCGCATAGTTCCATTACCTCACGATACCATTAGACTCCGCAACCATTACTATTGAGGTGTAAAACCTAGTTGTCCTGGATGAGTGGATGAAGGATTCTAATACTAAGATATGATCTAGTTGAATGGAGGAGTCCAAACACTTATCACTGGAGAGATTGCCAGCTACCAACATCCCTTTCGCATACTGCGATCCTTCTCTCTGGGAGTGGATTGGCTTTGAAAGTCGATCGCCTTTCGTTAACTTTGGCTAAACGAAAATTATGCTGCTTGACAAGACAGAAAGATTATTTGTTTCCTGTGTGAGAGGCAAATGAATACATATCGGTGAGCCACATAACTACAAGTTAAAATATCAAATTTATTCTTTCATAATTTTTATATTATCACATATCTTGAAAATATAAAGATTATGAAAAGATACAATAATAACTGTTAATTATTTTCTGTTATATTTATGTTTTGGAAAGAAGAGAACATGGAGTCGAAATGGGAAGGATGGAGAGGTAAGTTTCAGCATAGTGGAGGTATTTTTTGAACCAGACTAATATTTATTTTCCTGGCTCCGACTGCCAAGACTAATCTTTAGGTTGCTGTTATTTCGTGAGGCTGAACCAAAGCTTTTGCTTTCTCCTCCGCCAGTTTCTCACTCTCGGCTCTATAGTACGATGAAAATTCAGCCACAAGCCTTTGCTGCAGCTCCGGTTTGAAGGAAAATATATCAAGAAATTAGACCATTAGACATTGAGGCATACGAAATAAATTAATTGGATGATTTTCGAGACCAATTGGTATGTAGATCCGGTGGGTAAGGTTGCTGTCAACACGCGATCGTAAGGAAGGGATGACATATCATTACACATCGAAATTCTGTTGGTTATTTCTAGAAATATAACACACTAGAACGAATATGGAAGGTAGGAGCCAACAGTTGACAACAAGAAACACAGGCGCCATCCAATATTCCAATATATTATAATGAGTGCATAATTCCTCAGTCAGGTAGAGCAGTTCCTCTCTCAAGATTGTTTTTGATCTCAAGTGTGTATTTCCCAAAAGCTCGTTCAATCTTCTTGTTGAAATGCTCATTACGATCGTTGATCGAGTCAATATCCTTTTCCTCACGGAATCTCCTCCTCCTGCTAAATGATTGGCGCTTTTCATCACGGTCCGTAAGTTCCTTTACCATCATATCTATCTTATCTTCAGAGATTTTTGGTGCCTGTGAAATTTGAACAGTCAGGATAATACAACAGCTCAGGTTGGAGATACAACATGAAGCATCATGGTTCAAACTGCGCACCTTCCCATATTGGAGGCTCGAGGCTTCCCGATAGAACTCAGGATCAGCTTCTTTCATTTTGTTATAATCTTCAAGGTCAACCTCAATGTTCTTTGTTCGCTTTTTATAAGCATTATACAAAGTCTTCTGATTGAAAACTGTTGAACCATCAGGACATGTTAGCTCATCCTCCAATATAATCCTAAATCAACATCTTCAAATGATGTGACCTATGTGACTGGAAATAAAATTCTAATGCATCAATGAATGGCTAAATATGCAGTTACATGATGACCAACATACTGGAGCCTCTTCATAATATATTGGAAAGGTATAAAAACACACATAGTACACCAAGTTTATTGAATGGAGCAAGTGGATATCATTTCCAGTAAAAGACCGCACACATGCACACAGAAGGGAGATGAGTTTATTATACGTGCAAATGATAAGTAGCACAAGATCAGGTAGAATCACACAAGATAAAATAGATAGATCAAGTATAAAAGATAAAAATTCAGAATATACCATCCCATCCAAATGGAGCTGCATCCTTATCCCACTTCTTATACTTTGACTCTGCTGCCTCTTGTGTATCCAGCATGTACGCCTTTTTCATGTCCAAACCATTGGCATCAAGGAGCTTGCCAATCTTTTTCTTCCTCTCCTCAAGCCACTTTTGTTTAGAAACACCCCTCGTCTCTGGGGGAGCTTCCATTTTTTTCTTCTCAGCAACCATTGCTGTCTGATTGGCTTTTCTTGCCTCATTCTTCACTTATCCATAACAATACAGTAGTTATATCAGAATGAAATTCAAAGACACATAAGCTTCCAGAATAATATAACAAACAGCTTATCCTCATACAATCTAGGATCTACAACTGAAAACACATTTATAAAAGAAAGAAATCAAACTTACCATCTTGAGTCTCAATTCAAACAGTTTTTTCTGCCTTCCCGTAAGTTTTGTAACATCTCCATCTACATTCTCCTGAATGTGCTGTTCATCATCGTCTTGGCTTTCATCATCAGAATGTTGTTGCGTTTCAACTCTTCCATATTGGCGCTCTGCACCTCCATCGAGTGCAGTAGCATTGGGCAGTTCATTCCCATCCTTAGCTAGCGTAGCTGCTTCCAAAGCATAGAAAGCGTGAATATACAGGTATACATAGAATCAGATCAATGCAGCAAGTCAAAGAAACATCAATGCAATCACAACTTTCAAAAGCAAGAAGAAGATCAAAATTGAAGTTCTTCATAACATACAGGTTTCTTCTTCATCCAAATGCGCCTTCACTTTGGCAATTTTCCTGAAACAATACTCCACGCACTCATGATAAGGATTGGATGCATTAATACAGTCAGGGTGCACCCGCCTATCTTCACTCATTCTCAGTTGATTCCACCCTCTTCAGCTACTACTCTAACTACCTGACAAAAGCAAGGTAACAATTTTACCTCTATCTGGATTAAACTAGCATGAAAAAATCTCCAGAACAGAAACCCTATCTATTATTTGTTTCTCTAACAAAAAAAAAACCCTATCTAATAAAACAGAATCTTTAACGAAAGAACAAGACGACCTCAAGCATGATGAACTGAGGATTCATGCCTCGCTAAACCTAATTGCTAAAAAAGCGCTAATTACAAATAGATATCGATCTCTTTAACTTAAGAATAGTTCATTCTCATTAACAAAGCCAAAACCAAGAAATCATCAAGCGTTAAGAGACAAACCTGAGATGTCTGAATGAGTAGCTAGTTTTGCGATTAACCTCGTGTTTGATCGAATAGCAAAGGGGATCGAAGATGATCCCTAATCAGAGGTCCAAAGCATAAACTGGAAAATCGGCTGCAGGTTTCGGGAATATTTTCCCGTCAATGGAAAAGTTGCAAGGACTTTGTGGGTTGATATTTGTTTGAATGTTTAGGCCTCACAAATAATGGGCCGTTCGGATCGGTTGGACCGAACTGTTGAACACTATAGTCCAACGGATCTTTTTCAACCGGTATTACTATACAAAGTACCACCTCTCATAACTCTTAAATGTCATGATTTTTCTCAATATATTATATAATTTTTCAATCAATGAAATACACGTCGGATGAAGGGAAATAAATATTATTACTAGACAAGTCTCAAAGCCAAACGATGCATCATACAGTTTTATCGGATTGGAAATTAGATTTAAAAAAAGAGAAATTAGAAAGCCTAGCGTCACTTGCACATATATTTCAACATTACAAAGACTCGCACATGAAATTACATGTATGCATAAGACGTGGCAAAGCACCAATCGATCAATTAAGAGTTACAAGATCTCGTCGGCCCAGGATTTGCAGTGGAAATTTTCAACCTTAGACCAGATGGTTGAAACCCCGTCACTCAACTGAGAAGATTCGAGCTCAAGCTTACTCAGGCGTTCTCTTGTTTCGGCAATTTGATTCTTGGTATCAGCAACTGCTTTTTCTTTCTCTGCCAAATCCTCTATCAGGGCCTGCAGTTCTTTTCTTATTGATTCTGTGGCGTTATCGCAGTTCGCTTTTGCTTCCATGGCGATTTGATGCTGATTATTCAGCTCCATTGCTTCTGACAGTTCATCAAGTATGCTACGCAGCCAGCTGACATCAATCTGCGCAGATTCTGCGTCCTTGAGAACTGCTACCATTTCTTTAAGTTTGGATTTTGTCAGCTGCTTAAAAGAAGTGGACTGCAATTCCTGAACCACAAGGCACAAGCATTCTAGGTGGTAAGCTCGTAAGGAAGCTGATTCCAATCTACTATTTGCGGCGATTTCTCCATATTTGTCGAAGATTAACTGCAGAGTAGAGGCTACATTTGCTCTGACGTGGTAATTTCCTACTGGCACATGAATGTCAGAACTAACAGATATAGAGTCTTCTTCATCACTCTCTTCAGAAGCACAGGAGATACCCAAAAAGGCTAAGTTCACATACCCAACCGAACCAGTAGATACCCTTTCACTGCTTTTTACAAAAGAATTTGAACCTCCCTTGGGCGAAATTTTATGAAATTCTTCATCCTCTTCTTTTTCGGTTGGATGTGCAACGCCAAAGTCGGGCAGACTAACCTTTGAAGGGTTCTTGACACCATCAGGCTGCTTAAAAAGAAAGAAAATGTAAGAGAGCCAATTAAGTCAAACCATTTTGAATGGAATTTCTGTCTAAAGGAGCACTCTACCTTAAGTTTCCCCGATGTCGGAACTGATTCAAATGGTTGAACTTGAACTTTGTTGTAAGAATTATTCAGGGAATAACTTTCGTCCGAATATGGTTGAGATGAAGAAAACGATTGAGTGCTCCCTGGATCTACGTTTTGCTTAGCAGAAAAAGACGACAGAGGTGAAGGACTGCCAGAGCTATAAGCTGATTTTACAGCATAACCATTTTGACCTGCCTTGGGAGGAGAATCTGACTGAGAATCATATCCCTTTTTCTTTCTGCCAAAGCTGAGAGCAGTATCGAGGATGGAGGAGCCTGCAATAATTGGGGACTGTAATGAGGAACTTGGCAGCAAAATTGTTCTTTCTATCAGTTTAGAAAGACTGTATTAAATGGAACAAAATCGTATTCTTTTGGATCCTCTCCAGTTGGAGTACGGAAATATACAAGAACAAATTCAACTTTTAGATAACTCTACATGTTTGCGGTACATCTACAAATATAGAATCATCTAGGCATCGAATCCTACAAGTTTCCTGATCCAAACAACAAAAATATTAGCGGTCCGTTTAATGGAAATAAATGACACCTAAATTGAATATATCATTCTATATATGCTACAGATTTTTCATCAGGTTGAATGCATATTGACACGACCATGACAAGTCTTCCATAAAGCTTTGACAGAGTTCATGGAATGTCCAATGCAGAAAAAGTAACACTATTCCTTAGCACTCAATTAGTATCTTTCTCCAGAAAATTGAACGGAGAAGAGGTGACCTCATGCTATTCCTACTTACGAGGAGGACAACCTGCTACAGTAATATAGATGCTGAGCAAAACTAAAATTTAGCTTCCACGGCTGCCTGACCAAGACCATGGCATGTTGGAAGAAAGCAAATGCAAGACTAAAAAATTGTCCAGGGCATACTTTATTCACAACAAATAAGAGAAACGCATGGTCAGAAATTCTTGTGCCTATAAACAAACAGAAGAAGCAAATTGACTAATTCAGAGGTTAACAACCCTATTTTCATTTTGCAGAGTAGTCTGTTTAGCAGGAGTTCAGTTGGTTGCATCTAGATACTGTCAAGCGTACAAGTTAGTCTGTCCGGCAAACTCATTAAGTATTCTGTAAGTAACAACCCCAGGGGATCTATTTTTATAGATGGAAACAATACTGCAGACTAATAAAGCATTTGGTACAATAAATGGTTAGTAAAAATAATTTCACTCATAAAGTTCCAGTTACCCATTTCTTCTAAAGGACGAAGGATTGCATTGCTAAATAAGGAAAATGATCCTGACAACTGTAAAGCATTCGGTTATCCTCAAACATCCCATCTGCTTATGGTGGTAGCAATGTGACTGATCAGTTACGACGGCAAAGTTTCAGAAAATCAGAAAGCAACTGAAGGCCCCGCTAACGAGTAGAGGCATTTACCTGGTTTT
Organism: Passiflora organensis; assembly: GCA_019739055.1. Lineage (NCBI taxonomy): Eukaryota > Viridiplantae > Streptophyta > Magnoliopsida > Malpighiales > Passifloraceae > Passiflora > Passiflora organensis. The sequence goes on from JAEPBF010000269.1 coordinate 6,055,608, forward strand.
TTCTTCTCTCTCCGTCCATTCCCTTGAGCAATTTTTTCAAGGCAGGCTACCCCACATTCATGGTACGGGTTTGCAGAATTAACACAGGCCGGATGCACTCTTCCGTTCTCAGCCATCTCTATCTCAGCTAATAGCTCTGCAAACCAGGAGAATCGATATCTTAACTTGCCCAACACTCATATTGTAACCCAAAGACGAGAAAGAAACATCAAGAACTGAAAAAAGGGGGAAAATTAATTAAGTTGTCAAGACATATTCAATTACAATCTCAAATCAATCAGATGGAAGGCCTGCCTCCTGAAACTTTTGGAAATAGAATCTCTATGCTCATAGACAAGATCTAAAAGAAGGACGAATAAGTAACCTAAATTACTCTGCACCTGCTTATAAAAGAGATGAACAGATTCTTCGGCAAACCATGTTTCTATGCTATATTAATATGATATCACACAAGGCAGTATATTAGTCATTAAAAACTCCTTTTTCTGTTTCATTGCCCGAGGAAGCCCAACAGAGAATCATGCCAGGGATACAAATACAAGGATAAAGACGAAGACCTGTAAGCATCAAGCAAAATTGAACACTGAGTTGTCTTAGTTTTCCTTATCTTCAAGCAAACCTCCTCTTTTCTTCCAAGAAATCAAAGAGACGATTGCATGAAGCGGAATAGATGGAAAAAATAACAAACAAGAAGCAGAAAACACATCCATGAAGAACAAGCTTTGCTGGTCTTACGCATGACATTTGAAACGACTTCATGGCATAAAAAAACAAAATCAAGAGAGAGTGTGAGAGAGAACGAACCACCAGAAGGACGCAGGGAGAAAAAAGGGAGAGATTTTGTCCACCAAAGCTGCCAAATGTTCCGCAGTACTTATTTGACCATAACCTCACTATTTATAATGAACGGTAAACTGTTGTTTGTCAGCTTCATTTTATAATAAATCCTCAAGACTCGTTGAAAAAATGAGCATACTGAAATTTCGCTGTCTTGTCTGAAAGACTGACTGCACTTACAGCATCGTGTGCCGTTTCGATTGGATTGGTAAGTGGAATATTCGCTGTTTTCTCCTCTTCTTCTAGATGAGATGAGGATATTTCGTAAATATATGTGTACGTTGAAAAGCTTTTACACTTGTATTGTTAAATAATAATAAAAAAAATCTCCGCACGTGTCCAACTTCCTGGCATTTCAAGTCCGCTAATCTTTTTTAGTATTTCATTTCTCTTGATTGCAAAGAAATGCTAATTACCTTGGGCTTTTTCTTACTTGGTCATTTTCCAAGTAATTTACATTCTTAGAAGCTTCTAGCTACCAACTGGCGTTTGCTTGGCTGTTTATGCTTTTGCTTTTGACCAATTGAATTGCATGACACATCATGATGAGCTCCAACATCTCAAATACGTTTGTTGACCGAAATATTTTTGGGACCAATGAGATTGATTTGACAATACAATTAGCTAGCAAGACATATTATGATATATATATCTCATAATAGGCCAAGGGAATTTGAACCGTCAAATTTGGTTGTTACACCCATTAAATCAATCATAGATCATCTGAAAGCTATTTTTCATCGATTATAAAATTACTATTTTTAAAAATTTCAATAAGACTTTTATAAAAGAGCTAATCCTTCCCTATTTAAACTCTATTGAAACAAATATATGTTGACCTCGCAGATGATGTTTGCACTTCACAATTCTCAATCACAATCTTATGTAGGACGGTCTAGATAAAATAATATTTGAACAATTATTTAATTCACTTTAATACTCATTTGATTTAAAATATTTAGTTTACATACAAATGATATTTGAGTATGAGTGATCCGAACCAGGATTAAAAACCGGCCCTATTCAAATTTATAAAATCTTTTAGTCAGTTTCATTCATTACAGGGTTGGCAGGAATGTGGGAGCCGGCATACTACCTGAACACATCGAGTACAGCTGGCTTCTGCTGCACCATGATAAACCTGTGGCTTGGATGAATTTTAATTAAATTCACCTGTCCTGCTAAATACACAGCCACAAACTTTGTAAACATGAGATCCTTGAGGCAAATAGGCTCGACCGGTCTAGGAGATCTTAGAATTAAGAACGGTACTATGTCTTGGTCCAGATATAACTTGGGGAGATGTCATATTCGAACCCTTCATTAAAAGTGGCCAATTTTTCTGTAAACTCTATTAAGCCGCAAACTCTTAAATATTGCAGCCTCTAACCTAACAGGAAACGAGTTGAAACAGAATTAAGATCAGGAGCAAGGCCCAAAGTACTGAAGTATTACCACCTGCAACAACTTTCTAGAGCTTCTAGTTATAAACCAACGACATGTTGTTTATTTGTTTTAAGTAGAAGAGTATCTCCTTTTATCGTAAGATTAGTTCATCTGCCAGTTTCGATTTAAACGGTAATAAAATGTTGTCCATTATTTTTTGACAAAATCGAGAGAAACGGAGTGCCTAACTTCCTAATCTATTTGATAACTATGAACTATTATTATCTTTGATGATGATTGACATGGTTCAACTAACTACAAACAGAACTTAATCGGTCACCACATATTTATGAAACAGGTTTTCTATTGATTATGACATACTAGAGAGGCGAAAAAAAATTTGGGGCATCCATCTGAAGCGACGTGTATCAGAAACAGAGGTTCATAATTTCGCTTCAGCCAAGGAGATTGAGTAAAGTTGCAAGCGCGATAAGGTCAATAAAAAGGCTCCATCTCTCAAAGGTGTAACTTGCAGCAGACGAGTTGGGTGGTGGAGGTGGCTGCAGTTGCGGGGCAAAGGCTGTACCATTTGTGGAATTTGCATTAGAGGTAACATTACCAGCTTTAACATCAACGGTAAACCTCATTCCTCCAAAGCAATGGCCAACAACATTGCAAATGAACCAATATTTTTTTGCTTCGTCGAGTTTGACTTGATCATTTCCGCTCCTGTACTCTGCCTCTACTCCGGTACTTGCATCACAGGACCGATACGTTTCCTGTACCACTTTGCACACGTTATGCTGCTCCTTCGCATATTTAAAAACTACATACACACAGAAAAAGACCGTTCAACCTTAATATCATCATCCAATTACAAAACTGCAGGCTGTTCGTAACAACGGGAACCAAAGTTTTATGTTACAAATGAACTACGATCATCGACCAGTTAAAGGCTTATCACTGTACGTAGAGACTCTAGTTTCTATGTTCTTGTATATGAGCCTAACTGACGCTACAGATACATTCGTTAGTTTTGGCTGAGGCGGAGAAAGAAACATAATAGCTTTTACAGCTAGTTCCTGCAGCTGGATGTTGTCAGTTTCCAGGAGAACAACAGCTCTTTTTTCCTTTTGTAATCTGTAAAGCCACCGTATTCATGGCTCGATTTCAGCATGTAATTTTTTGCTATTCTAATCAACCAAAATTTTTCAGCTTGTAAAACAAAGAATTCATTGGTTTTCAATGCGATTGAAGAGCTAGAAATTTGATTAGAAACGAGAACGAGGTGCACATACCAAGAACATCGCCCACTGTGAAATTGTATTTCCTTGACCATGAACCATAGTCTACCTGTGAATCCCATTTTTCCTCATCGCCAACTGTATAAACTTCAGATCCGGCACCCTTTAAGAACAACATAATCATCAACATGTGTAATAAGAAGCTAAAAGAACGGAATTTCTTGTAGTTCTCTTCTCCCATAGCTTGCAAGGCTGAGAATGATGAAACCGTACAAGTAACCAAGATATCCTATGAAACTCTGATCCTCTTAATGGAAATACTATGTCTCGGTCTATTTTCTGCAAGTTGAATAAGTCTGTAATTTTATATCAATTACGACTTTGGAGTTAGAAAATCTTCCTAGCCTGTCCTTCCCCATAGTAGAACGGTGATATACGTATAAAATTTAATTTTCGTTTGGTTGTCAGATCATGTCTTGTAAAAAGAACTTCAGTAATGTAAAACTAGACGACCTGCATTTAATACTTTCTGATTCCTCCTCGCAGCTTGTCGAGAAAGAAGAGGATGCGATTATTTAGAATGAATGAAAAAGATGGCTCGTTATATATATTGAAATACAAAACCTTTGTGTAAATGATTTTCTTCCACGTACACTGCGCAGTGTCATTTTTCCATTAGTCAATTAGAGCGTTAGCCACCTTCTCTCAAAGGACAGAACCATTTGAGTTTTGGTGGGAACCGGTCCACGCTCTCCGGCACTCTCAGTTAATCAACAATCATATATGTTTTGTACTTGTACAAAAGTAGTCAAGCTATATATAAAAAGGCAAATTGATACCCTTTTATGAGAATGAATGGGTATGGGGTTCCTTCCATCCATGTAAATTAAGTCAATAAATGCCTTTCTGGGCTGGAAGTGGCACAGTCTGTCAGAAAGTAATGGCTATAGGTGCAGCTCTGCAAACAAATGATAAAGCTAAAATGAGCCCAACGCATAAAAACATCGAAACAAATCCTATCATAGCAGATATTGACTAAAATGAGGCCAGCCCCAGCCCAGTTTAGGTATGTTTGGTTCTATTTTGTCCCACCAAACTCAGACTTATAGCTCTTTGTAGACGAGTCCAGTCCATAATTGAGTCCAGTCCGTTTCTAGAAATTTCCCACACCGCGGCGGGTGCAGGGGCAGCAGCAGCAGCAGCAAATCTGCTCCGTCTTGTAAGATATTTCACTTGACCTGCTGCCCAAAAACCCTAAACAAAACCCTTGAAAAAGCTGAGAATACCCAAAAATGGCAAGCAGATTCAAGGAGCTGTTGAAGAAATACGGTAAAGTTGCGCTAGGAGTCCATTTTTCAGTATCTGCGGCCTCCATCACTGGCCTCTATATAGCCATAAATAACAACGTCGATGTCGAATCAATTTTGGACAAGTATCACCTCCCTGGCCTGTCCACGCCACTTCCTGAAAAACAACACCAGCCTCCCAGTTCTCCTGCAGTAATCCAAGACGGTTCTGTGACCGAAGCGAGCAGCAATACTAGTAGTGCTGACGGAAGTGATCAATCCGCTGCTGCCGTTGAGAAAAAGCAGAGGAATAGGACGGCTGAGCTGGTTTCCTCCAGTGGTGGGGCCTTTGCTCTGGCCATTCTGTGTAACAAGGTGTTGTTTCCCATACGTGTGCCTATCACAATCGCGCTTACACCTCCGATAGCGAGGTTCCTTGCTAGAAGGAGGATGATCAAGAATGGTATTTGACTTTTGTCTCTGTCTTCTTGTATTGTCATATTTTCCAAAGAGGTGTTCTGGACTTTATAACCCTGGACCTCTTTCCTTTGACCTTTGGTTGTTGGATGGAAGATGAGGAGGGAATTGTGATTGACTAGTTAAATAATAAGTTTAAAGTTTTTCTTTGCTGGTTTTGCTGGATACTGTTTTGTCACAATCTTTATGTTGGAATAGCTGTTTCTATGAGCTAATTCATAAATTTTTTGTCATGAATGGGGAATAAATTTGTAAAACGCATTAAGTTAATTCGTTTTCAAAGTTTTGTATATGGTCTCACCATGTGTGTGTAATTTACCTGTTTCTGATAATTCCAATCAAGTGATCATTAGAAGAAGGGGTTTTGACTTGGTTTGGTTATCTGTATAAAAAAGGAAATACAGGAGAGCTTGCTTGGTTCATGTTCTGGATATGGAGTGGATCAAATTGTTATTTGTTTTGATTTAGCGCGGGAAGAAGTCTTATTTTATAGGATGCACAAGGAAGGGTCATAGCTAGGTTCCCTTCTTTTTTTTTCCTCATATTGAAATTTGAGTCAACTGATTAGCATTACTTAGTTATCTCTATAAATATTTGGAACCATTTGTGTGTAGTCATGATTGTTCTTGAGCTTGTATTGCCGCGAAATCTCCTAATTGAACTGCAAGATTCCTGCTAACATGCCAGATGCCTCCACATGAAAATGTCATTGGCTGCATATTCGCAGTGTCTTGTCTTTATATTTGAAGCAGTCTCTTAGATATAACTTCTTAGATAGAATTATGTAGAATCTTATGTTACATTACTATGGGAGTTTTGTAGATGTTGATGCTGCTTCAACCATTATCAACTGCTTTCCATCGACTGGAGATTCGTTCTCTTACTTGCAGCTTGTTTTTTTTCCTTCGTAAGGAATTTCTTCTCCTACCAAAGGGAGGTGAATTACATAGTGTTGTCTCTGGCATCTTCCTTGGTTCTCTTCTGCTCATTGAAGCTACCTGCTATATTTCCTCTGATTTCTACTTTTTTTTGTGACCAGGAGTGTAGTTTAGAATGTGCATCTCAGTTTGTCAGTGATTTTGGTATTGTTATTCGCCCAAACCCATGCATTCTCCTTTCTATGTGGCTTTGGTTCTTTCGTTTTGCCCGGTGAGCTTCAGTAACTTAAATGGTGTGGACGATCAAAATTGATTTTTGTGAGCTATTTTATTTGTGCTCTGGTCAGGGATAGGAATGAGTATATCCAAAAACATGCTTGAGAATCCTAGTTCTATCCCTTTTGCTTCCATTAAAACCATTATCATATATATTATATAGTAATCACATTTCGTTGAGGAAATGTTTTTAAAAAATTGAAGAGAATTAATCTGTGGTGTGTCGTTGATATTTCCTTCCTTCAGCCTTCTTAAATAATTTTCAAAACTAATTTGTTGAAACTTATAGGGAAAAAGCATCATTTTGATCTGGTGGAAAAAAAAAAAAAACTTGCGCATTTACAGAATCTCAAACCTAAGCAACGGGCTCAGCCCACAAGATTTCCATGAAAAGTGGGCCTGAAAATTCGCTACCCAGGCAGCCCAGCTCAATCGTGGTCATGCCTAAGGGTCCAATAAAATGAAGAAACAGACGCATGTCCAGAAATTGAATAAGCTCAGTGAACGCGGAACCACCATAAAGTTCTCCTTCTACAGCGAGTATAATCAGAGAAGATGATCGTGTGCGTCGCCGTCGTTGGTCATCAGGTACGCACCATCATTAATACTGCTCCATCGGTCTCATCATTTTACCCTCCCGAATGTCTGATCACACTCGTTCCTATTTTGCACACAATTGGAGAAGAACAATCCGCTCTACATTCAAAGTTTTACGGAGGCTGATGATGCTCTGAAGCTCCACCACATCGTCCACTGCTCCCTCGACGTTGTTGACGAGCGAGGTACCGTAAAGTGACCATAGCATTACCTGTTGCACAAACTTTGATGCTTTTGATATTAAAAGTGAAAAAAACTAATATGATTTGCATCTCAGAAGTTCTGGAACTGCTGAATCTAACGTTTTGTTGTAAAAAAAAATCTAACTTTGGTCAATCGATGGTGCAGTTAACAATCCGAAAAGATCTGGTCTGACATTGAACGAGACCTTTCTCGGATTGCTTTATCCTGCCGAGAATTATAAAGTGTAAGCTAAACGATCGTTCTATCTTGAGCTATATAGGTCTGTGTTAGTGTTGGTTTTTTATTGATGCAAGAAGAGTGTTACTGCGCGTGCAGGTATGGATATCTGACTAACACCAAGGTGAAGTTCATCTTGGTCACCACGGATTTGGATGTTAGAGATGCAGATGTGAGAAATGTAAGTTAGTTGTGGTGATTTGGTTTGTGCATTGTTTTATTGCTGAGAATTCGTGTTGATATGATTTGTTAGTGCTTTCTTTGTTTGTGATTTTTCAGATTTGATTTGATTGGATTGCATGTTGTATCTGCATATATTACATGGTATGAATATATGATTGCGAAGCAAAATGAGACGCGGTAGTGTTACTTTCACTCACTAAACACCTTTGTGTCGATAAGAAATGCAGTTTCTAAAGTTAAATGAATATGTGATCAATGACTTTGGCTGTGTTCTAACATGTTGTTTATCTTTATCAATTGAATAAAACAAAAGGATATCTATTTAATACATAAGATCATTGTACATGCTTGTCTTAGTATGCATGAAAAGCATTGTTTTGGTTAACAGGTTTGTTAATTGGTCAGATATCTTTTTCCTTATCAAGTTTGAAGTTGCTTTTGGGTATCTTACAGCTTGCTTTTTCCCTAATTTTTTTATCGTTAGAGGGCGTATATATAGTATGTTTCGAGCATTGAAATTTCTGAATCCTCATTTTCTTTGATATCTGGAAAATGAGTATCGTATTGCTCGCAATAGGTAATAATGAATTAGCTGAGGAATTTATTTGTTTTCTGAAATACGTTACACAATGTATTGTAAAAAGTGAATGTGGTTACTGCTTTCCTTTGACTGATTATTGAGTAATTTGATGAGACTAGGATGTTCGTTTCTGGCAAATCAAAATTGGATCAGTATCTCTGGCAATCAATGCCATATGTTTCTGCTGTCTTGCCACCTGTAAAATTTTATATTTGGATACGATTTTCAATTAGTTTGCAACATGATAATGTTGCAAATCCTTGCATTTGATCCCTAATGTTTCATTTCTTTTTTTCTGCTTAAGATTTTACTCTAATCACTGCAGTTCTTCCGGAGCTTCCATGCTGCATATGTAGATGCGGTTTCAAATCCTTTTCATGTGCCGGGAAAGAGAATCACATCCAGAATTTTTGCAGAAAGGGTAAGTAACATTGTGAAGTCATCCGGATTTAATTCTGCTGACCGAATGTTGGCGGTGTAATTTAAACTATACTGCATTCCGGTACCCTTTCTCTCCTAACCCGTATTAAAGTCTGAAACCAAAAGCTAAAAGTTGGCTTCAAAGATGCACCACCCTAGCCATGTAGGAAAGTCAATAACAGGAAATGTTAGTTTTGTTTCGGGGATCTCCATTGAAACTCCTACGCATAATGCAGTAGCTAGGTTTTGTTTTCTTCGGCAGCTGCCGTTTTGGATTCATTAGGTTGGCTATTGTTTGGCAACTTGTGTATAGTGGCTAACATTCATACTTGTTCATGATCCTGTTCACTACTTCGTACTAATTTACTATATCGTGTCTCTAAGTTGCTCGAATTTGTTCAGTGTGTCGACAGTGGATTTGTGCTTTTAAAATTGATATACCATCGAGTGAGATGATATAAGCCTATACTTAAGAAAAACAAGCTACCCAATAACATTCATTAGCGGCCTATTAATACAATTTTCAAACTAGGGACATTTCTTGTAAAGCCACAATGTAAATGCAAATATCCAAGTTCATCCGCGCTCAAAAAATGACAAATCATTGTGACCGCAAATTGCTAGAAAAACAAGCTAGTAAACCCGAGGGAAGCAGGTAGCAACAGTAAATAAAGTTGCAAAAGTCAAGTAGAAAATGTAGAAAAGTGTGCAAATCAGGATGTAAAGACCGAAGCAAAGGAGATCTCGAAGGTCAGGACCTCAAAAACATGCACATCTGCAGATGATCAAAACTCATCATCTTCTTCAGCTATGTGCTTCGCAAGCTCCTGCTCCTGTTGCTGTCTCTCCCTCATTTTTTCTGTGCTTTCTTTCTCCTTGTGGGAATTTGGTGGAAACCTAAGTGCACGAACCGCCTCATTATGCATGTTAAGACAAAATGCAATTCTCGAGTTGAAAGCAATCTGAGGCTCATTTGTGGAGTAGATATCTCCCGTCTCCTTGGATACCACCCATCCATTTGCATGATCCACAGTTGCATCTATAGCACCATCTCGAATTGCCTTGGCCACAATGCTCTCAGCATCCGAGACAGGGTTTGCAGTATCCAATCTCAACTTCTTCGCTACATCAACCAGTGAAATACGAGAATAGGAGATGCTGATGTTGCGGAGTCCAGTCCTTATGACATTGTGTCGCAGTCTAACAATCAGATTATGGGTCCTGTCTGAACTGAAGGTAGCAGAAAACTTTTCAGCAACAGATTTGAAGAGTTCCAAATCTCCTATTCGCACAGCCTAAAAAACACACAATGCCCATCAAAACCCGGCCAAAAAACCCTCAGTTAGTTGAGTGCTGACATCAGTCATAGAGAGAGATGTATTAAGCAAAAACGATAATTTATGGGTATAGTAGCAAGAAAATAAATATGGACACAGCATGGAACACTAACAGAAAAGATTTTTTTTTTTAAAGATTAGTTTGAAAGAGCGGATGCTCTTGGACATGTACCGTTCATGGTGATAAACAAATCTAAAAAATTCCTACTCCTTGATTGAGAAAATGAATTCAACAACCACGAACCAGTATGCCTCCTCTTAAAGTTCATGTTAATGACTGTACGGAAAAACTCAATCATGATTGACCTTGACTTACATTTGTCAGTTCAAAGTATGGTCTCAAAGCATTTTCCATGCCTTTCTGCATAAAAACAGTCCGCTCAGGGATTTCTCCCAGTAATAATCTGACAATAATAGCCCACTTGTTGCACTGAACACGAAAACCAAGAGCTGCAACAGGAGCTTTCCTTGCAGCTTGAAGGAGGGATTCTTTTGCATCTGTGTACTCCAACTGAACTGTCCTAATTTTTCCCAGGTAAAAAAGGTAGCGACAGAACTGTAATATAAAAATTGAGTAAGAATGTCAAAACCAGCTAATAAGATTTTCTTCATAATATACAACTGCAATGAAGTGCCACATGATCAAGTACTTTCATTCATTCATATCAAGAAAATAAAAAGTAATACAATATCTATGGGTAGCTACAATTAAAATTATAGGACAATAGTCGGCATGAAATCATGGAAGCATGCAAGTGTGAGCAAAATGCTTAAAAGGGAAAGAATGCAAACCCACAAAAAATATTCAGGTTACCAGAATCTTTTTTGTTTCTCATGCAAGGTCTAAATCTTGGAAAATGCTCTAACAAAAAGTATTTTTACAAGCCAGAGGTGTTAGTATCTAGCAAGTTAGGACTTATTTGAATTCCAGAGTTGCAACTCTGGAAATTCACAAAACTAATTGAAATGCCTTTTCTTTAACTTTTCTCACAGCAAAGGCATAATATGCAGATAGATACAAACACTGACCAGTATGACCAACATAAGAAACCTTTCTTATTCTATTTTTTTCCTTTTCCTGAAGCAGTTAAGAGCACCTGTTGATTAGAGTGAGCTTCAAAACGAGGGGCCTTTGACCTCAGTTTCTCTGCTTGATCATACAAATTGTAATGAAGATAATTGCGAAGAAGCAGATTGAGAAGAGTTTCCTGCATCACAGAAATCTCAGTCATCAGAAATCATCTTGTCAAGCACAATACAGCTATTATAAATGAATATATACCTGACCAAGCTCATCATGGCGCAGTGTTGCAATCCGATGAAGAGCAAGGAGGTTACTGTATCATAAGAATATCCAAGATAAATGAGAACTCAAACCATGGTACACTCTAGTGTGCAGAATGGTTGGGCAATACAGACATCAAAGGCATTGACCGATAACCACATGTATATATACAAATTATGGTTCAGCTTACCAAAGTAAAAAATTTGGAAGGGATGCACAACTCACCTCCTAATTTCAGCAAGATCACCAGTGAGCTCATAGCTAAGAGAATAATAAGAGTAGAGCCTGGAAGCAAGAACATCAACAGTTCTCTTATTTATATTTTTGAGTCGGGTAATGCTTGCTGATGAACAAGCTTTAGCCTGAAAATAGCAGTAATCACTGAATTGATACAGAGAAGTCCAAGGAACAAAATAACAAGAATAAGAAGACATGGATGTAGTTTCACATTCTCTACCTCATTGTATTTCTTCTGATCGATCAGAAACAAAAGTACCAACAAGGAGCATAAAACTTCCAGCTCGGGCAAGGGGTTTTTTGAGGGAGGTTGAGATGCGGACGTTGCAGTTTCAACCTCCATCTCATGATCATCCTCCTGCCACGACCACCAAACACCCAAACAATTAAGCAGCCACAATTCTAACCAACCAAAAGAGTATCTAACCACGATGCTTCAGTATCTTCATTTCCAAAGACCAGTACCTAAGACTTTCCAATTTTATAGACGAAATAGACTAACTGAATAGAATAAGATAACACAGTCCACCAGTTTAAATTATCATCCCTTTTATAAAAATCAATGGGTGAGAGAGCAGCAATGCCTTTGAAAAATCTATAAGTTGCGCAATTCTACAATGTTACCTTTGGAACATAGGAAGCGAGACGATTATACGGCTCAGATCCTGGAGTGAGCGCGAAGGATAGGAAAACAGAGAGCACAGACGACTTTAGCTTTCGCCTCAGCGCAAAAGTGAGGCGGACAGCACGGGAGATTCTCCGCACCTCGCGCGCATACGCGCCAGTCTCAATGAGCGATGCAATCTCCTTCAAATCTGCAAAAAGAAAGCCAAATCTCAAGAAATTTAAATCCGAGAATGAAAGTGAAAGTGAAAGCGAGAGAGATAAGACTTAAGGCATAGAGCTTACGGTTGAGAGTCAAGGCAGTGGAGGTTGTGGAGGTGGAATTGGAAGGAGCTGCGGCCACGGGCGGCTCTTTCATCTCGACGTCTTGAGTCATGGTGGCGGTGTTTTAGACTGAATGGAAGTGAATATTAGGATTTTGAAATGAAAGGAAATGGGTGATCTACTCACAAGAGAGAGCTGCACTGACCTTAACTTATGAGGAGAGGGATGCAGGAGGAGTGGGGCAATGGAGCAAGGGAGCAAGGGAGCAAGGGAAGTGAATTTGTTTTGATACCTAAGGTTTCTTTACCAGCAAGTCTACACCAAAGCTATCTGTCGAGAGAGAGAGCAGCGAAGGGATGAATAGCTCAAGAACATCAAAACGTCGTCGTTGTCTCAGCCCGACGCACCGCCTCTTGGTGGAGTGTGTGCCCAATCTTCCTTTGCAAAAAGTATGTCATTTATTCGTTTCTCCTTCGAAGCAAAAGATCCATTGTTTACATCCGTTTTTTTTAAGATTAATCGAGTGCACTTTGTTATCCAGAATTTACTGGTATTTGGCTTGTCTCGAGTTACCGCAGTGGAATGGTGAGAAAAACTAGATCCTTCTATCCAAAACCTATTCAAACAATGAGTATGTATGTGGGGATGGTGACCGGAAGCCTGTCAGATCAGGAACAGGAATGCACCTCAATTGCCCAATGATGAAGTACTGTTTCCAGAAGGTAGTGAGACAAAAGGGGCTGCCAGAAGCACCACATGCCAGAAGTACTGTCATGTACTTGTACAAATAACTGCCATTCTCAGTAAATGATATGCGTATGGCAATTGGCACAATAAGTCGAAACTCTTAGCAATTGCTAGTGAAAACGGTCATTCGGCTCCAACAGCGTCGATTGTGTGAAAACTCAACAATCACAACGTTCTTGTCCAGTTCAGCCCAACCTGAGACGACAGACGACAATGGAACTTATTTTACATCTTAATATGAGACTAGGATTCGATAGCAACCTAGACAATGACTACTGACATACAAAGAAACCAAGAATGATATAGTAAAGAATCGAAATTGCACAAATATTCCCTGGTATTATTTTTATCTACTTTTGCGAAGATCTGCTAATTTCATTACTTGGAGGTGCTCGTTCCCTTACATATAATGATGATATGGATAATCCCGCAGCCGATCATCCAGGGATTCCTCTTTTTCTTTTTCTCCCGAAATCACCAGGGTCTCCCCTGTTGACAAAAAGGAGGTAAACTGTTTGTAAAATGTCCAAGTTCTTGTATAGTTACCTCACAACTAGCTAAACATAAGCATTTGAACAGTAAGATATCATTTGTATATGTTGACTCATCTGTTCATAACGAGAAAATATTTCAGTACCGAACTCCAAATATTGTGTCACCATCTGTTTAATTGCAGTTTAAGTAGGCAAGCCAATGTACGTTTTACTAAATTTTGGTAAAACCAAAAACCACGGCGGCCAAGCACTCATAGTTGGTCTTCAGTTTTACACATCAACAATTGCGGTAATTTCATGCGGGTACTACTACCACTATTAGCAAAACTAGAACGGAAATCAAGTAAAAATCCAAGTACCCGATAAGCCTATTAAAACGAACCCTCCATAGACATCTAAAAGCCGAGAATAATTACAACAAAGAAACAAGCAGCCAATAAACTGACCATCTTCCGGTTCAAACCTACAAATCCTTATCTGCTGTCGGGGAATTTCGCCTCATAGGTCTGTGGTACCTGCACAGAGAACCTCTATTACCATGATTGTCATATGCTTCAAAATAAGGTCGGAACGACATAGATAATAAAAACAAAAAACAATCACCATAAACGCCACAGTGATCATTTTCCCAGCAAACCATCTTCCATGCAGAGCACGTTGGGCATCTGTTGCAGCCTGCGTATTCTCTAGACGCATATACACAAAACCCGCACTGTCCCTGTATCATCAAATGTGAAAAGATTGACCAACAACAGACTATATATAAGCTGCACATAAAAAACAAAGAATTGAGAAAAAGGTTGAGATCAGATAATGCCATTTGATCTTAAGACTCCATCAGCCAGATATTTACTATCTTGACCACATACTAGTCACTTATCACCAAGGTTATAAAAACCGGACCGGTCTTCAAACCGGTTAAGTTAAGGGGTCAGGGGTTTTAGGGGTAACCGGAAATAACCGGTTTAAGAACCGGAAAACTGAACCGGTAATTAATATATTAAAAAATATTATAATATTGATTTTCAAAAATTAATATATCAAATTACATATTAAAAAAATTAATATTCTTAATTTTTATCTTTTTTAATTTTTTTATCTGTTTAATTTTTATTAAAAATTAATTTTTTTTAAGTTTTCGAACCAGTTGACCCGTAATCGGTTCAACCGGTGTTCAAAACCGGATAATGTACCGGGTCCGGTTCAACCGGGTTAAACCGGCCGGTCCGGTCCGGTTTTCAAAACATTGCTTATCACAATCCCCAAGATGAAACATAAAAAGACAGTACTTACTTATCCACATAAATATGCTTAATATTTCCGAATTTTGAGCATTCATCCCGAACATCTTCTTTGATATCCAAATCAAATTCTGGTTCCGTCTGTCAAAACACAGTATGCTAGATTAACATTTAAAAAAAATTACAAAGAGAGTAAACTATCAACGAAACTGCAGGCCCACAAACCTCTGTTTTAGGGTCAAACATATTCTTCAGCAGCAAGCATTCACTTGGAGTTCCAATTGTATCAATAGTATGAACTGAAGCTGTAGAAAGTTGAATACCTGCTGCTGGAAGTCCAGATAAGGCAGCAACAGAATTTTGCAGAAGAGGAGTAGCAGCAGGAGAAACAAGAGGTACACCACCAAGGATCTGTACGGCTGGCAAAGCAAGGCCTGTGCTGGCACCACCTGTGCCAAGAGAACCAGCAATACTACAAGAAAATGAGGTAAGGCTTAGATCAGCTCATCAGCCAAATGAATTTAAAAGAAGAGCAAAGGACAGCAAATGTAAACCTCGAGGCTGTGCCAGTACGATCTAACTTCTGCATCAAAAGTGCTCGAGAGCGTGCATTAAGAGACTGAAATTAACAATAAAACAAGGTTAGCCTTCCAAATCAGCACAAAGTATAAAATATGACAGATGCAAGTAGTCAGAAAACATGAGAATTTGAAACTAAATCATAACAACAATATAATTGTTCCAATCCCAAGAGACCAGAATGTTTCATTAAGAAAGCAGGCCTACAGCAAAATGGGCCTCTAACACAAGTATACACATGAGCACGCCCGCATGCACACATGCCTCCACACAGAGAAAGAGATAAGAGGAATTACTAACCAAACCACCACCTTCATCATCATCAAAATCACCAACATTTGTGCCACCATCTAGTGTTCCCATTTGATCTGTAACAGCCGACACCTAAAGATACAGGGAAAACCATAAGCCAAAGTCAGACACTCAGATCGTCCATTGCCGAGAACACCGGATAAAAGTTACCACGAAGAGAAAAATTCACAACTACCTTAATTGCACGACCTGCAATTTCCACTGCATTTAAATTTAGTGCATTCCTTGCATCTTCAAGACGTGCAAACTGCAATGAAACTAAATAAGTTAGCCTGCAATTTCTGAAAGGCTCTAATTAAGCCTTCTTCTAAGCAAGACAATAGATCGAGCTCTTTCAGTTTTCCATTTTTTTCCACTCAAGGACTAGTGCAGCAAGGAAAAGGACACACCAAAAGCACAACAAGGCATTCACAGTTATCCAGTAATATCAGATTGCATACAAATACAAAATGGCAAGCGGTTACTTGAATTGATGAAGAACCATTATTTTATTTTCACAGGTAAACCGCCATTGACATATGTGACAGTAGATCAGTTTGAAATTCGAACTAGGTCAACTCGTTTCTTAGCATATAAAATGAATATAGAAAGCCACAGAAACTTACATTTTTAGTCTCTTAAGAGTTTTACATTTTGGTTGCATTATCCATATATATATGCTCTAAAATTTAACTGCACATACCTGGACAAAAGCAAAACCCTTGCACTGCCCAGTTTCATCAACCGGCAATTGCACCAACTCAACAGCACCGAATGGTTCGAAAATCTGAAAAGTCATAGTACAAGTTTAACGAAACAACATGATCTCACTAGGCACAAAATACAAACAGCATGACAAGATAATATAAAGACCATATGCTATAGATAAGGGCTATAGCCCCCATAATGTATGACATCAATAACCACAGTTTGTTATATTGATAGATATACAAAATTGCCTCAAATATGAACATATCATACACAATTAATTCTAATATATATTGGAAATAAAATAGTTGCATTTAGGACAACAAATAGAAAAGAAGAGGAAAATTTTGTCCCGTGACATAAATAAGTCCTTACCTGACGAATTTGTTCTTCTGTTATGTTGAAGTGCAGGTTGCCAACATACAGTCTTCTAGCTCCGCCGGAGTATGGACCATTAAGTCCGCCCGATCCAGTTGCTGCTGCTGACTGAACAAGGTTCTTCTCAGCTTCAGAAGGTTTCACCATCACTGGTTGACCAAGAAGAGGCTGCCCAGAAAGAGCTATTGCCATTGGGACTGACATAGCATCATAGAACTCAATGTACCTATAATCATGATCACATTTGGACTCAGAAAAAATCATAAAAATACTTTTATCAATCTAGGATACATATATTAAGACCCTATGCTTAACCAATTAGCATTTAGAACAACATTGGCTAAGATTGTTGCATCAGTTCTACCATGATGACAACAAATTTGAAATAAACTAGTTTGCTAAAATAACAGGAAAAATCCTTATGAAACATGGTTTGCAGTGATGCAGTATGAGTAACTCAAATTGCATCCAAACTGCCACAGGAGCGACAGATATGCCATCAAATTACAATGGATCAGGAATAACTCAAGGCAAATGGCATGGAGTGGGCATGATGCTATCCTACACAATTACTGAGCAAGTTAGTAACATGTATAGATATTCATTGTCAAATCAAAGATAGTACGAGCTTGCTAGCTTAAACCAGAAGTATATCAATATAGGGGATAGGGGAGTAGAATCAACATAGATAAAGCATACCCCACTCCCTTTGAGCGTCTTGAATTGCGGTCCATTATGAGGCGAACATCTCGCACCTGAAAGATTTCATGAAAAGCAATAGAAAAGCAAATAAATTAACAAGAAAACCATTCAATATACAACAACATTGATGCATGTCGACGAAAATCTATGAAATAATTTCCCCAAAACTTTTAATAATGTGCCGTGAAAACTCTCTCAAAATCAATTCCCCAAAACTTTTTCTCATTCTGCTAAAAACCGATAATTTATTCTTAAAATAGATTTTGAAGATTATGTAAAAAGGGTCCAAAAAGAAAGAAAAGAAATATTATAATAAATCATTACATCCTGCAAGTGACGAAGAAATTAACCTTGCCAGCCCTTGAGAAGAATTCATAGACATCTCTTTCATCTGCCTTCAAACTTATCTGTAAAGATTCACCAAATCTAAGTCAGAAATCACAACAAATATAGCTCAGAGAAAAAAGTAAAACAGGTGATAAAGCGGTATTGAATTCCAAACCAAGCACATCAATAATTACCTGATAAGCAAACACTGTCCTCTGATCTCGTTCAGGATCAACCTCAGGCTCAGCCAGATCTTCCTTCTTTTCTTTATATTTTCTGAAAGAGAAGTAAAAACAAATTACACGGGTTGTCTAATGGGTAGCAGAAACCAGAAAGCGAAAGTTAAGCATTCATAAAGCAAGTTGTCAAACGATATAAGATAATTTACTTCTTCAAATAAGCGATAGCAATTTTTTTCAAGTTAGTATCATCATAAAGGACTAGTCAGAAAAGATGAATCCCATAGTGGAATAAAATCTCCGCCATGAGTAAAATTGCCGAACCCTTGAAACTCCTGCAGGCAACTAGATGAAGTTAACATGACAAAGCCAAAGGATGCATATGGTGAAAGGAAAATAGAATTTTCATGTCAAACTATAAACAATCTGCAAGGACAATGTTACGCCAACAACATAGCAAAAATCAAGACCAACAACAAACTACAACATTGAGCTTCAAACAACAAAATAACCAACTCTATACCTCCATAAAAACATATATTACATGGAAACAGTATCATCAAGTTGTACTAATGGTAATTCAAGGGACGAATGTGTTTTAACTTGAAAGCTGTTTAAGAACTTGTAAAGCAGTTAAACTAGTATATCCCATAAAAGAAACGATCAATGTAGAGAGATACAAAATGCTCAAAAGGCCAACCAATAACCCATACCACTGCACCACAAACATGGATTCAGAATCCCATACAATTACACCACTAACATGGATTAAGGAAAATGATAAAGAACAAGAAAATAAAACCAGAACAAAAATGTTTTCGTTCAAATGATTGTTTGCAGACTTGACAATGTACCAAGAAGGGCAAGTTCGATACATCTCACCAAATCACATAGATGCAATACGGAAGATAAGTTGATTGCCAATAGTGCTGCAAATCCAGAGTTATGTCCAACATGGACATACTGAATATAAGCATTTGCTTTTTATTTTTAATCCTCTCTAACTCCAAAGTAACTAAATAAACTAAATTAAGGAAAACATGGAAATCTATGTGACATATGTTAAAGAATTTAGCTGGACAGGAGAATTAAAGAACTGCTAGTACAAAAATTCTACTGAAAAAGCATAAAAGGTAACGTGAAAACACTCTCCAGAACAACATAAAAGCCAAAATCAGTGATCTAAACTTCCGATTGGAATGATTAAAGCATTATTCTGCTGATAAAAATCTAACACTCAGGCAGTAACAGGTACTTTCTTTAGATTATTATCAACCCTGCAAAAAAAAAAAACGAAGTATTGAGGCCAATCCTGTAACCCACTGAAACACTGATATTTCCCAAGCATCAGAACATGAAGTGCTTCTCTTAAGCAAAGCCAACACTCCCTCAACAGCATTTCTGCAACAGAATAAATATAATTAAGCAGCTAAGCTCAAATGTGGTGGATAACTAGAATCATAACACCATATCACCACTCTGGTCAAGACCTCAACACGGAAACCCTCACTCTTGCAATTCAAGCTTTTAAATGATTCCACAAAGCTTAGGTAGAAACATTTATGACTCATGACCCGAGTTCCTGTGCCTGGCCCATTTGCCAGAAAGACCATCTGAAGACCTCTAGCACATCTGCGATTCCCAGAATCTAGTTTTCAATATTCAGAATTTTGAAATCTAAAAAATGTAGCTATATGGAAGTCAATAGCTACTAGTGCAATACATCCTTGGAACAATTATAAAGTAATATCAATTGCTAAGTTGAATATTACAGTAGAGGAAAAAAAGAGAGAAAAAAATCATGGCAAAAGCAAGGTGATTTATGCTCAAATATCATTTATTTCTCAACAAAGAGATCCAATCAAAGGTTCAAGTATGTGAATGCTTTGCATAGGCAAGGCGACTGTGCTCCTCTGCTAAAGTCTCTGCTTCAAGTAAATCTCAAAAAACAAAAAAAAGAAAAGAAGAAGACTTATGAACGAATTCATTTTGAAGCAAATTTACTTTATAGCCAACAAAGCATTAATAAATACGATCCAAATGAATAAACTGGTGAATAGCTAGGCCAGAATGATCAAGAAACAATTAATTCGCCACAAATGACAACAATCAGTCGCTCTTGAGGAGCAATTCATGAAGGCAGTAACTTCAATGTACAGGTACAAATTTCTTAATTCTGCACTAAGAATTCTTAACAAAAATTTAAGCTCCCACTGTAGTTAGTCAACCAGCAAAAACGGAATTGCACAACATGTCACCTAACACAAAATTCTTCTCCTGAAAATAAATAGGATAACGAGAAGGGAGGTCATCACTCCAAAAACATCAATTCCCCAATATTATTTACTGAAGATAAAATAACCTCGAACACATAGCCAAACTACAAATATGTCTAAGTCTATGATTTTAGTGGCATATATTCAACAAAAAGCGCTTAGAATGAAAATGCAGGGTTGGAACCTGGTAATCATACATGGCGGAAAGTGGGCATAGCTTCTCAATTCTTCCGAATTTAATTACAGAAGTAACTGAGATGCCATAAAAATAAAATAATAATAATAAAACCAATCTCAGACAGATAATCAAGTACGAGATCGTGGAATGAGACACACCCACAAAAGAACACAATTCAACAATACAAGCAAATTTCAGGCTAGTTAGACCCACCTATAGTTGGAGCTACGATACAAAGGAGGTGATTAGTCATTTATTATCAACGGCGGATACCCCTTTAAAGGAAAACAAGACAAGCAGATTTTCAAGAACCAAAATCTAGAATTAAATCACTATTTTATTCACAAAACATTAATGTTTTGGATATCACAATATGATAAAGAAACAGCATCGTTTTTTAGATAAAAGGAGCCAAAAAAAAAACTTATCAATGACTATTAATGAGTGAAGGAGCTATCAAGAAACAAAGCGTCATATTCATACTACATTTGTAGGGAAGTAAGCAATATCTTAAAAAAGAGAGAGAATACAGAGGAGAGTACCTGTTTCCTCGTTCCCGTTCCCTTGACCCCTCCTTTCCTCTTTCCCCAAATTCTATGTCCCGGCTTTTCTCACTGTATTTTTCATCCCGATCACTCCGATGCCTTTCTGTTTCACTCCTACTTCTTCGTGATCGCTCTCTTTCCTTCTCCTTGTCCCTCTCTCTTTCCCTGTCACTATCATGGTTACGCTCTCTCCTATCACGATCACGACCCTTTTCACGATCCCTAACCCTGTCCCTATCTTTCCCATCTCTCTCCTCCCTGTCTCTGTCTTTATCTCTATGTTCTCGACTACTCCGATTCCGGTCGCTCTCTCCATGGCGATCCCTCTCCCCATCTCGGGACCTTGAGCGATGACGGGACGAGACCCTTTCTTGATCTCTTTCATGATCACGATAATCATCTCCTCCAGATTTCGAGCTCTTTGAACGTATATTTTCACCTCTGTCATCCTTCTCATTACTCCTGCGTTTCAAACTGCGGCTACGGTCTTTCCCCGCAGATCTCATCCCATGGTCATTACCATTATCCGTCTCCTTCACCTTTTGCGGTTCCGAGTTCTCAACCGTTTTCTCCAAGTAATCATACTCATCAAACTCCATGTACCAATCACTGAGCCACAAACGAATTAGAAGTCAATTTTGGAAGTGCGACTATTCCATAGCTAAAACTAAGTTCAAATACCAATACCAAATACTTATGCATTAGCCATTTCGCACCAAAACCTATCTCGACAAAGCGATAAGACGACACTTGACTGTAAACTAAGCTTCTGATAGTAATACCCAATCTAACTAAAAAAAAAAAAGAAAAACGACCCGTTTTTCGCCAGAAGAGCTACCGCAGAAACGGAAAACATAGCATTGTCACACAACTTTAGAATTTTCAGCTCCGTTTCTGCTACAGCTTCCTCGTCAGCCAAAACGTGGCAGTTTACAGGGTTAGAAAAAACGAGCGAAAAAGCAAACATTACCAGGTCGGTTAGACTTTGATTGGCTGCCACAGTGTCACTCGCGTCTTGGCGAGCCCAAAATGTTATGACTGTGTATTGGAAACGCAGATTTAGGGCAGGAAGATACAGCTGCAGATTTGTGCACCCTCGTCATTTATATGTAGCTTTCTGGTGTGGAGCCCACTCTCCCGTGAGGGACTTGGTGGCCTGAGGTTTTGATACACTAGGAGGTCCTCTTTCGGTGAGTAAAACTAGAACGAACGGAGGCCCACTGGGCCGACATTTAATATATGTTCTTAGCAAGTTCATAGCTTCTTAATATTTCTATCATCACCAGACACCAGTTGTGTAATTGCTTTACTGACAACACTAAAAGAAAAAAATGCTTCACAGAATTCCATGATGCAACGAAAATACGGTACTAGACTTCCAAAAGAAAATTAAAGCAGTAATAAACTGTTCAGACAGCTTTCATTCTTAGACTTGGATACGCAATGGCAGCAGGGGACATATATTGGGCTGCATCTACGATCTTGTCCAGAGGTTGGACTCGGCTGAAACTATGAGCTTGGATGGGCTTTCATAGCATCCATCAGGAAGGAAGACTATGGAATAGATAGACAGCTATGTTAAGTTTGAAAGACTTGGGCCATAACTGTTTTGCCTTGGTCATATAAGTCACTTTCCAATATCCCAGAAATCCACGCCAAGATTTGTGCAATCTACGCATAATTTTGGTACGACAGTTTACCTTCCGTATATGACATTGACAGTTGACACCGATCGGTTAATAATGTAAAAGCAGGCGACGAACACCCTTCTACGACTGGAGATGATGATTTTGATTGATATAATCTTAACATCACATACATACATACAGTTCTCTTCCTCCTTAAAATAACCATACGGCCACGAAAAGGAAAGGAAATACTTTCGTTTCAGACAATGAATTGGTGATTTCATAATGGACCAATATGACCAAATCTTCGAATCTTTCCTCGTCTTTTTCTAAGCCGACTATTCAATGCCACGGTTCAGATATTAACCAAATTTGACCGCTGTAGCAAAATCACTCTCGTCTGAAGCCATGGAATTTGGGGTCGCATGGGAAAAGCCACATGTTTGGCTAGAGTGACCACTTGTGTTGGAGGAAGGGTTCCAGGTTACTACTTGCATAGAAGAAAAGCATTATTAGCAGTGTTTCAATCACTGAAAATGGGTGACCTTGTCCAATGAATGCGAATTCGACTTGCAAAGAAAAACAAAATCTTTTTTGGGTTTTTGTTTTTTTTTTTCTTTTGTAGATGACTAGATGGGCCATCCTCATTAATGTGGAACAACGTACAACGTAGACTAAGGACGTTGTTCCTTTGTTGAGATATAACTCTCCAGTCTACACAGACTCCATTTAGATTTCAAGTGGTCGAGATAAGGCGAGGACGACCCGATCTATAGTTGATTTCCGCCACCATTTCTTAATGTTATCTTGTTCGACCAAGTACATTTTTTTCTTTTGCGTGTGTCATAGCTAATTAGTCCTAGTATAAACAGATTTGCAGCACACATTTGTGAGATTGTGACCACAGCCCACCGCAAAAACAAATACAATAATGAAAACTGTACTGAGCCGAACCAGGTCTAGTTCAGTTCCAGTAACCATCAGCCAGTCATATTTTTCTAACCCGAGCCTTTGTCTTCTTTGATTAGCCACTTCATGCCACCACCACCACGGCTGTAGAGGTACTATCATCGTCACAACCGACAATGCCACTACTTCCTTGCAATTTGCATAAATATACTGTTTATGCAAAATTCAAATGAACCTAACTAATCATCTTTTATTTTTGGTAGATGAGCGAGCCTTTTGTACAGCGGGCGAAGGACAAGAGCAGGTGCAACAAGGGTTACAGTTTGGGATGAAAGAAAAGTATCACTGTGGACGTACAGAAAAAGAGAGAAAAGTGATTCTCACATTGATTAACAGGTGGGTTTCCGAGTAAAATGATAAACAGCATCTAGCAGCGTGCAGTGAATTAATTTACTGATTGGTTGATCTTTTGGATCTTTCGGGTACAACTTTCGTGTCAGACCAACGTAGTCCATAATATGATCCGCATATTTCAATTTAAACATTTGCAGGAGTGACAAAAATGTCTAGTCGTATTAACTATACACTGGCATCTGCCAAAGATTCACCCTTTGCTACCCATTAATTGCAGAGCTCTAGCCATTCGCCAACCATAAGAACAATGTGTGAAATAGGATGATCGGGCTGCATGCTCTGACTTTCACTGAACAAGGTAATGCATCCCAACTCTCATGACTCTGTCCCCACATTGAGCTAGTAGCTATCAAAATGCAATGAATATGTAGCTTTCAACTTTTCTGGACGGAATAGGTAGCTTTCAACTTAATGGAGCACCAATAATTCCCGTGTTTTTTCTTTTATCTGCAGAAAAAAATCATATATTCCATTGGATCTCGATAATCTGCAAACACATGGTGCCAGAACAGTACCAGAACCACATTCCTATATCGGAAACCCAATGGGCATAGGCTGCTGTAGCCTGTGGGATGATTCCTGTTCTTTTTTTGTAAACTTTGGTCAGACGACCTGGTTTCTAGATGCATGTTTACAGAGGCTAGATTCCCTAGAACCATAAACGAAACAAGAAATGTTGCTGTAGCCGAGTCCATATGAAGTCATCAGCAATTAAAAAAGGCATGACATCTTTTGATAAAGTGGTCCATTTTTATGTCTCAATTTTTGAGGCTCCTGCCTCGGATATTATCTTCTTTAATTCAGTTCATTGCATCCAATGCGATATTTGTCAAAAATCACCGCAACGTTTTAAACCATGTTTTCCTACAGTACTATACGATTGGGTAGATTCTTAGCTGGTCTATCGTCATGAATAGTCCATGATCTGATCAAATGTCCCCCCCCAGAAAATTACAATTTTGAAGTAACATGTCGGCCAAAGCAAAATAGCTAGCTACCAGAAGGAAGAAAAAGCTCATCCGATCTCTATTTGGCATTGCTGGTGAGGAAGATAATGCATAAATTAATTAAAAGGGTGAATTCGGACTTCTTTTTGTGTTTAATTTTTTTGATAAAGACCTGGCAGGAAGCACCACCGAATACCAAACACTACAATGAGGCAACAGTTCAGAGATATTATCTCCTTGGCAAATCCCGTGGAACGATTGTACCACATATCGGACAATAGTGCCATGTGTTCACGTCACCAAACACTATATCGTGATGAGACCTTAATGTGATAGGGTTGGTGTCCTTCTGTCTCGTTGTACAATGATTCAAGGGTCGCAGAGTACCTAATAATAGGAATGCACTTTTTGTGGCATCAAGGGGAAAATGCCGATAACCCTGACTTGCAGATCGATAACCCACCAAAGTTTTTCAACTTTGTTCTGTTTTTTTTATGATTGATTTTCTACCCTTTCGTGACGGTTTCAGCGACTGCGATGGTGCAAGTAGAGGTCCGCTGGTAAGTCTGGGACTGTAGTTTCTGTGCGGCCACATGGCTGGATACTTCAATCCAAGATTTCTTCTAAATATTGTGGATAAGGTTGCCAGAGAGTTTAATTTTGGGGAAACGTGATCCGGGACCCTTCACTGCAGTACGAAGAGGGTAAAAGGATAAGCAAGGGTGGAAGCAAAGTCAATTGGTCGTAATAAGATTCTTGGAGAACTTGTTCACCATTCATTTTGTGCCAATTGTTGGAAAGGTCTGCGTGTGGTTTTAATTCCTGCAAAGTCAGATTTCAATTGTATGAAACAATCTTCCAAGATTGACTATGGGGCTCATATAAATCTCATCATGACCTGTCCTGTCCTGTTGACCATTTTAATTATCTGTTAAAGCCTCTCAACCACTACAAAGTAAAAGGTAAAATGGCCGCTGCTCAACTTGAAATAAAACCACTCACTAGGAAAAAGCAAAGAGATTAGAATGGAAAATGTTCTTAAAACCACATCATGGAAGAGTCAAGTTGGTGTCCATCCACTATTGGCGGTGCCTACAGTAAGTTTGAACAGTAGACTACACGGCAGATCCATATTATATCAAAAGAATAATATGCCAAAGTTGAGGCATATCTTATGGAGACTTATATGTTTGGTAATTCGGTATTAATTCTGCAATATCCATACTAATACCTAATGAACTTTGTAATTATTCAAACTCATGCTAGTAAGATTACCCGTGTCTTGGACGGTTTTGGATCAGTTGGAACTTAGGAACGCGTGAAGCACTTTCTCGGTCCGAACGGTAACTCAGTTACTCAGGTGAAGAAGAGGCAGGGCTTCCATAGGCTACTGTTCCAAAACACGACACGTCTAGTACTGTGTCCAAATATCTGTGATGGTAGCACATGCTAGAGGAGTCATGGCATGAATAGTCTTAGTTTTAGTTCCGTGTCACATCCCACGTGGGATTACGCGAACCCATTTCATGCAACTTCCAAATTATTACCGTAGGTGGTATCAATATCGACAGAATAGACTTGCATTGACTCTCTCCCCTTCCTTCCTCTATTGCCACAGTACTGTGGAGCCCAAGAACGGACCTCTGCTTTTGCTGGTTTCAAGCTCTCCATTGTTGGTCTTTTATGGGGCTTGTCTGCTTAGAAGAGAGAGTGGAAAGGAGTAGGAGAGAGATTTACATGCCGGGCCAAAGTTTTTAACAGATACCTTTGTTTTTGTTCAAGAACACTCACCTCCAATTTTCACCTTTTCTTTTACGCTCTTATTCTTGGACAAGCTCGTCATCATCAAGACCACCCCAAGAAATAACCAAAGCCCATTCTTGTTTGATCTCCGCCTTGAGTTTTGATGGATCCACAGATCTGAAACACTGATCCCTCTTGAAGTTTCTTGTTCGTCTGTAAAAGTTAGTAGCGTTCCTGAACCAGTCAAATTTGTTACTCGGTAAGCTTTGACAATGAATAGGTGCTTTATCCTCGGTCGATTTTGGTGATTAATAACCTTTTGGCGGTTTCTCTGACTTTGGGGCTTTATTTTCGAATGTAAAATGTTAGACCTTCTGGA
This sequence comes from Passiflora organensis, assembly GCA_019739055.1. Classification (NCBI taxonomy): domain Eukaryota; kingdom Viridiplantae; phylum Streptophyta; class Magnoliopsida; order Malpighiales; family Passifloraceae; genus Passiflora; species Passiflora organensis. The sequence continues at coordinate 6,082,604 of JAEPBF010000269.1, forward strand.
TTTTCTCAATGTCTGACCAGCTCATTTATTCCGTAATTTAAGTGGCCTTGACCACTATTTTTTTTCAGTGTTCGTTTGTTTTTTCCCCTCGTTGATTGCTTTGTCGTCATCAACTGCTGTTAAGGTCACGGTCCTCCGTTTAAAGAGGTAACACCGATGGGTTAGTAATCATGGGCCTCTGATTACTTCAGTTTTATACAATTCATGACTGCAACTTGATGAAAAGACGACTTCTTTGCGCCATTGCATAGATCTGTTTATCCCCAAATATGCAGGTAGTCATTTCGCTGCACTCTTCACCGCTTTTGCTGGTGGTTGCATAGCCTTTTAGCTGAAAGGTGGAGGATATTAAGCACACAGCTGGGGTTTGGGTGTCGAAAGTTTTTTAGGAGTATATAGTTGTGCAATCATTTTATTTACATGCTGGTATCCTGGGAATTTCCTATTTCCTTTGATAAATTGAAGACAAAGCTAACTTACTTTTTTTTTTGGTTGAATATTGAATTTTACAGCGTCCGAGTTCGCATTAGAGTGTTTTCAAGTCCCATATATTTCAATGATTAATTTTGTCTCTTTTGTAAAGGGTGCTGTCGCGCATATAACTGTGCTGTAAGGCAGAGGAGGACAGCAAGTATCTGCTCTTGTTCCTGGGTCAGAGTTCTTTCGGGTCTTTACTAATGTGGATAATTCTGAGGGTTATCTGGTGGAGATGAGGGATGTTATCTGGGCTGATGAACATTTTTAGGGCCTGCTTTTGGCCAAGGTCGGATGGATATGTTCACTCGAACTCAGACACCAACGGTCGCCAAGATGGCCTACTGTGGTACAAGGACCATGGGCAGCATGTGAATGGTGAATTTTCTATGGCTGTTGTACAAGCCAACAATCTACTTGAGGATCAGAGCCAATTTGAGTCGGGCAGCTTGAGCACCAATGAGTCTGGACCATTTGGAACCTTTGTTGGTGTTTATGATGGGCACGGAGGGCCTGAGACATCACGCTTCATTAATGATAACCTCTTTCAGCATTTGAGAAGTAAGAGATTACATTTTTTCTTGCATTTATCACCGAATTTTAGTTTCAAGGATGACTTTTTGAGCTGTGACAAATTAAGATGAACGTGAAGAAATTGTAATTCCATATGATGTTCTCAAGTGGCGCATAAGAACCTATTGTTATCCTGAATCCTTAACTAATTCCTTGTTGCCCAAGGTGTTAACTAGGAAAAAGGAAAAGAAGTGCAGTTTCTAGTCATTAATTGATTCATTTTCTATCTGTTTCAACTTTCAACACCTCACATTTCTACTTGAATGTTCGTAAATTGAAAATTTTAAGGTGTTCAGTGATTGGTAATAGTGATTTGACTGGCAATCCTGTTGGGGAATAGATTATGAGTTCCTAAATATTTTCAGGTTTTATGTTTATCCATAGGATTTACGTCGGAGCAGCAATCGATGTCAGCGGATGTTATAAGAAAGGCTTATCAAGCAACAGAAGAAGGTTTTCTAGCTCTTGTTACAAAACAGTGGCCTATGAAACCACAGATTGCAGCTGTCGGATCATGCTGCCTGGTAGGCGTTATTTGTGGCGGAAGCCTTTACATAGCCAACCTGGGTGATTCTCGTGCTGTTTTGGGTAGAGTGGTGAAGGCAACTGGAGAGGTTCTGTCCATTCAGCTATCAGTTGAGCATAATGCTTGCATAGAGTCAGTGAGACAGGAATTACAGTCCTTGCATCCTGATGACCCACAGATTGTAGTTTTAAAGCATAACGTATGGCGTGTAAAAGGTCGTATACAGGTAAGTCTCATGATGGACCCGGCTAATGATATTGTTCTTTCTCTCGTTGAAAATGTTTCTACCTGGACTTATGAATTAATATTTTGCTGGGGTGTTAGTTTGTCCCTGAACCACACTGGCAGTCATCCACCATAAGCTGGTGGCATGCTGGCTCTGTTTCTGCTCAGTGTGATCTTTATATATGTTCCCAATCTTTTTCTGAAAGTAATAGACAGGATTTGGGATGTAAGATATTAACATAAGCGCTAACAGGCTTTGTTTTGTGTAGATCATTAGGTATATTTAGTGTGTATTGACAAGCAAGATGCATCATCAATGTATTGTCTGCTGATGATCAGAAACATTTTTCTTTTCAGGTTTCCAGATCCATTGGCGATGTATACTTGAAAAAGGCTGAGTTCAACAGGGAGCCTTTATATGCTAAATTTCGGCTTAGGGAACCGTTGAAAAAGCCCATACTAAGCTCAGAACCTTCAGTCTCGGTGCATCAGCTACTGCCACATGATCAATTTATCATATTTGCATCCGATGGCCTGTGGGAGCATTTAAGCAATCAAGAGGCAGTTGACATAGTTCAAAGCCATCCACGCTCGGTCAGTTATACTGCTCCCACCACGGAGGGGCTGCTTTTCTTTCATAAATGCCCTTTGTACGCCTTCCCATGTGCACGTTTTATTTACACGCGTCTTCTTGTTTTTTACTCCTTCAGGGAAGTGCAAGGAGGCTGGTGAAAGCTGCATTGCAAGAAGCAGCGAAGAAGAGAGAAATGAGGTATTCAGACTTGAAGAAGATTGATCGTGGCGTTAGACGACATTTCCACGATGATATCACTGTGATTGTTGTGTTTCTCGACCCAAATCTTGTGTCCAGCTCTAACTCAGTTAAATGCTCTAGTGTATCTGTGAGAGGGGGTGGAATCAGCTTGCGTCCCAACACTCTGGCTCCTTGTGCCACACCAACCGATGAAGCTGGAAGTACCTGAGGAAGCTGTTTCTCATGTGTTTTTTAACCTCTCCTGTATTGTTCTCCTGTGAATACCAGGTCGCTTCTGAAGGGTGGACAGAATGAGGAGCGAGTATTCTTTTCTTTTACTATACACCGCCACTTTTAACAGGGACTGGTTCTTGCTTTTGGCTTCTGTGCCCCAAAAACTAGACGGAGAAGTATAAGGTGACTGGCTATTGTAATTATTTCTTGGGAAAGTTTCTACCCTGTACATTTTCCCCTTTTCTCCGCGCACTCAAGTTTTGTAAATCCTTACTTGGCAAATGAAGTCCCAGTTCCTACCAGTTTCTTTTTCCTCTGCTACCGCAAGCCTTACGCCACTTTGTAGTTTATGATATCAATAAAATTTCGTACTAACTAGTTTTTCTGTTCCAAAGAAAATAATTTTTCTGCTTGCGAGCGAGTCTCTCGATGTGGCGTTATGTACAGCTTCCAAACAACAAACATTAAGTAGAAAAACACATCTATTTTGAAAAAGGTGATAGCGGTCGCAAGCAAAAGGCTGCATTTCTCTATTATCCCCGCTAGAACCAACGTTAAGCAGATTTAGGCTCAACCAACGGAAAATTTGTGAAAGAAAATGCTCACCACTCAGAGACCAGGATGCCAAAGGAGATCACAGACCTACTACTGTCAAGACTAGTGCAGTGGCAAACAAATTTCAACTTTAAGCTCCAGCAACTTTAGATTTGATACCAGTTTTTTTTTTTCTTAAACATTGACAAAAGTATGACAAGGATGGCAACATTATCTCCTGTCTAAGGCTCACTTCACAACTCATAGATCCGATACGGCGATACTTGCCAAATCTACAAATGTGCACGTTCAACTTCTCACACCCACCGTTTAGGATTTTTTGGGGTCAAATCATGTTTTAGAATAAAGTTTCACTACATTCTATTAGAACTTTGTACAATATATGCAGATGACAAACAACCTCGAAAGGCTCGGGTATTATCCTGCAAATGAATAGTTACTGGTTTCGGATACAAGATTCTCTTAAATCTACCTAAGGTAAAGGGAGACCAAGAGCTGGGAAAAGATTATGAATTCACTAACTACAGCAGCAGGAGAGTGTAAGCCAAGAAATGGGACTACGTCCACTTGCAACCAATTCTCGACAGCTGATCCCACCACTGCACCTGCCACAAGCCCCCCGATGGTTATTATAGTAGCCTTACCTGCAAACATGAACATAACTATCGCCTTAGCTGAACTTAACAAAAAGTGCACACACATCAATGTAAACGTTTCCACAAAAAAAAGTGTGAAACCTAGACCTATATTGTGATGCAATTAAAACAAGGTCAGCATGCAAAGCAAACAGTACACATTTTAAACAGCAGTATTCCGGGTTATTGTTTAAGGTTGATTGATGTCTACGCAAGATGGGTGGTGAACAAAGTTAAGTCAGGAAGAAAAGGGACGTCTTTTGCTAACAGAAATAAAGCATTGCTCTTGAGATCATCTGGGTAACAAGTTACAGCAATAAATAGGTCATACCATCCTTGTAGAATTTTGAGGTGTAACCGATGGCAACAGCTAGAGAAAACATTCCATTTCTTCTGAACTAAGGCGTCCCAATTGCGAGATTTATCCATTACACCTTAGAGATACCTCAACAACCGAACAAGAATTTAGGACAGATTTTCTCCTCACCATCCATCTACTAGTGCTTATCATCAAAGTCAAGATAGGAACACAAGAATGACTCTCAACAAAATGGGAAAGAGAACCATCACATCAAACGATCAATGAATTAAAGAAACAATCAGATTCAGGCTTTACGATTACAAAATTGAAAAAGGGAAAATTGAAACGGAATAATAACAGGTGGACTCTCCAAACAAAACAACATCTGCGCAAATGTCTTACCTAACTTCACATTGTTCTTGGTCATGAAGTACAAGGAAGCCCCAAAACTTGTGGCTAAAATCAATCCAGGAACATCTTCCCCAGCATAGGGAACAGAAGAATTGGTAGTAGTTCCATTAACATACGTTAAAACCATCATGGCGCCATAGACTCCCGCTTGTAAGCCCATAGCACCAGTCGATGGTATTTCAACCGAAACAGGTGCATTCTTTAATGTAGTTTGCAACCACAAAGGCGCTGATCCCATCAGCGGATCACTTGTCGGTTTAACATCTGCATAGCGGATATTAGTACTCGCAACTTTTCCGGCACGACGCTGGTTTAAACTCCTCATAAGCAACATATCATACGCAGCCTCAACCTAAAGACATGAATTCAGCATAATATTCGCATTATTTAAAACACTCTAAACAGAACAATAGGAACAAACGCTGATGGCAACTAAAAAGTTGTAAGCTTGATATACAAAAGAATGCGGCGAAGGAAGGAAAGTCACCACGCCCAATCTATAAAAATAAAATAACTTACACAAAAAGGAAAAACTACAAATGCGAAAGCTTAATTAAATGCCCAAATCGCAGGGAACAAGAAAGCGAATGGTACGAGTGAGGCGGAAAGTGAATTGAGAGCTCAGACTTCACCTGAGCAATCACTTCGCTGTCGCCTTTGCAAGCGGCGAGGATGGAGTTTTTGGCGCGAAGTATGTCCTCGAACGAGGCGTCGTCGGGGATTCCCAGCAGCTTCAGCGCGTTCTCCACCGACATCTCCGACGGCGCAGAGTCGTCTGCCCGGGAGCCGGCCCGCGCTAATAATCGCCGCGGTGAGCCAGACACAATCGCGCTGGCGCCGCTCTTGGCCCAGGGATCGTTTGTCTTGAAGGCAAGCAACGTATGGTGATTGTGGTAGTGGTGGTAGAACGGAGCTCGAGGGAGCGGTGGTGAACAGGGGGAGAGGCGGTTCGGACGGACAGAGAAAGTAGCAGCCATATTCGGGAGACCCAAAATGGAATAGAGAAATAAAGAAATGTATCTTTTTGCGTTTGGCGTTAGATATACTAGAAGATAGTAGTAAACTAAAACTGGTTTTTTAAGGATAGAGGGGAAGGAGAAGAAGAAACAATCAAGCGAGTTAATGATTAGCTATGGCTCGTGCGACTGTCATTTGACGGTAACGTTATGGGACAACCGCTCGTTACTAACAGACCGCTAGATGGCGTCTATGATGATCAGTTAATTGCAGAAAATAAAAGAAGATAGTTATCGGCTAATGATTGACTTTTCCTCTTTTGGGTTTTGAGACTGTGCCTTCACTTATCGGCTAATCTCAGATCGGCCAACTTTGGACCGGGATTAGAACAAGACACTGGCACGGTTCCCGTCAGAACAAGCCACGTGTCGTCTACATCATGCATCATTTTCCATGGAGGATAGGATTTCCAAAGGAATAGAATGAAAGGCACGAGTATTGAATCAAAACTGGAATTAGTGCTAGCGTGCAGCGATGCTTGGTGCATCTTGCACGCTTCTACCATATCAGCCCCGTATGAAAAAACAAAATGCTCTGCAATTGATTTATTGGACTCATTTACTATTATCAATTTATTTGCTTCTATATATATATATATATAAACAAAATAGAGAGAACAAGATAGTCAGTGATATGCAGATGCAGTGTTCTAATAACATCAAAAGGGTTTATCTTGTTATATTTTGTTATGACGGCTGTTATTACATCAGAAGTATACTACATACTGATTATTGCGGCCTAAAGAGACAATAAGTGCAATCTGAGAGCAGTCTTTTATCTGCACCTCAACATGATTAATTACATATGCTAGCTGTTTGTTCAAACCGACATATATAATTTGATTAATGGAGATGCGTTTCTCAGATTGACCACACATTCATACATTCATACCACTACGTACGTACGTACCGAATGACTAAAGAATATGGTTACCGTTGAAAATTGAAAAAACACGAGCTAGTATACTTATAGCCACTGCATATGGACTTAGTTGAGGGTGGCCAGAGTGAGATTTAGATTTTCGATGTTATCGACCTCCAGAGAAGAAATAGACTTTAGTTTCCTCACTAGCTTTTCCTTTACATCCTGCTCAGGCACAAACATGGCGTCCGCAATCTTGACCACTCCTGGATTCTGGCTGTTTAATACAGAGAAAAGAACAGCGGACTCGTACCCATCATTCAGAACAAAGTGGAGGAGACCTCTGGGAAACACGAATACATCCCCTGCGCTGATAATCTTTTGGAAAAGATTGTTTTTGGTGTCAATGAAACCGGCAATAATCACACCTTTGCTGACAAATAGCATTTCTGTGGCTCTCGGGTGGGAATGAGGCATCACCAACCCATCCACTTCGAGATCAGTTCTGGCAACGGAGAGGCCAAGAGTATTCAGGCCAGGGAATTCTGCTGCAGTGACAATGATCTCCGCTGAACGACGAAAATTGTCCGTGTCACCGGAATGATTCAGAAGCAATGACTTGAAATCTGAAGCCAAAATGCTGCTAGGATTCTTGCAAGGGAAACCATTTATAAATACAGACTGCATTTCTGTTGTAGCCGTCGGACATGTATCCCGAATGTTATCAGGATCTGCGGAGCTAATTTTGATGCAAACGTAGAAGAAAACACAGAAGACAAGTAAGGAATTCATGATATGTTGGTTCGCTATAGTACTGAAATTAACTAATGTTTTTCTTCATTTATATATCCGTTGTATGAGAGGGTGACAAATAGAAGCTACTATTACTATTCGAGGCTTGGAGTTCACTACTGGATTCGTATGGATTATCCTTTAAGAAGTGCATTGCTTAAAAGAAAGATTACCTCATGTGTGGTGGAGGTCTTTAATTCTTAATTCACAAACAAATACTTCCCACGTTGACATTTTGCACTTTAATCTCCTAGACATTGGAGAAAACTCTTGTCATCTCTCTTTTGGGTTTCCAGATTCGGGAAACTTTCTTGCCATTGCAGGAACGCCGTGAACTTAATTCTGTAAAGAACTATGGGGTCCTGAAATGAGACTTGCAGAGGCAGCATAACTGACGGAAATTCCTAAGCGGCCAATTTTCGTTGGTTTAATTCAAAGAAAGGTGTGCAGTCAATTGTTTTGAAGCTGCCATATTACTTGACAAGGGCATTTCTGCTGAAAAAATTAAGAATATATAGCATAAATTAAGGTTTTATACATAAAAGTATCATTATCACTTCTATCCATCGTATCAAAATGCTACTTCGTCAGAAAAATGAAAAATTTTATACCTGTAGTTTTATTTAGATAAGTGTTTGCTCTAGAACCTTTTGTAAATGTCAGATGATCAACTTTGGACATTGAGAGCCTTGCCTTACAAGCATCAGACCCAGTCCACTCGGCTGTAACTTTTTTTTTTTTACAGTACTTGGCTGCGGTCAACTATCCGTATATTCCAAGTCTTAGTCCACTCGATTCTAGAGTGACTGTAGCTACTAGTTTTTTTTTTTTAATACAGTCCTTGTATGCTTGCAGATGCCGTGTTCCGTAACCAATTTTGATGTCCATGTTGCACAGGTGGATATGCTTGGAGGCAATAACCTCTAATACGAGGTGGGGGCAAGGACCAGGTCCATCAGATGTTTATAAAATTTGAGTAGCGTAGAAGACAGGAAAAGGAAATCTGGAAATGTGATCCAGAACCCACTTGGACGGAAAAGAAGGATGTGAAGAATCATCGACTACAGAAATGGGTTGAACCGTCGACTAGGAGTCCAGTTGTCCATTACGGGGTTGAATCGTCAAGCCCAAAAGCCTAAAGTAAACACATTTTCTCACAGCCCACTTCAAATATTTAGCTACCGGATATATCGAAAGCAAGAGGAGGTGGGTATGGAGTTCAGGCATATCTTATATGTCTTTAACGAGTTTACAGAGATTTTCTATGGCTTATATTTATTATAGTTTTTTTGGAGGTCATATATATTACGGCAAATATACTGGACACATGTCTTCCTCCCAGAGCACCAACTGAAACTGTGGTGTACTTTGTGCTGGAGTTTCCTAATCAACTTAAGGAAGCACGAGATGCATATTGATAATCATCATGATTTTTCTGGAGCCAAATTAGTATACTAAAGAATGCTGAGTTCTTGTAGGTTCTCATTGGCACCTACCATAGTTAACACAAGATCATGTAGTAGAACCCGGTTTTGCTGCAAAGCACAGAGTGATCTGCGAATACATGCCAGTGACAATGGAGGAGAGCAAAATAAAAAGAAGGTGGTCATAATTGGCTCAGGCTGGGCTGGTCTTGGCGCCGCTCACCACCTTAGTAACCAGGTCTCTCTTTCCATCTATTACTCTCTACATTCAAAGTTTTAAGCTTTCCGAAGCTGGAGGTTTGACTATGAATGGGCTGGGTTGGGATTATTTTCAGGGATTTGATGTCACCGTGCTTGAAGAAGGCAATGGTTTTGGTGGTCCTGATACTGTTGGCAATAAAGGTAAAGGCTAGTAACTTAGAAGAAATGATGACGCTGATGATTAAACGCAAACTATTCGGGGTCTGTGACCAACTTTCTATATGCTCTTAACCTGCACGAAGTCGTAAACCTTGTCGATTTCTTTATTTCTTCACAAGCTCAGATAATCCGTGTTAGTGTAGGAAGTACCCATTCAAAAGTCTTCTATATTGTTCTTCATTTGACGGCTAATGCTTTTTCTTCTGTTCTTAAAAAGTATAGGTTTTTGGTTTCCTTACAAGAACATATTCAGCCTTGTTGATGAACTGGGCATCGAACCCTTCACCAAGTGGTTGCCGTCTGCACAATATTCCAGGGACGGGTTGGAGGTACTAAATTTATTTGAGCACTGGTGAAGAAATTTGGGCAAGAAATTTGATACTTTCAAATTGTTATATAATAACGGAAACTGACTAATTAATTAGTCACTCCATCAGTAAGAGACTTATACGAAGATCTTGAACAGTATCATTTTGTTGCAGTTAACTTTATAGCTAAAGTCAGGCAGTTTGATACTCTAGGAATCATTCCATGCAGGTTGACTTTCCTGTATTTCAAGATTTACCTCAGCTACCAACTCCCCTGGGACCCTTGTTTTACAGTCGGGTATGAGTTGCCTTTTATCTTTTATGCTGCCTGCCTTAGTGCAGAAGGATATAATGTCCTGTTGAAAGTGTAATCTTCTCTGTGTCATGTGCAGTTCAATCGACTTTCACTGGTAGACAGACTAACATCGCTTCCTCTAATGGCAGCAGGTACTTTAGCCTCATTCTTTTATCTTTTTTCCAAGAGCTTATAACGTTTTGTTGTTTCCTTGTTGTTTCTTCCAGCTCATACTGGGTATCCCTTCTGTTGCAGTAATTGACTTTGACAACACTGATATCTCATGGCAAAAGTATGACCCAAGTAAGGATCCCGATTGTGTCTGTGGCATTCTTCCTAGAAAATCAATTCCTCCTATCTTGCATTTTGGCTGAAGTCACTTACTTAGAGATTTACTGATAGTCACTGCAAGGGAGCTTTTCAAACAGTTTGGCTTCTCAGAAATGCTTTATCGAGATATATTTGGTCCTCTGCTTCAAGTGGGATTATTTGCTCCAGCAGAGCAATGTAGTGCAGCTGCTGCACTTGGAATGCTTTACTATCTCTCCCTCGCTCACCAGGTAGAGTAGCTTAGTTTCTCTCTGGATGCTTCTGCTTATGGTTTCCCTCTATATCACTTGGAAACAAAATCACAGAACAGAAACTAAGTAATTCACATAGTTTGACTATCAGCTCACAGATCTATGAGCTAATGGTTTTACTCCACCTTTTCCTGGAGATTCACATTTGAAATGATACAGTTTGCTGATCCGTCTTATCCATTTCTGAGAGCACCAGGAAACAAGAAAAACATTACATTTATAAATCTCTAAGATCTACATCCTTGTTTAACTACAACATGTTCCTCTTATCCATTTATGGGCGTTTCGGAGCCAGAGAATATAACAGGAATTCGATCAGGAGGCTGGAGGGTGCTTTACAACATCCTTATGCAGTCAAATTCAATGAATGGGGAAATAAGATTATAGACCTTAATGTGAAGAGGCATACGCGATACAGTTATGCAAAGTTGCCATATTTCAATACCATATTAGAGAAAAATTGTAGTTTTACAAATATATCTTGTGTATGATTGTAGAAAGATTTCGATGTGATGTGGTGTCGTGGAAAAGTCGGAGAAAAGATTTTTGCTCCATGGATCGATATACTGAAGACGAGAGGCTGCCGGTTTCTGGATGGCAAAAAAGTGACAGATTTCATCCTCAAAAAGGAAACAGGTTTTGTTTCTGAAGTGGTTTGTGGCAATCAGACATACAGTGCTGATGCTGTTATACTGGCTGTTGGAATCTCCACAATTCAGGAACTTGTAAAGCACAGGTTGGTCATGTCAAACCACGCTGTGCCAATTCTTTAAACAGAAGCTTAATATTGATAATTAGCACTCTTAGCTTTTGATACAAAGAATCCTTATTGCATTGGTACTTGGGTTCTATATAGTGCAGCGTTATCTACAAGGGAGGAATTTCTAAAGGTTTTGAACTTGGCTGGCATTGATGTGCTCACTGCTAAGATTTGGCTTGACAGGAAGGTACATCCAGGACATTGCTCATTCTTTCTTTTAACTTTCTCATTAATGTATAATTCGAAACGACAACCTTGCAAGTTACTTGCCAGACCTAGCATAGAACAAACTACTTCTTTTAACATTGATCATCGATGAAGTCTCTGGCTCATTTTGTCTAGTGAAGAGAAGATAAAGCTGAAGTCTGTTTGATGTAGAACAGCGTACTTTGCTAAAACACTTGGGTTACTACCATCTCACCTGCTCATGTTCATACTCTTCTTGCACCAGATTGTCTGATTCAGTTTGTTTTACTACCTAGGTTGAAGGTAGGCATTAAAAGTTCTAACTTCAAGATGTTTGTTAAGAACATACAGCAGGAAGAAGTTTTGGGGAGTTGCCCTTCTGATCTCACTGTTAATGGTACATTTTCCATTGAACCAGGTCACCATTCCAAATGCCGTTAATGCTAGTGCAGCGTTTGATGATCCAGTGGGGTGGACCTTTTTTGACCTAAATGCGCTTCATGATGAGCATAAAAGCAGCTCCACAACGGTCCTCCAGGCTGACTTTGTGAGTGTTAGCTGTTCACTTATTTCGTCTCCCTACATGTCAGCTTATGCATCTCTGTTTCTTAATGCTTCCCTACTTGCAGTATTATGCTAATGAGTTGCTACCTGTTGGGGACGAATACATTGTTTCAAAACTGATGTCTTATCTCTCAAATTTCATTACGGACTTGGAGACAGCTAATGTGACTGATAAAGAGATTGGAAAATTCCCCAATTCCTTCACTCACTTCTTCCCAGGTAGCTTCTTATGATCAGAATATGCGTTTGACTAGTCTAGTCTCTTCTTGGGTATCGTCTTAACTAGTTTTCCTGCTACAGGTTCATATAAGTACATGATGCGTGGATTCACATCTTTTCCAAACTTGTTTATGGCCGGAGATTGGATCATAACCCGACACGGATCATGGTCACAGGTACAATCCGCCGTCTCCTTTCCTGATTCATGTAATTATTGGAAGAACGACTCCAGCTATGTTCCTGAACAGGAGAGATCTTATGTTACGGGACTGGAGGCTGCCAATCGAGTTGTAGATTTTGTCGGAGGAGGAGGATTTGCGAAAATAGTACCGGTAGAGCAAGATGAACCTCACATCGAAGCATTCCGTACCGTTAACAGAAGATTGAAGGAGTTCAGCTCTCAACTCCCGTTTTCCAATTATTACCTCCGGTAATTACTTACCGGCTATGTCATTAAACCTATAATCATCAGTACAAATCCTGGCCTCTCACCTGAAGGCCTTTAGTCTTTTACTAGAAAAGCTACCCTTCTTTCAGTGCACAAAGCCTGACCCGTTTGGCTAGCAAATGCTTGGACATTAGCTCCGTATATTATCAGAACAAAAAGTAAAGATGGGAAATTTCTTCATTTATCGGCTAGCAAAGCACACGACAGTCTCTTATCTATTGGGCCCGGAAAGAATAACGCGTGGCAGTCTGCTTCAGATTGTTTCGTGGAAAACTTGTCTCCAGGATTGATGATTGCCTATTCAATTATAAAAATACAGTAATTAATAATTATACGGTATGGGGGCTACCTAGTCTATTAAATATAGACACGTATATATTATGTTCTTTTATATAAATATATCAGCCTACCCCAAACTTGAAAGTCGTGAGATCTTATATGGTCCTGGACATTCTTAGGCTCACTCTTCTCTGGAAATTAAAATATAAGAAATTACACTGGCCACACCATCTGTCATCAGTCTAATGGTTACATGTTCTCACGTCTGCCAATCAAAATCACACAGAAAACATCCACGCCATAGGCGAGCAGTTCCTCACTTCTTAGTTGTCTTGTTCTTTTACTTTTCTACATTATTATTATTACCTTTTCCCCCTTCATTTTTATTGAAGTCCTGTGATTTTCTTATTTTATTTAAATTGATTTTTTCTTAAGAGCATCGGATCTCAGTTCACTAGTCTTTCTCTCCCTCTGTTTGTTTGTCCCCCTCTCTATCGGTTGCTCGGTGAAAGTCTTATAACTAATAGATCGGGAAGGTAGGTCTCCTTTTTGGATCCAGGTTTTTGTTACTTTTCGCTATCAACTGAAGAATAACATAATAACGAACTAAAATTTATCGCTTTATAATTAGCTTTTCTAGTCACTCGTGGAATCGATCGCACTGAATATTAAACTGTGGTCTTGCTTTGTTTGGCTGTTGTTGAAGAACGTTTCGTGAGTTTATGGTTATTAGATCGCATTTTATAGTTGCCGATTGGTGGTCAACAGTTCGTTATAAGAAATGTTGATAATCAGTATCCAACGACGCGGTTACGCTGTAAATTTTGTAGTTTTTGAACCGTGCAGTGATGTGTTTCTGACTGTTTGGCTGGTTTGTGGTGTAATGAAGGATTGATAATGGGCGTTGAAGAGAACAATCACGGTATGGAGGAGGGAACGCTTGAGATCGGCATGGGTAAATTTATCGACTTTGCTCTTCTTTGTCTCTTCACTGATTAATACTGATGAGCTGTGCAATTCGATTCATTGGATGGAGATGTATGGTTGTTATCGAACTAGGGATGACTAGGGATAGAAGTATGCACAACATGAGAAAGGTTTTTGATATATGTGTGTTGTTCTAGTTTTATCTTATCTCAAGTTCTAAAGTTGCGTGTTTGTAAATTTTCAGAGTATAGAACTGTCTCTGGTGTTGCCGGACCTCTTGTCATCCTCGATAAAGTCAAGGTAGGTATTCCTATATTCATCGAGTTTGATTCATGTGGTTTATAATTGTATTGTTATCTCATATTGTTTTGTGATTCTGGCGTTGTCTAATTCTCTATGACAGGGACCAAAGTATCAAGAGATTGTGAATATTCGATTGGGGGATGGAACAACCCGACGTGGTCAAGTCCTTGAAGTTGATGGAGAGAAAGCTGTTGTTCAGGTGATTGATTTTTACTGTTTACTACTAACATGTTTACTTGTAATCACAAGGTTGTGTAAATATAGGTCCAGTGTTTCACGCTGTTAATGTGTGGTGGTATTCCTACCTTTTGAAGTATTTGTTTTTCCATTTAGACTCTCTTGCATTATTTTTTCTTTTTTAGCCTGTCCAAAGTTTGTATGAGAACTCCAGTCTCTTTTGCTTTTATGAAATCTGTATAACAATGTCGTCCTGTTGGGCCAGGTTTTTGAGGGGACATCTGGGATTGATAACAAGTACACAACCGTACAATTTACTGGGGAGGTATGAATCTTGAACTTTTTTTCAGTCATTCCAAGATAAGTCCAGTAGTTGATTATTAGTTCACAAGAAGTTCCTTCAATCACATGGTGTATGAAAAATGTGAACTATCTCTGGATAAAAATCTTAAAGCTTCTCCTACATGTGTATTGTGGTATTTTATCTTCAATGGACGGGAAGAGGTTTTGTATCATTCGTTGAGAAATAGAATTATGAATTGTTCAAAAGTGGCTCAAATTAACTGTAGGTTGTGGTTTATATTTCTAATGTTATAGTTGCAAATGATACGTACAAAGAATGAGAAGGTATATGTTCAGTAACCCGTGTCATGCAAAGCATACATGGTGTTGAGTTTGTGCTGTTCTTTGCATTCTGTTATAGTGGCCCTGTCCTTATGTGTCCCACTTCCTCACCATAAATCCTTTTTGTGGAACTGTGTTATAGGTCTTGAAAACTCCTGTCTCCCTGGATATGCTTGGACGGATATTTAATGGTTCTGGGAAGCCTATTGATAATGGGCCCCCTATTTTACCTGAGGCTTACTTGGATATATCTGGTTAGTTTATCTTACAGCTAGTTATGATTCATTGGTTTGTGTTACTTCTTGCAACACTCATGCTTCAAAGTATAATTCTCTTGAATAGGGAGTTCCATCAATCCTAGTGAAAGAACTTATCCTGAAGAGATGATACAGACAGGAATTTCTACAATTGATGTTATGAATTCTATTGCAAGAGGACAGAAGATCCCTCTTTTTTCTGCTGCTGGTCTTCCCCATAATGAAATTGCTGCTCAAATATGTCGCCAGGCAGGTCTAGTGAAGCGATTGGAGAAAACCGAAAATCTTCTTGAGGTAAAGCTTACATTCTCTATTTGTCCGTTAATGTTAACTTTCTAAAAATTCAGATTTACTAACTATCTGAAACCTTGAAAGCATTGTATTAATATTGGAGTTTTGATGTCCTTTCACATAGTAAACCGAAAACCGTATTCTGCTACATACTTTGATGGATCAATCTAATTTGGAGTGAAAGGGTAGCCTTTTTCAGTAGGATAATGTTCTGCTTTCAAAAGTAATGCTGCAATAATGGTACTCTATATCCTTGCTATCATTTTAAATAATTACTAATCCTGTGAGACCAGAAGCGGTTGCGCTGCATTTTTTTCCATCTGCTGCATAGATGGTAGCTTAGTAGTTTGAAGTGCCTTATGTGCCATTATTTGAGTCCATTTCTCTTTTTGATGAACCCTTCAAAATTGTCAGGGTGGAGAAGAGGACAATTTTGCCATTGTTTTTGCAGCCATGGGGGTAAACATGGAAACTGCTCAGTTTTTCAAACGTGATTTTGAGGAAAATGGTTCGATGGAGAGAGTGACACTTTTTCTCAACCTGGTAAGTTCTTATATTGGTATTTGAACCTCATTTCTGCTGTATTATTCCAGAAAAAGCTTATCCTTTTTTGTTAATTTGATTCTGCATTGGTGTCATACAGGCAAATGACCCTACAATTGAGCGTATTATCACACCTCGTATTGCTCTTACTACTGCTGAGTATTTGGCATATGACTGCGGGAAGCATGTTCTTGTCATACTTACAGATATGAGTTCTTATGCTGATGCTCTTCGTGAGGTGAGATAAAGTGGCAATCTCTTTTGTACTATAGTGTGTAGCTAAACTTGTGTATTCTACGACACTAGCTTTATGAGTTTTAAACATCTATGATCTATCTTTATTTATTCCAATTTGGGGTACCTTAAGTTGCATTTGGACATATTGAAGACCCTTAATCTTGCATGTGAAATGCCAATATTCTTTTCAGTTTTTGGTTATTTGAAATATCCCTACTTTTACTGAATTGGATAGGCTTCTGTTGGTTTCTTTTTTCCAAAAGTACAGCTTTTATCCCCTTTTCTGTTAATAATTGCCTGAAACACCCTGCCTTGGAGCATATTTGCGTCACAAACTAGTGATTTGCACTGCAGGTGTCTGCTGCCAGAGAAGAAGTGCCTGGTAGGCGTGGTTATCCTGGGTACATGTATACTGATTTAGCGACAATATATGAGCGCGCTGGACGAATTGAAGGGAGAAAAGGATCTATTACTCAAATTCCGATATTAACAATGCCTAACGATGGTATTCTCAAATTCAAATGAGTGTTCCACTTTGTTGTTATACATTTTCTGAGACTATTTGTTCGTTTGACCAGATATCACACATCCTACACCTGATCTTACGGGATACATCACAGAGGGTCAGATATACATTGACAGGCAGCTACACAACAGACAGGTAAAGCTAAGAAAATATTTTTTTTTGAGCTTTTGTCTTTGGTGGATCAAAGTGTCAGATGGATTCTTTTGTCTAAGACTGCCTTAACTAAATGTTAATGTGGCTTGCATTGTGTAGATATATCCTCCAATAAATGTCCTCCCCTCTTTGTCTCGTCTGATGAAGGTAATGTTAGATCTCCCACGAATTCTGAATAAATTGTTTGGAGTGGTGGTGGTTATGGGAGAGATGTATTTGAATGGCATCATTTTTTATCCTTACAGAGTGCTATTGGTGAGGGGATGACTCGCAAGGACCATTCTGATGTGTCCAATCAGGTATCTGTAATGCCGTTGTAGCTTACCGGTCGATTAGTCTGTTACCTGTGAGTTCCTAACCTATGAGTTTCTCTGACCTCACTCAGCTTTATGCAAATTATGCAATTGGCAAGGATGTCCAGGCCATGAAAGCTGTGGTTGGAGAAGAAGCATTATCCTCTGAAGATCTGGTTAGGCACCGATCTTTGCACATTAAGAATTTCCTTCTGGTGTGTATTTCATGGGCTAACGTGCTTCCCCTTTTGACTAACAGCTGTATTTGGAGTTTTTGGACAAATTTGAGAGGAAATTTGTCGCCCAAGGAGCTTATGACACACGCAACATTTTCCAATCACTGGATTTGGCATGGACACTGCTTCGCATCTTCCCCCGTGAGCTACTCCACCGTATACCAGCAAAGACCTTAGACGCGTTCTACAGCCGAGATTCAGCTAATTGAGGAACAAGTTGTGCTTCAAATTAAATTATTTTGGATGAGCTCTGCAATTTGTTTATTTGTCTCCTCTTCTAGATTGCATCTCCCTGTGAGCAGAAATAATAAAGGAGTTTGTCCATTTGGATCAGAATCTAGTCTAAACGAAACGTATATTCTTTCCCTGGGGATTGTGCCTTGTAATTTATGTATAAAGCGAGGCTTTGCTACTAGTTTTCTATTCGGACTTGAACCTTGAGTTTTGAAAGTCCGGGCCGCTTTAGCTTTAGGCCCTTCTGCGATGGTTGTTGTATGGGGTTGTTTATCTTGTAAGCAGATCTTCATGGATTCTACTTTAGTTTTTTCCCATAAATGGCAATATGGGTAGCATTATTTATTCATGGGTTTTCTTTTTTGTTTTGCTCTACCACTTACAAATATCAACAAATAATGCTCCACAACTGCTTTGTGATCTACAGATAGATACGATGACATGCATAATTTATTGTGGGCCGGGATCTTGCATTGATTGGATTTCGATGCCATTTACGGCCCGGTGAAGAACCTTGTTTCTGCGGGCAATGTCAGAGTCCGCCCCACAAACAGTATCCCAATACGAAATGGGTTCACAATGTAGACGACGAACATACACTTTCTTTCCGCCCTTCTTCTCCGACGACGATAATCGAGCGTCTTTCTTAGCTTTTGTGCCTGTTAAGTATTTCAATCAATTTGGGCTCTCGAGGTGCAGACAGAAGGTAGAAGATGGAGCCAGAGGTGATAAATGCAGAGCTGGTGTTGCCGACTTACATGAGCTTCAAGAGGATACAAGTCTACGAGAAATACCCTAAAGGTCAGTCCAAAGCTCGCTGGAAACACCTCAAACAGATCATTCAGGCCGAGAACTACCACAACTACCCTCCTGATGAACCCAACTGTACGTCTTTCAATTCAATGCAATTCCCTACTTCTTATCTTCACTTTAATTTGCTTGCGATTTTGTATCCTCTATTCAGCATTTATCTGTCCATTTTGGCTCCCTCTTTTACTGTTTGTTTTTAATTGTTTCTGCAGATGTCAACATTGAATCACCGCCCTCCCTGCATCCGTGTAAGAGAATTTGTGATATTACGGGATTTGAGGTATGTGTTTCTTTTGGTTGTAGAGCTGATTTTTCTTTTTCTTTTTAAGTAAAGGTTGTAGAGCTGAATTGCTGCGTTGAATCCTATATTAATCGAGGCGATCTTATAATTCAGTATGGTTTGATTACTTGTGGAGCGAATGATGTTACTCAGAGCTTCCTATAGACTCTGAGAAGCTTATATTGGAGCAATCTGTTTTGGGTCGAGGAGAAAAGCTTACCATAGTTTTGATGATAATTATTCTAATATCAACGTATTTTTGGCTGTTGGCATTCCTTTGCCTTCCCAATTGTGGTTTGATTGAGTGGCTTGTTTGTGAGGCTGCAAGTCCATGGTTTAGTTCCAGAAACTGGCCACTTCTTCATCGCTAAGTTGGTCAATAGCTTTTAAGACATCCATATACTCTGATTTATCCTTTTCTTGTCAATGTTGAGGCCGGTGGGTTTCACTTGTGTCATCGAGTAATAAATTTGTTGTTTCAATGAATGATTGGTCGCAGCGGATGTGTTTCTAGGACAAGTTTCTTCAGAATCTGGGATTGTTCTATTTTTTTCTATTCTATAAGTTCCTCGGAATATCCTATAACGCCTCTGCAAGGAGCCATACTGCTTAACTTGACTGCTCAATTATCGAGCTTCACATACAGTATGCACCGGTTGTTTAGTTTTTTTGTGCATGAACAGATTGTCCACTGTGGATCTCTGGCTAATCTCAGGTGGGTCATCTGCGGAGAGCAGAGCAAATAAACAACGACTATGCCTCAAGATTTACGCCTTTGATTACTAGTAGAGTTTTGGATTGTGTTGAAGAAGCCTTATTGATTGTTTTGTTTCTGAAATCATTTATTGTTCATTTGACAAACTCTATCTCCAAAACGATGGTTACTGCTGTCATTTTACAGGCACCTTACCATGATCCAAGGACAAATCTCCGCTATGCGAATAGTGAGGTGTTCAAGCTGGTGAGGTCTCTCCCAAATGAGTATGTGCAGAGGTACCTTGCTCTGAGGAATGCAGCTGTTGTTCTGAAGTAGTTGCCGCAAAGAAGCAATGATGTTGATCGGCGGTCGCATGCTTCTGTACCTTTGTGTAAACATAATAGGAACACAGAATTTGTTTTCCAAAGGGAAACATCCTTGGTTCCCTCTAATCTATGTAGCGTATCCAATAAAATTTTATGTTAGACTGCTATAACAAATGACATGATATGCCTTTCTTTTATGTTTATTTTGGCAAAACTATTCTATCACAATGATATATAAAAAATCACAAAAAAGGAAAGTATCAGAATTTTCAGATAATTGATCTAAAATGTAAAGAAAATAAATAAATTATGTACTTGTAGAAAACGTACTATACCAATGAAGAGTCGAACGAGGAAATATACCTCAACGAGAGTGATGCCACATAGCCCCGTCCCCCAGCCCAAAAGGCAGACATGAAAAACGCACAAACATTCTTTTCTTTTCATCTCTTCCATTGCTTTATAGTAACTATTCCCGGGCACTTCGTTTCTTTTTTTTTGGTAACTAAGGCATAACAAAGCTCGATAAGTTCGACGACAACAACGAACTAAAACATCGGCGGGAGACTGCTCCGACGAGTAACGACTTCTTCTATTACAGAAAAAACAAGACAAAAAATGGCGGGGGAGGGGACACTAGCAGGGGATGCTGTAGCTGCTTGGCGGCCACAGGAGGAAGGATTCAAGGAGATCTGCAGCCTGCTAGAGCACCACATTTCCCCCACTTCCTCCGCAGACAAGTCGCGGTTTTGGCAGCAGCTGCAACACTACTCTCAATTCCCTGATTTCAATAACTACCTCGCTTTCATTCTCGCTCGTGCCCAGGTAACTGTTACGGATTCCTTGTTCGGTTTTGGCTAGTTACTTTTGCAAAATACCTGATCGATGGTGAGCATGGCCAGTTAGTTGATTTGGTTGTTCGTTCTATTTTTTTGAGGTGGATTTATTCCTTGGCAGGGGACACCTGTGGAGGTTCGGCAAGCGGCGGGGTTGCTGCTAAAGAATAATCTCAAGACTTCGTATAATGCTATGGCGCCGGCGTGCCAAACGTATATTAAGTCGGAACTATTGCCCTGTTTTGGGGCCGCGGATAGGAATATAAGGTCAACTGTTGGCACCATTGTGAGTGTTGTTGTTCAGTGCGGTGGAATTCTCGGGTGGCCCGAACTGTTTCAGGCGTTAATATCGTGCTTGGATAGCAATGACCCTAATCATATGGAAGGTGCTATGGATGCTTTGTCTAAGGTAGTCTCTAGTATGTTGCGGGAGTATTTTTCTGACTCTAAGATCGTATCCTAAATGTGTTAAAAAAAATTTTGAAACTCACTGAAGCTCTTCTTGGCAATATCAAAGATGTATGTCATTGCTTCTTTTTTTTTCTTTTTTTTTTATTATAAGCATCTTTAGTCATTACTGTGGCATGAAATATAGTTCCATTGGAGTGTTAGCTACTTTGTACTTTGAATTTAGTTTTTCCAGTGTGGCTTTGCTGGGAAGAAATATGATTAATGTGTGTTCCGATTCTCTTCCAGTATTAGTTTTCACCATGTCAACTTGATGTTGCTTCTCCAGATTTGTGAAGATGTTCCCCAAATCCTTGATTCAGAAGTGTCTGGATTATCTGATCGTCCCATTTCAATATTGCTTCCTCGATTATACCAGGTTAGATGAATATTTACTTTTAGCTAGGGTTTTTCTCAGGGTCTCTTCTGGTTCATATTTTCTGTTAAATTGGTCATATTCATCTTCGCAATTTTCTATTATGTTGTTTAGTCTCAAATTATTTTCCTGTTAGCAAGCTTTTAATTGACTTTGTATACAGTTTTTCCAATCACCTCAAACCTTGCTGAGAAAGATGGCATTGAACTCTGTGAACCAATATATTATGCTAATGCCTGCTGTAAGTATAATTCACATACCTTACTGTTTTCCGGTGCATATTAGATAGTATTTGGCCCTAGCAGGAAATAGGTTACATATGATGTTGAACGCTTGCAGGCTCTGTATACATCAATTAATCAGTATCTTCAGGGCTTGTTTATTCTTGCTCGTGATCCTGCTGCAGAAGTACGAAAATTGGTTAGTAATATGTTCTGTCTATTGTTTTAGGCATTGAGTAGAGCTGCTTAGATTTTTTTAATTTTTTTGCAATAACCTCTACTTTAACAAAAGGTTACTTTTTGTCTGGTGATTCAGAGATAAATGCAACCTGTTGGTGAAAAAGGAATTGAAATAGTGCTTTTTCTCATCTCATTTTGCTCTACGGCAATGTTGTAGAAGGTTTTGTTTATTGAGAATGTATCTGACGCCTGTGAAATGCCTATACTATTGAACCAAAGATTAATAAGAACAGGTTAATTGCTAATGATTTTGATATGGTTTGTGCTAAATAAAAATGTTATTGTCTTCTATTTTTTGCCTGTTGTTGAAACTGTTTATCTCGTTGATGGCACTTTTTAATTTAAAAATTCTAAATTTGCCTACAAAATTTTCTTATGCTCATGCTGCCCTTCAGATTCGCATTGTTTTTTATGCATTGACGAATTGCAATTCTATTTCTTTGCACCAGTTTTACCCTTTTCATTAATATTTCTTTTGCTTATCTGATGAACAGGTTTGTGAAGCTTTTGTTCAGCTAATTGAGATCCGCACAGCTTTTATAGAGGTGGGTATGATATTAACTTACAAGCTTATACATGCTTTTTCTGATATATTTTGTTTCTTACCAATATATTGTTACCTTATTGGTTACTTTTCCAAATTAAAAGCATCTAGGCTCTTTGGATTGAGTGTAAGTTTGGCATGTAGGATAGCCAAGAGGCGCAATCTGAAATGTATTTAAGAAAGAATCTACTTTTGAGTCATTTTCTGTTGCTTGTTTTTTCTTTTTACCGTTACCGAGTTTTTTACTCTGGTATAATCTTTGTCACATTATTGTCTTACCATGCCTTAGTATTTTACATATCATCTAATACTTTCCTCCATTAATAAGTCTTTTTCTGCCTACTTCAGCCACATTTGAGAGATGTCATTGAATACATGTTGCAAGTGAACAAAGATGGCGATGATGAAGTGGTTCTTGAAGCTTGTGAATTCTGGTAATTTTCCACTTTATAGTCTTGTTTGAATATCTATATGTTTTCTTATTGTGGAACTTGGAGACTCTAGACACCATGATGAAGATACCTCTTTGTATGAAGCTAAAATTGAGATTAAGTTTGTGGTCTCATAGTTCTGGGTGCATGGTAATGTTGATAGGTTACCTATTTTTCACTTTTTCTGATTATCTGGCAGAATGACAGGTCCGCTGCTTATAGGAATTGAATCACACACTTGCTTTAAGCTTTGTGCTTCTCTTTCTGAAACACTCAAGACATACGTGAATTTGATTGGTGAGGCAAGCAATGAGAATGAATCTTAGTGGAGTCAATGCTGATGGTGTAAAAGTTGTTACAAATAAGGATACCATTGGTGTTTACTTATGATTGGCAATCTTTATAGAGTTTACAGGTGTAAAACATCGTAGCTTCTACTGTATAGTCATGCTGGGAGGGTTTATGATAAATTGCCTAGACTTACTGTTGCAGTGGTCGTATTAGTGGCAGTAATGCTGCTTTGATCATGTTGGTATTGACCTTAATCCTTTAAGCTCTGACAATGCCTTCTGATGAGGTGCTGATTAGTTTAATGCTGCAACCATATCATACTGTACAATGTGGTCAGGTCATGATGTATTTACTTAAATCCTTCAAGGTTGCGGACCAGGCCCCTCTTCTTAGATTTTAAAGAGTACAACCATTGCATCAAACTATACAAATATGGTTGGATGAGTAGCATTTATTGACTTCATTTTTTCCTGAATGCTACATATTAACTCATTGACTACTAATTATTTCTCAGTACTTGGAATTTGTTGTTTTATTCTTTCTTTGTATCCTTTCTTTCTGATTTTGGCCATCTTGATAGGTCTGCATATTGTGATGCTGAGCTGCCACCTGAGAAATTGAGAGAGTTCTTGCCAAGTCTAATTCCAGTATGGCTTAGCCATTTTAGCTTTCTTCTCTTAGTTTTCTGATAAACACAAGTTTCTCTTTTAGTGCCATGCTTGTATTCTTCACATTACAGTTCCAACCTCTCTAGGTTTTGTTGTCAAACATGGCATATGCAGAGGATGACGAATCACTTGTTGATGCTGAGGTTTGCTTTCTTGTGTCATGCCCAAGTTTTTTGCATTATTCTGACATAGGCACTGTTGTAAACCATAACTTACCAGGCACATGTTAACCTCTGCAGGAGGATGATTCTGTTCCAGATCGGGATCAGGTTCAACATATTCATTCCTTTTATCTTCCAGTTCAATTCCCAGGGACATCTTTTCTTTTTTCTTTTCCACATATTGATATTTTGCTTGATGAACTAAATTTTGAGTTATATTTTTATTTACAATATCTTTTTTTTAACTGTAGGATCTGAAACCTCGCTTTCATTCTTCCAGATTTCATGGATCAGACAATATGGAGGATGATGTAAGTTATCAACTATATTCACTTTTGTGCTATGAAGAAAAGGCCCCTTATGTGGTACTCGCATTAGAGTTGTCTAGTCCCTTGTATGTTTGCTGGCCACTTTGCCATTCAGAAGATCCTACATCCCATGTAAAGATGATTTCATTGATTGGAAATTTTCTAAACTCTTTGCTATTGGAGTTATTACAGGATGATGACATCATTAATGTTTGGAATCTAAGGAAATGCAGTGCAGCAGCTCTTGATGCTCTCTCTAATGTGTTTGGGGATGACATTCTTCCGATCTTGATGCCTGAAATTGAGGTTTGATTAAATTAGATATTTTGAGAAAATTGATTCTTTTACTATTAAAAGCAAAGTTATGTTACAAAAAAGATTTTCTCTGCCTTTCATTTCCTTGATCATGGTATAGCTACCATACTTTGTGTACTGTCTCTAAATCCGTAAATTCCCTCTATTATGTGTTAATATTTTTGTGATATTTTAAACCACACGCCAGCTTCAGTATGCATGGGCTGACCTAAATAATATTTGGTAGGGGATAATATGTGGTAGGGGCTGTAATTATCTCAAGAAGAAATGGAATTCTATCAATGCCATCAAATCATCAACATGTATTCTGGGGGCCGCTAGGGTTGTCTTAATGGTCTTATCGTGCTCTTATTATGAATGAATATTTGTCAACTACTATGATGTTGTGCTTCTGTAATTGTGGTTGGCTCAAATATTTGTAGGCAAAGTTGTCCACCAGTGGTGATGAATCTTGGAAAGCAAGGGAGGCAGCTGTCTTGGCTCTTGGAGCTATAGGTGAGGGTTGCATTAATGGTCTCTATCCTCATTTGCCCCAGGTACATTACTTTTGATTTTTATTTTTCCAAATTTTATTAACCTAGTTCTAAAGTAGATGATACTGGTTTATTTGTAAGATGGGGTGAAATCTAGACGTAATAGGTCTAGGAAGTCAAATATGTAAGGGATGCCACTCCAGTTTGGGGCCAAGAGAAAGGAAAGGCTAAGAAGGCCCTAAGCATGTCACAGCTAATATTAATTCTTCATATTCTTCACTGTCTGTTCTCCTAGCATTGAGCTCCTTGTTGGCTTTCTTTCCACAGAAGGCTTCTGTTGCAATCTTAATCATAATCTCTATCAATCTTCTTGTTTGCACTATGTTATTGATGCTTTTTGGCCGATGAAATTAGTGTCTACTCTGGGAGTGTAAGTGATACAAAATGTCCTTATTTGAAATGATTCTTCCCCTGTGCTTGTGTGGGGTTGCTATATTTGTTTTGAATCATTAACCATATATTTAGGCATTTCTTGCTCTATCATATTCCCCTGTAAAGCTTATTTTCCTCATTTTTATGTGGAATATCTGCCAACAATTTATTTCAATGTTTTATATTTTGCAGATTGTAGGTTTCCTTATTCCCCTGTTAGATGATAAATTTCCCCTTATGCGGAGTATTACCTGCTGGACTCTTTCTCGATTCAGCAAATATATCGTTCAGGTATAGTTCAGTTTTTGTTTCACTGGTTGCTTCTCCGTGATAAGTGGATTTTCCTGCGGATATTTTCTTTTCATACTTAAATCTCTATATCAAATGTGTAGTTAATTTTTCCTTGGTGCTGTATTGCCCTGTGTCATTTATTGATTCTGAATTTTCTTGTTGAAAACTTGGCTCTTATTTGTTTTAGGAAACCAGGCATCAGAGAGGCAATGAGCAATTTTACAAGGTTCTTATGGGTATCCTACAAAGAATACTGGATACTAACAAGCGTGTGCAAGAAGCTGCTTGTTCAGCTTTCGCCACACTCGAAGAGGTCCATGCCATTAGTTTGTTTTCATGATTTGAGGCTTTCCTATTTCAACAATTTGATGGATCCGAATTGCCTCTTTTGCTTGAGCAGGAGGCTGCCGAGCTGTTGACACCTCATTTAGAAACTATTCTACAGCATCTCATGCGTGCTTTTGGGAAATATCAGGTTTCTTTCTGGCATTCTAATATTCTGAGCTGCTTTCAATGTTAAAGTGTTTGGATGCAGCAATGGCTGATCAATAGAATGTTGATCAAATGTCTGTCTTGATCTACACCTGTATTATTTGACCCAGAGACGGAATCTCAGAATTTTATATGATGCTATTGGAACTCTTGCTAATGCTGTTGGGTCTGAGCTGAATCAGGTGTCAACATCATCCACTGATCTCACCTTCCCATTCCCTGTTCCTTTGTGAGCTCTGGGTTCTCTCAAATGACAAGTGCAGTTAACTCACTTCTCTATTCTGATAAATCGCAGCCTGCCTATCTTGAAATTTTACTGCCACATTTACTTGGAAAGTTGCAGCATCTTTCAAATTGGGATAAAGATATTTTTCCACTGCTGGAGTGCTTTACATCTGTAGCACAGGTATTGGATCATTGTTTACTTTTGCATTTTGATATTATGTTA
This sequence comes from Passiflora organensis, assembly GCA_019739055.1. Lineage (NCBI taxonomy): Eukaryota > Viridiplantae > Streptophyta > Magnoliopsida > Malpighiales > Passifloraceae > Passiflora > Passiflora organensis. Next base: position 6,109,334 of record JAEPBF010000269.1, read on the forward strand.
TTGTTTTGTCCTGTGATACCTTCCCTGTTGCAAAGATACCAATGGCATTGTGTAGCTTTAGTGTATTTGTGGATATTAGTCATATTTTTGGATGTGGATGGCATCTTGAGTGCCACATCGGGAATTCGTGAGATGTTAATAGAGTCAATCTCATTTTATTTCAGTGTGGGTTTTGGCCTCCTGAAATTGAAACACATAACTCAAGGATTAACATTGGGTCGTCACGATGCAAGATCTATACATAGGGTAGAGAGGATGCCCCAGTGCACATTGGGTGTAAATGAGAAAGATCCTTGGCATATTAAGTGCGGTTGATAGTGCAATACTGCATTTACTGATGATTTTGTTGCAAATGTTACATTTCTCTTTGCTGCGCTTAGGCAGAAAATATATGTGCTAGGATTGAATATCATTGTTCAACATGTATACTAGAAGCAGTACATTTGTGACTTCAAGGCAAATCATAATATTGGAACTTGTTATAATATCAGGAATGATATGTTCTACTTCTGTCAGGCACTAGGTCCAGGATTCTCTCAATTTGCTGAACCTGTACTCCAAAGGTGCATAACCATCATCCAGACCCAGCAGTTGGCAAAGGTTCGAAAAATTTTGTCATGAAATGTTCAAATGAACAATAAATGATTCTTTTAGAATTAGTACTGAATTGATCTCTATTAAATTGCTTCTTCTTGATGTTTTTTCATTGACAACCTTTAGCGTGCCTCAGCACTTGCACAAAAACATGTACTTAAATTTCATGATTTGAATTCCTATTATTATTTTCTGGATAGTCCATATTGGTTGTGACAGAATAAGGTACAGAAGTTTCATAGGACATAGTTGGCACTAGTATTTTTTTGGGGTAAAGATTTTGCACATGGCACATTGTGTGACTGAATAATCATGTTCTATGTTCAATTATAACTTGTGCTACATCCTTTCAGTGATCATGTTTAGTCTAGAAAATATTAGCATTCTCCGATGCACTATATGTTATCCTTTGAACCGTTTGTTTCCCTCCAAAACAATTGTCCCAGTTGTATATGCTGCTGCCGTTAAGAGACTGACCAAAATTATTTTTCAGGTTGATCCTGTTTCGGCTGGGATTCCATACAATAAAGAGTTTATTGTCTGTTCCCTAGATCTTCTCTCTGGACTTGCAGAGGGTCTTGGTAGCAGGATAGAGAGTTTGGTACTAATAATCTGAAAATCAGCTTGATTTTATTCATTTGTTGAAGTGAAGAAACGTTCTCTTCAATATTCTGCTTCTGTCTTTTCAAATGCTATGGCCTTCTCTCGTTTGACACCATATTTGATTTTTCCTAAAGTTAATAATTTGCATATTGTCTCTAATGGATTGCACATCACGTTGTTATTGCTGATGTGACTGCAATATTTAGTTGGAGATATTTTCTAATTCTCTGGTTAATGCAATATTTTCATTTGTAGGTTTCAACAAGTAGTTTGCGGGACTTGCTTTTGCAGTGTTGCATTGATGACTCTGCTGACGTTCGTCAAAGTGCCTTTGCACTCCTTGGAGACCTTGCAAGAGTAAGTTGAAAGTCACTAGCTTACCTAATTGAACTTCTAGCTCATCCCTCACCATGGCTTCCTTTTAGGATTTGATACACCCCTTTTTTCGTAAACCAAAGAGAAAAAATTGACTGGATGGTTTTGGTCTAGAAGACTATTACTAGCCACAAGCAAAATTCGTGTTTTCTGTGCTTTTTTTTTTTTAATTTATAATCTTAACTTGTGCATTGACATTTTGTGCTGATCTTTTTCAGGTATGTGCTGTTCATTTGCATCCTCGATTGCCTGAATTTCTAGATGCTGCTGCCAAACAATTGGTTGGTGGAAGTTCCTTTTGTCATTCATAGCATTAAACTTGTCAAGAGATTTATTTTTTTTGAGTATGGACAAGAGATCTATATATCTGACGTCTTTGTGCAGAACACTCCTAAACTGAAGGAAACTGTTTCAGTGGCAAACAATTCGTGTTGGGCGATTGGAGAACTGGCAATAAAGGTATGTGAATATAGGTGGCTGGATACTGTATGTGTAACAAGAGTTAATATTTCAGTTCCATCTGATCCCGGAACTTCAAGTTATACAAATCACAAAAGTTTTAAAGGTGTTGCAATGTGATTACTTCCTTTGTTGACTCTGATGGATAGAAAACTGTGACATGAATGGTAAATCAGGCCTTACGCTACCTTTTTCCGTCAATCATTGACTGTGTGGACTGTTAGATCATACTGGAGATGTTAGAAACTTGTATCAAATAAGAGAATACAGTTTGAGGACCATATATCATTGCAAATAAACTGAGGCCCAATTTTCAGCTTCTACCATTCTGTTGGAGCCTGCCATTGTCTTTCTGTAATTCCTTCTTTTTTTACCAGTTAAATGACAAGTGCATCTATTGATTTGGTTGGCTCATTGTCATTATAGGTCCGTCAAGAAATTTCTCCTATTGTTATGACTGTAATATCATGCCTTGTTCCAATTCTTAAACACTCAGAGGTAATGGTTTCCTTCATTGGTCATGATGTGTGTGCATCTTAAGCTGGCGTCTAATCTATTCTTGATTTTACCAAATTTGGTGTCCTATTTCTGGATGCTGAACAGGAGCTGAACAGATCGCTTATAGAGAACACTGCAATTACGCTTGGCAGACTAGCTTGGGTTTGTCCCGAGATTGTGTCGCCACATATGGAGCATTTCATGGAACCGTGGTGCATTGCTTTGTCTATGTAAGTGCTAGTCAATCTTTACTACTGCTAGTGCAAAATTTCGTCTTTCATGTAATTGTTTCATTATCTTGACCATGTATTAGTATAGATGAGAAATTATCTGGATTGATCTATGATAGGATATACGATGGTGTTGAGAAGGAGGATGCCTTCCGGGGCCTGTGTGCAATGGTATGCATTTGTTTTTCTTGGAAATATTTATAGCTGGAATCATGAGACAGTAGACATATATCGGTGTTATGAATTTCAGGTCCGAGCAAACCCGTCAGGAGCTTTGAGTTCTCTTGTATTAATGTGCCAAGCTATTGCAAGTTGGAATGTAAGGATAACATTCTGTAGCTCAAGGTGGTGCTTTTCACTTCTGTGATAGTGTCTTATTCTTTTGGCCTTACACATGCTTTACAGGAAATAAGGAACGAGGAGTTGCATTACGAAGTTTGCCAGGTGTTGCATGGTTATAAACAGGTCAGAACTGCCACGATGTCATGCTTCTTTTTGCAATGTCTTTAACAAAATGAGTCGGTTTTCCTGTACAAAATTAATCTGAATCTCCAGCATTTATTGACAAACTTCGTTTTCGTTTGGCCTTCTGTTAAATGTTTTCTAGATGCTAGGGAATGGAGCATGGGAGCAGTACATGTCAGCATTGGATCCCCCGGTGAAGAAAATGCTATCAAAATATCAAGTATATCGTTAAAATTCTTTTACACCGGAACCATTCTTCATCGTGGTGGTTCTCTCCCATGCTCAATTGGCAGCAGTGATGAGAATCCTGATGTTCATTTTCCTGTATGATTTGAGACATGATTTGTTTTAGGGCCAGGAGAAGGATGTTGTCGAGGCTTTTAGGTAAAGCATCGGTTTTCCCATTTTACCTTGAAGGTGCTAAGTTGCACCTCTTCAGAGCGTTGAACAACAAATACTCGAGTCTGGATGGTGGTTGGTTTAAAAGGAGTGAAATGGGTTTGGGGGATTTGGAAGTGGGTATACAGGGGTGTTAGTCCTCGAGCTTCTAGGTGAGGGCTGTTTTTGTAATTCTTTCTTAAAAAATAACAAAGAAAAACAGGTGTTTCATACTGTGAAAGAGGGTAGTAGTTGATCATATCTGGTTCTTCTGTTGGGCCAGGATTTTCTGTTAGGCATCATTGAGTAAAGGTTTCTGTGTGATTCCGCAGATTTTGGTATGAGGGGTTCTGTAACTCTTGTGAAAATGTAGTCGGCCGTGAAAGCGACTTACATACATGATGGATATGTTGTGGTATGTGATTTAATCAGGTACCGGTTGGTGAGAGATCGGATGTTAAAAAAGTGTCATCATCACCTGGCTGCAGGGGAGATATGATGCAAATTTTAAACCAATTCAAATTCAACACCGGCTTGTGTGTTTCGGCAAGATGGTGAACGCCAAATCATCAAAGTTCATTCCAAGGCATGCTAAAAAATGAATTCCACATTCAGGCAGAAAGTCCTAAGATTTCCTGTCGTGAGGTTAATGTTACAAACCAAGATTTGAAGCTCAACAAAAGGGAGGAATCGAATTGATGTTCCCAGTCGAGGGTGAAAAACATAAATGCGGCCATGATTCATAGTTCACTACATTGACGGTAGGCAGCAAAATTGTCTGCAACATCGGAAACTTTGGAGAACCTGAACCACCTCATTTTTTCAGCATAAACAAGACAAGGCTGCATGCAAAGCCCTATAATCACAGCAATTGCACTAATAACCATGACTTTGAAAGAAGCGAGGGCTAATACCACTAAAATCAGTAGGGTTGGAGGAATGCATATCAAAATTGCTCCCACTGTCCCCACAGGTATCTTGTAAGGTCTGGGTGCTTCAGGATGATCGATTCTTAACTTTACAAATGCTATGAACTCCATTATCATTCCGAAACAGTATAAGAAGTTCTCTGCAGCAACAATTTCTTGGAAACTCAACCAAGAAAGCAAAATCACACCAGACGCGGAGAATAAAATCCCAACAAGTGGGGTTCCATAGCTAGACCTGCTTCGGAAGATCTCTGGAAGCATTCCATGCTCCGCCATTCCCAAGAGTTGGAAGGAGTCACTACTCATCTCTGCTACAAACATGCCCATGTTTGACAGTGCAGAAGCCCCTTGGATCCAAAACCTCAGCCAAACACCTCCCAAAATTTTAGCAATATCAGAGAAATACCCATCAGACCACATCTCCCGATCAAGAGGAACGGCCCCAATACCAATCAGAAGAGGAAAAAAGTATCCAAAAACAACCAGAATGAGAGCATAAAATAGAGCTTTCGGTAGAGTTCTATTGGGATTTTCCACCTCTCCTGCAAGGGTGCTTATGGAGTCCCAGTAATTCAGGTTCCAGAAAAGAGTATTCAAGTACAAACCCCAGTTCACATTGCCCAAATCAACAACGAACCACCTCGAGGGTTCTAGTTTGGGAATTGCCACAACTCCCATAAACACAAAAGGAAGGAGCGAAAATATTCCCAAGAGAATAGCAACCCATCCCACAATAGTTAAGCCTCTGTAATTCATGTAGGTGAGAGCTAATGTTAAAGCCAAGACTGATACTATCCTAGGGAAACCACTCTCCAACAGCGGGATTGCTGATTTCAGATAATCAAGAAATAAAACCGGGTATAGTGCATTATCAATAACCCCACTTAGCCATTTCATCCAACCTTGCTGAAAGCCCCAGTAAGGTCCTAGAGCCGACGAAACCCAAACCACATACCCACCATTTTCCGGAAACATCGTGCCCATTTCTGCAGTTATCAACGCTTCCGGAATACTCCATACAAGCGGAAAAAGCAAAAACCCTAGAAGAGCCAAAAGAGGTCCGGCAGCCTGGACACTGTCCTCCACCCCAAACGGCCCGCCAGAGACTTCATAAAATATCAAGAAAACCAGTGGCAAGACCGAAACTTTATGATACTTGTCTAATTTGGGAGAAGATGATTCGGCCAAAGCCACACATTCCTCGCTGTCAGGCAGTACCATTTCAGCAGGGATCTTACAACTAAAACAAATCCTTTGTTTCTGCAAGCAATAGTAAATCAAATTACAAAAAAGTTACACAGCAAAAGGGTAACACATCATGCAGAAAAAAAAAAACTTATACACTTCAACGAAATTACCACCCGTCACACTCCGTGCCTTGCATATTTTCTTTACGATTTCTTTCAGTTCGAGCGGCTCCTGATGTAACCAGCGTCGTCCGTTTGTCTCAGACTCGTGTTATACGATTAAACATGACAGAACCCACGCCAAGAATTGACAGCGTAGGAGTGGGAGTAGAATATGAGGAGCCATTCCCCTTCTCAAGCCAATTCACATCAAGAGTAGCACACATTCATTTTTTTTTCCCTTTCTCACTAATCACTATATCAATTTCAATCTCCCACTCAGAATATAAATCTAGAGATTACTACCATGGATGCAAATCTCAGTTCACGGTATCATTTTCTTTTTCCTTTCCAGAACGTGACAGAGATTAAAGCAACATCGGAGTCAAAGAAAAGCAGCAGTAGCATCTATACGATCCAGAACTGAAAATTGACAAAAAAGGTAAAGAATTTTACCTTTCTTTACAGTTAGGGAGCTAGCAAAGTTAATAATCGAATAGAACTGAGAGGTACCGACCGATGTTAAACCAGAAACAAGCAGAGAGGAGTTGTCGAATAGACTGTCTACGTGTATGCGTATAACAAAGAAAGGAAACACAGAATCGAAACACAAAGCACTAACCATCAAAGTAATGGTGACGAGGTATGTGTCATTGTGTCAGCAGAAAGTTTGCATCGAGCACCAGAGCATGCAAAGTATATCACAGACACGCGTCCTCTTCACAAATTGTTGAGGGTTGGGTTTAGGATTCGTCTGACACTTGCTCTAGTTTACCCCGATCCAGAGAGCCAAGGACAAGTGAAACAGCGAGAGTGCGAGAGTGCGAGAGTGCGAGAGTGCGAGAGAGGATCCCGATTAAGCAAAACATAAGGGACCCCATAACCCCATTGCCGTTGTGCTCTCGACGAGAAAAAAGATAGGAATGGAGTAACGGTGCCGTAGGAATTTGACGGATTTGGAGATTGTAAGCCCAGAGCGGGTGTGCTGATTATAAGATTGTGGAGACGATGTCCAACCCCGATGTACAGGTTTTGCAGGCCCATCGGATATGTCCATAAATCATTTTTCCTTAAAAACTGATTTTTTTGGCAAACCATATTATCATGGTAGTTGACTACGATGGAACTATATGTTAACCCAAAATGAAGGAATTTGTACACTTCTTATAGTTCAATTCATATGTTATAGGTAGCCACTGACATGTCACATGCTAAGGTCATAAAACTCATGATGGGGGCCCGTCTTGTGTTGCGGTTAGGAATATCCTTAATATGGATTAAATCACAGCTACCAAAACTACATTTTCTATATTCGGGAATTTGGGTTTCCCCTCCGGCCATTGAAGAGCCGGTTATTCATTGTTTTTTGGATGCTACGCCCGACCAGTAAATACAGACACAGACCTAGAATTCAACTCCCATGTTTTTTCTCTCTTACACCTTCTCTTCTAGTTCAAGTCAGATTTCAGGCACAGAGATGATAGCCAAACAGACAGATACTGTATCCTACACCAGCCTGAAGGACATATTGCCTGCGTCGCCACCGTCAATCACGTCGCCGACCAATCACAGCTCGAGCTGGCACCAAGTGCCCATCAAGAACCCACTTGTAAAGCAAGCAGCTTTGGCGTATTTGCATCCCATGGTGACTCCACCAGATATTGGGAATAGCGGGTTCTTTGGCAGATTGAAAGATAAGTGTTGTGGGGAATGTGGGTGCCTCGGATGGTTAGACGCCGTTGTGTTCAGATCATTCAGAGACGCTTTTCGCAAGGAAAGGACAAATATCGGCGATTGTTGTGACGGTGACGGCTGCGGTGCCGATGATGATGACGCTAACTAGCTGGAAAAGATTGACTAGGATTGTGTTTTGATGCTGGATTGTTTTTTTGGCACAAGTTTCAGTTTGACCGGTAAATAGTGGCAAAGCGTTGTAAATACTGATTAATGATATTCTTCAAATTCCCTTATCATAAAAAAGGTAAATCAAAAAATCATTTGGGTTTTTAACTTTAATACATCCGATTATATTGGTTCACGACGAACAATGCAATAACTGTCCATTATCGGGTGGACTTGATGATAGATAATACTTACTTTACATGTCTAATCAATAAAGCATAACGACATATTATAATGTTAAATGGATTTTAAAATAATGCGTCATTATCATTTGAAATTTTAAAATATTTTTTTTCATAATCACGATTTGCGAGTGATCACTGACGTTTAACATTATAAAAATTAACCGCCTGGGCGTCACATCAAATTCTTTGGTTGCCACTGTCAACCATTTCCTCCTCTGCTCTCCCGTGAAAAAGGGTGCTTTGACCTTGGAAAAATGAAGAAGAAGCAGCAGCAGGCGATCGATTATAATCTGTTATCATTATAAATGCTGTCTAATACCAGACCCTTGTTTCTTTCAAATAAAAAAAGAAAAAAAAGAAGAAGAAGAAGAAATCCTCCTGTTTGATGTCTTATTCTTATCTTTTGCATCTCTCCTCTATTGGTTCCGCTTGTTCATACATAAGTCTTGACCATCATCAGAAAATTGAAATCTTGTGGGCCTGATGATTAAATTATCACTGTTCGGACCGAGATGATAAGACCATCAGAGGAATTATCTAAGATAGCAAAACGCCAAAATAGATATTAAAGAAAACGTGACGACTTTGAGGTTCAACTGTCTATGAATTCTCAAATACACGAGTTTGGATAAATCAATACTTTTGCATCTGAACAGATGTTAATCCTGCAAGTAACCTCTGCAATTTACTATTATAGAGCCCATAATTGCCATGCCCATATTTGATCCTTATATGCTCGGTTCTCAAAGTTGGCAGATTTTGGGGATAAAAGAGAAGAAAAAGGCATTAAACACAAGATTTTCGCATGAAACCAAGAAGAAATGCATTTTTATTTATGGGGAAGAAAAAAAAGGGACTCCGGAGAGATTCAGTTCTCATATAAAAAATACCAACAAATCCCTTGCAGTTAGCTTCTCCCATCTCGCGCGTCAGATAGATAAAGACTTCATACAGCTTCGTTCATAGCAGGAAAATGTAGATTAAAGCTCCTCAGGAATGCTTTCGAGTGCTGGAGTCCACAAACGCTGAGGGGCAGCAGTGGCTCTCCAGAGATTCTTTTTGCGAAGAAGATTTAAGCGGTGTTCAGCAGACACTGTTGGCGACGGTGATTGATGAGTATTGGCCTTCCCGCTTTTCATCATTTCCAGCATTTGCTTCAAATCTTGCCAACTTATTAGCAACTTCATCCTCACCACTCCATCTTCCACAGTATGAGCAACTGCACTTCCACCATTCGCCCGCGCAATAAATTCACAAAGGTTGCTTCTAAGAGTCCGATGGTTTCGACCTCTCGAAGATCGGAAGTCTCTCTTCGCTAAAGCCCTGCCATCTGCAACTCTCACCTCCATGTTTTTTTGTTTTTGACTATATTGGTTTTTGTCAAATATCCGTATATGGCTTTGCAATCCACCTTTATATAGCAGTACTCAATGAATCTTTAATATACACTTTAGTGAGTTGACTTTGTCAGCCATGTCAAGAAAACAATTACTTTTCATGTCCTTGCTAGCTGCTAGCTGTTGCCTTTTCCTTTGAAATTGATGCCGCTACATGAATCATAGCTAGAAGCTCGTACATTCATGCCTCGAAACCAGTGGAAGAAAACTGTCCTAACAAAACCATAAGAATTATTGAATAAGCTATATATTAACTTATTCATGTTTGATAACGGACATAACGATACTTATAAGGATCCAAACCCGGAAAGCGGGCCCTTACCGCCGTGAAGCCCGGAGAAGCCCGACACGTGGACCAATCCGAACTCCACAAGGCTATTTGACTTTTCAAACGTAAATTCCAAAAATAAAATTTAAAATATTTACAAATTACAGGATGACTGATAAGTACTAAATACGTTGCACAATAAATTACGGAGTAATATTCAAACAACGGAAGTCTTTTTATAACAATACAATACAAACCAGTGAAACCATAACACACAAGCCCCAAGTATCTGAAAATGAAACCAAAAATCCAAACAATAAATATTCAACAGTGTGCCAAATAAAACCATACATGTGCAGATGCAATAGTCCCAGCGAGTAGTCCCGACGCTCACACTGAAAACAGCTACTGACCACGATCTAGTCCTGGGAGGGAAAAACAAACACGAAGGGGGTGAGATTTTCGAGAATCTCAGTAGGGGACAACAAAACGGACTTTTCAAAGAAGAGGGACAACAAAGAACTTATCGGATGAGAGGAAACAACAAGGAATTTCTTAGGATATTACTGAACTTGTAATTTCTCAAAACTTAAACTTTACTATTTACTTTACAAACATTACTTACTGGACCCAACATGTACTTTCTGTTTACTTTACAAAACGTTTACTTACTGGCCTCGAAAATGTACTTTTGCTTTCAACAAAGAACTCAACAGGGTCAATAGTAAAAACATGGGCGGACTGGAAATCACTTCCCGAGTAACCCCCGCTAAAGGGAAACCGGAAGCCCACTGGCAGGTTTTATACATATACTTTTAAAACAATTACATACATAGCCCCTTCTACCAGTGTTGTCCGAGACTAGATTGATTAACAAAACTTTATACGAAAAAGATCAACTAGTCCCTTTCAGATCATCCTGCCAAGCAGGGAACATACAGTACCATACTCCAACCATACGCCTCCCAACAGATGAGTGTCTCTCCGCTTACTCTCAGAGACCGAACACTCACCACGTTTGGCCAAACGGAACACAAGTACGAGTAACATGAAAACTTACATACTTTACAAAACACAATCTGGTTTAACTTTCAATAACACTGAAATACCATACTTTACAATTAATACTCAATAATACGATATATTATCATATATCGCTATAGAAACCTTTGATTACAACCTTTTTCTTACTTTACGGGCAATGATACGGAATCAGCCCAATTTACACAACAAATCAATCAAATGGACTTTGATTGATCACATAAAATTTTGGAGATACATTATGATACATTACGGGTACATACGGAAAAGTCAATGTAATTTGGACAATGGATCCATCAGATGAGCTCCGATGGATTACACAACAATTCAATGACCAAAGTACGGATTTAAAATCAAAGAATACTTAATATGAGACAAATACGGTAAAGACCCTACATTATAATACTTTACAGCTACCTACGGAAGAGAACCATGAAATTCTGAACAATGGACCAATCGGATGGGCTCCGATGGACTATACAACGAATCAATCAAAACCAAGGTAAAACGGATTTTAAAGGTCAACAAATACTTATGATTGAACACATACGGTAAAGACCCTACCTTACGGGCTGAAGAAGAGGAAACGATGCTCTTGCCTTTGTCCTCAACACTCGCCTTTCCTAAGAACACAATATTCAGGTTAGGCTTAGACAACTGATATTAAACCTACATAATAAACGTTGTATGACTATAACTCACAAACGACACATCAAATGGAAAAACCGATCACGCTATCACGTTCAAAACGTCGAAATTACCTAACGGGGAAGGTTTGACTTTTGGTCAAAGTCAACGTGAACAGTACATATGAACAGTGTCAATGTACAGTACTTATGAACAGTGTCAATGTACAGTGTCAATATACAGTACCTATGAACAGTGTCGATGTACAGTATGATGAACAGTGTCGATCGCCGGTCAACGATTAACAGTGTCGCCGACGGTGGCCGGAAAATTCCTACTTCATCCAAAACCGAAAATTTTTACATCAATAGGAAGCCACAACCATCAGGATTACGAAACCGAAAACCAAATTTTAAGACTTACTTTAGATTGGCCGGAATTGACAATTTTCCTGTGAGAATTTCGAAACTTCCAGGCTCCGATCCGGGCGTGTCCGTGGTCCGATGAAGGTGAAACCAACGGCAGATTGATCTTGATGACAAGAGGAACACAATGGTGCAAACGATTCAACGATCAGACGGTTGGATTTCGATACAGAAGGTGTTGAAGTTATATTGAAAATGAGAGGAAAATGGGGAGGAAATAAAAAAGAAAACTGCAGGGGGAGGGGGAAGAAATGTCGGGTGGGATGTTTTAATAGGTGGGTGACGTGGCAAAAATTTGCCACGTCACCACAGGTGTCACAACCTACCCCCCTTATAATAATTTCGTCCCCGAAATTAACGTACTGCACTACTGGAACAGATAGGGATAACGCTCCCGCATAGACTGCTCAAACTCCCAAGAGAGCTCATCAGAACTACCACTACGCCAAGAAACTCGAACCATAGGGACTAAACGACTGCGAAGCTGCCTAATCGACTCGTCAACGATAGCCACTGGCTGAGCAGGAAACGACAAGTCACTGGCAACTTCTACTGGCGGTGTATCCAACACGTGTGAGGGATCCCGAACGTACTTCCGTAGCATAGAAACATGGAAGACATTATGGATCCTCTCCAAGGATGGTGGCAAAGCAAGACGGTATGCCACTGGCCCAATCCGCTCGGTGATCTCGTACGGTCCAATAAAACGCGGCGCTAACTTGCCTCGCTGCTGGAACCGAAGTACTCCTTTCCACGGTGCAACCTTCAGGAATACTTTGTCACCAACTTGAAACTCTAGGTCACGACGTCGGTTGTTTGCATAACTCTGTTGTCTGTCCTGAGCTGTCTGCAAACGTTGTCTGATCAAAGTCAACTGCTCTGTCGCCTGATCTATCAACTCGGAACTGTCCAGACGTCTCTCACCTACCTCATCCCAACATATCGGTGTCCGACAACGTCTACCATACAGCGCCTCGTACGGTGCCATCCCGATACTGACCTGGAAACTGTTGTTGTAGGCAAATTCTGCCAACGGAAGGCATCTATCCCACGTAGTATGTCTATCGAGTGCACACGCTCGTAACATATCTTCCAACGTCTGTATTGTCCTCTCGGACTGACCATCTGTCTGGGGATGGAAAGCCGTACTGAAGTTCAGACGAGTACCCAAAGCACCCTGAAACTTTCCCCAGAAACGAGAAGTAAATCTCGGGTCTCGGTCTGAAACAATAGAGACTGGAACTCCATGAAGTCTGACGATCTCATCAATATACCGATGAGCTAACTTCTCCGGAGTCTCGGAGACTCGTACAGGGAGGAAATGGGCAGACTTGGTCAATCTGTCCACAATCACCCACACTGCATCAAAACCTCACTGAGTCCTCGGTAAACCTACAACAAAGTCCATCGTGACATGCTCCCACTTCCACTCGGGAATTGGAAGCGACTGTAACATACCTGCGGGTTTCTGGTGCTCGGCCTTGACTTGTTGGCATACGAGGCAACGGGCAACAAACTCCGCAATGTGTCTCTTCATCCCCGACCACCAGTAATGTTCCCTTAAATCTCGATACATCTTGGTACTACCGGGATGAATCGAGAACGTAGAACTGTGCGCCTCAGTCAAAATCAACTGGCGTAGTTCCTCATCTTGGGGAACACAAACTCGGCCTCGGAAAGTCAGAATACCATCATCTCGAACCCTATACTCACTGACTGTATCACCACTAGTAACACTATCCAGCTGCTGTCTCAACTGAACCAACACTGGATCCTCTAACTGCTTGACTCGAATTTCCTCAAGTAAAGTGGGTCTGGCAACAATTTGTGCTAACAACGCTCCAGAACCATCACTGTCAAGCTGGACACGGTTTGCCCTCAAGCACATCAGCATTGGCATGTATTCTGCCCGAACGTAAGCCAAGGAAGATGAAGTCTTCCTACTCAAGGCATCGGCAACCACATTGGCTTTCCCGGGATGATAATCGATTACAAGATCGTAATCCTTATTTTCCTGTGAGAATTTCGAAACTTCCAGGCTCCGATCCGGGCGTGTCCGTGGTCCGATGAAGGTGAAACCAACGGCAGATTGATCTTGATGACGAGAGAAACACAATGGTGCAAACGATTCAACGATCAGACGGTTGGATTTCGATACAGAAGGTGTTGAAGTTATATTGAAAATGAGAGGAAAATGGGGAGGAAATAAAAAAGAAAACTGCAGGGGGAGGGGGAAGAAATGTCGGGTGGGATGTTTTAATAGGTGGGTGACGTGGCAAAAATTTGCCACGTCACCACAGGTGTCACAATACTCACCGACCTCTCGCATGGAAAAGCTAGATTTGAGCTGGAACTGGATATACAATGATCGTAATGTAATGAAGGATGGCCTTTTATATATATTTTCCCGGAAAAACAAGTTAAATATTTGAACAAGCAAAGAACATAACATGAAACACGCACAAGAACAAGTCCACAAATAATGTTCCGCAGAATATAGTAGTTGAGAGAGAATTTCAAATCTTAGCGGAGATTGATTCCACCAGATAGATGCATATTGTCAATGGTTTCGGCTGTGTCTAGCCTGTCGCTCTAATCATTCCTTGTTCTCTCCTACAACCAGTTTAACTCCCTTAATCATTGCGAAGTAAGGCCCTGGGTTTTTAAGATGTTCCAACTGTACTGTACGTAGGAGGAAAATAATGTAAGCTTTCGTCGATATCATGTCAAAGTTTCACTGAAATCCATGCATTTTTCATTAGACCATTCATCCTCGTGGCTCTTTAACTTTGACACGCCCTGGCAAGACAAAGAGGAAAAACCTTGACATAGGCATATTTAATTGCTGCAAGATAAAGAGAAAAGGGGATAGCGGAATTTCTTAGTTTCAGGACTTCATTAATGCAAAATTCTAAAATTAGTGAACCCTTGATAGTACCTGATATTCTACTGGTTGAAATGCAATAATTCCAAAACCATTCTAAGTGATTGACTTGCATGCGAATTCTATAATTTCGAGAGAGATTTGGTACCTGACATATATATACACATGCCTCTTGAAATTATAGAATTCAAGGGTTCACTAATTTCAGAATTCTGCATTAACCAAGACCTGAAACTAAGAAATCCGCTACCGCCTTTTCTCTTTATCTTCCAGCAGAGGGTCTTCCAATCCTCCTCCTACAGCTAGCTTGCAATTAAAGGGCTGAATATATTGATTTAAAGTAGACAAAGCACTCCTTCACACACTCATGATGATGGTATATAGTTCCTTGGATCTATATAAAATGTCCATGAGCACCCAAAGGATCATCCTACCGTACTACTTTTATCTCTGTTCAGGATTGTGCATGAGCTGTTACATTGCAAGAGAGCAGTAGTGGGTGTCATTATAAATGATCGATATTGAAAGAACCTTTGGAAGTCCCCGCTGAAGTGCATATATATCTACGAGTCTTTCCGTTCACATCATCCGGACCCATCCTGTTGGGTGCTAATCCTAACGAGCCATGATCTTAATAAAGTCAAGCCAAGTTTACGACAAAATGGATAGGAGAATTCCTCTCCTTAGATTGGGGACCGGTCTTGATAAAAAGCGGTCCTTTCCTATATATTACTATAGCATGCATATTGTCTTCACTTGTGGAGAGAATCAAACACTGGTTTTTAAGTGCCACAACCTTTTCATATAATAAAGACATCATCATTCTGTTACCTGCCCAACTTACTTTTCTTCATCCTATCTATGGTTAACTAACTCCTTTCCCGAGGAGTTTTATAATCTAAAAGATGGTTGTCTGCCCGGTTGTGGGGCTTCCATGCGCAATTACGAGAGATGGTTTTTTCTCTGACATAGAGACATCTTTCAATAGGAATATTCAAATGTATAATCAGTTTCCATAAGTACTTTTAGGGTAGCTATATATTTTCCGATGAAAAA
Organism: Passiflora organensis; assembly: GCA_019739055.1. Classification (NCBI taxonomy): domain Eukaryota; kingdom Viridiplantae; phylum Streptophyta; class Magnoliopsida; order Malpighiales; family Passifloraceae; genus Passiflora; species Passiflora organensis. The sequence goes on from JAEPBF010000269.1 coordinate 6,124,996, forward strand.
CTTATTAGCAAAGAATATTTATAATTTATACACGGAGCACTTGGCTTTCTGCTTAACTCGACCTTAGGTCACTGTTGTCTCCTTCGGGTTATCATAAAACAAGAAGAATATTGTTATAAAATTCAATTCAACGCAAGACCAGTATATCTTCAAAGGGACACCGATGTGCATTTAATATATTTTTAGAAATAGCATTCACAACAAAAAATTTAACAAATTAATATTCTTCATTAATTGCATCCCTGAGAGAAATCCAGAAAGAGGGATAGAATCAATAGGGTGCAAAAACATCAACATCAAGACATTAATTAACCAGCGTTGTTTTGCATGAAGTGAACAAAACTGTCCTTATACACGAAATTAATTAACATTGTATGTATCTATACATTGTAGATAGCAATCTGTTTCTTGGCACTGTAAAAAAAAAATGATATCCCAGAATGCAATTAAGGAGTAACATTATTAATACACTATCAAAAATCAAAGCAAAGGTTAAATTAAGTATATATTCTTCTTTGACCAAATGTAGAGTTGCATCTAAATATAAATAAATGGAGGAGTTAGCTTTTCAGTCCTGGGATTTCACTCAGTTTACTCCTTGAAAAAACATCACAATTCACATCCTTGTCATACCTAACAAATACCCACGCCAATAGAAGCCAAAGCTCCTTGCCATTTGGAGCCAACTTTCCCGAGAAATAGATTGCCACGTACATCACGCATACAGACAGTTCCGATGCTCCGCTGCAACGCACAAGTCTGTATTATGGTGCAGCAAGCAAAGCATGAAAATGGACTTGTTGACAAGAAGGTGACATTCCACTCAAAGAACACGTAATTATCGAGTTTGTCCGGTTAGTGGACATCACTGTAGCCATGCTTTTGATACCTTTATCCAGTCCATACCCCACTATTTATCCGGTCGCTCTCTTGCCGAGGACAAAGTTAAAACTAAGGGCTTTTAAGTATATGTCATGCAACTTTTGCTTCCAAGATGAGTTACTTTCAGTTCATTATTTTCATATAGTTTTTTCTCCCCTCTTCTCTTCTCTTCTTTCCTCTCCTCTTTCAAGAGAAATTAAGGAAGTCGGTTAGCTGGAGTACTTCTCTCAGAAATATTCAAGTACCGTAAATAATGGACAACTTAAAAGATTTGAGTCACCTTTTCGTGACGGTATTCCTTTCAAGCTTCGCTCTGGTGATAGTGGTTCCGGGCATTACAGATGTTACCATGTTCGCACTCTGTCCTGGCCAAGCTGAGTGCTCACTTGCCATTTACCTTTCTGGCTTGCAGCAAGCTGTATGTGTTTCTCCCTTGTAATTTCTTATTTTCCGTCTCTTTCTTTATACGTACTGTCAATTTTACCCTTACTTTGAATATCTCACCTCACCTCACCTCCTAAACCGATTTTGAACCCAGAAACTCGGCCCACTGCCATTTTTTGGGCATTCTATATCTTCTATACATATCTAATCTCTCTTAAGTCTTGTGGTTGAGAGATAGAACGTCCCTCAATCACTCACTCAATCACTCACTCAATCACTCACTCAATCACTCACTCAATCACTCAATCACTCAATCACTCACTCATCACTCACTCAATCACTCACTCACTCACTCACTCACTCACTCACTCACTCACTCAATCACTCACTCAATCACTCACTCATCACTCACTCAATCACTCACTCACTCACTCACTCACTCACTCACTCAATCACTCACTCACTCACTCACTCACTCACTCACTCACTCACTCACTCACTCACTCACTGATAGAGAAATACCAAAGAGACAACTGCAGTAACTGAAATCTAGCTAGCTATTATCGTAAATGAAGTAAACCCCACGGTTAAAATACACTCTGTGGTCTATAGAACAAGTCTTCCTATAATTGTTCCTGTTTTGTTCCGGATGATATACAGTTGTGGAACCGTTTTTTACTCGAAATAGTATTATCCTATAAATTTTGGGTTAGTAAATCAAACATACTGCATAATAAGTTTATTTTAGATCATAATTTTTATATAAATTAATTCTTATTGTGAAAAGATCAAAACATTCCCGTTAATTAATTAGTATTATAGAGATAATATGTACTAGCCAAGTTGTACTTTACCAAACCAGAATGTGTTGTCTTAGTCTTCTCTCTGCAAAATTATGTACTTAGTATTAGTAATAGGTTTGATTTTGCACAGATCATCGGTGTGGGGACAGTTATCGCGATGCCGTTGATAGGAAACCTGTCAGACAAGTACGGAAGAAAAGCCTTGCTCACTTTTCCTCTGGCCATCGTCGTTATCCCAATGGGTATATTTTGATATCTTCTTCGGCTAAAAGTGAATGCATCATATTAATTATATGCTCTCGCATTATGACAATATAGTCACATAATTTGAAAGCTATATATTATAAAAATCATACTAGAATGTCGGGACAAACCCAATTCAAATTCCTTGGTGGGGCTTTTTTTAAAAAAAGAAAGATGGAAAAATGAGATAACTTCATTTAAACTACATAATTAGTTAGTGCTTTAAAAATGAATGATTGGTTTTCGTTGGTGTTTTGAAAGAAAGTCCGTTTTCTTGCCAACATAATTTGTACTGCTCAATGGCAGCAGATACGAATGGATGGATGAGCTAATGAGATATTGAGATGTGAGCTGTGGAACAATAAAAGTTATCGTGCATAAAACTTGATTTTGAATATTGTTCTTCTGCTTCCTACCTTGGCGCATGGGGAAGATATTTTCAGTCCATGTTACTGATTTTGTCACAAAAAGATGTTTTGCCATATTCGTTTGGGCTCTGTGCCGCATGTGAAAACCTGCTTCTCCAAAGAACAAATAATTGCCTTGGGTGTCCCCTCCAATGGAAAGTATGGACTTCTTTTGCTCCACCACTATCTCCACAACCTTTTTCTTTTTCCCTCTGCACGAATAGACCTCCACCGTTGTAAAATTACCGATGTTCATTTTTTATCTTCTTTTTTTCAGCTTTTCGTGGTACAAATGAACGGAGTCCTGGGCCCATGGCCCACAATTTTTTGAAACTGTAGTATTAGCTCAAAATCAACAAGTTAGAAGCTAGCAAGCTTGCGCATGCTTATGACCAAACTGAACCCATGCCATCTGTTTCAAGAGCTGGATTTCCTTGTCTCTTTGCTTTCCTCTTCCCGGCCCTTGTGTGGCAGACAAGGGTAGAGTCCATAAGGACATACATGCATGCATTGGCCCAATTTATTAAGATTGGAAATTGAAAGTGGAAGCTTTGTTAATTTTAGAAGATGATCGATTGAGGAGTGCAATCGCATTTAATTTGCAGCAATATTGGCATACAGCAGGACAACCAACTTCTTTTATACTTACTACGCATTCAGGACTCTCACTTCTATGGTCAGCCAGGGTAGCATCAACTGCCTTGCGCTTGCTTACGTGGTAATTATCTTCTATATTGATCACCTTCATTCTATTTTTATGCACCAAATGACTTCTCAATGTGACAGTTTATGTAATGAAAAATTTTGAAGTTGTCAATTGAACTACGTATGTACCCAAGAAACAGTTTTTGAATCTTTTCACCTAAATGCCAAAACCCTTTGTGCTTCTTTATTCTTATCAGGCAGATATCATTCCCGTGGGACAACGGACATCGGCTTTTGGAATTCTGTCTGGCATAACCTCTGCTGCCTTTGTCTGCGGATCTTTTGCTGCCCGTTTCATCTCCGCTACTCTGGCATTTCAGGTTATTCCCCTTGCTATTTTCTTCCACAGTCAGTTCAGTTTTCTAGCTAGGTAGCCTTTTTTTTATAAAAAAATAATAAAAAAATTTTCTTAAGCTTCTATATATTCCATAACAGGTTGCAACATTTGTGTCGATGCTAGCCCTGGTATACATGAGAGTTTTTCTCAAGGAAAGTTTAAAAATCGATGCAAGTTTGACGCAGCCAATCTTGAACAGTGAACCAGACGGGGTTTTAGATGATGGTAATTTGCCAAGGAAGGAAACCCAATTCAAGAGGATCACATCGGTTGAGAATCTTCTTTGCCTGCTAACGACCAGGTAGAGAAAAGCAAATCACGTTTGTCTCAAGCCTTCTATGATCAATATTGTGTTTTAATATATCGCTTCCTGAATGCCAATATAGTTGGACTAACGTTTTAATCAAACTTTGCTTGATCTGCCCAAGCTATCGAACTACCGTCAGTAATGATTATGCAGCCTTGTTCAGTATTCTACATTACTCTTGAAGGGTCTTGTCCCTTTTTTACTATAATCTGATCTGTATGTGCTTCTCATGAAACTTGGGTTGCAGTACAACGTTTTGGCAAGCAGCAATTGTTGCGTTCTTCGACAGTCTAGCAACCGGTGGACTGCAGGCTACAGTTCTGGTGCATGTCTTTCCCAATTTGTCATGTTATACTTTCATTTCTAACAAAGGGAATGATATTTCCAATAATATGGGGGTAGATTTAAAGGCTGCAATACTCTGGGAAGTACGTATGATCAAGTAAAGATGGAAACAGTCTGAAACAGCAAACTAGACAAACCTTATGAAATTGAATGATAATAATAGATAGAAAGGGTTGAGCAGATGCATCTTAGATAATGTAACTGCTCGGTAGAGAGTAATCAGGAACTCTCCGATAAAGAAGAGAGGTAGTCTTAACTTGGAGTCTGTTATGTTAGGATACAAAGAAATCTCAAGTTTTATTGAAACTGTTGTACTCGGCATGATGTTAAAACGATTAAAATGAATAAAATCTCTGATTATCAACTATAACAAGTTGTATTTATTCTCCGCACGTACAGTTCTACTTGAAGGCCCGTTTTCTGTTCGACAAAAATCAGTTTGCGGATCTGATGCTGCTAATGAGTATTGCTGGAACTATATCACAGGTACTTGTTATACAAGACTGCTGTTTCGTAAGTTTTCGAGGATCGCAGGCAATAAGATTTGCTTGTTCTAAACATCATCGCATCTTGCAGTTGCTTTGCATGCCTTTGCTATCGTCTTTCATATCAGAGGAGAAACTGCTTTTGATAGGGCTTTTCGCGGCGTTCCTAGATGTAATAGCCTTGACCTCCTTTTCGTGTGTTTTGAGTATTAATTTATATTTATCCTTGGTTTATAATTAAGGCCATATATACGTGATTTTGAGCGTGAACAATTATTTACCTTATGTCTTGCAGTCTTTGGTTTACAGTGTAGCCTGGTCTGCTTGGGTAAGCCTCATCACCATCTAGATTAAGCACTTTTTTTGGTTGTTAATTATAATGCAAAGATCTGTAATTTTTTTTTATGACATTGATGGCAGGTTCCATACACAGCTACAGTCTTCACTGTTTTCAGTTTTTTTGTGGCTCCATGTGTAAGTTCTTTTCTTGTGTCTAGCCGAATGATTTTCTGCTGCAATGCAATACGTTGTATTGACAGAATTTGAATTTCTGTTGTTAATTAATTGATGGGTTGAGCAGTTACGTAGCATTGCATCGAAGCAAGTCGGACCCAATGAGCAGGTAAACTACAGAGACCATGGTTCTATATATTTCTTTGATATAATTTCCATTTTTAGGTACAGAGTCCATCCTCCTCTCTTACAGAATAATATTTATTTCAGGGGAAGGCCCAGGGGTGCATTTCTGGCGTAGTTTCCTTAGGAAATATCATTGCCCCGTTAGTTTTTAGTCCTCTAACAGGTTTGTGAACGGTTGAGCATAATGTGTTTTCATGGATCTGTATGATGGGAATTAACAGATTCCTTTGGTGTATTCAGCTCTTTTCCTGTCCGAAGAAGCACCTTTTAAGTTTCCTGGATTTGCTATTTTGTGCATCGGATTATCATCAGTAAGCCAGCTTCCACTCTGTATCTATCCATTGTAACACTCTGCTTTTGGGTTGATTTATTTCCCCTTATAGCTCTTTCCGTTCCTGTGCATGTTTTATTCCTCGTCAATTGAGCATAAACAACATGAAAATTGTCGTGCAGATGATAGCATTTATTCAGAGTGTGATGATAAGACCTGCTTCTTCTGTTACAAGTCACAAAATCAGTGGTGACAACATGGTGGTCTAGTTCCAGCAACCTGGGAAGGAGGGTCCGAGGAACATGATATCGTGACTGAGTCGCTTTTGGGTTAGCAATTGAATTTTGCCCCTAGAAAGTTACGATTTTGCTCTAGAGCTTCACACAGACAGGGTATAGAAGCCTGAAAAGTGGCAACGCTTCCTTTATCCATTCCCGGAGACTTCCTTCCCAAGTTGGAAGATTCACAGACACCAGCAATGGATAATTTGCGGCCCAATTCCATAGCCAGTTGACGTGGGGTCTGTTATTTAAGTGGACTCTTTGTTGGGATTGTATTACTATATATATACAGTATATATCATTTTAGTCTTCCGTACTGGTCGCCACCATTTGACGAATAACTGGGAACAGCAGGGCAGGAGGATATTGTTATCGTTTCCGTATGGATGCAACAAAAGCAACAGATTATTGTGTACGTGAACACCACAGTGATATTGTTTTCTTGCAAGTCACAATGTGTGTCCACTAGTCCCCAATTATCAACAGCATTTCTCAGCTCCATTGAACAGACTAGACAAGATATTTGCAAACTGGAACCCAAGGAAATCAGATTACAAATAGGGTGCAAAAACATCGACATCAAGACATTAATTAACCAGCGTTGTTTTGCATGAAGTGAACAAAACTGTCCTTATACAGAAAATTAATTAACATTGTATGTATCTATTCAATTGTAGATAGCAATCTGTATTATGGTGCAGCAAGTAAAGCATGAAAATGGACTTGTTGACAAGGAGGTGGCATTCCACTCAAAGAACACGTAACGTAATTATCGAGTTTGTCCGGTTAGTGGACATCACTGTAGCCATGCTTTTTTTATACCTTTATCCGCTCCAAACCCCACTATTTATCGGCCTCTCATTTTGATTGCTATTTTTATTTGATAAAAGACGTCATATATTAATCATACATTGATTGTTACCAGTAGGCAGTACGTAATTCTATCCTTCAATATTACTGTTTTTTTTTTTTTGGTTAACTCAACATTACTGTTCGCCTTGCAGTAAAAGTAATTTTGCTCCGTGATTCTCGTCCACGCACGAATACTCAGTTATAGACTCTTTCGTCAGAAAAAAATCTACGATTATACCCTCACGGTCTTTTTCGCTTTTATTACATTAGTAGGTAAAAAAAAAGAAGCTAATAATAGACTTTTGGAATCTTCCCAGGCCCGTTCGCTCTCTTTCTGTAAGGACCCAAAGCCGGAAAGCGGGCCCTTACCGCCGTGAAGCCCGGAGAAGACCGACACGTGGACCAACCCGAACTCCACAAGGCTATTTGACTTTTCAAACGTAAATTTCCAAAAAATATTTACAAATTACAGCATGGCTGATAAGTACTAAATACGTGGCACAATAAATTACGGAGTAATATTCAAACAGCGGAAGTCTTTTTATAACAATACAATACAAACCAGTGAAACCATAACACACAAGCCCCAAGTATCTGAAAACAAAATCACAAGTCCAAACAATAAATATTCAACAGTGTGCCAAATAAAACCATACATGTGCAGATGCAATAGTCCCAGCGAGTAGTCCCGACGCTCACACTGAAAACAGCTACTGACCACGATCTAGTCCTGGGAGGGAAAAACAAACACGAAGGGGGTGAGATTTTCGAGAATCTCAGTAGGGGACAACAAAACGGACTTTTCAAAGAAGAGGGACAACAAAGAACTTATCGGATGAGAGGAAACAACAAGGAATTTCTTAGGATATTACTGAATTTGTAATTTCTCAAAACTTAAACTTTACTATTTACTTTACAAACATTACTTACTGGACCCAACATGTACTTTCTGTTTACTTTACAAAACGTTTACTTACTGGCCTCGAAAATGTACTTTTGCTTTCAACAAAGAACTCAACAGGGTCAATAGTAAAAACATGGGCGGACTGGAAATCACTTCCCGAGTAACCCCCGCTAAAGGGAAACCGGAAGCCCACTGGCAGGTTTTATACATATACTTTTAAAACAATTACATACATAGCCCCTTCTACCAGTGTTGTCCGAGACTAGATTGATTAACAAAACTTTATACGAAAAGATCAACTAGTCCCTTTCAGATCATCCTGCGGAGCAAGGAACATACAGTAACCATACTCCAACCATACGCCTCCCAACAGATGAGTGTCTCTCCGCTTACTCTCAGAGACCGAGCACTCACCACGTTTGGCCAAACGGAACACAAGTACGAGTAACATGAAAACTTACATACTTTACAAAACACAATCTGGTTTAACTTTCAATAACATTGAAATACCATACTTTACAATTAATACTCAATAATACGATATATTATCATATATCGCTATAGAAACCTTTGATTACAACATTTCTCTTACTTTACGGGCAATGATACGGAATCAGCCCAATTTACACAACAAATCAATCAAATGGACTTTGATTGATCACATGAAATTTTGGAGATACATTATGATACATTACGGGTACATACGGAAAAGTCAATGTAATTTGGACAATGGATCCATCAGATGGGCTCCGATGGATTACACAACAATTCAATGACCAAAGTACGGATTTAAAATCAAAGAATACTTAATATGAGACAAATACGGTAAAGACCCTACATTATAATACTTTACAGCTACCTACGGAAGAGAACCATGAAATTCTGAACAATGGACCAATCGGATGGGCTCCGATGGACTATACAACGAATCAATCAAAACCAAGGTAAAACGGATTTTACAACAAGGAAATACTAATGATGAACCACATACGGTAAGGACCCTACTTTACAAGAACATACGGTAAAGGACAAGGTAACTTGGACATGGATCCATCGGATGGACTCCGATGGATTATACAACGATTCAATTTAAAACCAAGGTACGGATTTAAAGGTCAAGAAATACTTATGATTGAACACATACGGTAAAGACCCTACCTTACGGGCTGAAGAAGAGGAAACGATACTCTTGCCTTTGTCCTCAACACTCGCCCTTCCTAAGAACACAACATTACGGTTAGACTCAACATACGGATATTAACCTTCAAATGACTATAACTCAATAACGACACATCAAATGGAAAAACGGATCGCTCCATTGCGATCAGAACGTCGAAATTACCTAACGGGGAAGGTTTGATTTTTGGTCAAAGTCAACGTGAACAGTACTTATGAACAGTATCAATGTACAGTACGATGAACAGTGTCAATGTACAGTACTTATGAACAGTGTCAATGTACAGTATCTATGAACAGTGTCAATGTACAGTATCTATGAACAGTGTCAGTGTACAGTGTCAATATACAGTACCTATGAACAGTGTCGATGTACAGTATGATGAACAGTGTCGATCGCCGGTCAACGATGAACAGTGTCGCCGACGGTGGCCGGAAAATTCCTACTTCATCCAAAACCGAAAATTTTTACATCAATAGGAAGCCACAACCATCAGGATTACGAAACCGAAAACCAAATTTTAAGACTTACTTTAGATTGGCCGGAATTGACAATTTTCCGGTGAGAATTTCGAAACTTCCGAGCTCCGATCCGGGCGTTTCCGTGGTCCGATGAAGGTGAAACCAACGGCAAATGAATCGTGACGATGAGAGGAACACAATGGTGCAAACAATTCGACGATCAGACGGTTGGATTTGATACTGCAGGTGATTGAAAATGGTTGAAGGAGAGAGAGAGAAAAAAAAAAACATAAAATGCAGGGGAGGGGGAGAAAACTGTCGATAATGGGTTTTAACCCAGTGGGTGACGTGGCAAATTTTGCCACGTCAGCCCAAGTCTTACACTTTCCGCCAAGGACAAAGTTAAAACTAAGGGATTTTAAATATATGCCATGCAACCTTAGCTTCCCAGATGAGTTACTTTCAGTTCATTCTTTTCGTATAGTTTTTTCTCCTCTCTTCTCTTCTCTTCTTTCCTCTCCTCTTTCAAGAGAAATTAAGGAAGTCGGTTATCTGGAGTACTTCTCTCAGAAATATTTAAGTACCGTAAATAATGGACAACTTAAAAGATTTGAGTCACCTTTTCGTGACGGTATTCCTTTCAGGCTTCGCTGTGTTGATAGTGATTCCGGCCATTACAGATGTTACCATGTCAGCACTCTGTCCTGGCCAAGCTGAGTGCTCACTTGCCATTTACCTTTCTGGCTTGCAGCAAGCTGTATGTGTTTCTCCCTTGTAATTTCTTATTTTCCGTCTCTTTCCTTATCCGTACTGTCAATTTTACCCTTACTTTGAATATCTCACCTCCTAAACCGATTTTGAACCCAGAAACTCGGCCCACTGCCATTTTTTGGGCATTCTATATCTTCTATACATATCTAGTCTCTCTTAATTCTTGTGGTTGAGAGATAGAACGTCCCTCAATCACTCACTCACTCACTCACTCACTCACTCACTCACTCATACACTCACTCACTGATAGAGAAATACTAAAGAGACAACTGCAGTAACTGAAATCTAGCTAGCTATTATCGTAAATGAAGTAAACCCCACGGTTAAAGTACACTCTTTGGTCTATAGAACAAGTCTTCCTATAATTGTTCCTGTTTTGTTCCGGATGATATACAGTTGTGGAACCGTTTTTTACTCGAAATAGTATTATCCTATAAATTTTGGGTTAGTAAATCAAACATACTGTATAATAAGTTTATTTTAGATCATAATTTTTATATAAATTAATTCTTATTGTGAAAAGATCAAAACATTCCCGTTAATTAATTAGTATTATAGAGATAATATGTACTAGCCAAGTTGTACTTTACCAAACCCGAATGTGTTGTCTTAGTCTTCTCTCTGCAAATTTATGTACTTAGAATAAGTAACAGGTTTGATTTTGCACAGATCATCGGTGTGGGGACAGTTATCGCGATGCCGTTGATAGGAAACCTGTCAGACAAGTACGGAAGAAAAGCTTTGCTCACTTTTCCTCTGGCCATCTTCATTATCCCGATGGGTATATTTTGATATCTTCTTTGACTAAAAGTGGATGATGCATCATATTAATTATAGTCATATAATTTGAAAGCTATATATTATAATAATCATTCGAGAATGTGGGGACAACCCCAATTCATTTAAACTACATAATTAATTACTGGTCAATGGCAGCAGATACAAATGGATGGATGAGATGATGAGATAATGAGATATTGAGATGTGAGCTGTGGAACAAAAAAAATTATCGTGCATAAAACTTAATTTTGAATATTGTTCTTCTGCTTCCTACCTTTGCGCATGGGGAAGATATTTTCAGTCCATGTTACTGATTTTGTCACAAAGAGATGTTTTGCCATATTCATTTGGGCTCCGGTGCCGCATGTGAAAACCTACTTCTCCAAAGAACAAATAATGGCCTTGGGTGTCCCCTCCAATGGAAAGTATGGACTTCTCTTGACCACTGATAGAGAAATACCAAATTTTTCGAAACTGTAGTATTAGCTCAAAATCAAACAAGTTTGAAGCTAGCAAGCTTGCGCATGCTTATGACAAAACTGAACCCATGCCATCTGTTTCAAGAGCTGGATTTCCTTGTCTCTTAGCTTTCCTCTTCCCGGCCCTTGGTGTGGCAGACAACGGTAGAGTCCAAAAGGACATACATGCATGCATTGGCTCAATTTATTAAGATTGGAAATTGAAAGTGGAAGCTTTGTTAATTTTAGAAGATGATCGATTGAGAAGTGCAATCGCATTTAATTTGCAGCAATATTGGCATACAGCAGGACAACCAACTTCTTTTATGCTTACTACGCACTCAGGACTCTCACTTCTATGGTCAGCCAGGGTAGCGTCAACTGCCTTGCGCTTGCTTACGTGGTAATTATCTTCTATATTGATCACCTTAATTCATTCTATTTTTCTGCACCAAATGGCTTCTCACTGTGACAGTTTATGTAATGAAAAATGTTGAAGTTGTCAGTTGAACTACGTACGTACCCAAGAAACAGTTTTTGAATCTTTTCACCTAAATGCCGAAACCCTTTGTGCTTCTTTATTCTTATCAGGCAGATATCATTCCCGCGGGACAACGGGCATCGGCTTTTGGAATTCTATCTGGCATAACCACAGCTGCCTATGTCTGCGGATCTTTTGCTGCCCGTTTCATCTCCGCTACTATGGCATTTCAGGTTATTCCCCTTGCTATTTTCTTCCACAGTCAGTTCAGTTTTCTAGCTAGGTAGCCTTTTTTTATAAAAAAATAATAAAAAAACTTTCTTAAGCTTCTATATATTCCATAACAGGTTGCGACATTTGTGTCGATGCTAGCCCTGGTATACATGAGAGTTTTTCTCAAGGAAAGTTTAAAAATCGATGCAAGTTTGACGCAGCCAATCTTGAACAGTGAACCAGACGGGGTTTTAGATGATGGTAATTTGCCAAGGAAGGAAACCCAATTCAAGGGGCTTCCATCGGTTGAGAATCTTCTTTGCCTGCTAAAGACCAGGTAGAGAAAAGCAAATCACGAGTGTCTCATGCCTTCTATGATCAATATTGTGTTTTAATATATCGCTTCCTGAATGCCAATATAGTTAGACTAACGTTCTAATCAAACTTTGCTTGATCTACCCGAGCTATCGAACTACCGTCAGTAATGATTACGCAGCCTTGTTCAGTATTCTACATTACTCTTGAAGGGTCTTGTCCCTTTTTTACTATAATCTGATCTGTATGTGCTTCTCATGAAACTTGGGTTGCAGTACAACGTTTTGGCAAGCAGCAATTGTTGCATTCTTCGACAGTCTAGCAACCAATGCATGGCAGGCTACAGTTCCGGTGCATGTCTTTCCCAATTTTTCATGTTATACTTTCATTTCTAACAAAGGGAATGATATTTCCAATAATATGGGGGTAGATTTAAAGGCTGCAATGCTCTGGGAAGTACGTATGATCAAGTAAAGATGGAAACAGTATGAAACAGCAGACTAGACAAACCTTATGAAATTGAATGATAATAATAGATAGAAAGGGTTGAGCAGATGCATCTTAGATAATGTAACTGCTCGGTAGAGAGTAATCAGGAACTCTCCGATAAAGAAGAGAGGTAGTCTTAATTTGGAGTCTGTTATGTTAGGATACAAAGAAATCTCAAGTTTTATTGAAACTGTTGTACTCGGCATGATGTTAAAACGATTAAAATGAATAAAATCTCTGATTATCAACTATAACAAGTTGTATTTATTCTCCGCACGTACAGTTCTACTTGAAGGCCCGTTTTCTGTTCGACAAAAATCAGTTTGCGGATCTGATGCTGCTAACGAGTATTGCTGGAACTATATCACAGGTACTTGTTATACAAGACTGCTGTTTCGTAAGTTTTCGAGGATCGCAGGCAATAAGATTTGCTTGTTCTTAACATCATCGCATATTGCAGTTGCTTTGCATACCTTTGCTATCGCCTTTCATATCAGAGGAGAAACTGCTTTTGATAGGGCTTTTCGCGGCGTTCCTAGATGTAATAGCCTTGACCTCCTTTTCGTGTGTTTTGAGTATTAATTTATATTTATCCTTGGTTTATAATTAAGGCCATATATACGTGATTTTGAGCGTGAACAATTATTTACCTTATGTCTTGCAGGCTTTGGTTTACAGTGTAGCCTGGTCTGCTTGGGTAAGCCTCATCACCATCTAGATTAAGCACTTTTTTTGGTTGTTAATTATAATGCAAAGATCTGTAATTTTTTTTTATGACATTGATGGCAGGTTCCATACACAGCTACAGTCTTCACTGTTTTCAGTTTTTTTGTGGAGCCATGCGTAAGTTCTTTACTTGTGTCTTGCCGAATGATTTTCTGCTGCAATGCAATACGTTGTATTGACATAATTTGCATTTCTGCTGTTAATTAATTGATGGGTTGAGCAGTATCGTAGCATTGCATCGAAGCAAGTCGGACCCAATGAGCAGGTAAACTACAGAGACAAAGGCTATATATATTTCTTTGATATAATTTCCATTTTTAGGTACGGAGTCCGTCCTCCTCCATCCTCCTCCCTTACTGAATAATATTTATTTCAGGGAAAGACCCAGGGGTGCATTTCTGCCGTAGTTTCCATAGGAAATATCATTGCCCCGTTAGTTTTTAGTCCTCTAACAGGTTTGTGAACGGTTGAGCATAATGTGTTTTCATGGATCTGTATGATGGGAATTAACGGATTCCTTTGGTGTATTCAGCTCTTTTCCTGTCCGAAGAAGCACCTTTTAAGTTTCCTGGATTTGCTATTTTGTGCATCGGATTCTCATCAGTAAGCCAGCTTCCATTCTGTATCTATCCATTGTAACACTCTGCTTTTGGGTTGATTTATTTCCCCTTATAGCTCTTTCCGTTCCTGTGCTCGTTTTATTCCTCGTCAATTGAGCATAAACAACATGAAAATTGTCGTGCAGATGATAGCATTTATTCAGAGTGTGATGATAAGACCTGCTTCTTCTGTTACAAGTCACAAAATCAGTGGTGACAACATGGTGGTCTAGTTCCAGCAACCTGGGAAGGAGGGTCCGAGGAACATGATATCGTGACTGAGTCGCTTTTGGGTTAGCAATTGAATTTTGGCCCTAGAAAGTTACGATTTTGCTCTAGAGCTTCACACAGACAGGGTGAAGAAGCCTGAAAAGTGGCAACGCTTCCTTTATCCGTTCCCGGAGATTTCCTTCCCAAGTTGGAAGATTCACAGACACCAGCAATGGATAATTTGCGGCCCAATTCCATAGCCAGTTGGAGTGGGGTCTGTTATTTAAGTGGACTCTTTGTTGGGATTGTATTACTATATATATACAGTATATATCATTTTAGTCTTCCGTACTGGTCGCCACCATTTGACGATTAACTGGGAACAACAGTGCAGGAGGGTTTGAGAGAGTAAATAAATAACAAAAGTGATGATATACTAGATTTGATAAAGATATTCCCGACGTGTAATCGAGGAAATTCATATGGCTAGAGGCCCTCGAATATAGATATATGTGGAAAACAAGATAGAGAATCGCTTCTTCTTCTATTTCCCTATTACGTGTAGCCTGTCCTCATTTGAAGTTCTCCGCCAGAATCAGTATTCATTAACTCGACTCGCCAACATTGAAGCCTCTGTCAACAGCATAGTCCACAAAACTGTAGAGTGGTATCACTTTGTCCCCATACTTGTCGAACCCATCCAGTTCTCTCTTGGCCTTTGCCCTCAGCTCCTCTGCCACCTCCATGGCCTTCTCAATCCCATATACAGCGACATAACTCTTTCTTTTCTTTCTTCTCTTCTCATCATCTTCTTCGCTTTCCGCCTTCTTCGCTTCCAGCACCTCCTCAACCACCTCATACAATACCCCCACAGCTCTCCCATACCTCCTCAATCTTTGTATCTCATCGTCAGCAGCGCCCGCCAACAATCCTCCACATACGGCAGAGCACTCGCCCATCTCACCAAATTTCTTTTCTTGGATGAATTCAATAGAATCGGGGTCACCTTCAAGGTCAAGAAATTGCCCGGCAGCCATGCCTGTGGATCCAACAGCACGGGCAATTTCAGCAATTACACGTAGAATACGGGACTCTGGAACAAGCTCAGAGGGAGTGTTAGAGACAATGTGGCGATAGCCAAGAGGAAAAAGAGCATCCCCGGCAAGTATTGCCATGTCAATGCCATAAATTTTATGGTTTGAGGGCTGCCCTCGGCGAGATGGGTCATCATCCATGCATGGAAGGTCGTTATGGATAAGTGAGGCTGCATGAACCTGTGGAGAGAAAGAGTCAGAGAATCGGACAGATCCAAAATATAGCTATAAACAAACTTCCTAAAACTGCAGTACAGAGCAAAGAACTGGTAGCTGATGCTTTTTATAATGCTTGTCTCGATTCTACAAGTATGAACTTTCATTCTTTTACCTCCAGTATATCCAACTCATCATCCTTTCTTCTGTAACAAGTTTTAACATTTCAAACTCCAAGTGCTAATTTTTTTATCTTTTCTATTGTCCCTCCAGTATATCCAACTCAACATCCTTTATCTTTTCTATTGTCCCTCGCCATACCCCACCCTCCTAAACCGGGAATTGGAACCCAGAATTTTTTCCTAACCCCACAAGGTGAGATGAGATACCAGAGACAAGGCTCACTGGTTCGAAATGCTAATTAAGAAGCAAAAATCCTTTTAGATTATTTCATTCTGCATCTTGCAACGGGGATGAAACTGACGATAGCACAGAAACCAGACAAACATCATAGCACTACTACCCATGTCACCAAACCTTAGTATCGGACTCTACTCCAGGAAGAAGGGGCAACCCAATTGGAAATCTACTCATAGTTCTAATTAAAGAAATGACCATGGGAAGGATAAAAGATTACTCGAAATAGCTTCAAAACATGCTAAATTTGGTTTATCATGTTCAACCAAATCTGTTTCATTCTAATATCATGTAAAATTTGCAACGGCATGCATTAGCTAACATAATAGCAATACTAAACAAGCCCACCAGTCCACTCAATTTAATAACCCGAGCAAATTTGACCAAAACAAAGGCAATTCCAATAAACAAGCCATTCAAATGAAAGTAACGAAGCTTCACTAAAATAATGATTTCGAGAAAAGCCGCAACAGTAGGGGATCGCCATACAATTGTAACCCACCATTTCAAGAGCACAAGCTGTTGGGAAAGCCGCAAGACGGTTGCCTCCGAAGAGCTCACAAACAGATACGCACATAACGGGCGGGGCCCTCTTGGCCCCTTTGGCGAGAACAGAATATCGCATGGCCTCATAGATCTGCTCCGGGTATTGGACCGGAATGGCCTGCTCCAGTTTTTGGTCGATCTCCCCAATCAGAGTGGTCCAGTACGTCTTCAGATCAAACTGGGCCGCTACAGGTTGGCTTGCTGCCGATAGAAAAGAAGAAGAAGAACAACGAAGGGATGATGGTAACAAGCGAAGATTAGGTGGGCGGTTTGATGAGAGGTAGAGAGCCGGGGGGGTGGCTACTAATGGTGGCATCAGTGCAGAGAAAGCCATTATTTTGACTTGTGTTTTCATCTCTGTATGATGGGTTTGTTTATAAGTAGAATGGTTGAGCTACAAATGAAAGGTGGAGTTAGTGGAGCCGTGAGTCAATGAGGATTGAGGACAAAGTTGAAAGCTTTAGTGATATAAGGATTTCCCGAATTGGGTACAAAGAGATGAACTCTATTATCAGCTTTGTATTTCGTGTTCGCTAATCATAGTGGACGGTGGGCTGGAAGCCCAGATTTATAATTCTCGTCTCATCAGAAAAAACGACGATTGATTTGAGCAAACATGACAATTTTTCCTTTTTATATGTAAAATTGAGAGAGATGATTTGCCGTATCTTAACACCGCTGCAGGCTGCAGCTGCTTATTCAAAGACAATACAAGAATCAGTGCAATTAAGGTAATGCGCGAATGTGTTCTCTAGTGCATTTACGAAAAGGTATTATAGCAAAATTAGCATAGAATGACTATCTTAACATAGCTTTGATTGAAAAAGAGTATCATATATAGGTTGCGCTGCCTATATACTTGGGGAAAAGAACATAGCCTAGTTCTTCCTCCAAAGCTAAGTGGGAACTGCACGATCTCCGATCTCCTCCTTGTTAGTGGCACGCCTAGTTTACTGCATTGTCCTTGCTTCTATAGTTGCCCAACATAGAAGTCTATGACAGTCATAGGCGACTTGCACATCCTAATTGCAAACGACCAACCTCTCAAGCATATACCTCAACACAGGCTATACATATCATCTTTTATGTACCGTTTCTTGTTTCACAGAGATGGGAAATGAAACGGGAGGTTAAGTTTCTTTGGAAAACGCAGACTTCAGTTTCTCCACCGCTGTCAACAGAGAGGAATCTCGTTCACAAGCTTCAACCAGTACTTGAAACCTTCTCTCGATGGTACTGCTCCGCATGTCAGGATCAGATTGTTCGATATTATGTTGAAGGAAATCCAACATCATTCTCTGTTCACAAAAAATATTTAATCAATCACTCTCCCCTATAAACACATAAAATATTTATCGCATCATAAACATGAGGTTATCCTTTCCGTATGGATGCAACAGAAGCAACAGATTATAGAGTGTACGTGAACACCCCAATGATATTGTTTTCTTGCAAGTCACAATGTGTGTCCACTAGTCCCCAATTATCAACAGCATTTCTCAGCTTTCTGTTAAGTGTTACTAATTCAACCATTGATGAGAACGCGTCTTAAAAAAGCCTTCCCGAAAAGTTGCATACCTCGTGTCTTTCCTTTGCAGAGTAGTCCCGCAAAAGGGACTTTGCAAGCTTATTTCGGAGGGAACTCTTGTCGTTGACATAAAAGAGGAAAACGAAAGATGACAGTTGGTGGAGAACCAGAGTATATGCCATTGATCCTCGAGTTACAGCTCTGTCAAGAGTGCCAGAAGTCCAAGCCTTCGCATATGCTTCAAGAATGTCTTCTTTGTCCTACACAAGAACCAAAGTTTTTAGAACAAAAATTTCTTGAAAATCTCTCTGAAACTTAAATAGTTCACCATGTATTCGTTTTTGCATGAACTTAAGACATTATTAAAGCCAGCATAGACTTCACTAGAAAACAAACCGATCTCAATAAGTGCACCCATATATGCAGACGAAAAGGTTTGAGAATCTAATAGTTCCAAGGTCACTGAATAAAAGCCAATTGCGGGGGCAGATAAAAAGCTCCATTGAACAGACTAGACAAGATATATGCAAACTGGAACCCAAGGAAATCAGATTACAATCCGGATCATGCAAAAGAAAAGAATTACAAATCCACCGCACCTCGATTGGTTCGAGGTAACCATCCGGCCCAGCAAAGCATTTTTCTAAAGGTGGCAGAATTTCAAGAACATGCGCATTAACAAGTGTATTCCAGGCTGCAAGCCTCACTGGAGCATCAACACTACGATGTAAATAGACAGCAACTTGTCGACCAAAAACTTGATCGCCATACGATACAGCAGCAAATTGCTCCACAAGGGTTTCTAACAATGTCGGGTAACTTTCATGAATCTCTGAGTGAAACCTTAAAAACTCCACAGATGACTTTTTCCCTGTATTTGACGAGCAATTTATGTGCTCCAAACTATGTGAGGCAGTTTCGGTAGATCTTGCTTCATCAAGAAGTTGGCCATATAAGTCTTGCAAGACCTCATAAACATTTCTGCTCTTGTCATCCTCAAGTACACCCATTCCATTAGTTAGTACGACAGATAAAGAATGTATTTTCCAAACTAAAGGCACATTATGAACAGGAGATGGAGTATCAGTGGATAGAAAAGTGGACATGGCCTCCAGGCCCAGTAGAAAGAAAAGTCCACCTTTAGCAATTTCTGTGAAATAGCCGGTATCCTGCATTCTATTTTGTGCATTAGGATCAGTGCCCAAGCCGATATGTTTGGTACCAAAAATGGTTGAAATTGGACTGAGAAACCAGTGCATTGGAAGTGGCATTTTCTGGTATGACCATTCTACTGCCAAAGAAACAGAATGACAGCCTTGACTTGTTGTAGACATGTCCATGTCCTCATGAATGGTGTCAAGAAAGATATTTCCGTTCTTGGAAGTGCTTTTGCCAGCAGCATTACTGTCATCCACTGCTTTCGATTTCCTCTTCACTGAAAACCATCTGCTTTTGAAATGAGATGAGAGCATCTCACTGAAAAGAAAATAGTCGTCTGTTTTATACCCTATGCCATGCTGTTTTATTCTTTTATTTAGTTTAAGAAACCGCTCTGTGCAAAAATCAAGATACTTGAGCACAGGGACCTGAAGCAAAATATTCATAGCCTTCTCTGCAATTGTTCTATCCTTCGTCCCCATGATTAAGCATACTCCCAAGAGAGAGTTCATACTGTTAGCAGCAAATGCCATCTCTTCATCCAATATCTCATCCGAGCTAGGCACAGTGGGAAAGATTTCGAGCATATGAATTAGCAATGCTGCATCTGTTTGAGACAACAAAACAGCCTTGGACCAGAATCCTCCACCAGAGGCACCCCAGCCAAGACCTACACCTGGGGAGGGTCCTCCTCTTCCAAACATCTCAATTGACTGCATAAAGTGCCACTCTGACTGCACCAAACTCATAAAAAGATTTAGCACACATCTCAATTCTACTGAGGACCGTTTTAGTAACCCTTCTTCGAGTATTTTAGCTTCACTAGGGAAACCATATCCATGGAAAGAAATGATATCATCCCCAGTTTTTGCCAAGGCGATCAACTTATCAATTGAGCTTATAACCCGCAGTAGCCCATGAAGGCAACAAACAGAAGCCAATGATGTTTCATATTTACCCTGCTGTCTCAATACACATAGATCCTCAACCAAAGTGCTGCCTCCAGAAAAATCTAGTTCATATTTGACATTACCATTGCAAAGAGAGCTTAAAAACCTGTTCTTGATGATTTCCAGTCCAACCTTAGGAACAAACTCAGGTAACCATGGTAGACGCGTCTCACTTATGTTAAGACTCAACATACTCTCTGGTATCATTTTTCCAAGCAATGCTGAAAGCATATGCATGACAGATGAATATACCCACAATAAGGAAACACCAGGAGAAGATTGGAAGCCAAGGTCATTCCTTGATCCTTTTTGCTGCTCAAAAAAATTTGAAATATATGGATCGTTGCTAGACATAATCCAATTTAAAGCCAAGTCAACCATTGGAGTAACATAATTCCATGACCAGACATCCGTTTCATCATCAGTGCAGCCAGAGATTTGATTGCTTGGAGCTCTGTGTGTATAGATATTAGGAAGTCTTCTGGCCAAGGCTTCCAGAACAAGATATGCCTCACTAACGATGGAAGCAAATTCACTGAGAACATAGTTCTGGTGAAGTTTTCCAAATGTGGGTGGATTCAACCACAAGCATAAGGCAGGAAATATATCTGAAAAGGTCGATATACAGTAACCATAAAAAATGCAGACTTTCCAAAAACGTAGTTGTTCAACCATCAAAGCTGATGAAAGTTTACAGTTTTCTTTCCCCGACTTCATCCACTGGTCGAGTGAAGAAGTATATTGGTACAGATGCAGCGTCACTACCTCGAATAATCCATTATTCACTAGTTCCCCACAGCTCTTCTTGTTAGATTGTGCCAGCACCTGTTTTTACATAAAAATATGATGAACTTTATCTGGCGTATAGCAAAGAGACAACTGGTCCTTTCTATAAATAAAACCAATAAACAATTATTAAACTGCATACCTTCAAAAGTCTAACAGCTTTTATCTGAGAAGGATAAATATTCAGATAATCTTTATTGGTGAACCTGTCAACCACCATACGGACAAGCCTTTCGTACTTCAAAATTGCAGCTGCACAAGTTGGTGAATGCCTAGCTATTG
The DNA here is from genome assembly GCA_019739055.1 of Passiflora organensis. Classification (NCBI taxonomy): domain Eukaryota; kingdom Viridiplantae; phylum Streptophyta; class Magnoliopsida; order Malpighiales; family Passifloraceae; genus Passiflora; species Passiflora organensis. Next base: position 6,146,438 of record JAEPBF010000269.1, read on the forward strand.
CAATTAATATAGAGATTACAGATTCTCTCAGAGCTTCTGTAGGATCACCCTGAGACAATATTATTTCATATAATATAAGAATAGGATCTAAAAGTGAAGTTCGTGATGAAGGCAGAATCATAATCCTACATGGCCAGAACACAAAACCAAAAAAGAAAAAAAGAGATGAAAAGCCACAATCATTTTGAAAGAAAGAATGCTTTTATCTAACTAAAGTCGACAGACTCACAAATGAAACACATGAGAGATGGCAACAAGGCATAACAAAAATTATCAAAACCTATTGAGGCAGAAACTAACAGAACCTGTATTTAAATCAAGTGCTATATATTTTAGGAAGTTGTCTAACAAAATCAAGAATCAGATTCATGTCAATAATACCATGCTTACCTCCAAAATGAAAAGCATGCGAGGAAGAATCCCCATCCTAACCAAACCTGCAGCAAAATCTTGGCCTGCGAAGAAAACATCATCCCGGATTGTGCCTTCAGTCTCATCATCAATGATATTCACAGCACTGCTAAGAATATTAGAAGGTTTTGAATTGTATTTCCAGAAGCCACCGCGAAGGAAACCAACATCAATCTCTGGTTTGCTACGAAACACTGGGGCCGTGAATACAACCTCTCCACAATTTGTCATCTTCATAAAGCATAATAATAAAATCGTTTGTCAATTTCAGTAATATATAGAAAAGAAAAAGTTACTGCAGATATATAACTAACCTCTGATGTTTCGAAGAACATCTCATTCAAATCACAACTCAATGCAGATTGAATAACTTTAACACAGGCGGAAACTACACTGCTGTGATTATCATCAAGGCAAATCCTGCCAATCAACAAAGTATTAATCTAAATCATGACAACGTTCACTAAAAAAGAAAGTAGAGAAAAAATGCTCAGGCTTCAGCCAGAAATGCTTCAAAATATCTGTACGTGGCCTAGAAACATGAGAAGCAGGATATGGCATTTTAGAAGTATCTAGCAGCAATCACCTTAATGCCAAAGCAAGCTCAGGTTCAGGGCCAAGAGCAAAAGCCCAAACCCCCTCCCAATCCACTGACTTGTCAGCTTCTTTATTTCTTGAAAAGGTGGAACCAACTGGATTCTGTTGAATATTGAGCAATGCTTTTTCAAGTATAGATGCAAGGAGACGCAACCCAAAGACCCTCTGTAGTGGAATCTGAACGACAGAAGTAGAAAAGTGGCATAGAAAAACAAAAATGGATGACTAAGTATTGATTTTTATCCATCTAAATCAGGCTGATATATATATTAGGAAACACAGATCAGTGAAGAAGGAATCTCAGATGATAACCAACCACACTTCGGGTGAGTTGTACAGCTTCTTTGATTGTGTAGCCAGCTGCCCCAGGGTCTCCCTCAGTCCGCAAGAAGTCTCGTTGAGTAACATTATCAACATTATACCCATTGTCTGGAACATAAGATATAATTATTCTAATTTGTTCTCAGGATTATGTACCTCAAAATACATGGAGTAGAATTATATATTTATTATTTAGAAACGATTGTTGCTTCTCTATATATCTGATATCCATGGTTCATGTTCAAGTTCAAGTTTCAGCAAAGCATTTATATAATGGAACCATGTCCTACAATATGCCCATAAAGAACATAATTAAGCAATCAGAAGTCAAGGAAATAAACTACATGAAAGGTCAAATACTTCATGCCTGTTTCGTAACTTGTGAAACCTACTTAAATTTCCAGCCAAGAATAACCAGAAAGGACTAAACCTTTTCCCTGAGAGCACCAGATAAAAATGCAAATTCAGAAGCAAGGATAGAGAAAAGGAGGAAGGGAAGAGAGCTCAATGATACTCTTTTGGAAGAAGGAAGAAAATCATAGCAGAATTAACAATAACAAAAATAACAGCAACAATAAAAAGAAAAAGAAAACAATGACACCAACAATGAAAATAAAGCTTGTCTCGCACCTGTTCCAGATTCATCTGCAACAACATCACCCTTGGAAGAAAACCTCAATCCTCTAACAGCTTCAACCCTCTCACGCCAATTATCCCACAACCAACCACTTGATAGGCCTGAATTATGTCCTGCACCATTATTCGGCCCAACACTTGTATCTTTTGAGATTTTTGTCATACTACCAGACTGATCAGTTCCTGCATGAGGAAAAACATTTACACCTTTAATCAAATTGTTCCCACCAGAACTGTTGAAGGGTTGACCATTTATACTTTCTGACGATGATGGATTTTGTGTCTTCCATTTCTCTCGACCCCGCTTTTTAAGAAATTCCAACAGTCCAGGATTCATCTTCTCCATTATATCAGACTGTGCTTCAGCAATCTCTTCTGACGACATACTCTGCAAACGGGAATGGTTCTCTGCATCAATCTCACTCTCAAGAGACTTCAGCCCATGCTGATTTCCAAAATGGTTCACACTTGAGCTAGAATCTATAGCAGAAGTAGCCTGCTCTTGACTCTCTATCATCTCATTCATTACAGGATTCATCCTCTCCGCATTCTTAGATTGTGTTTCCAGAGGACCATTATTCAAAACTCCCGTGTTATCGTTGACGGTTTCCTGAACCACACGTTTATATGAATCATCGATGTCTATATCAGTTATTGAAGCAATAGACCTTGGTTTAGGGGACTTCTTTACATGCAACCTATTCCCATCCACTTCATCAGTCGCCATTAAATCTCTCCACCGGCTAAAATCTAAACTTTTCTTCTGCTTCCTCTTCACTGCGCTTGCTAAATTAGATATTGGATCATAATCAGTAGGGTCATTGTATTCCTCACCGTCCTCGATGTCACCATCTTCATTCTTTTCTCTCCTTGTTGGCCCAAAATGCTGTATTGCCACCATAAATTATCAAAAATCATTACCCCTAAAATCTTAAAAATCTTGATTTCGGGTATAGAACATCTTGAAATTTTTGAATTAGTTAAACTCATCCTTGATTGATACTTAATTTTTTTTAAAAAAAAACGTCCTCAAACTCTTCCACACTTACAATTGCAACACCTCCACCCATATCGTTCAAGCTAAAACATTCAGTAATAAAGTCATCACACTTGTTTCTATCTTTCAAAATATATACATAGATGCAAAATTCAAAACTATAATATTTTTTCTCAGGAAAAAAAAAAAAGAAAAGAAAACTTGACGAACTGTTAGTTGATTGGCAAACCAGCATTTTCAAGCAAAAAATATCACTTCATTGCTTTTCTTGAACTATAAAGCTGACCAAAAAGGAAAAATATTAAAACAATAAAAGAAGATTAAATAAAAGATTATGTTGAGGAACATTTGTTGATTGATAGAAATGGTAAAAATAAAGAGTGCGTTTAGGGGACGTACGGGACCATGAGAACGGTGGCGAGCAACCGGGAAAGGCAAAACAGTAGGTTGAGGAGAAGGAGTGGGTTTCGCTCGGGGGTTTAGCAAAACTCCCTTTTCGACAATACTGCCAATAAAGGCGGAGGCATCGACTTCACCAACTTGCAGCTTGTTTTTGCCCAAAATCTTCTCAGCGGAAGACGAGGAAGTTGAAGTGTAGGTTTTAACTGATCGGTGCTGCTTTCTTTCCTTCTCCATGCCAGCGTCTATTCTTGCTTTGGGAAAAAATGCGCGTTGCAGTCTGTGGGGGAGACCAGACTCGAGAGTAAGACAGGGGCAATGCTCCGGTGGCGGCAACCATTGAGACCGTTCATAATTTTGGTGCGGTATTGGACCTGAAATTTGCCGTATTGGGCTTGGACCAAAAATATAAATTTTTTAAAAAATTGTTCGTACGGACAATATATATATTACCTATACATACCAAAAAAAAACCACAAATTAATTTGCTCGATATTTATTTTTTTTCCCTGTAGATGGGCTTTGTTTAATTATTATGACCATGATACAGGAAACGCCATAACCAGGAGTTGATGTAATTAACTACCAAAGTTTTTATCCGCGTGGACAGGAGCGGGAAGACCGTGCTTGTGGGGGTGAATGCGGAGTGGGTTTGAGTTTTTGGGGGAATTGTTGGTGGAGACGGAGTTAAGCACGGATACTGGAGAAAGGAGTTTGGTGACTGGAGCTCTTGGAGAAGAGTTGGGATCGAGGTAATCAGGCTGGAAGCTGAAGAGCAGAGATAGATCAAGGTGAAGTGCTTGGCGGACCGCGTGCCGTTTATGGGCAATGATTTAAGTTTCTGCGTCAGCTTCGGATGAGGAGATTTTTTTTCTTTCTTGATAAATTCTTTGTTGGAGTGAAGGGAGTGGTAAGGGAAGAGATCATGAGGAGAGTTGGCAGGTCATATGAGTCGTGTGTTTGTAATTGTATAACTAGTTTTCCTTTTTTTGTAATGAGTACAGAATTTTTTTTTCTTGTCACTTTGCATAGTAGGTGTGTATTGAATTCGTGGCATCTATACGCTGCCTTTTCCTTTTCTGAGCAATCGAATGTCTGCTGGTTGCATAATCAAATCTGAAGAGAGATTCTCCAGTTCCAAGCCAATTTCTTGGCTATGTTTCCTGGTATGTGGCCATTACAAACCTTTTAGTTATTCCCCATTCACATTCTTGAAAGCGAAAGTCTTTCTCGTCGTCCTTCTGCTCCGTTGTGATTATTGTACAATAATTCTTTTCCCTTTCGACCCCATCTTTTGCAGTGAAGAGCAACAGAAGCTCTGGAGTGGGAATAGAGCTTGCGCAAGATCTTAAAGATCCACTGCTTTTTTTTTGCCATGTACGGATTTGACAATACAGATGGACTTTGGAATATTCACGGGGTTGGCTCAGGGTTACAAAGAGTCTTCTGGTCTAGTAATTTTTCTGAAGATAATGCGTTCCCGTACTCCCAAATTGATAAAAAGGAATTATCATAACTTTGTAGATTATCCTTCTACAGCTAAACTATACAAGGCTTGCGTTGCTGCCAATTCTACCAGTCAGCGAGCTAGAACGCTCCTACTTACATGTCTTCCACCATCCGCGACAACAGCACAAGGGTGGTGAATTCTTTGGCATCAATCTCGCTCGGGTGCATCCCCGGAAATTTTCCTGCCACTCAGATTGCCAGTGTATGCCCAAACCCTCTCAAATTCAGCTGCCAGTGGTTTTTCATAATTCTGATCAGGTGCCTCCTTTAGATTGTTCCTTGCCCCCCTTCCAGGGCTTCCCGCAACAGGAGTAGAAGAGCAGAATGTTGGGGTGGCAAATGGAGAGGCGAAGGGACTATGTCGGATTGAGAATGGACTAGGAGACATTCGTTTCTGAATCGGAAGGCCACCGACGCCTCCTTTGTTGAAAAGAGACACCGATTCTGCGGCAGCACATTGTCGGGTAGCATCATCCACGTAAAGCACATCATCTATTCTGGCCATAATGTTGAAGGCCAAACTCTCCATTACTCTTGAGTAGCTTTCAAGAATTGACTGCCCAACATCCTGCGAAAAAAACAAACTTTAGTCGGGCTTACTATTACCAAGATCAAGGTGTCAGATTTATACTCATAAACAAGTATCCGATAGAAGCTCAATGCCGTTAAGTTGACCGTCGAAATTACTCTGTCGGCCTACCATATACATAAAGCATTATCAGATATGCTCACTATAAGAGAATGGCTTGAAAGGAAAGTTGCAAAAACCTTGTTATACTGAATCTTGTTCATATCCAATGCAGTTTGCGGGAGGCCAGGGAAGCGGCACCTCAAGCTCTGTAGGAGAGTCTCAGCGCGATGGGTAAGACACCGGTTCTTTTGTGTGTCAGATACAAGGCCCTTCACCTTGCCACCCCATGAGGAGTGCCTAGCCTTCATGTGATTTGAGTGCTTTCTCTTATTTTTCTGCCTCCAAACATAAACTGCTGCTTCAATCCTATTAGCAATTTCCAAAGTGTGATGCTCCGTTGAAAGGTCTAGACAATCAAGAAGACATTCTGGGGAGAACTTTTCAGCAGTTACGTAGCGGTAAATGATATCCCCCAGGCAAGTTTTTCCACTCTGACAGCAATCCCACACAAAAAAATGGTAACAAAAGGTTAATAGTCGCAAAATTCAAAGTAAAATTGTCGATTATCAAATTATGGTAATTTCACCTTCCAGAAACTGAATGATAGTTGCCGCACAAAAGAATCTCTTTGTATTTAGTTATTGGATAAGGAATGACTTTCAAACAAATAGAAGCCCATTGTCTTCCAGATAAGAAGGTTTTTCAGCTAATTAGTAGTGCTGGCAGCTTCAGTGTCTCTAAAATGCAAGATATATTTTATAACTGCTGATGCAAGGACGTGGCCATTAAACAAAATTTCTTAGATATATATCCACATATATAATACCCTGGCACTTCATCAGAATTATAATGCAAGAGGAAAGAATAACCCCTAAAAGGTCACTGTCAAAAAATCACTATTAAGTCAAATTCAAGTCATATCTTGCATCCATTCTATGAATAACAGTTCCATCATCCAGAATTCCTCCGTGCTCTTTTTGTATTTTCATATCCTTATTTATCCCTCAAAGAGGAATATACGTATTAATGGCACTCCAACAGTACTTGTGCTATTTCTGATGCCTATAAATGTCTTCCCAAATGCTAAACCTCATAAAGGCCATAATACTACATTTTCTAAGCAACAGGAGAAGTATAAGTTAAATATGATTACCAGTTTAGTACTGCCCGGAGATAGAAACAGGTGTCTTTTTTTCTGAATAGCATAAACAGGTATCTCTGTACTAGCATCCTATAGACTTGTTTTAGAAAACACCATTTATTATACCCGTTGCCAAGTGCCAACTGAAATGAGGATAAATCACAGAATATGGTCGTGAATTTATTTTTTTAACGAAATATAAGCTATCAGCAAAGGAAATTAAGTCCAAAAATGGCTCTATACTGCATCATTTCACTCGTAGGGGCACTTAAATTGTAGAGTCAACGAACGTATACCTTGGGCAAGGTATCCAAATATGCAGTTGGAATCTCCATTTCAGTAAGCACAGCGCTATTAATTGCCATTGCTGCCTTCAATATCTGATTTGTGCAGTCCCTGCATTGCTGCAACTTTTTCCTTGCCCCGTCAGATAGCCCATTCGATGGCACTCTCGGACATGGCAACCACCATTTTTCTTCCTGTCTAATTGAAGGCCTCCCACTGGAAAACCCTGATGGAAAAGCATCATTATCATCACCATCAGCAACAATTATTCCCCGATCTACATACCAGAACTCTGTCTCGGAAAATCCATCAAGCATGCTAATCAACATAGCATCAAGCTTCTTCAAAGCAGGAAGATTCACACATAAATCTGAACGTGGGCGAGGTGTCATGACTTCATAGGTTCCCCCACCCGGGAATTGTTGTATGGAGGGCACGAGGTCAACAATCGAATCACTCACACTTAAAAGCCATTCCATTTCTCTACGCCACATTGCCTTCTTTTGCGTTGCCAATGGCTCTAATCTCCACAACTCACCAAAAACAGTAGCTGACATTGCAAACAAATACACAAGGCTGATCATCGTGTAAAATATTATTAAATACATCAATTTTATGCAAGAAAAATAGAGATTTTGCACATACCGGAAAGATTAGTGATGGCATTGGAAATGGCAAGAGCAGTACAGACACCCTTTCCCCCTCCAGACATGTCCTCTCCCAGAAGAAGTTTGGCAAATCTCTCTTTCATTAATTCGATCTCTACAAAATGTGCAGATTAAAAAAAAATAGTGATACTAAATATGGGAAGCAAATAAAATAGGATAAATCTTAACCATTAGAAAATAACGTGAAATACTGCGTTCCTCGTGTGTGCAGAAGAAAGTGAATAGGCACTAATTTAGTTTTTTTTCTTAAATCACAAAGTTTTTCAGTTTGTTCGTTTTCCATAAAAACCAGCAAAATAGAAAAGAATGCACCGTACCGGACAAATCAGTCTCCCGTTTCTCAGGCTTCCCGTCCCACGAAGGCAGTACCACCGACATAGGGAAGCAGAAGCTCCCAAGCGCAGGGTGCGGGGTCGACGTTAGCGAGCTTGACGCAGCTTGACCGTGAAAGCGCCGACAAGAGTAACTGCTAGTACAGCTCTCCGACTCGCTGACGTCAGCGCTCAAACTGTAACTACCGCACCTTTCGCTGCGGTGATCTTCGGAGCCGTCTTCAGAGGAAACACTCCCCATCTGATCAGATCTCAAAGCGCATGGGTTAGGTATTTGATGAAACGACGGCGAGGTCAAATGCAGTTGATGATAATGAGAAATGAAGTGTTATGTGGTGGGAGACGATGGAAGACGATGGAAGACGATGGGAGACGATGGGAGACGATGGAAGACGATGGGAGACGATGGGAGACGATGGAATAGAAGGGAGAAGAAGAAAAGTACTGATAGTAAATAAAAAAGGCAGATTGCAGCGAGAGGTGTCTCTTTGGTTACTCGCAGTCTACTCCTCTCTTTCTCTTTCTCCCGGTATTGTTGTTTAGTGTTTGTAGCGCATGGTGATAGTGGTGATGGTACATTAACTGATGCGTTTGTTTACATTCAAGAAACGAAAAGCACTAAAGCTTAACACAGAATCAGAAAGAGACGGCCGTCTGTAGCTGTTTGTCCTTCCGTGACATGGGGGTCAGGCACCCGACACGCCTCCTTTTTGTGGGTCCCGCACTCATCACATTTCTTTATAATAATAAGGTTATTAGGACTAATTCGGTGTATGTCTGTAAATACTAAATAGTTTAATTTGCTAATAACGAGATAAATTTGTTGGTTCTGTGCATGCCGCATCATCGAGTGAACGGTTTGCTCGGCTAAGTTAACCTGAATTTTGGTGATTTAAGACTATTTGATTAATTAATCTGTCAGTAAATTAAATCGAGAACAGCTATTGACTTGTTAAGCAGATCATTACTTTAATTAACTTCTTCATTGCTTCCATGTGAACAAATATGACAGTATCGAGAGATGGGTTATAACATAAATTTCAACTATTAATCCTAAACTATCAATAAATTCGTTTTATTGTAAGTTTCGATCTGTACAGATATCGCAAGGATTCCATAGACTTGCTTGCTACAAAATACTCGTGGCAACGAGGGATTGATAGGGTGCGGCTGTTGGGCCCCACTCCTTTGTGTGTTTTTCTGTTGACGATAGAGGAGAATTACGTAACGGCGGTTTGTCTCGTTTCTTTTGGCGGGAGCAGAGGATAGGGGTATGTGAGGCGAGACATATGATTGGCAAGGTTAGGACTCGGCGGAGATTTGTTTATCGTCGCTAGCTACTTGGATTGGCTCTGGATCAGAAAGTCTTAAATATATGGATAGGATTTTGTGTTCTTTGTAAAGGTGATTTAATGGAATATTGAGGATTGTGATTTTTGTGATTGAATCAAATGGCTGTGTTGTGTTGTGTTGTGTTGTGAAGAGGGTGAATAGGATGTGATGGGAGGGAAATGGGAATCTGTGTCTAGTGGGCATAAAAAGGTAATGATAAAGTGTGAAAACTGAAAAGGGAATCTGGCGTACAGTAGGAGATGGCATCCTTGTGGTTTATTTATTTAACATTCTTGAAATATTCACGTCACGGGAGTCAATTAGAAAAATACTCTAATACAATAAACAAGCTAATAATCTTGGCGATGTATACCGTGTCATCAATTGATTAATTATTTTCTGTTATAATTTTTTTTCTTCTATCTACTACAGCACATTGCATGTCTCTTCGTTTTCTCGCTCCGCCAACTCTTTTATTAAGAATTCCCGAGCAATGATTGAATAAATCAACAGCATTTACGGAGTATCTTTGAAGTGGGCATATATTATACAAGCGGCTAAAGATTTCGCATCACGGAAATATTGGTGATGATATGAGGTGGGGTTTTGACCATCCGGAGATAATAAATATTTAAAATGAACCAACTTCTAACGACAACGATGGGATAATACAATTATAATGTCGATTCACATGCAGCATGTGTGCATATGCCAAGAGAGATGTCGATATTACATCGGAGAAAAGGGCAATGCTCCTGTAATCTACAAGCAGCTCCGATTGTTACGTTACAATTTTTTAAAAAAAAATATTTTGAGATGGGAATATACTACTCTAAAGTCTCAACTCAAGTCCTATCCTAACTATTACGCATTGCGTAGTATTCTTTCTAAATCACGATATCGATACGGATCCATCGACTGTAGCATCGCAATGCGGGTTAGCTACGAAAGGAACAAAAAATTAACTATTGCAACTGCTGCCTTTCCTTATTTTTCCTGGCAATGAAAGACCAAACTCCACAATTCATGCCCTTGGATCTTTACTGTATGGATAGGGTGATTTTTAATGAGGCACGAGACCGCTGGAATTATATATATGACTTATGCATTCCATGTGAGGATCCAATGTTGGTTGGTCCCGGCTATTTATTGCTTTGTCTGTATTGTTGCATTTTTTTATAAAAAAAAAATGAAAATTGTATAGATTGCTTCCCATCGCATTTTCACTCCTAGGCTCCTCAGTTCGGTTGATAAGTCCTTGGAAGATTCCCGGGCCGTAGGTTTGTGTCACTGTCCACTAGCCCAGAGGCCCCCCTGCGAAGGTCACGCTCCGCATGCCAATTGCCCAATCATTTTATTGACCACCAACTCCAAAAATATATGAAAATACAGTCGCACGACCTATTATTTATGCTGTAGTTATTTTTGGATACATATTTTTACTATTTTTCACAGTTACACTGTTAATTGCAAAATTAATAGATGAAGTGATTCTCTCTCCCCTAAATATTCTCGTGAACTAACATTGAGCAATTATCGCCACATTCCGCATGATTATGGAAATGGTCAGAGAATAAATTTCCTTTGTTGGAATTTATAATTTATTACAAAAAGGGAGGAATTAATGATTTAAAGTAAAGCACTGCATCAGTGCATCGAGCCAAAGAAATAAATAAAAAAAAAAGGGCATATGAAGTGATAAAAGTTAGTAATGGATCTAATGGTATTTTAACCAAATAAAAACCATATACTACCATCTCTATCAAAAAAGGCCCACTGAACCGTTCAGCCCAGTTCGGTTAGCCCAAACTTGGCCCACGGCTACAACCAACTCTGTTTAACACCACAAAGAAATGCACGACAGCGAAACACCGAAAAGGAACGCTAAAGCAAACTCATCCCGAGAGTTTTTTCTCATTGGAATCGATTCTCAATCAATTACAGGAGAGGATGCCGAAGAAACTCGGAGTGAACAGCAAAGCCGAGGAGGCTCGCGCTCGGAAGAGTGCCACCGAAGCCGATCGCAAGGACCGAGAGGCGCAAGAGAAGGAAGACCAATACTGGCGCGAAGCCGAGGGTGCCAAGTCCCGGGCCACCAAGAAGCGGGAGGAGGAGGCGGGAAAGCGCGCGGAGACCGCGGCTCGGAAAGCGGAGGCGCGCCGATTAGCCGAGCAGGAGGAGAAGGAACTGGAAAAGAATATTAAAAAGCCTGACAAGAAGGCCAGTCGCGTGTCGGTTCCGGTGCCGAAGGTCACGGAGGCAGAGCTGCAGCGACGTAGAGAGCAGGAGCATGCCGAGAGGGAGAGAAAAGCGGAGGAGGCCAGGCGGAGGCAGAGCCGCACCGCTGCGGAGGAGGAGTATGAGAAGATGGTGTCGGTCGTGAATACTAATCGGGACGATTCGATCATCGAGGCGAGAACTGTAGAGGATGCGATTGCACAGATGACAGTTGCGGATAGCTTGCCGGTTGATAAGCATCCGGAGAAGAGGCTCAAGGCGTCGTTTAAGGTGCGCTGTGGTTTGGCGTAATGCTTTTCTCTATTTTTATTTTTTTGGCATTAGGAATTCAATTTCTGGCCGAATCGATTTATTGCATTTATAGAGAATAAGCGATATTTGCGTCTTGTTTTTTTGTTAATTCCGTGTCTGACTGTTGAAATGTTATTAGGCATTCGAAGAAGCGGAGCTGCCCAAGCTGAAAGAAGAGAAGCCCGGTCTCACTCACAATCAATACAAGGACATGATATGGAAGTTGTGGAAAAAGTCTCCGGACAATCCTCTTAATCAAGTTGTTTTCTTAACCTTGTCTTCCATGTCGTATCACTTGATCCTGAATGATGTTTGTCTGCCGTTGGATTTATTTGATCGGGCTGAATATTTACTTCTTGTTCATTTTTGTTGGATCTCATGTAATGATGATTGCATCCAATTGTTAGTATCTTTCGAGTGAATTCAGTGTGGGTTTATACATTGGTATCTGCCATCGGGTATTACTTGAAGAAGGTAGAATCATTATATGCGTGTATAACACTTTCTCCATATCTTAGCCTTGGAAATTCAGACAAAAATGATTCATGATTGCATTCATATGTGTTGCATATGCTGTCTGTGCTTCCTGTGTTCAGAGAATTTTTTGGTCACCTTCCTGTTGATTGCAAATTTGATTTACGGAATAGATTGTTTGAATCTCATCTAACTTAGTCTTACTGTTTTTTGGTATGCAGATTGCTGAGTGAGCGATGCTACATTTTCAGAGTGGAATCGGTTGGCGAATTTGTTATGCAATTTACTCGTGTGCTCACTTGGTGCACTGTGAAGTTGAAATGCAGGTTCACTAGCTTGTATGATAACTCGACAGTAACTGCAGTTTATGCTGTAACTGTGAAACTTGTCTGAATTAGTAATAGTATCTATTCGCACTCTTATCTTGGGCATATTTCTAAGAGATCCCGGTTAACAGTTTAATTCCATATTGAGCCTATTTTTCTGTGTCGACGGAGCTAAACTTAAAATGGTGTTCTCGCACCGAATGAAGGAAGGTGATTCTAGTTGTGGAACGTGGAAATGGGGTAGTCTTGAAACTGTTGTTGGATGAATGAGGTATTGTTTCGTTTTGCAGAGTTGCAAACAAAGTAGTGAATTTATTGGCAGAAAGTAAATACAAATATGTGGAACAAAGAATGTTGACCGAGAGTTGGGGTCATCTTAACGTACTACATTATGTTTTCACTACGCGCAAATTAACAGTTTGATCAGAGGGGTTTGGGCGTTCTGCCCGTGGCCCGCCCACAGAGAATGGCATTCTGTGGAATGTCATATTCGTCTCTGACTGAATGCACTGGCGAATATACCTGTAGATAAAATTGCTGACCAAGGTATTGTCTTGCCCAAAACTCGGTCCGTATGTTCCACATACCAACATTGTCCAGGGCGATGTAAATGGCAGTCCAAGCTTTGGGGTACACCTGTTAACGACAACCACCATACTCGGTCAATGATTGGCTACCTCGGCTATCAATGATGTAAAATAAAAAAAAGAAAAGAAAAGGAGAATCTCACCTGCACTGTGCAACGTGAAATGGCATCGACAAGATTGTACTGTCTGCGACTAGAGGGTGTCCACGTCCCTGCATCCATACTGCAGGAAGTAGGCGATTAGTAAGCTTCATAGTTTATTTACAGAAGCAACTAGTTTGTGCATAATGTAGTGTTGCTGCCACTGATCGGTGTTGGTAAGAATCCTCACCCGACAACCCAGAAGTTATAGCCATCAATATGCCAGGTCTGCAGTATGTCTTCTCGGTTCTGGAATACTATCTCGACGAAGGCTCTAAAATCTGCACCCATCACTGACGTCTGAAGCTGCATCCTCTTTTGGGTGGGCTCATCCGGGATGCTGCCAACCCGAAAAACGCCTGTTATGTTGAAGTAGTCAGCCAGCTTGAGGGGGGTGTCAGCCGGGACAAATGAGACACTGTTGACGGCGTATCTTTGCTTGCGATCGATTAGACCTGTTGAGCTCCGTAGCTTGATGGTTCTTGTCACATTTATTTGGCCGTAGTGGTAGGATCCCTGAGGGTTTGGTCTTGGTCCACTCGCTGTAAGGTTTGTTCTGGAATTAATGCAACAAATCAAACATATGCTTAATTTAGCAAAAGTCAATTGAGAATGATAGAAATGCTTATCATAAGAGTTGAACAGTTTACCTTATTGAACGGGCCTGATAAAGAGACCAGCTAGCCTCGGTGGGGCCAGCAGGAATTGGACCAGAAACTCGTTTACGGGAGTTACGGTAGTGTAGTATGGCTGTTGAGGTGAGGGGGTTGGATGCAAAACAAGTGGATACAGCAATATGGTAGTCTTGGGGGGGCTGATCAGCCGTGACCAACACGGAATAGGACTGACCCAGGTGGACGTCCAATGAGGAATAAGTGGTCTGGAGAGTGTGGGTACCCTCAACTTCAACCAGCTTCATCCGGTGGCCTTGAATGCGGAAATTGAGAGAATGTTGAAGGCCCACATTTGATATCCTAAGCCTATAAGTCTTTCCTGGAATATGAGAACCCGGCCCAGGATTCAGCATATAAAACATCGATCGGGCATGATTGTGATTTCAAATTTGTACGTACTATACTATATATTACCTTGTTCAAATGTAAATACTGTGCCACTGGGCCCGCGACCGTTGATCAAAATGCCGTCTGGGACAAGGAGTCTGTGCCCACGGTCCAAAACAATCTTCAGTATCTGAAAACATGACCAAACTATCTTCAAAATGCCCGGAGTTAAAGACGGTAAAAGTAAGACGGTAATTGCTTGGATTACGGACACTGTTTTCCCTTAAAAGTACCCCACCTGGTGATTTGTCTTGTACCAGTCTCCAATAAGAACAGTGAAATCATCAGCAGGTTCAGGGAAGGGGACAGGAATCAAGGGCCTGCTTAAGATCCTGATGCCTCCAAAGCCACCCGCTGCCTTGTGGAAGGCCAGGGAAGGATAGTAGTAAAAACTTCCGATTTGATCCTTCATGTGTAATTTGTAGGTAAAGTTCTTGCCCGGAGGGATTGGACATGTGGTTCCGTAGACTCCATCTTGGAATGAATTTTTCCTCTGTTGAACGCCATTCCTGGTTGACTTTCCAGATTTAGTCCCAACTCGTTAAGCAGTGCTCGGGAAGGAAGCACAGATACTACTTTAAACCACATTCAATCATGCTAATGCATTATGTTTAGACGTCTCTCCTTCATCCTTTCTCACAAATAGCCTCGTGACGGTGACTAATAAATACAAGTGGTTTAAATAAATGCTTTGAAAGTTGAAGGTCTTTCTAGTTTCACGTGTTGAGATCTGAAAACAGAAAAAAGTGTTCTGCTTTCACAATTAGTTATTTATTTATTAGTACAGCTGTTTTGTCTCTATATTTTCCTCTTTAATTTTCCATAAATTTAAAAAGAAGACAATAATACACGGATTTAGTCAATTTTGTTTCATAGTCTCTGGCTTAATTACATTCTTTTTTGGGAGGAACACAAATGGAATAGGCATCCAAACTTTTCCAACACATGTCATCACCGTGACATCAATCTAATCTCAAGTAGGAATACCTCACTATCTCCGTATCTGCTATATGTGACAAGCCATGTTTTTCACGACAGGAAATGCGCATATTGATAAACAAATGCAGCACTCGATGAACCAGACAACAACTAGCTATTAGCTAG
Source organism: Passiflora organensis (assembly GCA_019739055.1). NCBI lineage: Eukaryota > Viridiplantae > Streptophyta > Magnoliopsida > Malpighiales > Passifloraceae > Passiflora > Passiflora organensis. The sequence continues at coordinate 6,161,918 of JAEPBF010000269.1, forward strand.
ATTGGCAAAACGTGTGAAATCCAAAACTTGCATCAGCAACTGAATTATCATCCAGTAAACTTTTTACCATGTATTATAGATTACTAATTATGTACTGTTGTATTGAAAATATTGAAGGAATTGAAAGCAAGAAGAGAAGTCTCACCAAGAAATGAGAAATGGCTCCGGCAAGTTGTTATGTACGTTAATGATGACATTGTCATTGGTAACAGCATGGATATCCGGCCCCGGAAACTGTCCATTAATGAGAATTCCCTGCGACGGAGAAGAAATGTCATATATACATGCACGTACGCACGAATTACCGCAGCAAAAAGAAAGTCGTCATACATATATAGATGGCATCAACATTCCAAAGGCAAAGCCCGCATGTATATACATACATACCTGTTGCTTTACTCCTAGTGGATAAATGGAACCGTAGGTCACATTCCAGTCGAGGAACAAGTACGGATCCTCAGCAACGACAGAGAGCAAAGCAGAACATATAAGCACACACTGAAGTAGGCGTCCGCGTATGAGAGCACCCATGAACATGTCTTTGATGAGAGGAGAGAATGCAAACCAATGAAGTGACGTACGTTTTCAGTTGAAGGGGAAGTATGTAAAATGTCTTGACTCACAGAGGGTCGGGTGGGCAGAGAGAACCTCAAATATGGTTAATGCTGGCTTGTACTTGTAGTCTGACAGGTGGAGATGATGTGCATATTTATAGTAGTGGATCCGAGAAACAATAGCCCGATGGAAGTACGTACATAAAATACAAAAGAAGCAGACAACAAATAAAAAAATGTCAAGCAACAAGAAGAAGATTTGGGGAGATAAATAATAAATGGTCATAAAATTACATGCAAGAAACACTCGTAAGCGTGTGTTGGTTGGGGACGGGTGTCATGTACATTTAGTGGGCGATGAGAAAGGCGGGTAGGTTCCTCCCAAATATTCTATGTACTCTACATGATCATAAAAACCGTTGGAGAATTATAAATAAAATAGGAAAACAGCTTCTTACGGTGTGGGATGTTAAAAGTAAAAATTACATAATATAATGAAGTTGCGTTTTTTCATTTGAGAGCGACAGGCGCATTCCGCATTCGTTCCTATGGTGGTGGGGTAATTAATTAAGGGGTTATATTAGGTGGCATAAATTGCGGGCAACCGCAGTGCAGTGCGTAGGATATGTATTGCTTTCGCAAGCTACTCTGGAAGATGGTGTAATCCCCGTGATAAATGACGTGACACACGGAGTTTCCATGTGGTCATTGGCTAGAAATTAAGAGCAGGACAGCTTACTTTTGATTTAGACGTGGAACTTGGAAACTATCGGCTTCTACTGGGCATCGATCGATCATTCTTTACGCTGTGTTTTCCTGTTGACAGCAGTGATTTGACTTGTCTTAAGAATGACAGATAGTTAAAAGCTGGACAATGGGTATGAAATGTTGCTGGAAGCCTGGAACTCTGTTTCAAAGTCCACGTCAAAGATTAACGCGGAATCTCTATAGTTTGCTTGGTTCACTTGACAAGTAAGGGGAAATGATACGATAATATTGTTTTAAGAAAAATGAAATCATGACTATTTAAGACTACCACCAAGTACTGTTTCCGATATTCTGATATGGCCCATTCCAGTGTTATCCAACAAGGGAGGGGAGGGAGCAAGGGGTGGTTGGGGTCCGGATCTCTCAACTTTTGAATGGGCTCGGTGAATAACACTGAAATCAAATCATTACAAACTTGGTCCAGCCCCACCATTCAGCCCAGAAATGCGTAAACACAACCTCTACTCACCCTACGCAATCGAAACCAACCTGAGCACGATGCTGGACCTCAGGTTTTGATCGCACATTTTCCAGCCTTCCACAAAATTTGAGGCTATTTTCTGGACAAAAAACGCAGGAACCGCGAGAAATCAATTATTGTCATTTGTCAAGCCCATAACAAGGTATAGCGAATGGATGTGATTTCTTATCCTCTATCTCTTCCCTCTTCAGTAGATTTCAGATTACAAACAGCCCCACCAATGACAGGTCAGTTCCATTTCTCACACACCATTGCCACTCCGCCATTCCGCCAAACTTCAGAGGCTCAGAGCAAACACAAACTTAACTTCATCTTTAACCCCCACTGTTATGGACTCCCTCTTCGCTAGCCAATCTCTGTGTCGCCTCGAACTCTCTCCTAAACTCCCATCAATAACTTCACCTTTCCTTCCTCACCGGCCAACGCTGCACCTCAAACCAAACTACAATAACAAGCTCAGGTACTTCAAACTCTTTGCCGTCCAAGACCAAGAAACACAACAAACGCTTCAGGAAAAACGCATAGACAGCAACGACACCAATGTTCAAGAAGATGAGTCTTATGGCGAAGTCAATAGGATCATTGGTAGCAGAGCGCTCGCGGATAGCACCGGCATGGAGTACTTGATTGAATGGAAAGACGGACACACCCCTTCTTGGGTCTCATCGGATTACGTAGCCGGAGACGTTGTGGCGGAGTATGAAACCCCATGGTGGACCGCAGCGAAAAAAGCTGACCACTCGGCTCTCAGCAAGCTCCTAGCCGACGATGACGGGCGAGACGTGGACGCTGTGGACAGTGGGGGACGCACGGCTTTGCTTTTCGTGGCCGGGCTCGGCTCCGAGCCGTGTGTGAAGCTACTGGCCGAAGCCGGAGCCGATTTGAATCACAGGGACAATAGCGGTGGCCTGACGGCTCTTCACATGGCCGCAGGGTATGTGAGGCCAGGTGTGGTGAAGTTATTGGCTGAGCTTGGGGCGGACGTGGAGGTGGAAGACGACAGGGGTCTAACGGCGTTAGATTTGGCGAAGGAGATTCTGAAAGGGACCCCGAAAGGGAATCCCATGCAGTTTGGCAGAAGACTGGGGTTGGAACAGGTGGTAAAGACACTGGAGGAGCAAGTGTTCGAATATGCTGAGGTGCAGGAGATATTGGAGAAGAGAGGGAAAGGTGATAAAACGGAGTATTTGGTGAAATGGAAAGACGGTGCCGATAACGAGTGGGTGAAAGGAGGGTTGATCGGAGAGGATTTGGTGAGAGATTTCGAGGCGGGGCTAGAATATGGTGTGGCAGAAGGGGTTATAGAGAAGAGGGTTGGTGATGATGGGAAGAGGGAATTTCTGGTGAAATGGACGGACATTGATGAGGCCACGTGGGAGCCGGAGGAGAATGTTGATCCTGATTTGATAAAGGAGTTTGAGGCAGGGCAACAGGTGAATGGAGTTGAGAATGCAGAGGTCCAATCCCAATCAGCGAATGGTGTGGCTGGAAAGGAGGACCTCCGGCTTGGCAGCGATGATACGCAATCAACTCTTGCCTCATAGATACGCACACTCCTTGTTTCAGGATTGTAATTACCAATTTGTTGAGGTTGTTATTCTCGGTATTTCTTAGCCTCTTAACAATTGTATGATTGGATTTTGGGATTTTGGGATTTATTATTTGGAAATTAGGAGCCCGTCCATAACTATGCTTTTAATACAGAATAATTTTGTGACCATAATCATCGAAAGTCGAAAAATGGATATCCCAAAATACTTTTTGTATTCAAAATCTCCTGTTTTTACATAACGGAAGCCAAGGAAGCACTCCCATTTCAGATGGGCGTAGAAAAACATGAACAGAATAGCTTGTGATGATATATTATAGACGGGATTTGAATTAAATTAGGACGTTTGGATTCGAATCATGAAAAGTTTCCCCAATAAAAAAGATTTGTCGTATAAAATCGATATATACATACCAATTTAAAGTGTGTGCGTCGTCGTCTGAAATGTGTGCTATAATGGTAATTGTCCAATGGTCATGGCCCTCTTTATTACTTACTATTAGTCATTGCAGAAAAGTGAGATAGAACCTCAAAGTCAGCCGATTTTCAATACCGTGTCAGTATATACGATAAGAGTATATCATCATAATTCCATAAACATTTACTCGCTCTCGTGTTTCAAAGCAAAACCATCTGATAAATCCCTCTCCTCCAGCTTTTATCTGTCAGGTCTTCTGCATTGCCTTATCTGCACATCCCTCCCTCTCTTGCCATGATTTATTGGTTGCATTTCCCATCCCCAAGTAAAGGAAACTCAGTCCCTCTTTCACACTAATTAACTTTTACTGAATAAACTCTCCGCAAAAATGCACGCTAAGACTGATTCGGAGGGGACGAGCCTTGACGCCTCCTGGCCGCCTCGGTCGCCTCGGAGGCCAGTATACTACGTGCAGAGCCCATCAAACCACGACGTGGAGAAGATGTCATACGGGTCGAGCCCAATGGGGTCGCCACCCCACCACTACTACCACTGCTCACCCATTCACCACTCTCGCGAGTCCTCCACCTCCAGGTTCTCTGCCTCTCTCAAGAACCCCAGGAGCCTCACTACCTGGAAGCATGTCAGGGTCAACCATCAAGATGACGACGAAGATGAAGACGAGGCTGCTGCCACTTCCAAGGGTTCTGTTCGTGACTTCAGAATGTACCTTTGTGGACTCTTGATTTTTGTTGCACTGTTCACCGCCTTTTGTTTGATCTTATGGGGTGCAAGCAAGTCTTACAAGCCTGATATCATCGTTAAGGTACGTTTCGTTCCGTGTGAATTTCGATTCCGGGTTGGCTCTGTGGATCTTTCCTCTAATGCCATTTGTAAACTAAGTTCTTCTTTTTCTAAAATTTTTTCACCTGGTCTTGGGGAGACTCAATGGCTATACGAATCGAGTCAATGACTCGGTTTCTTTGGTGTCATTAGGGGACGGAACATTTCGCGATCATTACAGTGTCTTGGGGTTATAAATGTGAGTTGGGATAAAGGGATTTGACTAGAGTTTCTTTCCGGTTATGCGACCACCGAGCTTTAGCCTTTAATTACGCTTATTCTGTAGTGTACTGGTAATAAAGTGATAGGAATTTGTGTTGGCGTGTTTGTCTTTAACCAGAGCATGGTGTTCGAGACCTTTAACATACAGGCGGGGAGCGATGACTCGGGAGTCCCGACGGATATGCTATCGTTGAATTCTACGGTCAAGATTCATTACAGAAACCCCGCCACGTTCTTTGCCGTCCATGTGACCTCAACCCCGCTGGAGATATTCTATTATCAACTCAAACTCGCCTCCGGCCAGGTAAAAAGCACTGCTCCCTTTAAGCTACTGCAAAGTCAATTATATCCTTCTTTGTCCTCATTTGCGGCAATGGTCCAGATTGTCAGGGTGAAACTTAACTGGTCAGTTGTAGGTCATTAACTGGGGTCCAGAACTGACACGTACAAGTCATGAACTGGGGTAGGGTCCAAAAAATATAATAATATGGTTAGAATTTTTGAGATTTGAAGATAAGCTTTCTGAAAAGTACATTTTGGCTTGGAATAATGTGCTATTATGGCGTGGGCATACTAAAACAATGGTAAGGAGGAAGTGTTTGAATGCTATTGGCATGCCTGTCGGCCTATCTGCATTCCAAAGCCCGTAAAGGAGGCTGTACTACTAAGAAAATCTGTCCATTTGTTGGCAAGTAATGAGTATCTGTGGAAACAGCCACTTTGGATTGGTTTGTTTATCATTGTTGGCTGTTGGCCCATATTATACCCGTTTCGAGAGCTGCGTCGAGGATATCATTGCCCCAGGATTTTTGCCTCTGGCTCGGTAGTATCTCTACAATTTGCTACTCCTGTCCCCGAGGGATCCACCTGTTGCTGTTTTGAGCCTCCTGGGATTCTGTTTGTAGTAATCGTAGTTGAATAATCCATTCCAGCACCTGGGACAAACATACATTTTTTGTTTGAGCAAATTAAGTTACCCTGTGGAAGCTATAGCTCTGCGGCTAAAATGTTTCAAACTAGTGGACAAGACTTTTCATTGCCAAATATTTAGATTTTGTTGATGCACAATCTGACTTATGATTAGCTGTAATCTGTTATTGCTCATGGATGAATGCATCAGATGAAGAAGTTTTCTCAATCGAGGAAGAGCCGGAGGACAGTGGTGACCGTGGTGCAAGGCCACCAAGTCCCTCTCTATGGTGGGGTGCCGATACTTGCCAACGCTAAACATCACGTTAACAAAATAACAGTGCCACTGAACTTGACATTTGTGCTGAGATCGAGGGCCTACATTTTGGGACGATTAGTGAAATCCAAATTTTACAGGCATGTCAGATGCACTGTTACCCTTACTGGCAATCATCTTGGCAAGCCCCATAATTTGACAAAGGCATGCGTTTATCGCTAGACTGATCTTCGAAGATATCGGCCTGGGAATACATGTACTTTGGAGCGTCTCACATGGAAAATTTGATCCACTCACTTCTGTATGCTGTTCTCCAACTACGTTACCCGCAGATGAAAATTGATTGTATTCAAAGTTTTGTGTCCAACTGCCAAAAGAATGGTTGGTTCAGAATTGATTTATATTTCTTTTATCAGATTCACTAGTTTGTATCTATCGTGACACATCAGAACTATCTTTAGGCTTGTTTTACATCCCCCCTTTATCCACGGAAACGCTGCTGTTGGTTTGATTGTTGCTATAGAATTTAAACCTAGTTATGGTTTTAAGTTGATGATAGATGGAGTCAACTTCATCAACAGCGAGCTCTGCATCTTCCAAAATAAGTGCAGGAAAGACACTGATTTAGTCCCTGTTTTTTCCAAATTCGTATCTTCTACCAAGTTTCGTTGGAGGGAGGACAGTGATGAACTGAAATATCAAAAGAATTTTAGCGATATTATCTGCCGATTTTAGCAAGTTTGCAAGGGCTCTACTGGCGTCTCTTTGGGTCAAGACGGAAAACTTGGCCTGTACGGCCGCAATAATCAACAGTTGCTACTTTTCCAGAATACTGATGTGATCTCACTCGGAGACCATGAATTCTGTAGGGCCAAAGGAGCAGATTCACGTGTTGGGTGCAGTTTTTATCCACCACTTTTCTTAAAATAAAAGATGTTTGCATCTGTCAGTCCGAAAAAGCAAATGCAATATATCATTCTTTTTATTTTTTAATTCGTAAACTACTACACGTATCTGTCATTTATCAAGGCCTGAAGAAATTGGCATTCAAGCCATTGGTAGCGAGGCTCCATATTGCTGCCCCTACTAATAGAATACTCAAGACTATGCCTGTGCAGCCAAGCCCAATATTAAGCCACCACTTGACCCCATAACCACCGGGACGGCGTTCCCTGATGATAATCCACATTAAACATGGATAAGCAAATGTGAGAGGCAAAGTAATACCCCCCATTAAAGCACCCAGCCTTGGCAAAAAGGGAAAAGTCACGGCTAAAAAGAATGCCAGCCCTCCAAACAATACACGGAAGCCGGTGCGAACCCACAGGGGGCATTTCTTCTTCTTCATACCGGTGTACCTTAGCTCCAGGTTGTCGAAAACAGGCATGGCATAGATTTGGAATGAACAGAGGTAGTCTATGACTGCTAGCAAATAGATAAGGCCCTTGACAATTCTGGAAGTTCCTGGTCCGTGGAATAGGGAAAATGCATTCAACATTCCTCCACTATAAGAAATCTGCAGAGAGTTGTAGGAATTTGTAAGCGTGTGCAAAGACTTCCTCCATAAAATTACTGAGTGTTGACGTTTTACCTTGCTTCCATATTCCCAGAATCCTGCTATTGCTAGAGGAAACAAACACATGGCAGTGATTGGACACGATATGAACACCGCTTTCCTCATCAACCTTTTCGATGGACTTTTGGAACTTGAAGGCAACGTTCCCTGCAAAAGAAGGCCTGTTGGGCTTAATCTCCAACTATGCAAAACAGAATGGCAATGAGAGAAGAAAGACGTGCCCGATAGTAAGAGGCCCACTTGCTGGCTAAGTTTTTGTAACACTAAATAAAAAATAGAATGCGAGTAAGAGGGCTTTCTTGCCTGGATTTCGAGCACGAGATTGTGCCCCCTAAATGCAAGAACAATTATTCCAATTGCATTCAAGACATCAAACATTCCGGCTGGGCCCGATTCCAGCATAAACGAGTCTTTGGATACGCCCCTACTTGTGACCTTAGAGATTGGCAGCACCCAGATCAGAGTGCAGTAGCCAACAGCAGTCATCGCACCAATAAATGACACCAAAGCTATGGAATTCAGGTTAGGTCGTTGAGCCAACAATACAGCAATGCACGTGAAGACCAAGCACCACTCCATCCCGTTTAGTGTCTCGCCATCGCATGTGTGCCCGTTGGCACAAATAATTTGGAAGAAAGTCTTCATGGTTTCGCCCCCTTTGATAATCAGCACCACACATGTGCCCCCTGATAGGTACATAACTGGAAATATGACAAGCAACTTCCCAAGCGTTGGACCTGTGGATAAATGGATACAGTTTGAATAAATGTGTAAAATGGATGAACAGTCGAGCATATATATATATATATATACATGCATGCTTGTGGCCATATATAAGGAATCTCCAGGTACCCACCGAAGGCAGATATTGCAAGTTGTAGATATCTACTGTAGCGAGCTCCGTGAGCTGATTCATGAAGATGAACAAGAAGCAATTTGGTGTATAGTTGCCATGCAAAAGCTACGGACAAGCATATGATTCCCCATGCCCTGAAACCAACCAAAAGAAATTTGAGATAATAATCGCAATTCGTTATTCGGAACAAGTGTTCCTGTATGTAAAGCCAGATATCGTTCAATTAGATGAGTGTTGAGGGATGGGGTTTGGTTTACGAATTTAGGCACTTGATCCAAACGAAGCAGAAGAGGGAACAAGAGTTATCCATTACTAATTATAGTGTACTTATGTGCAACAAAAATAGCGAAAGCGTACTTAATTTACCATCCAAGCGTAGTAAATGCTACGGGAAGCAAAAGCGCTTGAGCTCCAATTCCAGACGACAAAGAATGGAACAATGCAGTGGCTGCGTTGCCATTTCTTGATTCCGTAATGGGAAGCCAAGCTTCTTGCGGGGACATTTCAACGTCATTTGGTGAACAGTCTAGCATGCCTGGCTCTCTCCTACTCACACTCACATGGCTTACCCGAATGGTGATGTCCTGCTGAGACTCGGGGATTTTCACCTCCTCATCGGCTTGGTTATGGAGAGGCGGCTGTTGGTCACCGGAATATATTCGGGCAATGTTTCCCATAGCTTCGTTGCTTTCTTAAACTTGCACACTTTGGGAGATACGTAGAAAGATTTGCAATTAATTTATATGGAAGACAGGAAAACTTTGCTTGGGCAACTAATAAGTCCAATAAGCGTTGGCCCAATATGTAGTGGCATCTTTGGAAAAAACAAATAACACTCATCAACGACCCCACGAGAGCCACGACGAGAGTGATCATCACTAGGTACTAGCTACCTATTGAAGCAACTAAAAGAAATGTGACGATATTTCAGTGACATCAGTAGGATGATGCCTACATTGGGGAAAATTAAGTAACTTATGACTTTTCCGATTCGGATTCGCACTGTCCATAAATTAGAATGTACGTTACAGATGTACAATACGGGTAGAGATTAAGAAATATTCCCAAGTATATTATAGTAAGTATTTATATCATACGATATGTTGCGAGGATTGTGAGTGTGTACGTGTTGAATGTCAGATCACATAATTGATTTACATGAATGTAAAATGTGTCAGGATCACCATTTTTTTAAAAAAAAATATATCTTAATTATATATTACCTCATTTAAACCCACAGTTTAATCCTTACATACATAAAACCATCCCAGTATTTATGGAGGTGGGATTGGGATCTCTAAAAAATAAGAAAAATACTTGTAATATTGTTAGACACACAAGTAAGGGTTGGCAAAGTCGTACGCATTTGGTCAGGTAAGAAACTAATGGTGAGCGACTGAAATGACCACTGATCTGATTGGATAGAATAACCTCCCCGCATGACATTGGCGAATGCAGCTGGACTTTCATAAATGATAAATCGACTTTGCGACTTCTGAGAGGGTCTATTTTGATGTCTTGTGCAAGTGTAAAAAGCAATTGATACCATTTGCAGAAGACAAGACCTATATAGCACCACGGCATTATGGGGCATTTTTATTATTTTTGACAAAAAGACCAAGATCATTATGGCATTATGGTAGTAGGCCAGTAGGCGTTTTGGTCTTGGCGTGTAAATCATAGGAGACATTTATTTCATTCATCAATTATTTCTTTATAAAATAAGTTTTTGTAAATTTTAAATATATATAATGTCCATATAAGTTGATAATGGATTTTTTTTTACTGATAGATAACTCAATGGATACGGCAGAGATACTACTTATTAAGGGTATATACATATAAAATGCATTTTAAGAATTGACATAAACATGAAATGATTAGACCCAATCCCACTCATGCCTCATCCTCCCTCGTTCCCATTCATATAAGTTTTGGAGCATTAGATAGTGGAAACCCAACGTTGAATGAAAAGACGCGCATAAGATTGGGTCCCCAAAAGGGCCGACAATTCCTGAGACCAGCCCAACAAGGTAGATTGCTTTCTACCAGTACTACCCTCGTAGATGCGCACTGTAAGCTGCTTTGCTTTCTCCAAAATATCAAGTACCACATTAATTTGTGTGTGCATCTGTGGTTTTTTCTTTTCATTTTCTTATAAATTATTTTCCAACTCACAACATTCTTTTTAAGAGATAACAAGTGACCAAATCTGATCCCTCTATTTGCATGAAAAACGTGGTCTGGGTTTGTTTGAGATTACGAGTGGGAGAAGCCATTATTAAAGCCAAGGGTAATTTGAAATTATTAAATTTATAATCATCAAACAAACGAAAAATCATAAGAAATGCTCTAGCAAAGTATAATAGACTAGCTTCTCGATCTAGCTTTTTACAAAATCGATATGGCTATTTACAAAATCTGAGATCCATTCAGACACTACATAGTAACTGCTGACAAGGTTGTTCAGGATGGAGGTATAACGATGAACATCGCCCACCGGAAATGGAAATTATCAAGGCTTTCTCCATCTCCGTATCAACCCGCCGTTTGATCAGAGAAATAACATACTCAATGAAGGCCGCGTCGCAAGGTACTGTAATCGGCCCATTGCTAGGAAGGCCAAACTCTTCCTCAGACATTACCAAGAGTTGTCTGATAATTTGATTACTAAGATACGCTAGAGGCAACTTAAAACGCTTTTGATCTGCTGTATAGAAAACAAAATGACCCTTTTCAACGTTTGGTGACATGCCGTTGCTTCTTTTTGTATTTGCAGCTGTAGGGCTCATTGGTAATGAAATCTGCTTCCTCTTTAAGGCAGCAAGTCTCTGCCACTTCCTAGCAATGTTGAGGAGTTTCATGGGATTGATCATGGTGTTTTGATGAACTTTAGAGATCAAAGGCTTTGAAAACTGGAATTGGAATTTTGAGTTGAGTTGAAGGCAAGGGAAGTAGGGGGATTATATATACATATTCAACCCACGAACATCTTCTTGTTGCATGTTCCATGAGTTGGGGACTAGTGGGTGAAGAATCATGTGAAGAGCAGCGATGGGCAAGGTATGTAAAAGGGAACACGCTTGGTCCAATTGGATGCAACACAATTTTGGTCAAGTAGTCCACTGGCAGATGGGCCCTAAACCCGGGGTTCATAAAACCTCGATTACCTAAGAACCACTAGTGGTTATCACGGGAGACTGACCAAGTAGGGCGAATCAATGTTTGTGACGTTGACATAAGCGCAACAACCATTTAATGAGTAGGTAGTTGATTCAGAAATTTGAAGCAAGTGTATGATTGGATCGGTAGAATTTTTTTTATGTGCTAAGCAAATTATGCCGTCCCATGTGTTCCGCAATAGGAGATATAAACCATGTGAAATATGTGGTTCACAATTGCGTCCTCTTTAATTAGAGTGTGTGTGATGTTCCCTGATTGGCATTCTGCACCACGATCGGCACCCTCGCTTGTTAAATCTCTATTGCAGGGCCCAAGGCTTATCGGCTTTGTGGGTTTGTCGTATGGTCTCAATGTGCTCAAGGATTGGAAAAAAATGGACTAGTGTTCTTTCTTTTGCTTTTAAACAAATTAATGTCATCTACACTTTCATTCTACCATGTATTTTTAATACATGCAAGTGCCACACTGAACTAGGGGGGCAAAAAACATGAAAGAAACACACACACAAGGATAAAACTGCAAAAAAAAGACACTTGTTCCTGACTAATTAATGTGGCGTCCCTTTTGGTTTGAAGAACTTAGCTTGGATTCCAGCATGCATGATAACCCAAATGCCGGCAACAATGAGAGCCACAGTTAGGAGCATACCGGCAAGTCCTAGAATCCAATTAAGGAACCAGGTGGGGCCAAATTTCTTTGGTTTCTTAAGCTTGAGCCACATGAAACAAGGATAGGCTAATGTCACCGGTAATGATATTCCTCCGAGCAGACCGCTAACGCTTCCCAAGAAGGGGATTGCCACCGCCAGAAAAAAGGACGTAGATCCAAACAATGATCTAACAATAATCCGAAGCCACCAAGGACAGGGTTTCTTCGTCCTCCTAACGATTCGGTGCTCCAACTCATCAAATATTGGCATGGCATAAATTTGATAAGAGGTGAGAGAGCTAATTATGACCAGCAAACTAGTGAGTCCTTGGACAAACTGTGAAATGTCTTTCCCATGGAAACCACGGAAGGCTGCTAGCATGCCCCCTTTTGGGATCTGCAAGTCAGGAGTTTGCAATACTGTAGCTATTAATTCGTTCCTTTCTACCTACAGTTACAAATATGCATGCTTAATAGATATATATATATATATATATATATAAATAATACCTTTTGACCGTATGCCCAGTATCCTCCAATTGAAATGGGGAATAGGCACATTGCAACTACCGTATATGCCAACTTGACACCCTTCCACATTGGCACGCGTGATGGATGCTTCTCACTAGAAGGCATGCTGCCCTGCAAAGCAAACCTAAGTTATATATGTATAATATTGTATGCCACAACTTAACTTAATCACTCAATTCAACATCTTAATTTGTCTATGCATCTTCACAAGCGTTTTATAATTGCAACAGTCATCACAATTAAGTTAAATAGCAAATCATGGTTGATCGATGATAGCATGTGAAGCTTAAGTGATCAATATGTCATATTCAGATTTGTTTAAGGTGACGATATCATATGGATGGCTCCGTGACCTTTAAACGGGATTTTTTTAAAAAAACAATAAAAGATGTATCAATTGATCAATTCAAATGTAAATCGAATCGTAGTAGGTTGAAGCGTATTAATTTGGAATCCAAAGACAAAAATAGAAAAAGAAAAGAAAAGAAAAGGTTATAGTCTAAATCCCTCCTATCCTTTTTAAAATAGCTGACAACCACTCTAACATATCGCCTATGGCCGGCCTAGTCATCTTTATTCACATAGACAAGCAACAAGGACTTGTTAATTAACACCACTTGTTACGTCTATTTTTCTTTTGTCTTTCTTTGCTTGCATAGAATATATATTCAGGCCTAGACAAATGCAAGCCACAGTTTTTAAATTATATTGCGTCATATACGTATATATCGGGCTATTAATTAATATTTATTGTTGCCTTACCTGTATCTCAAGTATGAGGTTGTGACCTCTGAAAGCAAAAGCTATAATCCCAATTGCATTCAGCAGATCAAAAACGTTGTTTACTGTCTTGTCTTCACGACGTGGATTGTATGATACGCCCGGGATCGTGCCCTTGGCAACTGACACAATCCATATAATTGAACAGTAGCCGACTGCTGTAATGGCTCCCACCAGGGATACACCGGCAATGGAGTTCAAATTTGGCAGCTGAGATAAGAGAACCGCTGCGCAGGAAAACACCAAGTACCACTCCGCAGGAGTTAGTGACTTCACGGTGCATGGATCACCACAGGCAGAGTAGAAGAATATCTGTGACGTGGATCCGCCAAGGATGATTAGAGCAGCGCATGTGCCTTTTGACAGATAAAGAAGTGGAACTACGACTAACCACTTTGATAACTTGTAACCTGAAATATATGTTATTCAACGCATGTCAATAACATATTTTGTTTGTGTTTCTTCATATATAAGAATATATATAAAGGACTGATTAAAGTTCTGACTTCAAATTTAAACAAAATGTCAAGATATTAATAGATACAAGGGAGGGATATATATGATGGAGCCAGGCTGCAGGCATATGTAAAAGAAAATAAAGATAAGGTTAACCAGCGATCTGACATGCACAAGCAGTAGCTATAATTAATTAATTACCAAAACTTGCATCTGCAAGATGCAGGTATCTGCTGTAACGGACTCCGGTTTCATGAGATTCATGGAGTTGCACCAGTAGATAAAGGGTATAGAGCTGCCATATGAATCCCACAGTCAGCAGTATCACTCCCCATGTCCTGCAGTTATATAACAAGTAAAAATTAAAAGGATCACGAATTTACCAGCAATTTGTACCAACTATCGACTTGGATGGTATCAATTAATGATCAAAACAAAAATTTACGTTGCAGCTTAATAATTAATTAGTACATATCGATCTTAATGAAATTAAGTAGGTTGTACTTTTCATACCATCCAAGAAAGACGAAAGAAATAGGGAGCACAAGCGCCTGAATTCCAACTCCTGAGCAAAGACAATGAAAGGCAGCGTAGTACGCATTTCCTTTCCGGGACTGGGTGATGGGAAGCCAAGCATCGTGCTCGTTGAGCGCAGTAAGCTTGAGAGCTTTCCTGATGGGGCTTCCAATAGGTGTAATGAAACGGGGTGTTAAACTTTTTGGGGTCCGGTTTTTGGGGGTTTTGATGGTGTTTTCTGGTTGTATGTCATCAGCAGAAAAGAGTAACGGTGATCGAGTCAACGAAGGAGAAGGTTGAAACTGCGGGGGAGGAGCAGAGATTGGAGACACTGCAGGCGGTGTCCCTGAAACTGAGCTTGAATTACTTTCTTCGCCCATCCTTAATTTTTGTTGTGTCCTTCCGTTTTATTCTCTGGATTGGGGCTGGATCGTCGTCGTTGGCCGATAGCTCCATCACATTTGAAGTTAAATAGGATATATATATAGAAGGTACAATTAAGAAGTAAAAATATTACATTAGTTGGTAATACAGCTAGCTAGACCAGGTTATGGTCTATAAATTAAACCGGATGCAAAAAAAACAATTGACCGTACCGGGCGAAGACGAATAAAAAAAAGAAAAGTCAACCACAAATCGTTGATCCTAAATCGTTCTCGATTATTTTATAACCGCCGGTCAAGAAAACTTACCAGACTAAGTATTGTATAGTATTGTAACAGTTCTTAATTTGACCAAGGGAAAGAGTTGTTAGCAGGAGAAAAGCCATTAACTAGTACGGTGGGCTCTGTCTGGGTCAGGTTCTCAGAAATCTGATGTGTTATGTACGAATCACAGAGGATCTTAATTAACTATGTTAGTTGCAGAACCCTGGCCGAACAAGTTTTACAAAGTCATAACATCAGTTTCTTTCGTTTCTTGTAAGGGCTTCGCAGTACATGCCAGCATGGCTAACTAAGACGGAGGAGGAGGAGGAGGAGGAGGTCAATCTTTTCACTATTTTTGACAGACCAAGTTGTTTGGGTGAAAAGGAAAAGTCTCCAACTAAAGATGAGCGCTTGTTGGATTTGATGAAAAAATAAATATTATTAATGATTTGAAGAATTCATATTAAGATGAAGTGTGATTAGTGATTAGTGAGTAGACACTAGAGAGGCTTGAAGTAGTTTGAAAAGCAATGATGATGGCAGCATATTCCCAAGGAATATATGATATTAAAGTATGTATTTTGGTGAGGTTAATTAACAGTGATGGAACTGGAAACGTATAAACATTACGGAATTGCCGGCGAATTAATTACGTTCTCACCCTGTAGGCTGTAATAGATTGACTTGTACTTAACCAAACCAAATGGTTATCCAAAGCCATTGCTTTCAGAATATAATAAAATGATCATAAACAATTTGCAACGTTACACACGGCACCCTTATCCAATTCTTTTTCATTTTTTACCACCTTTGAGCAAGTCTTGGGCTAGCTAATTTGGCGATTGTAGTACTAACGAATTTCCTTTTATGTCAAGAAACCCAACCCGGGAAATCATTGCATGTTCACTACAACTTTACATGTTTCAATCTTAATGGGCACCGGGAGACAAAGCCTGTATTGTATTGTGGGCTCAACTTAAGTGACCATCCCCTTGACAAGTTTTTCCACAGCCTGCTGTTTCTCACCAAACCAAAAGTCCCCAATTCTCTTGGGCCCCAGCCCTGATGGCCCTTTTAGGTTTAGAGACAGAAAAAACATTTCTATATGGAACGTGGAGTTGTTAGCAACCTCAAGTAAAAGAGGGCCTTATCTTGTTTGTTTTGAGACCAACGTATAAATCCACCATTTCAAAATCGGAGCAAAGTGTTGTTTACTCACTCCATTACCATTTTAGCAGAGAGAGAGATAGTGTGCCCGCATCATGGGAGGCCTGAAACTGCTGCAACCGCATCCTCTCCCCAGCATCCATGCCGGGAAACCTCGCATTATCCCGTTTCCCGCTTCTTCAACCTCATTCCTCAGACCAGCCTCCACAATTCAACCGATATTCAGCTCTGCCCTCTCCTATGGTGGAGCTACTTTTTTTCTTTTTTTTTTGCTTTTAACTTTTTTTAATGTCTATTTTCATGTATCATGCGGGAGACGGATCCAATAACCGTAGCTTTTGGAGCTTTGAATTTCAGCTGTTTAACTTTTGTTTGATTCTCTTTCTATCTAGCTTAATTTAGCACATACGATGTTTTTTGGGCCTTTACTGTCATCTGGAACTGAGGCTTAACCTGCTTCGCCATGCCCATTCAGTTTATGGTTTGCTTGAATTTTCATATTTAGATTGATGTATATGCTTTATTTGGGAAAGATAGTTGGCAGGTATTGCAGTATCATTTATTTTCTGCCTTGTTCTTAGCATTTGAAGCTAACGTGTTATTTCTGTGTGCCGGGGCGCTGGATTATACAGGACTTACTGCAAGAACAATTACCCTTAATAGAGGAGCACGGGAGATGCGGTGTACTGCAAGAGGTACTCCAGGTTTATGTAATTTGTAGGTATATGTTTTGACACTGGAGCTGAGTTTATATGTTACTACATATTATTGGTGATATCATGTTTCTTGTCAGCTTCAGTACAGCCACAGACTGATGAAGTGGTGGGAGAAAAGACAGCAGAGAATCCCCTTAGTGGGGACTCCATACGCCAAAGATTTCTGAATTTCTATGCTTCACGTGGCCACAAGGTTCTTCCAAGCGCATCTCTTGTGCCAGATGATCCCACTGTTCTCCTGACAATTGCGGGAATGCTTCAGTTTAAACCTATATTCCTTGGTAAGGTAAGCCCTTAACTCTTAGTGAACCATGTGTGACTTCGGAGTGTTCATGTTGATGGTAAGAGAGCTTCGTAGGTTCCAAGACAAGTACCCTGTGCTGCAACTTCACAACGGTGCATTCGAACCAATGATGTGGAAAATGTAGGCCGGACTTCCCGTCACCAAACATTCTTTGAGATGCTTGGCAACTTTAGTTTTGGAGATTACTTCAAGAAGGAAGCTATTAAATGGGCATGGGAACTTTCAACAAAGGAGTATGCTTGAATAAAATGTTCCCATTATTAATATTTCTTTTCAAAATGGAAAGAGCACCTTTTATACCCTCCATTCCTTCTTTCAGATTTGGTCTACCAGCTAACAGATTATGGGTTAGTGTATATGAAGATGATGATGAGGCTTTTGAAATATGGCATAATGAGGTCAGCAATACAAGGATCATCAAGTATAACATGTCATATGCTCAGTTTCTGTTTATTACCTCCACCATCTCACCTGGCTTTTTTCTTTCAACATTTTGTTGATGTCTTTTTTTCTTTGCATCAGATAGGTGTTCCCGTTGAGCGCATAAAAAGAATGGGTGAAGAAGACAACTTCTGGACAAGTGGGGTTACTGGTCCCTGTGGTCCATGCTCTGAACTTTACTACGATTTTCATCCCGAAAGGGGATGTTTGCATGTGGTAAGTATTCCTTGGATTTGTCATTGAACACATTGAATTCTTCTTACCACTGCTTTAGGTTTTGTATGTTAAATTTGCAGGATCTTGGAGATGATAGTAGGTTCATAGAGTTCTACAATCTCGTATTTATGCAATACAATAAATTGGATGATGGATCATTTGAACCCTTGAAACAAAAGAATATTGATACTGGTCTTGGCCTGGAGCGAATGGCTCGTATTCTTCAAAAGGTAGAGTTGTCCAAATCATAAAATATTGAAAAAAATAATTTCTTCTCATGTCAAAAAAAAAAACCTTGATACTTGGGACATATCTTGACCTTGTCTACATACTGCATTTGTATCTATGGCGATATTTCCTTTGCTTACATGCATTGAGTTTTGACTTGACTTCTTTTAGCAGGTTCCAAACAATTACGAGACTGACTTGATTTTTCCCATTGTGGAAAAAGCATCAGGATTGGCTAATGTATCATATGCTCTTGCTGATGATCAAACAAAAACAAACCTCAAGGTAGGTACCACTTAAGCTAGCTACAGCAGTTAAATGTATTTCGATCATTTCATTATAGCATATCAACATCTGAAATATTGCATTTTTTCAGATTATAGGAGATCATATGCGTGCAATTGTGTATTTAATATCAGATGGAGTAGTCCCATCAAATATTGGCAGAGGATATGTTGTTCGCCGACTCATTAGACGGGCAGTTCGTACTGGCAGGTTACTTGGTATAAAAGGGGTTGGGAAGGAAGGAACGTTTTTACCATCTATTGCAGAAACTGTAATAGAACTGAGCTCCGATATTGATTCAGATGTAAAAGCTAGACGTCCTCGCATACTTGATGAGTTGGAAAGGGAGGAACTTCGTTTTGTGCAGACACTTGAGAGAGGGGAAAAATTGCTTGATCAGATGCTAGCAGAGGCACAGCTGAGTTCTAGTAAAAAAGGAACCATACCTAGCTTGTCTGGGAAAGATGCATTTCTTTTGTATGATACATATGGATTTCCTGTGGAGATAACTGCAGAAGTTGCTGAAGAGCGTGGTGTCAAAGTGGATATGAATGGTTTTGATATTGAGATGGAAAACCAAAGGCGTCAATCTCAGGCTGCTCATAATGTTGTTAAACTTGCAGTTGAAAATGGCGGGGATCTTACGGAAAATGTTTCTGATACTGAATTTGTGGGATATGAAACACTTACTGCAAGAGCAGTGATTGAAAGCCTTTTGGTAAATGGGAAACCCGTTCTTCAAGTCTCTGAAGGAAATGAGGTAGAAGTTTTGCTGAACAAAACACCGTTTTATGCTGAATCTGGTGGTCAAATTGGGGATCATGGTTTTCTTTATGTTGCTGAATGTGAAGGCAAACAAGGTGCTGTTGTGGAAATAAAAGATGTGCAAAAGACAATTGGGGACGTGTTTGTTCATAAAGGCACCATTCAAACGGGAATTCTTGAGGTTGGCAGAGAAATAAAAGCTGCAGTAGATGCAAAACTGAGGCAGCGAGCAAAGGTGCTGGCTTAGATAATGATAAATGTTTCTGCCCTATATATGTTTAGTGATTTTTTTTTTCTCATTTGGCAGGTTCATCATACTGCCACTCATTTATTACAATCAGCACTTAAAAAAGTTTTAGGCCAGGAAACGTCACAAGCTGGTTCACTGGTGGCCTTTGATCGCCTCAGATTTGATTTCAACTTCCATCGTCCACTTCTTGAGAGCGAGCTGGAGGCTATTGAAGAGCTAATAAATGGATGGATTGGAGACGCAACACTTCTTCAAACTAAGGTGATGGCCCTTTCTGATGCAAAAGAAGCTGGTGCTATCGCAATGTTTGGCGAAAAATATGGAGAGCGGGTATGTGTTTCTTACATATGAGAAGTAGCGAGCCCATTCCTATCCTAGTCTTTTGAGTTTCTTTAAGAGTCTTGGGTGTAATTTCATTCTTTTTTTTTCAGTTTCCAATAATACTTTGACCATACTAAGGGTTGAAAAGAAATTCCAGTGACAGTGACAGTAATGAACCATGTCGCAGGTTCGTGTTGTAGAGGTTCCTGGTGTATCTTTGGAACTTTGTGGTGGAACTCATGTCGACAACACTTCTGAAATACGTGCCTTCAAAATTATCTCAGAACAAGGTATTGCATCTGGCGTCAGGCGGATAGAAGCTGTGGCTGGAGAAGCTTTCATTGAATACATAAATGCAAGGGATTCCCAGATGAAACGTCTGTGCTCAACCCTCAAGGTGCGCTACCGTTTCCACTTCCTTGTACAAATTTACAAACAGTCCATTATGCTTGTCTGAAGCATTCGGCAGTTTTTTCTTTGCATTTTTTCTTTTAATACAGTAATGAACAAGTTAATATAGGGCGTGCCTTTTTTCTTTGCATTTTTCTGTTCTCACCAAGGAAATGCTAATGAAATTTGTTATGATGAAATGGTAGAACAATTGGCACTTCTTCTCAAACTCAGCTACAAAATTTTTGTTTGCAAACGTTATTTCAGTTTTTAATCTGTGCCTTATTCTTCAAGTTAATTTTAACTGGTATTTGAATTTTAATCATGTCTCTTGCTTAAGGTATCTTCAAGCAAGAAGCTGAACATTTGTAGTATTTTAGCTCTTTTAACATTATTATTTCTATGCTGCCTTTTGAAGGTGAGAGCGGAAGAGGTGTCAAACAGGGTGGAAAATCTGTTAGAGGAGTTGAGATTAACAAGAAATGAAGTTTCTACTTTAAGAGCGAAAGCAGCGGTGTACAAAGCATCAGTTGTTTCAGAAAGGGCAATTTCGGTGGGAACCGCAAACCCTGTTAAGTAAGTGATCATCCCCTCGTGTACATGACCATGGCTCAAATTCTGTGATGCAACCCTTAATATTAGGATGCCACTTTTCTATCGCACCCGCCAGCTGCATCCACTCTCCAAAGAAAAACTTTTAAATCCATTTTCTTTCCATTTTAGTTCTGGTCAGGAGTTATTGCTATCAAGTAACGGAATGGGATAAGTTTTGAGGCCAAAATGGATGGGTTTAAACCTTGAAATCAAACACTTGAAAATCCTTTAAACCTGGGTAACAAGGGAGCAGCACTAGAAATTTCCGTAACAACAAGTGAGTAGAGTTGACGCCAATTGTATTCATATGAAATAGTTCAGTTCAGATAAGCACATTTGAATTAATGAAGCATAATATTGTTTGACATGATTAAATTTTCTTGCCAGGGTTGTAGTCGAGTATATGGATGATGTGGATGCTGACTCACTAAAGAGTGCGGCTGAACATCTGACAGGCGTGCTACAAGATCCGGCTGCGGTAATTTTGGGCTCCAGCCCGGACGAAGGCAAAGTGAGTTTGGTTGCAGCATTTACGGCAGGGGTGGTTGATATGGGTGTTGAGGCTGGAAAATTCATTGGACCTATCGCTAAACTATGTGGTGGAGGCGGGGGTGGGAAGCCTAATTTCGCTCAAGCAGGAGGTAGGAAACCCGAGAATTTATCAGGTGCCCTGGAAAAAGCTCGAGCAGATCTAATATCAATTCTAACGGAGAAAACCAAAACGGAGTAGTTGTTATTATGAATGCAAATGTCAATTATACATTTGTCAAGTCCAAAGCATTCAAGTTTGCATAGGTAAGCATAGTTGGAATGCTTTATACTCATACAAAGGGCGCGCTGCCTGAGGTGTAGGAACGATGAACGGGTGCTGTAAAAAGTTTAATGCCATCTGATTCAATTGTATTCAAGTTTTTGAGAATAGCCACCGTAAAGCTCGAAACGCAAACGCGTGGTTCCTTCCCTGATAGTACCCCGGCCGATGTTACTCTTATAAATAATACTATGGGATGGTAATTGATCTGTTTTTCTACTAAATATACATATCAAAGGTAACTGCTTACTTTAGTGTAAGTGGTCCCCCAGAGAACAATTTTAAACACTTCTTAACCCCAAAAGCAGTCTTTACGCATTGTCTGAGATTTGATGCTAAACGGTGTGCTGTACACCAGTGATCCAGTTGACTCATTTGTTGCTTCATTCAGACACGCAAACCCATGTCGGCCACAGCTATGATTTTGATAATGACAAATACTGTACAAACTAATAAAATGCAAGGAAGACACGAAAACGCCAAATATCATCATTTCGAAATAGTGCTATACCATCAATTCCGCTGGGAGCGAAAAAAATGAAATTGAATATTCCTTTATTTAATATTGCCGCTAATAGCATAAAAATCTATCCATCCGTTTGGTAACATTAATTATCAAAACGTGGGATCCCAAAGGAAGCAGAAAACTTAGATTCGTGTTTATCTTCATCTCTACGCCAAGTCTGCATTTCTGATCCAACTCTTAATCATTCCAAAGTGGCTCATTTGAATAGGAGGGACCAAGCGTACGTGTCCGCAAGCAACTATTGATCGCTATTCACTAAAGAAGATGTGTGATAGGGCAACACTGTTGCTAACATAAACTTGATAACCTCCAGTTATTGATCTCCGCCTTCTGATTCAGCAATTATTGATACTAATTAAACCTTGAGAGATTTCTGTTCAACTTGAGATCTTCAAGCTGGATTAGCATCACAACACCCTTGGATTGTTTGGGCAGTTTACAAAGTCAAACAACAATAGCAAAAAGAAACAAAAGTGTCGAAAGTGTGAGTGGACAACCGGATACTGACAAGGAACTACTCCAACGAAAGGAGAGACCGCAACATAATATAATTATAGTGGCTTCAAGGAGTGAAAACTGTCAGTGCCGTCGGTTTTAGGCTAATCCAAAGTCCGTCCATAGAGACGGAGAGGAGAGGCAGAGAAACATAACATAAACGCTCACATAAGACTTATCTCATCTTCCCGCAAGCCACTGCACAGCTGTCAGTGCATCAACAAAGAGTCGGTGCTACACCCATCATCTTTCCCACTTTGTCTCTCCGCGTCTGGGCAGATGCGTGTCTTTTCCCATTTTTAACTTTTTTCAAGTTTTCCCATCGTTCCCCAAATGCTTGTTTATATCCATCCATCAAATGAGAACGCTCCTTTTTAAGTTTATGAACAATATATTTAAGATTTACCCTCTTTAAATTGCTGACCTGTTGTCCACACCCCTGTCCTATCTTATGCTGCTGCAATTGTCTGTACTGCATAAAATCCCACTCCTCCACTATATATCTCTCTACGCACATCATATCAGCCATTGCCATTCTCATTCTCATTCTCATTCTCACCAACAAAATGGAAATGGATTTCTTGTTGTGCTTCCTTTTCTTCTTCGTTTCTTCCGCAATTGCCTGTGATCGCTGTGTGCACCAATCCAAAGCTGCATATTTCTCCAAAGCATCGGCACTTTCATGTAAGAGTTGTTGATTTCAGTTGCACTGTTTTTGCCAAAGATATTATATTAGTTAGAAACAGTTTTCCAGCTGGGTTTATGAGATGACTAATGGTTGTCGTTGTATTTATGGACTTAATCATCACAGCCGGAGCTTGCGGGTATGGTTCCTTGGCATTAAGCTTCGGCAGTGGCCACATTGCAGCCAGTGTTCCTTCCCTCTACAAGGACGGAGCCGGGTGTGGTGCTTGTTTTCAGGTAGTTACAATAGATATGCTGTTTTTTCTTTGGCCGGGAGGGGATGGGATTTCCAATTTTTTCAGAATGAATGGCTGGTCAATTATTTTTTTTGGCAGATAAGGTGCAAAAACAGCACACTTTGCAGTAGCAAAGGAACCAGAGTGATCGTAACTGATCTCAATCGAAACAACGAAACAGATTTTGTGCTCAGTAGCCGAGCCTTCATCGCCATGGCCAATAAGGGCATGGGCCAAGACATATTGAAACGCGGGATCGTCGAAGTCGAGTATAAAAGGTAATTGTCTCTACATATGTATGTTAGATTTATTAATTCTCAGCTCTTGGATTTAATCCCAATAATTGAGCCATATATAATATAATATAATATAATATAATATAGTTCACACGTTCTTGATTCTTCCTGTCAATAATGGTTTTGTTACACCAACTAACTATATAAAGAATTTCATTTAGATAACATAACATATATATTCTTATACTCGATCGATCCTACGTACACAGATTTTCTTTTTTGTTTAAATTTTTCTGAACCAGGATACTCTGTGAGTACAAAAATCAGAATTTGGGTGTAAGAGTGGAAGAATCAAGCAAAAAACCATACTACTTGGCCATAAAAGTGGTGTACCAAGGCGGTCAGACAGAAATCGTGGGCATGGATGTAGCACAGGTGGGTCGTAACTTGTTGGCCTGAAACCAAATTAATCGCATTTGCTTACCTATATATCTTTTAAAAAATATTTACAGGTCGGTTCTGCAAACTGGGTTTACTTGAGCAGAAATAACGGCGCAATATGGGACACGAACAGAGTTCCGTCGGGAGCACTGCAATTCAGATTTGTTATAACAGCCGGATACGATGGAAAGTGGATTTGGGCAAAGAACGTTCTTCCAGCAGATTGGAAGCCCGGGATGACGTATGACTCGGGAGTTCAGATTACTGACATTGCTCAAGAGGGTTGCCCCGAGTCTCAATGTGACGACGGGAGTTGGAAATGAGGAATGTTTGCCACTTGTAAATTTATTGATCAATACGTCCGTTACCCTCTATTATGCTCTATCCCCATCACAGCAAAACATCACTTTAGAAAGCGTAGGTAGATCCAACAAGAGAGGCATAGACTTTTCGTTCGTTTCGTTCCTTCAAGGTTTATAACCTTGATTATATAATTAAGATATGTAGAGGAATTTCCAAGTGGCCACATCCTAATTAATTTTCCTCCCATAGCAATTAGCAATTAGCAATTAGCAATTGGCAATTAGCAAACAGAAAATATCAAATAAAATGCTCTCCTTGATTGTGAATCAGTAGCGTGAGTTGAGTTTCCATCATGTAACGTCATGCATATTATAGGAATGCGACTTGGCAGGAAAAACTGGGTGGGGCAAACAATGCCATTCTTTGGGCTTTGATTGAAGCAGACCCCGAATTAAGGGCCCAAAGTGCAGTGAAAGAAAATAAATGATCTGCTGGAGGACAACAAATACAAACGGATCGTCGAACACTCGCATTACATGACACACCCAACCTCGTATTTCTCGGCGTTTTGATCAAACATATTCAAAACTTCGGAGATAAAAAGGACGGAGGAGATTGAGGATCAATCTGGGGGTTGTTGAGGGCTTGTGATAGCTAGGGTAAGTGATGAAGACGAGAGAAACTGGGATTGGTTAAGTGGTAAGAAGACTTGGATTTTGTTTTTTATTCTAAAGTCTGTCATTAATTGTCTTGGGAATTATGAACAACACAACACGGAGTAGCTTTGAATTGACATTTTTGGGCTACAAAAGTGACTGATTCCGTCTGCAAAACAATTAATACACCTATATTCGGACCTACCAAACGGGATGCTAAGACGATTAGTTTAGGTGGTGAGGTGTAAGATGTTGAATTCAATTCAGAATATCACTCTGCCCTTGCCTCTGCCACAATCTTAAATCGTCTCTTAGTCTTTGATGAGTCTTAAGACCAATTCAACATGCTATTTCCTGATCAAGAAAATGACCGCATATCGTTTGAATTGTGGAAAAAATTCACGGAAACTTTGGATGGAAATACGAGGAGGAGGAGGTTGGACGAAAACTTTGGAACAGAATCCGTAAAAATAGGTCAATCCGGCTTACTTGCTAGACGCCGTTTCCAAAACCTTTCGCTGACTGTCAGTCAGTGTTTCCATTCTCACAAATCAAGATAAACCGTGTGGGTGCCACCAAAACATTTTAAAGACTCACCTAGTCTAGTCTGTCTGTCTGTCAGTCAGTCTCTCTGTGTCTTGTCTGTCTGTCTGTCTGTCTGTCAGTCCCCAGCACAAACAAAGCTGACTAGGTCATTCATTTATTATCTATCTATCATCTCCCTAGCTATATAAGTCTCTAACTCCCCAACCCAACACCCGACATGCCCTCTCTTCTATAAATATCTTCTACAAATGACAATACCATGGCTTAGAGCGATTGTGTCAGCAATGCAATGCAATGCCATGCAACAGAAATAATTTCTTAAAAACACAAAACACCCTTTCATAATTTCCATTTTAATTAGCGCCACTGCTACTACATAATAATAATCACCGTCACTGACTGTTCAGTGCCAGCCACCAACTATCATGGGAGAAATGACTCAACAACAGTTTGATCTTCCAGGATTTCGTTTCCATCCAACCGAAGAGGAGCTTCTTGATTTCTACCTCCGAAGCATGCTTCTTGGCAACAAATGGCTCTTCAACGTAATTGGGTATCTCGACATATATCGTCATCATCCTTGGCACTTGCCCGGTACATTTATACTGCGTCCCGGCTTCAACTTTAGTTGCCTCACTTCATTCATTTCCCCACCTTCTTTTAATCGTCTATCTGTTTTCGCTTACGTTACGCAGAATTGGCAAAGATTGGGGAGCGGGAATGGTACTTTTTTGTGCCTCGAGACAGAAAGCACGGTAGAGGATCAGCAAGGCCTAGTAGGACTACGGAGGCTGGATTTTGGAAAGCAACTGGTTGTGACCGCAAAATTGTGAGCTTATCAGATCCAAAAAGGGTGATGGGATTCAGAAAGACTCTTGTTTTCTACAGGGGAAGAGCTCCTAAAGGTTGCAAGACTGACTGGGTCATGAACGAGTATCGCCTACCTGATTCATGCCCCTCCTTACCTAAGGTATATTACTCCTATCTCTCTCTCTATATATATTTGTTTTGTTGTTATCTCCATCCGTGTCTGAACATGACTAGCTCCACAGTCTTATTTATGGCACAGGATTTTATATATATGCAGAAAGATTTCAAACCATGCGCGCTGTCCAGAAAGACTACCGTTACTAGTGGCGTCACTAATTAACCATTTCCTGTTTGATGCAGGACATTGTGTTGTGCAAGATATATAGAAAGGCAACCTCATTCAAAGTGCTGGAGCAAAGAGCAACGGAGGGGGATCACACGAGGAGTATGAATGCATCTCCTTCGCCAACTCCACAATCCTCGTGGGATACAAACTCATTCTGCTGTCAGCAGGAAAATTCATTGGCACCAGCTGGGCCTCTACACCATATGTTATTCAAGGAAGAAACAGAGGACATTTCTGAGGTGAGAGATGACGGCAAAGAAGAAAAGCCCAAGGGAGCAGTAGAGACATGGGTACAACAACCCATAGGGATAGGGAGGGAGAAATTAGAGGTAGAGGTGCCCAGACTGAGCATGGACTGGACCGCAGACAATTTTGTGCGGAGTCCCTTGCTTCAAAATCTGACCCCCTACGGCTATGCAGACGTTTTGAACATTTGACGCATGATAAATTTAATTTAATGCCAAGATGTTTATGTTATAGATGGCCTGATGCATGCACGCAGGAGGACAATGAACGCATCTCCTTGGCGAAATACTGAAAAGTTAAGAATCCACAACCTGAATTTTCACGGAAAAGATAGCAAGCGAATCATGCAGCAGTCAGTTGAGAATCCAGGCCTACAGTGATAACGACAACTTTGTGCTCCCATAAATCCCATAAATCCCATAAATCCCACAAATCCCACAAATCCCATAAACCAGGGAAGACTTTTTACATGCATTGATGCAACAATTGTTCCTCTCTACAGACTACACAACTTTTTTCCACCATACATTACAATTAGATGACAAAAACAAATTTTATTTGCAGCTCAAATTTTACAGAGTTTGGGTTGCCTCGGTGACAATAGATGACGGTGCGTGGATATCTTTGTTTGATGCTCAAGAGCCTTTCCCACCTCGTTGCTTCTTTTCTTCTAGGGTAGCAGCTTCGTTCAACATGTCGGCTGCATCATTGTGCATATCCAGTTTCGCAAGGGCAACAGACTGCATGTAGAAGGCTGTGGGCCAATCTGGATAAACACATTGTGCTTGCATTGCATCCCGGAGTGCAGCATCTGGTTGATCACACAACAGATAACACAGACTGCGTCGCGCAAAAACAGTGGGGGAAACCATCGTTCCTACATCTATGAACTGCAACAAACACAATAAACAACAGACAACATCAGACAACATCGGCAGCTTCACCATTGTTCATCCTCAACAACCCCATTCATGCAAATTAATGCACTCCTTTGACTTCCACTATTGTCGGTCTCTGAATGCCAGGATCACCATGCATGAATTACTCTGCAATAAATATCAAGTCACAGACATGCCATACCTGAGAGTAGCAGTCAATGGCAGTTTTAAAATCTTTGTCACGGAAAGCAAAATCCCCTCGCTTCCTAGACTCTAGCATATCTCTCATTTGCTGCGTCCACTCTTGGAAAGATAACTGAACCCAACAGCATTACACTAAATCTTTCAGCATAAAAATAAAAACACACAAACAGATAAAAGATCAACAAGTTGGCAAGTTACCTCATTTGTTCCTTCATCATCTTTATAGTGAGTCATGACCAAGATCTGATGGATTGCTGTCAGGTCAAGCCGGGAACATGCTTCACCCATCGGTGAGAGAGGGCGCTGAGGAGTTGGTGGAGCTTCCTCTTGCTTTGAAATTCCAAGCATGACATAAGATGGAACCTGCATTAGCCCAAGTTCAATAATAATTAATTTTCCAACTTGAAGCAATGTTCCATTGACCTCTCCTCTATCATGGAGGCACCAACATGCGGCCATGCTAGAAAATGTAGCCATGCATTCTGCTCTCTCTTCACTTCTCCTTACTCACAAGCAAACACCAACAGATTGGTAATTTGAATAATGTGCCACAGATTTAGATCCTGTTCTCACATCTCTAGTCTAGTATCATTTACAGTAGTAATCTACACCTTGTTGGTGAAATAAAATACATCACAGCAAGAATAGGCCTTTGTGCTTTGCTTTCTAAAACATCGAAGAATGTTTTACATTTTTCCAAGAACCAAGAAATTTGTTTAAAATTCATAGGGCCATGAGCACATAATTTAAGAAAAATCAGCGAATCTAATATAGTTTATGAAGGACCTTGCAGGAGCTACTTTCCATTATAGGTTTCATCGTTACTACAACTCTAGATATCCTGATAGCATCCGACCAGAAATATGTAAAGCCTAATTGCTTACTGGAAGAAAAAAAAACTTCAAATGACAACGTAAGGCTACAAAAACAAGAAATCATGCATTTCCTCACATCAGGTTTTGTTTGAAGAGGAGCAAGCGTTGCAACAAGATCCTTTGTATTTGGTCGCTCCCTGGGTTCATATTGCAGACATTGAGAAGCAAGACCAACAACAACAGTTGCTTCTTCAGTAGAAAAATTTCCCTCCAAATGTGAGTCCATCAAGAGATTGATATTTTTTACCCTGATCATATCAATAGCCTGTACATGAAAATAATCACCAAGTTATAACTCAAAATTGTATCTGCTGAATAATACTAATCGTAAACTCTAATCTGAATAAAGAACACAAAATCAATAAAGACCTCTAATGAAATTTACTACTGTGCTTCTGCTGAAAGTACACCAATGAAACATGATAGAAACCAGTATGCAATATCTTAGAGATGGGCGGTTCAGGCATCAGCCATATGTGAGACACTTTTGTTAAAACCAAGGACGATTAACAATAGCACATCTAAGGTGGTTAACTTATCCTGCATATTAGATAAATTAGAATTCGGTCCAAGATAGTTAACTTCTTAACCAGTAGAAAAGTGCCCCAGATACGAAGTAACGATGAATCCTGGCATGCAAAGAGAAAGATGACATCAAAGTTGTACACCATTTAGAGTCCCTATACCACTTACATGACTTGGAGGGATATGCTTTCCACTTAGCAAGTCCAGAAGGACTGTACCAACGCTGTAAATAACACTCTCAGGGGTGACCCTTCCTACATTATGCAATGATATCAGCCACATGAAGCATTGAGTTGAGATATAGCAACACAAAATAACTTAAGAGAACCAAATATACAAAAAATTAGAAAATACCATTTCTTAGATACTCAGGAGGTGTGTAGGCAAGATTTGTGCTGTAACTTTTTCCATCCCGACTATTTTTCATCAAGCCAAAACATGAAAGTCGAGGATCACCATCCTACAGTTCAGTTATATGAAATATTTAAGCATTATGAAGAATAAATGTTCATGATTAATAAAGTAACCAGAAAGTAATCGTCATATACTGAAAAGTAAGTCCATTCCAACCAAGGGAACAAAATACCTCATCAAAAAGGACTCTGTAGGCATTCAAATCATGGTATAGTGGACGGCCCTCGGAACTACAATAATCCAAGGCTTCGGCAATGTAGGAAGCTACTCTCAAACGCATTGCCCACTCAATGGTTTGATTTTCCCCTGCAAAGAATGAGCAGAGATTCAAAGCCAAAGGGGGTGGATTCGTTAAGGTTTTTTATCATATAAATATATGTAGTAAGTAAAACACAGACAGATGGAAAATTATTACTATCTTTTCCAAATAGCCTGAGTTAACAACACAAAATAATTAGCCAAGAGTTATCCAGGTAGAATAAATACATTGATTTGATTTATACTAGTTGGAGACATAATATACTCTCAACAAGGGGAATCCTATGGTGCTCCTAAGAATTTAGAGCAGGGAATAACTGGCCAAGTAGGAATTGAGAGAAAAAGACTTGTATAGCTCTCTTCTTTACCATAATACAAAGAGGTTGCTCGTGTGTCTTGCATAAACCAAGGAAAAGAAGACATTTTTATTCTGTACACTCCGTGAAAACCTAATATGCCAATAGAATTGAATGTGGGTGGGTTATCCCTGGAGAAAAGAATGGCAGTATAACAGTGTAAAAAGGAAGCAACCTCAGTATAACAGAGCGTCTTAAAGTAATCAAATAAATAGGTAGTGGCATCTAAACTAGATCATGGGAAACGGAGTATGCTCAAAGTGTAACACTGACAGACACGGAATCATCATCAGTATACAATCATTGCCATAGCAAACAATTAATGACAAACACGAAGGAACTAATCAATCCATACAAGTAAAGAGATAATAGCTAAATGCTTAAAACTGAAGAAAACAAATTAAGCACACATACAGTGGAATAAATGCTTAGCTAGAGTATCATTAGGCATGTACTCGGCAACAAGTAGCCTCTCATCCCCATCACAGCAGTACCCTATTAAATTCGCCAGCCTTTTATGCCTCAACTTGCCCACTCCCCACGCCTCCTCCTAGAAATAAAATATTCACAGTACATAACCGTCACAATAATCAAGAGAAACCAAACAAGAAAAGTGAAAATTGAAAACCAGATAAAACAAAGTTCAAAATTGAAGGTGGACAGAAAAAAGTACTTACTGCAAAGGGCTTAGGATCGGGCCAGGCCGTCTTGGTGAACTTCTTGACGGCGATCCAACGGCGGTTTTGGAGGCGGCCTTTATAAACTAGATTGGGCGCTTTTTCGCCGCTCTCGGAGACTATATTGTCGGAGCTGAAGTTGTTGGTGGCTGCTTTGAGGTCAGAGAATGAGAATTCCGAGAAAGATGGGATCCCTCCTCCGGTTCGAGGGTCGGGCGAACCGGATGAGGAGGACGGTAGGCTTTGTCGGGGTTGTTTCTTTGGGGTCTTGTGATTGTCTTTTTCGGGATGGGTTTCTGCTCGAAACGAAGATCCGCAGCAACCCATGGCTTTAAAAAAAAAAGAGACTTGCTTAGACTAGCAAGCTAGTATTGATCTCCTGTGGTGGTTTGTTTTCCAAGTGATAGAAGCTTGAGCCTGAAAAAAGAACACAGGCTGTAAGAGTGAGAGAGACCACCACAAGAGGTGATAACAGCTGAGAAAACGTAATGGTTTTGGTTTTTATGGGTATGTGGAAGCAGCAAAATGAGGGAGCTTTATTTTCTCTGATGGGATGAGATTGTGTTGCGTTATTGTGTCCGTGTCAACCCCGGCTTGAAGTTGTTCGGTTGTTATCTCACTGTCTTCCAAGCTATGTTTATGTTTTGTAGTTTGTTGTGGTAATAAAAGCTTCCATTCAATGCAGTGGTAATAAACAATACCCTCTGCTGCACCTTTTCTTTCTTCTTTTTTCATTTTTTTTAGTTTCCTGTATTCTTCTATAGTATAATTTAAGGATGGTAAATATTGAGCCAGACAAAGAATTGGAAATTAAGAAATCTGATGAGGGTGTTAATATAATTAATCGCATGCATTGAGTAAAGGAAAAGAATAAAAGTCAAAACAGGATTAATTTATGAGGCGTTTATGATTTGTAGAAAGTAGAAAACTGAAATCTCCTACATTTACATTGGCGTAAACAAATGAGAAGCAAGAGATTTAGAATCTACCTCCTGGCGGTGATGTGTTGGGGTATTCTTAGAATGTAGAGGTCATATCTTCAATGATATTGATATGTGGGGACTGTTCTTCATCGGGCAGCGCAGGAAGGTAGAAAAATCAGCTGTAATATGTCATGTATCAGCCTTAGCCGCAAGGCCTACTAGTGTTGTGTGTTGGCGTCATATTTTGAGCCCTATCATGCGAATCTTCTTCATGTATATATATATTCTTCGTCATCATTAATTATATTATATATATATATATATCTATATATATATGCTCGTCCTTTTTATTCATTTTTCTGATCAAAAGTGTAAATCTGTTATTCATCACTGGCTTTGATTTCTTGTGTAGTTAAGCTCTCACTCACCACCCTTTTGAGAATCGGTAAACCACTCAACTGGCTCATGGAAGGAGGAGGAGGAGACTAAAAAAACATACAGTAAACGAGCAGAAATGAATTCTAGCCTGGAAAATTCATTCTTATCTCGTATTAGTAGCGGTGACATGTACCAATGGGCGGCCTACCCCACACCTTTTCTCCCCTTTACTCTAACCAGGTCGACTAGTGTGAATAAGAACACGGTAGTTTCTTCTTTTGTCCCTAGCATCCAATCAAATCACATTATTTCTTTCCCCACTGCTCCTGAGTCTTCAATCATCCATGCCAATTACAATTCGCCAACCACTCATTCATACAACCTCTTAAGTCACCAAGGATTAACTCTTCCATATCATCATTTATTTGATCAACGTAAAAACCTAAAGCATATAATATATATGTAGCAGCAAAGCAAAATTCTTTTGCGGATCTGTCTTCTATTTGCCCTGACATGCAACACTCACATATAATGTTTATTTAGAGAATAAAATACGGACCTCAGAGTTTTGCTATGACAAAGAATCCTGCGCTAATCTAATCACTTTCTACTTTTATCATCCAAATCCTAACGAGCCAAATGACTAATGACGCGTGTGCTTCCTTATTTTGTCCGCGAATAACCTATAATCTTCTCCAACCAAGCACCCATACTCACGGAACTGCGTCCGGTTTAAGCAAATTATACTTCGGGGGATGCTCGCTCTACACTGCGCTCTATTGCAATGTGGCAGATGCTGGCATAATGAAGGCGCCCTTTTTCCTTCATACTTGATACAATACAGTGGTACCCTACCCTACCCTTCCAATCAATTATCACCACCTTTTCTGACTCATGCATCATTAAGATTTACGACTTTATATAAATATATTATATTCACACACTTATGTATGCACATCAACCTTAGTGGCTGAGATTCTGATTACTTTACCCACCAAAAGGAGAACTTGCGGTCCGATCTGACAACAGAGAGATCCACTTTTGGACCTCAATTATGGATCTAAGACATTCCAATTTTTTGTTCTCAATCAAATGCATCAAAATTCTAATATACTCAAATCTTCACTGACAATTGACTGCCGGTTGCATCCTGCTGTTTAAGACACGTTTCTCAAGTCATGGTCGGAGCACTGAACTTGGGTTCCAGAGACGACAAGATCAGAGATATATACAATACTGTCATTTCCTCGAGTGGGAAAACTGTATGCATCAACTACCCATATACAAATTGGTACAACAAACTCCAATACGCCCAACAGACCATTTGCCACTGCGTTATTGTAGCCAATCAGAACACAAAACCTAGTTATTAACGTCTCTATGTTATACGATACCGCAAAATGCAATTACAGTTTTTTGCTTAACTTGTAACACTACTCTTCTATCCAAAGGTTTCTCAGTTTTGAGAGCTGTACAGTGCACGTATAAATAAATAATCTGAAAAAAACAAATAAGGAAGAAGATTTTACCATACACAATAATTGCCGAGGAGCCCATACCATCATTCGCTCAAAATTGATGACGAATCTACCTCTCCGAATAATCAGGTTCTATTCCATCTCTTCTGCCCCTTCAATTTGACAAAGAATTCATCCCCTCCTTCCCCCAACTCTTGCTTCCCGCAACAAAACGGAGCATGATAAATTCTACCAACCTTTCCAGCTTCTTCAGATCTCAAAGAAATCTTTTGAGGGACTGGACAGTTTACGTTTTGCCTAACACATGGAGAGGCACGAACTTTCCCATCTGTTACTATCATTCGCCGCTCTCAGATTGTACACCATTATGGTTGGGTCGATAAAGATGTCCTCGCCACAACAGAGATATGATATCTCCTCAACGCCTCAGACAGCAATCCTCCCAAAATTCAAGTCACCAATGTCATTAATGCCACTGAGTCGAGAGATTTGGTATCCACCAACATCAACCTCTACTGTAACACCATGTAGACCCCGGTAGAAGATTGCAAAGGAGGAATATCCTGCACGGGCATCAGTCAAGGGGAGAATTGCATAGTAAATAAACCAGTTGACTGACAGATCAGGAACTACTCAGGCATTTCGAAAGGTTCTCATGTGGTAAGAGAGTATGTAATACATCAAATACAACACCGAGAAACTCTATCTTGCTCTCAAGCAAGCCTTTCTTCTTCACTACGTTGTATGAGCTCCTCATAAACCTTCAATGAATCAGCTGCGAACCTCTCCATAGCATAAAAAATACGTTGTAGGCTACTCTGTAAGCTACTATTGCTTGTATCACTCTGATAAACGACGTTTCCAGTTACAGAGAGGCTATTACCATCCCCAGACACAAGGACAATTTTCTTGTCCAGTGCCTGAATCTCTTTTTGTATTTTTTGATCCTCCCTATCCAAATTCCTAACCTTTCTCTCCAAATCCTTGTTAGCCATCATTCTCTGCTGCATTTCTAGCTTATCTTGTTCCCACAATTGAAGCACGCTCATGGCAAAAACACGCATAGCATCAATCACTTCCTTTTCAGATATTCTATCCATAGCTTGTGCCCACTGATTACATACTATAAAAACTGGGGGAGCACCTATCCTACCAGGCGAGAAGGGAGCTATTCCATCTGGTGTTTCTTCTGGCTCATACAAAAGACATTTAACAAGCCAATTGTTCAAGGCTCTCACATAACCCTTCTGTGCACTAACCCAACTTGAGAAGCTAGAAGTCCAACTAAGAAGCTCACGCTCAAGCTGCAATGTGGCATTCAGATGTTCATCACTAAGCTTTTTAGTAGATCTGGGACCTAAACCTCTGACTTGTCTAATTGCTTGGCACTGATTATGATGGCATTCAAGCATACTTTTCCACATTCGGGTTAACCTGAAGATCACAAAGAATAAACAAAACCTTCACTGGATAAACATTCACAATACAATGGTAACAGAGATAGCAAGAACACGCCATACAATCCATCTTTAACAAACCTAAGTTGACACTGAGAACAACTGGCAGAACCAAAATAGCAAAAGGTCGGTGTCTCACATTCCCATAGGAACAGCATATAATAGCAAATACGCCAGCAATTAAAGTTATTTAGCTAATTAATGACTAAATATCAATTGGTCAACACAGTAAGAATCCAGCCTAACTAGAGGATACAAAATTATTGGAGCAGATTTGACGACAAAATTTTGAAGAATAATCCTGTAACCAAGAGATAGGGGAAGCTCCCCTTCAGAATCATCCATTTCTCCCCTTCCCCAACAAAGAGGCCAAACAAGAGAAATCAGATCTCCAAGTTAATTCTTCTTCATATACAACATTTCAGTCGCAATGTCATGTACTTTAAAAAAGGATCTATTAGTAGATCAACTATCCCAGAGTACAGAATTTTTGGACTGGATCGGGATATCAAACACAAGTGGAAATTATGATCATGTATTGTTCAACTTTAGCGAGCACCTAGTCTTCCAAATACACAAAACAAAAGAGATTAAGAAAAAGGGAAAACAAGCATACCCTTGAATAAGCTCATTTAGTTGCGGCCACAGCTCTTCATCTCTAATCTTGTTTATCGTAATAGATATCTTGTCAACAACTTGAATTGCCATTCTTATTTTCGTTGACAAGCTCCTGATTAAGGCTCGAGTCGCATCAACTTTGTGAGGTTCAGCACCCCTCTCATCTAAATGCTTCAGCTTACGGTATTTCCTCTCATGGACAACCCGCATTTTCTCCTCAGCCTGCAAAAGCAAGACCAAAAAAGTTGGCCACTGCAGAATTTAAATTCAGCTAACAATACTAGATACTGCCAACTGCACAGGTGTTCATTCTGCACTAAAAATTATAAAAAAATAAGAGATATCAACCAAATTTGGTAGACAATTACCAGCTAATATCGCAATCAACTACACACGGCATACCTTAACTTCATGATAAAGCTTCTTCTCCCAAAGATACAACTTTTGTAAGGTGGAAGAAAGATTTTTGGATCTTATAGCCAGTTCATCATCTATCTCTGAGTAAGCCGAGCCAGCCATGTCAGCAGAGGATGAGGCCTCGCCGGTACTGGAAGTAGATGGCTGCGAAGATACTACAGAGAAAGGACTAGCTCCTTGCAGCATCTTCGACGTCGCTTCAAAATGATACACAACATCACGTACATCAAATCACAATAAAATAACCCATTTCCCATCCACAGATCAAGAAAACAAAAGAGAGAGAGAGAGAGAGAGAGAGAAAATACCAAACACTCACCGGTCTTACGCTGATAAGGGAATTTTCCCACTTCGAGTAACTTGGCAATTTCACTCGCACTCTGAGAAGCTGTCTCGAACTGGACCTTGATTTCTACGGCCACTTGAGAAACATTCCTAAATCCACCTCCACGGTGATTGTTCCGGCCCTCAGGCCTTTCTTCATCCACAATTTTCTTATCCACAACATGCACCTCGTACTCCATTCGATTATCATCCTCAATTGACACGGTAGGCCTCGTCTGATAAAGCGATGCCTCGGGCTCACCACCACCGCCCATTTTCCCACGAATATCCTCATCGTCATCCCCGGAACCCGCGTCTGGCTTGGAGCTGGAGAACGTTTTATCTCCGTGCAGAACTTCCTTCACCACCTCGTGCTGATATACCTCGTCCTCCAAATCAGGTATGCCTTCCTCTTCTCTGAGCTCCTTGGAGTCTCGGCTAGGCGTGTACTGCGGGTAGTACTTCTCATAACTGTCGAAAGGGTTCAAGAAGTCCCATGCCGAAGCTCGAGGAGGCGAAGGCGGTAGAGGTGGTGGTGGTTCCGACGAAGAAGCTGCCGCCTGTGGCGGAGACTGCGCGCTACGATAACCGAGCATACCGCCGCCGCCAGCATAACCGTAATTCTGATATCCAGAGGCATAGGGATTATTACTATCGTTGTAATTGGCAGAGTAATAATAAGGAGAGGCAGCAGAGGATGATTCTCTGAAACGAACGGTTTCGTTAGTGACCGGGCGTTGCTCGTAAACGATGGAAGGTGTGGCCTTATTCTTCATGTAGTTCACGTGAAAAATACCACCCCCAGGGAACAGATCCTGATTATTGGTATTACTGTTTAAGTAATCCGAGTTCAAGTATTGCATATGAGCAGGAGCAGGAGGAGGAGCATCGTCTCCATGGATATGCAAAGGCGAGGGGTGATCTGAGTGGTGAAGATGAGACAGGTCGTCATCGTCGTCTTCTTCGTCGACGTCGTCGTCCAAATCAGAATCATCATCTGAGTGGAAGTGGAGGTGGCCGGAGCCAGAGTTGGAGCTGGAGTGATTGGGAAGATGATGAGGCTTTTTGGGGGAAGAATCGCGGTCGGGATCGGGATCAAGTTGTTTGCGGTGAGGCGGTAAAGAGAGGTTGGGGGATGGGGGAGCGGTGGCGAGGGAGAAGTCAAAAAAATCTTGCTCCATGAAGTGATGCAAGGAAGCGCCAAAACAGAGGAGGGAGTGAGAGTAGACAGCATGGGACTGGGCGAGCGCAAAGCGTTGGCGGATGGCTTCGTCGAGGAAGGCGCAACGGTCACGGCAAAGGGCCACAGCGGGGAGATCGTCCAGCTTAGAGCTGGCACACCCCATAATATAAATAATAAATTGAGGGGAAGGGAATCGGGAGGGGAATGAGAGGGTTGTTTAGTTTGGTGGGTATATAAGTTTTATTGATATTTATTTGGAGTTGGCAAGGTAGGTGTGGCCTGTGGGATGAAAAGGAAAGGGGGGCGGGTTTATGTATATGGTGGAGCGGTTGGGACGGAATTGAGGGGGGTGTTTGGTCATGGGGAAAATGAGTGTTTTAGGGTTTGTTCAGACTTAGAGGATGGATGGGTAACTGGGTATCAAGGGAAAGGGGAGGAGAAGGCACAGAGGGAATCTTTGCCAGCGCAGAGTGTTTCGTCGTTTGCAGCAGAGGGGAAAGGAGTGAGGAGGGTGTTGTTTTAGTTCTAGGCTCCTACCAGTACCAGTAAAGAAGGGGGCGCGGGCGTCGGTGAAACATTTTACCACCACCTTTTTTCTTTTCTACTCTATTTTTGGTTTTTGTTCTTGGGAAAAAGAAACGTTGCGGCCTGCCGGGGACTCGGACGGGGAGGGGTGGGTAGTTCTTTCCAGGGGCAGAGAAATGTGGAGTTTCTTTTGTATTAATATTTACCATGGAATTTGAGAAAACTACACTATATTTTGAGGTTTGACCGGAACTGACTGACGCCGGTTGCCGCTGTGACGTCCCATTTCAGGTTCCTACCAGACTAGTTTAATCCTTTACGCTTACTTGTGTGTATTGTTCGAATTGTGCCATTACCGAAACTCCAATTACAAATCATTCTGTGTGTGATCCGTCTCTTAAATTTGAAACCTCAATCAAAAGAATTGACATGGAAGATCAATCGGATAATTCAATGTAAATCAATTCTTGTCATATAGTAAATCTAATTTGGAGAATCAAGGTTGTCTATATTGGTTGGCGATATCTTTTCGGTTGTGTTCTAAATTTATAGTAGAAGGAGAAGTCCTTCCTTCACCTTTTTGGCCTTCTCTGAGTGAGGGAGAGGGCGAGGGCGAGGGAGAGGGAGCCTCAAATTCAATGCTTAAAACCGTAGATGGATTGCAATTTGCAACGAAAAAGTCGTGTAACGCAGCCGTCGTTAATTTCCATTATTTATTTATTTATTGTGCATGCGTTATTCATTTCTTTAATGTTTTTTTCGTGCCTGCCTGCCTGCTTAGTGCTTGCCTTCTCATTCAGTATCATATCCCCCAATCACAGCTCTTTGTTTGGTACATTTTAAAAAGCAGTGCTTCTTTTATCCTTAAAATTTCAAATAAAGTAGAAAGCACACAAACTATCTTTATTTCTACCTACGCGATTGGATCACGCGATTAGAAACAATACAACATGTTTTTATCCATCCATAGAATTGTCCATAAGGGTTCTCATTTTCTGCTAAAGCTGTTAATTCTAATGAATGAGAATGAGATTTCCATGTCCATAACTAATTAAATCAAATAATATTAATTTGTACTAATTAGATTTTTAGTATTTATATATGGTAAAAAAGTAAATATTAATCATTATTATTTGTGATAGTGATAAATATTTTTAAAATTTTAAAAATATATATCTTATCCTTTTATAATCATCTTTCTCATCTAATCAGAAAATATTGGAATAATAACTATGCAACTATTTTTCACCGTTCCACGGGGATTCTAAATCTATTGTTCGATCCGTCAGGAAAAACGATAAGCATTTATAACTGTAGTTATCCTATTATATGCAAGATTCCATCTTTTTTGTTATAAACAAGATATAATTATCTTATCCTGTCAAGCACAAACTGCAAATGCCCGATCCAGTCGGTGTCTGCTCGTTTTGATGTAGTTTTTGGTTTCACTCATTGTCGAAAGATATTTTTTATGTAAAAGAAACCTTTTACACATGTCCATGATATGTCTGGTTGACGTTGGATATAAAGCGAGCTTTATCAGATATTTGTCTACGGTCGAACCTTTCGGCCTACAAGCCACCAGAAAATTCTGTTAATTTGAAGCTTAATTTTAACCGTACTCTTTTTCTCTATTTAAATTATCTAGTCCGCAAAAACCGACCACCGAAGGAATTTCAGTTACACGATAATCTGAATAAACATTTTTAAAAAGGTGAAAAAATATAAGGATCTGAGGATCTGAGATCTGAGTAATTCGGCGACTAAATCTTGAACATACGGGAAACTAGTCAGAACAGGGTTAGATGTCAATGGATTATGGATTTGTTATTTTTAAAAGGAAAATTCTAATGAGGCGATTTTGACAAGAATTCGTATCCTATTTATCATCAAACCGTCGCATGTCTTTTTCAGGTAGTG
Source organism: Passiflora organensis (assembly GCA_019739055.1). NCBI lineage: Eukaryota > Viridiplantae > Streptophyta > Magnoliopsida > Malpighiales > Passifloraceae > Passiflora > Passiflora organensis. The sequence goes on from JAEPBF010000269.1 coordinate 6,202,555, forward strand.
AACTTTCCGGTACACGTTAATATATAAAAAGGAAGGGTAAGCACAACTTAGGCCGTACGTAAGCAAAAAACATAACTGGATGTTATATTCTTCTGTTAAAAGAAAACGACCATATTTTTCAACCATTTATTTGAATTAAATAAATAATGGTTTAACGCTATTAGCACATGTACAATTATATATGCTTGATGCGGTTTAAATTTTGTGGATGGCACAGATGATTAACCTCATCCATACATATATACTGTCTGGATCTCTCTCTATATATATATATCTGGGGACGGCGGCAGGCCACCATCTATATATGTTAAGAGTGGTATGTATGTATGTATGTATCTGTTATGTGTTTCTGCTTTGGGGCGGGAGCAAATAAACTAAAGCAAAGACCTAGATGCATAGAGCATATTCAAGGACAAGGAATCTCCGACTATCAAAATAGATTACTTTTTCTCTGCCATGTTCTTTAATTTAGAATATTCAAATTCGACTGCAGAATTGCACGTGATAAGGGACAGTCCAACTTAACACACTAACCTAAACTAAACAACCATGAGATTGACTGCCTAACTATATAGACCTTGAATCTGTATTTATATATAAATTCCAGTCTCACATGTACCTGACTCATCCCAATTAAAGAAAAAGTGTTGTATCTTAAAATACTTGCACATACGTATGCACTTGTTCTCTTTCCGAGACATCCATCACCTACCAATCTTTCTTCCTTGGCTACTTGTTTTGGCAAGTCGATCGCTTCGATCGCTGACCAATCTTACTTTTTTACTTTGGTATACTATATATATTCTTACTTGCATTATATATATGTATATATTTTGCAGTGGCCCGGAAAAAAAAAAAGAAATGTCAAACCAATGTATTATATATTTGCATCTGCGGTTACATTTAGATGATGGTTTTCTAATTCTCACTGCACTAGTTAGTGGGGATACTGTAATTATAGAGCAAAGGTATATAATTAAAAAATGATTGGACAGGTAATTAATCAGAGTCTCAAACGAAATGGGCCTGGCAGAGCATCAGGACAGCACATGATGTGATACTACTGTAGGTAAAGTTTTCGAGCTTTTAATTTGGGGCATGATGATGCCGATATCGTGATCGACGTTTTGTCTGATTCCCTGAATATTCCAAATCGTTGATCGCTGGGAAAGAGAAGAGAAGCGGGTTATGCTAGTGAATGATTAATATATATATATATAGAGAGAGAGATATGATGTTGTATCTAGTAAATGATTAACCGATCAAGATCGAGAAAGATGATGAAACTTGATCAAGTTTCTGGGTGGTGATAAATATCGCACGCATGCAGTCCTCCCAGTCAACGTGGTGAGTCAAGTAAACATATAGATACATACGTTAACGTACGTACAGAGATAGAGAAGCGTGCAGAATCACAAAACACTAAACAGGGAATCAAGAAAGAGACCCAACACAATTGAGGGAGTGGTTCAACTTCAACATAAAGTCTATAAAGGGCCGTATTTCGTTGTCCAACGTGTTACTTTATGGCACGCGTTTGGATGCATGCAATCAACACTCATTTCCGTTTTAGTATAAAATTAACGCCCATGATCGAAGATGCTGCTCTAGCCTCAAATTAATTCCATATATATTATATATATAAGCATATGGATGAGAAGAAATTAAGCGAATGTCGATCGACCCATTACATTTCATTGTATTCATTCAATAGTGGCTCAACACCATAAAGTGATCGATTTCTAAAAAATGACAAAAGATCGATTAATAGATTTACGGGTGGTACTGGTTGGTTTATCTACTATATATATATATATGCCTTTATAACCTTTTATAACCATATATACCAATTAATAAATTCTTAACCAATTTGAAGCAATTCAGACCCACACCACCTTTCTTGCTTGTCTGTCAGTCTATATATGTGCTGGTTAATTTGTGCATTGTTGACTACTGCATGCGCCAATTGAATACGTACTGGTATATGTAGCCCTTTCATTAAGGAATATAGGGTTTGGTGATTTGGTGATTCTCATGCTTCATGGCACCTTTTTCCATCTGGTCTATATCTAAATCACTCCACAAACAAGCTTCACTTTACCAGTTTCAAGTTATGCAAATTTCGGTCCCCACATTACAGCTGGGTTCAGGTCAAAATGCATCATCATGGAGAGTACTGAACGAGAATTTAATACCCAACGGGATGTATTTTTTCATTATTATTATTTTTTTCCATTAGTTTGATTTTGTTGTGTGTTTACTTTCTAGCGTTTAATCTAGATGTATAGCTGCTTTACGCGCCATTGCGTAGGTGCATACTACTCGCACTGATTACAATTCGGAATCGGGCATTGAATATATAACAGATGGAAGTATTAAGGTGATAACTGAAGAGTGAGGATATATAGAGAGAGAGGCAAATGTAGGCACCCAGCTTCACGTTCGTTAGACCATTTAATACAAACATATTTTGGAGATTAGGGGTGATTTGAGCTTGTGGAGTTGGTCGATCGTCAATATATCTATCTCCTCCAGGGTACCTCAGGAGAGCATGCATTCAAATATTGTACAGTCATGATCTGTGGCTAGCATGCATGATATGTGGCATGCATTCAGATATTGTACACAGCTAGCAGCCTAGCAGACTAGCACTGTACTCAAATTTCCTCGCTCATCGTCCATCGCAACCTCTTGCTGGTAATTTGACAGTGGTGTTGGTTAATTAATTTCAGGCTTCAGCTACGGGGGCCGGCCGGGCCAAACCAACCGACCATAAACAAAAAGAAAAGTGAAAAAGTCACTAGCTAGCTAGCTAGAGGACAAGTGGAAGAATCCGATGTGAATGTGCCACCTCTAATTATAATCCATCCTCATAAATAATAGATCAATCTAATTATTTAGTATTAGGAAGCATAGTGAATAATAGATCAATTGACCCGGCAATGCATGCATTAAAAATCTACCAGAATGAAGACAAATTAATTGTAGGAAATAAAACATATATTCATTAGCATTGTGCGCGCAGTCAAAAAGCAAATGGAACCAAAAGCTGAAATTATGTATGCTTTCATGAACATGATTTCAACAAATTATGCTCCTATCATGTATTCATGTGCACTGCTACATATATAAAAGCTTACATGGGTGTACTGTGCCTTGTGCCTGTTCCTGTGCCCACCACCACCATCAATCCATCATCATGTGCGCAGTCGCAAAGATCCATCCACCACGTACGGTTTTATTTATATATATATATATATATATATGATCACCTCTCCATCTATAAACTAGACTTTTAAATTTTTTAAACTATCTGCTTTCTGTTCCGTATATGTGGATGATTCTGATGAACATTCTACTTCTCTCTCATTCTCTCTGCCTCTCAAAGCCTTTTTAATGGAAGGCAACGATTTTTACACAAATTCAAACGGAATTACGTACATTCATGCTATGCAATATGCATGCGTACGTCGTCAGAAACTAGTTTGATTATCTATTCTTATTTTCTTTGTTGTCTTTGACAAAAATTAATTTACTAGCAACTTAAACTTCAATTATGAACTACTTGCGCACGTTAGTTTACTAATGCAAGCTGACACAGTCAGATATTTATGTAGGCATAAAGAAAAACAGGATATATGTCATTTACGTGTATGTCCAACGCTCCGCTCCCTCCCTGCATCCCCATCACTGACCCAAGGAATTTGAATAAAAAATGGGGCCAAGTTAGGCAAACTATAACTACTCTTTTGTAATAAAAATTTTGTGCCCCTCATATCACATCCCCCTCTAGGTCCTAGCTAGTCAGTCGGGAAAGAATGCCTCGCAATTAATGTACTGTACAGTTGTTTAATTAACTTATGCAACTCAACATTCTCCAGGCACTGCCTTCCATACAGTTGTTTAAACATCTCCCGGCTGCTCCCTACCTAAACCTAACAGTGTCATTCATTCCTCTCACCATTCTCAAGCGCGCGGCTGATTGCGTTGCGGTGGGTTAGACCTGCCCTTGCCTTGGCTTCGTAATCCTCGCATATACAGAATGAAGGGTTCTCATGAAATTCGCCCTCCTTTCCAGCTTTCATCTCTTCTGGTTCCCCCATGAACCCGATTTGATGTCTTTGCACTCTCGCTGCAAATTCCTCCCATGTCATGTTATTCCGAGACATGAACAACTCCGACAGTCTTTTACCATTTGGCCGAATTGTAGGTTTGTGGCCGAAATATCTCCTGTATAAAAGAGTGATCATGATATATAAGTATGTGGTTAGACCGACCCAATGTCGTACCAGTTTTCCGAAAATTAAGAAAAATTAAAACAAGGCATCCCCACATATATACCTTCGTCCGGCTAACATTTTGGCCATGTTGCCATTGTTGTTAGTTACAAAAACATCACTTTGATCGCAAACAATGTAATCTAGAGCAGCCATGCGAGAAGAAAATGATGAAAAAGGAGCCAACTCTTCCTTGGTAGCCAAACTTGTTTTAGTATGGACATTGGGAAAGAGAGCTTTTAGTGGTGCTAAAGCCTCTTCCCCTCCATATACCTTACCTGATGCCACATATACGTGAACATCACTTCCAAAACCTAATGCTCTCATCATAAGACCGACTTCCTCTGGTGTGAGTGGGCATTTCCCTTTACTTCGTTCTTTTTCAGGCTTGCTTTCCTGCACCAAACAAAAAAAATCTTTAGAATTAATGCTCCAAAAAACAGATTCGCAGGAAATGTGCTTAACTTGAGAAATTACAGGTGCCTCACTCACACGTAAATTTTTCCACCTCTTCCGGATTTCACCAAGTTCTGTTTTTTCATTTTGCCCTCCACCATAATAGCATCTAGAGAATGCAAGCATATCAGGCTCAAATCTGCATCATGATTTTCCGAATTGCATTAATGAATTAATATATATATTAAGGACAAACAGCTTCAATTAATGCAACCAATTATGCACAATATTCTTAGTGAAGCCGAGAACCTTATAACTACCTCAAGTGAAGGGCGACGAAGTGCTCACTTCTCATTCTCATTCTTTCAACCAATGTTTTACCCATTTCATGGATAGAATCGGTGAATCTTAAAGCATGATAGTTAACTCTACATCTCAACTTTTGCAAAGCTGGTTCCAAACTGTTGGAGAGGCTAAAGTCAAACTTTTTGAGATGAACAGCCTGCAAGATATATAAAAGATTGGCCACCAAATTTGATTTCACAAAATCATAAGATATGGAGACAGTCCTAATCACCATCGGCCATTACGTACGTAATTGCAAAAGTGAGAGGAAGGTCCTGAAGCCTTGTGCATATATATATATAGAGAGAGAGAGAGAACTCGGAGGGGGAAAGCTGTGGAACTCAAATTCTGTTGCAAAATTGATTTTCACAGCGCTCTGTATTCAGAATAATAGGCATTAAGTTTTCGTCAGAACCCAAACACTTACTTGCTTCTCAATAAGAACTGGCAAAACTTTTTCCTGGTAGCATGTTGGAGAGCACTTCTTTGGAACACGCATACTATGGGGGTTCACAATCTTCAGATGCTCTGTTGGGAGGCGTTCGATGACTTGGACATCCTTTGATAGGAACGAAATGAACCAATCAACATCGAAAATTTCGGCAAAATTGCTGCAACAAAGCCGTGCATCATCATCTGCACATCTAAGTAATAAACAGATGCATAACTGAGTATACAATGAATGAACCTCATACCTACTATCATTCCAGAAGGATTTCTGATCAAGCTCCGGAACAATAAGAGTGGCATTTAAAATATAAGCCGCAACAACAGCATCTGTTATCTGCAGCGGCCATGATTGATTAGGTGTCGACACAGGTTAACCACGATCATTAGTTCAACAAAGGGCTTCTTTTTATTACTGCAGCGTTTAAACTTGCAAAGAAAAAAAAAGAAGAAAAACTTACTCCTGTTCTCTGTTGATTTAGGCCTCCACTAGTGGCAATCAATAGGTATCGATCAGGATTTGTCTTCACACCAGCAGCTATGACATAGAATATATATTGAAGCTTCTTTTAGTCATTAGGTTTGCGGCATAAACCGCAGTACACAAATTAAGTCAACTACTAAAAACAAGGATAACATTGATGCAATCCATGAAGCAGTAATAAACAAGGGAAACTTAGCAACCTTTGATTTTTGGTGGATGTCATATCATCCTTGAGTTCATAACAGATAAACAAATACCATAATCACTGCATGCGGGGTTAACTAAGAACACTCCTAGCTAATTAAGGTAGAGATGATTTACTTGGAAGGTTATCAGTGGCGTTACTGCAACCAGTGTAAAAGTGGGAAAATCTAGAACTCCATAAATCACGCCCCTGGTTCGCTCCTTGTTCCTATAATTCCGGTCCAGAAAGAAGAAGAAGAAGAAGAAGAAGAAGAAGAAGAAACCAGAAATCAACAATCTCTCTATCATCTGATATTTCAAACTTAAATACAGTAATCGTAGAATGCATTCGACAGCTGCAACAAAACCGTATGCGCACACATTAATTAATGAAAACCTTATCTAATACGAATATCTATTATTTCAAAATAATACGAATATCTATGCTCATGTAAAAGTACCGGAACTCGAAACTCCGTCGTCCCTGCAATATAAGTTGACTCTGCTTTTACTGCATTAACCGACTGTCTCACACATGATCATAAAAAAAAAAGATACGGGATGAGAATTTAAAAAAGGCATTGAAGAAGAAAAAGCAAACAAGGAAGAGAGTGGAATTAATTAATTAATTGAGGAACTATCTTGATTAAGAAGCTAGCATGCATTACTAGTGAGGATGGAAGACGGGGGAGAAGGAGGTGCTGATGGTTGTCGACGGGCGGGAGAGGGGAGAGGAGGAACAAGGTGGAAAAGAGGAGGAGGCAGGCGGAGAGGAGGGAAAGGAGTGAGAACAAGCGGAGGCGCACGAGGAGAATGTAGTTGAAGAAGGCCTTGATGGTGTAATGTTTAATTTTAGTTCTCTTCATGTCGAGGCTGGAGGAGAAGACAGCGTTGACGTCTTCGGAATAAAACACTTAAAATATGATTAGCATAATAAGATGATGGGAAAATCAAGGTGACGAGGGAAAGTGTTGTGCTGCATATATCAACAAAGTGCAATCCTTGTTTCCATAATATAAGACCGAGGTTAAGGATAACTATAGGTTATCGACTTTATCACAGTGTCGATAACCTATTGTTATCCTTAACAATCAGGATTGAAGTTAAGGATAACTATAGGATAACTTCCGAAGAATACGCGTTAACAATAATAATAATGCTTAAATAAATTAAAAACAGTCACTCACTTATTAAGAGTCTGGGCGGAAGCGTAAGGTGAGGCGTAGATAAATATGAGATGATAAGCTGTTAATCGCAAATAAAAGTGGTGTTTAATTGGGTAGCTGATGATTGCTGATAACTTATAACACCATTATTATTTGTCTTGAGACACCTAATAAAGACCTAATTTCTCTTACAAAATAAAAGGGATGAACAGTGCAATGTCAGTGATGGCATCGATGCTGATAGATGGATCGATAAAGAATATGTACAAAAATATATATAATTAACCAAGAAAAAGTAAGCAACTTTCAACCTCCAATCGTACGTACGTCTAGACATGGTATTAACTAGTCCTCAACCAACATTGCTCGGCCTCTGGACTTGTTATACATATTTAAGGATATTCTCAGTTTTGTTCTTTCTAGTATTTTTCTAATAAACGGAGAAAGCAATAAGCTAATGGAGGATTTGAGGATTTGAGGATTTGAGGATTTGAGGATTTGTGGTAGTGCAAATACTGCCGTCCTCCCCCGTACTGGCTAGGATGATTATTTGGATTATTAAATGAAGAAGGAAAACCAAGTTAGCTAGTATTATTTATTGTTGTCTCATAACTAAAACTCTTTTCAAAGTGATATATATCCATTGAACAATTTAGGTCACGCAATCCTCAAAACATGTCACATTTCTCAAAGAGCCCTGGCTAGCTAGTAGCTAGTATATATTATTTTCCCAAGAAATTAAATCTCCATATATTTTAGTTTTAATTCGTTTCTTGCATGTAAAGACAATCCGAAGAAGAGAAAAAGTTACGAGTTTTGAGCTCATCACAATAATTAGTTAGGGAGAAGCTTCCACATTCCTTGCTTCCACTGTTCCACACCATAGCTAATTAATTGTCTAATTCCACATTCTTTTCTTTTATTTTTAAGTTTAAAAGGAAAATACCAAGACGGGCCGGAATGTGTTTGGCACCAGTAAAACGTTATCCATTCCCCGCCTGTATCAGTATTTGGCTTGAGGTCTTCAGCCATCACTACCCTGAGCCTCGAGGGAGGAACATGTTCAGACGTGGTTATTGGAGCGTTTGGCACTGGCAGAAGAAGAATATATTAGCCCCGGTCCCCAGTAGAAAGTAGAAACGTTTCTAATCTATTTTCTAGAATAAAACTAGGCCACATATCATATAAAGTGGACAATTGTAATAAAAAATAATAAAGAAATCACTTTGTGTATCAAATAAAAATGTGTTTTTTTTTTCCTTTTAACGGAATCAAACAGTCAACACCAACCTCTCTCTGGCTAATGGTTATCGCAGGTTATGGAAATGGATACACCAGCGCCTGACGCACAGTAACCGCTGTAGCCCGCCAAAGATGAGTGTCACTGCTCAGCTAAATTCTTCTGCCTCCGAATTGGACCTGGATCGCCCCAACATCGAGGACTACCTCCCCTCCGGATCCTCCATCCACGAACCTCACGGCAAGCTTCGCCTGTATGTTCTCTTCAATTCTCTCTCCCCCTTCCCGTCGCTCTCCGATTTTATCTTTTCCTATACGTCTTGTGCTTTCTTTTCAGCTTCCAAACTCAGCTTCTAAATAATTTGCTGCCTTCTTAACTGATTTCAGGTTTTCTGTGTTGTCTTTGTAGTGGTGATTTGCTTGATATTTTGCCAATCCTTACTGAGGCTGCTGGTGCCATCGTCGATGTCAGTTACTTTTTCCGTTTTGATTCCATGTTATCTTCGTTCCCTGTCATTGGGATTCTCTTTCGACTCCGAGTATATGATTTATGGAGCTCTTGCTTACTTCTTATTATATCCCGAGCTTTTCTGCTTCCAAGAATAATAAGATTGCATCAGGATGCTTTCTTAGTTAATGATTCATGTCTTTCTTATATGTATATATATATATATATATATTTGAATGTAAATTGTTAGAAATTTATTTTTAACATGGCAAAGCTAGCTCCTCAAAAGTGATTGAAACTTCCTAATGGATGTCCAGGATTCTTTTACTCGATGTTTCAAGTCAAATCCTCCCGAACCTTGGAACTGGAATGCATATTTGCTTCCCTTGTGGTGTTGTGGAGTGGTGGTTCGATATGGCATTTTGTTCCCTGTCAGGTTTATCTAATTACTTTCGGGATCTGATTACCATTTGCCATTTCCAAATTTCTGATTGTTGAATGAATTTGACAGACAAATACTTCTTCTGCCCGCATTCACTGTTTTGTATTTTTTCTAAATTTTGAATGTCGTTTCAAAGAAAATGGGAACTTTTCCGAAGCTGTCACACCAAATAAATTACAATTCATGAGTCCTTGTATCTGTCTGATGTATCTCAGTCATCTGGCAGGGTTCTAGTTTTGACAATAGGATGGCTTATTTTCCTTTCATTCTACATTCCAGTGCATGTTCTACTGAAAGGGCATGACAAGCTGAGGAAAAAGATAGAGGTGCTTAAAAATATGCTTGTTTCATACTTTATTTTTTCCATGAGTTACTCTCTGTCACTATTAAATTACTACAAAAAGTTATTGTACATTTCCTTATACATGCATGAGTACATTATAATGTTCCAATCTCCTATTATTTATTTTCCTCCCAGAGGTGTTTGGTCGAGTTAATCTGCAGCTTCTTTGTCGCATCATGGACTGGAGTTGTCAAGTACCATGGACCACGGCCTAGTATTCGTCCTAAGCAGGTTCCTGGAATCTGATGTTGCCTCTTTAAATTCTATCTGTACTTCCTCTCTGAATGATCTACTTATCTTTACAAGTTGTACAAACTGTGTCTTCCTGGATGAACAGGTCTTTGTGGCCAATCATACTTCCATGATTGATTTCGTCATCTTAGAACAGATGACTGCATTTGCTGTTATTATGCAGAAGCATCCTGGTTGGGTCGGTAAGTGATCGCTAGCCCAGAATTGATCTAAATAATTATATTGCGATGGATATCCGTGGCCATGAGTAAATAGGAACGTATAAAATGCTCATCCAATTTGAGGGCTGACCTGACTGACCTCTGACCTCGGAATCAACTAATGAGGGATCACCCAGACTTTCTGAATGATTCATTCATGGTCTGGTTTATAGACATACAAATGCAAGTACGTGCTTCTAAAAGGATGAATTTTCTGCAAATGATTTAGAAAGTTGTCATCTCTCTTGTTAGAAGTTTCTACATGGTAACTAATGGAGTATAAAGTTGAAGATATGGTCTTCTATCAGAGTAAAAAAGATAAGTACGATATCTGGGGCTTGCGTTTCTGCTCTCAGGATTTCTTGCACTTGTTTATTAGAAGATTGAATAGCATGGTGAATAATCTGAACAGATTGAAACTTAGTTCTCATTATAGAATATGTAGAATGGAATGATTAATCTGTTTCCATTTTCCCTTTTCAACTCTTGTTACAGGACTTTTGCAAAGCACTATATTAGAGAGTTTGGGATGCATCTGGTTTAATCGTTCAGAGGCAAAAGATCGTGAAATTGTAGCAAAGAAGTGAGCATAAGTGCAGTTGGCTAAGACATCTTATTGTAACGATGCATGAATTTGTTGCGCAAACTTGCATCTTGCAGGTTAAGGGATCATGTTCAAGGGGCTGACAACAACCCTCTTCTCATATTTCCTGAAGGAACCTGTGTGAATAACCATTATACTGTAATGTTCAAGAAGGTATACCAATTTGATATAAAACTTATAGCTACAATAAGCTTTTCCTTTGTCATGTTTCATTTAAATTTTAATTGACTTCATGGTGTGTAGGGTGCTTTTGAATTAGGCTGCCCTGTGTGCCCCATCGCAATCAAGTACAACAAAATTTTCGTTGATGCTTTCTGGAACAGTCGTAAGTAAGTTGCTTCTTCTAATCTTTGCTATCATGTGTGTCATAGCAAGTTCCCTGCAAATAAGCTCTTTTTTTTTTCTAAAATAAAACAAATAAAATGGATGGTGAAGAATGCTGGTTCCTTTGATTATAGTGTTCCATTTTTTGAAGGTGCTCTCATTTGTTGCTTCTTCGCAAATATCAAATCTTTTTTCTTTTTTTGGAGTAGAAAATTGGACAGTGCCGGTCAAGTATAATATGATACTCTCTCAACAAAGCAAGGGGCATCTTTGATCAGTTTTTTTTGTTGATTTAACGTACTCCATCCTTTACATGTCATCAAAAGAGATGTACATTATGTAATTTGTTTGAGAATAGCCTTAAGATGTAGTTTTCTTTATTGGGAAAAAGAAATTTGGCGCAATCATTTGAAACAACATCAATCACATTTTAAGATGCTAAGGTGAAACGGATAAATAATGGCGGTGTTAAATGTCTGGTTTGCAGGCAGTCTTTCACAATGCATCTGCTGCAGCTTATGACATCATGGGCTGTTGTTTGTGATGTATGGTATTTGGAGCCTCAGAACCTGAAACCTGGAGAGACTGCCATCGAGTTTGCGGAAAGGTATTAACTCTTGGCTCAATTTTCATCCGGATATGGATAATGTTGATTCAATTGGAACAACATGATGTAGGGTTCGGGACATAATATCCGTTCGAGCAGGCTTGAAAATGGTTCCTTGGGATGGATATCTAAAATACTCTCGACCCAGCCCAAAACATAGAGAGCGGAAGTAAGCGAAGCACATTTCTTGTCTCTAATTTTTATCGTTGTGTTCCGGGCCCCGGCGTATAGTTGGAAAAGATTATTTATAGCATGCCAACTGCCAATATGATATCGTCGGGCTCGCTTGTAATGTCAAAATAACTTATTATTGGCATTATTCTCGCTGCTGCGATACCCTGTATCGCGGAAACAGACTGACAGAGAGTGTTGAGATATAGCAATAAAAGCTATTGGTGTGAGTACAGTTTGATAGCTCAACTTGTTTTGAAATCAAGGATGCGCTAACTCATACGTTTATTTTCAGGCAGCAGAGGTTTGCAGAGTCAGTGCTCCGGCAGCTGGAGGAGAAATGACACTCTAATTTTAAACTCCTATTCTTTCGTAGGTGTTCTGATCCGGATACTGTAATGGTTGCGCTCTTGACAATTTGAGATTCCAGGTATTCACAACATTGGGGCTATATAGTATACAGTATGTGCAAAGTGCGATGTGATTAAATAACATTAATATGATTTGTATGTAAACAGTTTTCCAAATTGGTCATGTTTCTGTCTGTCTATGTTGTTGTTTTATATGTGCTATTGAAATTTCTCACGTTGGCGCACGTCTGCTGCAGTGATTTTATCAAATGAAATTATTTGTTTGGTGAAGTTGATGGAATCCCAACTTAGCTTCTTATTCAGTATTTCGAAAAAGCTGTTGGGCATAATAGAATTTATAAAATCCAACCGCTCTTTTGGCTATACCGGTTTTCTAGACAAACTAAAATTCTCCTCTACGTTCTCCAAATTCTCTTCTACATTCTCCAAATTCTCGTCTACATTCTCCAAATTCATCCAGCATCTTAAAGTTTTCCTTAAATTAGCCTAAACCGAAAGATGCCCCGACCGAAATAGCGATAGCATACTATAGGAGGACTTTGACTTACCATCACACGATCAAAGAGCGAGGTGGGTTTTTACTAGTTTACTTATTTTATGATGTTTGGACTCGGTCATATATATAATTTTTTTAAAATAAAAAAATCTCTGTATGACTAGTTCAGAATTGTTTTCTCTTTTCCAATAAAATGTTGCTCCAGGAATAAGGTTGTAATGTGAGGTTTCAACAACCAAAATAACAGAATATTCAATCAATGTTGGAGCTTTGGGAAACTCCGAATATAACCTTTCTATTAACTTGTTTCAACTAATGAGTTGGCAACTGGATACTGGCTAGGGGTATGTATGTATGTCTATAATTTTTCAAAGTAGACTGGTTGACTAGTTGCCGTTGGCGCAACGTTTTCATATAAAATAGAGTAAGGGGACACAAGTTATAGACTAGTATAGTGAATGTCAGTTTTTAAATTTTAATGCTGTGCTTAGTTTCCCTACAGTTCATAGTTTAAACATTAACAGACAACAACAAATTCAGAAGCGAAGACTTTGAAAAGGCGGACAGACACATCAAGACACCCAACAGACCTTCCCATCGTTGGGTCGCTGCCTCCCCTTGTATTTCCTCTGCTGCCTCTTTATATGTTAGATCATCCTTTTCCCTTCCACCTCATTCTAGCCACAGCCACATCACTGCTAACTTAACCACACTCTAATTAATGGCTTCTTCATCACATCTGCATCCTCTTCTGCTTCTCACCATTTTCTTATCTGTTCTGCTAACCAGATCATCCTCCCAGTCACCACCTTTTAAATGCACCTCCACCGCCAACTGCTACGCCCTCATCGACTACGTCTCCCCGAACAAGTCCACCCTCGGCCACATCCAGACCCTCTTCACAGTCAGCAGCTTCCGCTCCCTCCTCGGTGCCAACAACCTTCCCCTGTCCACGACTCCCAACACCACCGTCGCGGCCCAGCAGATCACCACAATCCCCTTCCCCTGCACCTGCCGAAACGGAACCGGCGTCTCTAATGGCCAGCCCCTGTACACAGTCGTGAAGGACGATGGGCTCTACCACATCGCCGTAGAGGTGTTCTCCGGGCTTGTCACCTTCCAGCAAATCGCTGCGGCGAATAACATAACGAACGTGAACTTGATTCTGGTGGGGCAGGAGCTGTGGATTCCGCTGCCGTGTAGCTGCGACGACGTGGATGGAGCGAAGGTGGTTCATTACGGACACGTGGTGCAAAGTGGGAGCTCCCTGGAGTCGATTGCACAAGAGTACGGAACGACCGCGGATGCTCTTACCAGGCTAAATAATGGCGTTAACAGTACTTCTCTTTTGACTGGACAAGTCCTTGATGTTCCCGTGAAAGGTTATTTTTTCTTTTTTTTCTTATATATATATATATATATTCTTCTTCATATATGAAATTACAGCTAACCAATTGATCAAAAAGATAGTATATCTATATCTATATCTATATCTCTATATATATATATTCAAAGATGTGATATAATGACGTCTGTAGCTTTTGTAGTAGAAGCTCAAAGTACTCATCTTGTCTAGCGCTCACAGTTACAATTCCCATGTCTTGGTATATATTTATGGTGGCAGCTTGTAATTCATCCGTGAGAACAGACTCGGAAGACTACCCTTGGGTTGTTGCCAAGGACACCTACGCCTTCACTGCTGGTGACTGTGTAGAATGCAAGTGTGCTTCTTCAAATAACTGGATGTGAGTGTTATTTTTTGGTGTTAGTGTACGTTGTGGGATTCCCTTAATTGTCAGAATATTAATTTACTTTTTGTTGGTTATATAAAAAATATATAATATACATTATCCTGCAGGTTACGATGTCAACCATCCGGAGTTGCAGCCAATTGGTCATCTTGCCCTGCAATGCAATGCCAAGGTGCAGACAACAGTATATTATCCCTGGGCAACACCACGAGTCGGAGTTGTCTCAATACCACCTGCGCCTACGCTGGGTTCAACAAAAACCGCACCATTTACACTACTCTTGCCACACAATCTACTTGCCCGCCCTCCACCTCTGGTAAGTGCACACCATTTTCACCACAACACAGCACCTCCTTGACTGTTGGATTAGTATGACTTGAGACTTAATCGTGCCATATTTCATTTGAACGTTGCTGACAAAACAGGAACAAACGCCGGCAACTATGCTTCGACTTGGAGGATGAGTTTGAGTCGGAACTTTCTGTTTATTTTATTTCATGTGGCCCTGCTTTACCTTGAGTGAAAATTCATATACATAATTATACAACTGTGATGTCAAACCTTCTCGAATTCAGTTTCAGTTTCAGTTTCAGTTGTAGCCAGGTAAGGTCGCTAGCTGGTTCCTGGCTTCCTGCTGTTGTAAATAGCTATAATTGGATGATTGGCTTATGTGATAGCTAATTTAATTTTTGTAACCAAAACGCGGGCTTCCTGTTTCAGGATGGTACTGTTTCTTTGATTTATAACAAAATAAACAAGGAGAGAAATTAAGAATCAAACATATATTCTCCTTCCATTCATTGATTTCCAACGGGTAAGCTATATATATATACATACAATTAATACACACCTCGCTCGCTCGACGTTAAAAAAACACATGTCGTCCCATCACAAAATGTAAGAGAAGAGGGTTTCTCCAATTCAATTTCTCACAAGTTAACACTCTCTTTCACGGCATCTGCCAATCTTCCCAAATACTACTCTATATTAAGTGTTAAATGCTCCAGTTCCACTAGACCACATAGCTACCACATCAAGTCGTTCTTATGACCACCTTCTGGCTACTTTACGAGGGAGGAGAAAAAAGAAACATACAAGAAAACGGAATTTCACGTCCCCCCTTAATTATCTTCGGTTTAGCACTTCCTTTTGGGTTCCAATTTCCAATTCCCAATTTCCAATTCCCCATTCCCAATCCTCAATTCCCAATTCCCAATTCCCAATTCCCGATTCCCAATTCCCAATTCCCAATTCCCAATTCCCAATTCCCGATTCCCAATGCCCAATTCCCAATTCAAGCAGGTATAGCGAATACCAATGATTCTTATTGTGGGCTCCTTCTCAACTGAGTCAGCCCAATAGCTTATGCCTAAAGCCTGCCATGGTTTATGAGTTGCTCCCCCAGAGCAACTCCTCCACTTTGTTTCTGTATGTTGTATATTCTGTTCTCTTCTCTTCTCTTGGCATCTGCCATCCTTAATCGTTAACTTCAAGTCCTACTGTCCTGACGATAAGCCTCGTAACCATGTCTTTATCTCTTGCCATCCGGAGAAACTAAAACACCAGGCTCCTCCCCTGAACACAGCAACGGCAAAGCAAGGTGATGCCTGTTTCTCCTCTTTCCTTATTATGCTCCCGTTCACCACTCAATTTTCTCTTCCATTTCCTTTCTCTCTTTCCATCACCAGATTAAACGCTCTCTTCTTTTTGCATGCAGTCCTCACTTTCCTCGCCCATGCTTCTTATCTTTCTGTACCATTTTGAATTTAGTCATCACTTCTGCATTTATACTTCTTCAGCGTATGCCGCCACCATGCTTGTTTATACGATCATGCGCTATAAACCAATCATTCAATCCATTCGGTTTTGAATTATGGCGACTGTAGATAGTTAGAATATATAGTTCTATTCCTTTTCGGTAGTTAATCCATTTTTAAATTTTTAAATGTGTACGGATAACTTTGCAGGGAAACCCTTCGGTTTATAGTCCACCGATATTTGGAAAGATGATTACTGGACAATTGAGTGGTAGCTCACTCTCTGGAAGATTTGCGAGTGAAAGGGGCGTAAAGAGCGGAATAATAAAAGGGAATAGGCAGTTATCTATACAGAGTCGAAGGAAGATTCCTAGGGGATTAGGATATGGAGATGTTGTGCCCTATAATCACTTGTCTGCACAGCACAAGCATTCCCTATCACCCCTGGTTGCACAACGCAATAAGAAGGTTTCTGGAGTGGTTTATAATCAGTGTTGCTCCGGTTTTGGCCATGGATTTCTAGATGAGCCTGAGAGATCGGTTGTGGAACGAGAGGAACATGCCATCAATTGTTCGAGAGATGAAGAAATGTATGGCCAGAGCTCTTATCTTTCCATTATCTTTCTTTTGATTCTTTATTTTGGAAAGGGCTTTATCTTTTATTCTATTGTTTAGCATAAAGATCGTACCTGAAGTCTTGATCTTATCCTAGTTGTTTCGAAAGCCTTAAAATTTTTTTAACATGCTTGTCTTGAAGTTTATTGAGCAGGACATTTTCTTGTTGGTTTTCTATTTTCCGTTTGCTACTTTCTCATGTCAGTTTATGTATTCTGCTTTACATTTGGAAAATTCATCAGTTGATGAACGGGAGTAATGTGCCACGATATGCTTCATATTGGAGGCATATCATGTGTCTAATATTTAAAAGTACAGGAAGTATCTAAATTGCAACAAGCAATTGAGATGCTGGTTTTCTGATACTATTTTAAACAACAGAGAATTCAATTTCCTTTGAGACAATGTCATATTTGTTTAAGTCAACAGATTCTCTGACAGCATTAGTGGAGATATCTTGGTATTGTCGCAAACAAATCGGATGCTGTAGCATTTATTGATTCTTTGTGTTGTTGTGCTTCCTTAATTTCATTTGCAGCGCATCATCTGGGTTTCACATCACCCCACCACAGTCATCAAATGTGAAAGGCGAGCTTATAATGCTTTCTTTGCCTGCACTAGCTGGACAGGCAATTGATCCCTTAGCACAGCTGATGGAGACAGCTTATATCGGCAGATTAGGTATTACATCTTTTTTCTCTTTTTCTTTATTGGTAGACTAGATAGTGGTCAGGGCTTCCAGCATCTAAAAGATGTTGCTACTCATACTGAGGAGCTCAAGTTTAATTTTCTGGAAAATGCATTGCATTTTCCATTGAGTAGCCAAGGTTCAGTGCTTCTGTCTTCATTCTTCATCTTTCTAGGCACATGCCTGCTGATTCTCAACTGTAAATCTGACATGGATTCTAATAATTATCTTCACCTATGGGTTTGAAAAAATAAATGAATCTTAACCTATGGAGTTTTGTTTTCCTCACTTTATAGGTCCTGTGGAGTTGGGTTCAGCTGGTGTTTCTATTACGATCTTTAACAATATATCAAAGCTATTTAATATTCCACTCCTTAGTGTTGCAACTTCTTTTGTTGCTGAGGACATTTCAAGGAATGCTGCCAAAGATTCTACTTCTGGTAAACCATAAGCCCTTCATTGGTATTTTGAATGCCGTAATTTGTTTTTCACTGCTGAGGAAATACATGACCAATGTTTTCACATCCTATCAAAACTTGGTCGCTTCTTGTACAGGAATGGATGCTCAGGGAGATAGTGCTGAGCAGAAACCAGGTGGCTTGTCTGAAAGAAAGCAACTGTCCTCTGTCTCTACTGCTTTATTATTAGCAGCTGGTATTGGAATCTTTGAGGCTGTAGCCTTGTATCTGGGATGCGGACCTTTTCTTAACCTGATGGGCATAACATTAGTAAGTATATTGCATGATTTCCATGTAATGCCTGTTAGCCATATACTCATCCTTCATCCTTCATCCATCCTCTTTTTCTTTTCCTCTCTCTCTGCTTCTCTTCCCATCAGTACAAAAAAGTATGATTCTTTTTATTTTTTTTGTAGCTTAGATAATTAACTACGAATGCTCATATTATGCCTGTGATAACTTTATGAACAGGATTCTCCAATGCGTATTCGCTCAGAGCTATTTCTTTCACTGAGAGCTCTTGGTGCTCCTGCGGTTGTTCTGTCTTTGGCTCTTCAAGGCATTTTCCGTGGTTTCAAGGATACAAAAACTCCTGTTTTTTGTCTCGGCAAGTGTTTTTTTTCCTTTTTCTTTTTGGATAAGCTATGAAACTGTTCAGATTAGGATTTCAACGCGGTATCTTCTCCTCTTGCTTATGTAACCAGTGGCTTTCCGCTCATTTGTGGTTCCATCGTTTCTTGCCACTTTGTTATCCTGCCATTTTCTCAAGGCAATTGCTAGTGCATGCCTGTAGATTCAGAAGATTGCTTCCTTCATAGAATATCTTACTAAGTAATGCATTTCTGTCACATGCAGGCTTGGGTAATCTATCAGCTGTAGTTCTTTTCCCCATGTTGATGTATTATTTTAAGTTGGGAGTAACTGGAGCAGCCATCTCTACTGTTTTGTCTCAGTATGTTCTCTGTGCATGGTTTTTTTTATCTTAGTTTTACTTTATTTGCATTTAGATAAATTATGACAGTGAAAATTTCCAGATACATTGTCACTTTTCTAATGATTTGGCATCTAAATAAGAGGGTTATATTATTGCCTCCAGCGATGGGGGCGCTGCAATTTGGTGTCTACATGAAATCTGGTGAGTTTTTCTCTCTATGTTGTTTATAAAACTGAATAAAGTGCCATTCAAATCAATTTTGTTCTGGAAGCTAACAACTGCTACAGAAATGTGACTATATCCTGCAGTTTTGTAGTCCATTATCATTAAGACGCTGAGCAATTTTCTCCTTTCATGTTTACTTATAACATCTTGTAGGTGGTTTTCTCATTGGAAGAACTCTAGCTGTATTGACAACCATGACATTGGCAACTTCGATGGCTGCTCGTCAAGGTCCTGTAGCCATGGCCGCACACCAGATATGTATGCAAGTCTGGCTGGCTGTATCTCTTCTTACTGATGCACTGGCTGCGTCTGGTCAGGTATAAATGTTCCTATTTAGTCCAATCTTCTCAACATATCATCTTGTCTATGTTTTGTTGAAGCCCCAAGTTCACTCACTTGCGCAGGCTCTAATTGCGAGTTATTCATCAAAAGGGCATTACACAACAGTTAGAGAACTCACAAACTTCATTTTAAAGGTAGGTTAAATCTATTTTTCTGGTTTATTTTTATCACATATGTTGAGTAAGATATAGGTATTGAGTTAGTTGGCCTTTGGATTTCTATCTGTATGTGCTCTCTTTGTACTGACTATGAACTTGATGTGTTCCTCTGTTTAGATTGGACTGGTGACAGGTGTTTTTTTGGCTGCCATTCTGTTTGTGTCTTTTGGTTCCATATCTTCTTTATTTACCAAGGATGCTGAAGTATTAGGGATTGTTAGCAGCGGGATAATGGTATGTCTGCCTCTTTTCTTTTCTTTTTTTGTGAAAAAAATTTCTTCATGTCAACGCCTTCATTTTCTGAAGACTGATGAAAAATTGTTCAGTTTGTGAGTGCTAGTCAACCCGTGAATGCCCTAGCTTTTATTTTTGATGGTCTCCACTATGGCATTTCCGACTTTCCGTATGCAGCCTGCTCTATGGTAAGCTGTCAATTCACATCGGGATATTTGGGTAATGCCCATGCCCTTTATTTCAGGCAACTAAGTTTTGATAGGTGATCAACAGATGTTGGTTGGACTGGTATCTAGTGCGTTTTTAATTTATGCTCCACCAATGATTGGCCTCCCTGGAGTTTGGTTTGGCTTGACTCTCTTCATGGGCTTGCGAACAGTTGCAGGATTTGTTAGGTAATAAATAATGTTTGCATTTCGTGCTTCTATAGGATTTGTGAGGATTTATGTGTTAAGTGGTTCCACCTTGCGAATGCAATAAACACTTGCACTCTCTTATCAAAGAGCATTACTATGAAGATGCAAAAATCATTAAAATTTAAGGCTCTCTCTAATAATGGATTATCATTCTTTTTCAGATTACAGTCAAAATCTGGTCCATGGGGGTTTCTGCACGAGGAGTCACACAGTATTCAGGTTGGCTGATGTTCCCAGTAGTCTTCACACAGAAAAAGTGTGATTATATGATTGTTGGATTATACTGAAAACTGGCTTAACATGCAGTGCTGGATTTGTTTTTGTTTTTTTATCTATTTGCCATATAAGGAAGCCTGTATATCTTTAACTAACCAACTCATTTGTTAAAACCCTTTTACAGATTGCTGGTTAGAGAAGAGAAAAGGAGAGGCATGGATAAATTTTGTAGCATGCAGTTTTCAACAATTTATATACTCCTTGGCTGGTCAGAAATTCAGAATCAGAGAGAAGATAGTTACCATCGATCCATCAATCCATCCATCCATCCATCCATCCATGAGGTGATCCGGATATGGACCAGTGGCAGTGGTTAAACTAAACAAAGCTTACACTGTCCCCCATTTCTACTCGGTCCTTCTAAAAATGTTCAACTTTCTTTTTTTTATTTTTGGGTTTCAAATTATTTTAAACTTGTTTAGACACCAATGCACTTACGGCGATTCTTTGGCATTTTTCTATTTGCTTTTATATACCTCGTGTAAATTCTGCATTTCCATTTCGGAGAAAATGGGGCAATTTTGAACAAGGATTTGACCTGTTTACCAATTTCATACATCTACCATTTTGCAGATGCTAATTATTTAACTGTTGCATATTCTACAGATGTATTAAATTAAATGCCAGAAAATAAAATGGTTTGAACCGGAACACCGAAACTCAGTGGCTGCAATTTCACATGGTGCTGCTGTTCACTGACAATATGTTTTCAAGGTTCTAACATATCAAGTTCCACCACACACAATATAGGGCATCGCAGAGACAAGTGAAGCAATACGTCAAAACCCCAAATGAATGCAAGCAAACACAGAGATTCTTTGACAAGCTCTGCGTAACTCAACCCAATGTTTTACTATATGCATCTCATGCTTCAGTTGCTAACAAAACAGATTACCACTTATCCTGAAATCTAATTTAGAAGAAACACGCAACGTCCCCATAAAACCAATCAAGGTCATATACATTGATCAATAAGGAGATGAAACAAATCATTTGGTCGGAAGTAGTCTTTTAGATGATCTCAAGTATAGTACACAGAACAGTCAATGCTGACCACGAACGATCAAATTCAATCAAGATAACGGAAACCTTCCGATTGGAAAAGAAAGACAGCGAGTCCTACTTGAGAGCCTCGGTATTGGGCGGTGCACTTGACAAATAACAGATGGTCCAACTCCCAGATTCTTCTCATAATTATCGGGCATTAAATTCTTTCCCAATCATTTTGTACCTGCAGTTCCATTTTCTAGCTCATTAAAGTACCCTACAAAAATGCATCCCTACTGGGTTGAAACAGGAGCAGAAGCAGGAGCACCGGCACTACCCAGTCCCATCTTCTGCCCCAACATCGTAAGCTGTTCCACAAACTCAGCTCCTGTGACAATTTCCGTTGTTCCATATATAACATGCCTAACAGGCTGCTGATGCTGTGCAAATTCCTGCAAGCTTCCATGCTCCACATAATTCCCACCGCCAATCATAAAAACAATAGCCTCTTTAAACGGCCCCTTCAAAAGGCTGCTACCTGACCCAGCACCTGACTTCGGAGCACGGGGGTCAAACACAAGGTAGGTATCAATCTCCGGATTTGGCTTCCCCTCCATTAGGGCTTCCACCGTCCTTGTCAGTGCAAGCTGCCTATCACTAGATAACAAATTCTTGACACCGGCCGTAACAGCACTAATTGACTGGCCATAAAGCTTTTCAGCCCAATCGACAATATTGTTTCTACTAGCCGAATTAGCAGATGCCAATGACACATTCAAGGATTTGATCTTCTTGACATACTGGAATGCACAGGTATCAACCTCAGATTCCCTAAGAGCTGCTTCTACTGCTTCAGTTTCCGAAGGATTAATACTTTCAGAAGATATAAGATACATGATGGCAAATCTGAGCTTGTCTGTCTTGGATCCTTTCCCTCTAAGAACTGTTAAGAGTTCAGTGCGGTCCATCCCACCTCTAACCATCATGTCATGCTCCTTTTTAGCATAAGAGTCAAGAGACCTCTCTTTGATCTCACCCAACAACACAGTAGCAATGTTGGTATGCTTATCAATCACCTGCTTCCTCTCTGTCAATTCAGGTAATGAGTTCACTGCATTCATCAAATGCTTGGTGTTGCCAATCAAGTCTGTTCCATCAAACTCAGCCCCGTCGGTACCCCCGGTCCTCTTATTCACCTCATCCACGTCCTTCTTATACTTATTTAGTTGGGTCTCAATCTCCACCGCAACTTCAGGAAACTCCAGAGACCCATTTGCCTGCCAGAATGGATCGGCACTATCCAATTCATAAGATCGCATCCCACCCTTTTCCCCTGGGACACTCAACCTGTTAAGCTTCAAACCAAGAATATCGTGAACGAGAGGACGGTACCTAAAATCATGCTGGATTCCAACAGCCAACTCGAAATTGCGATCAAATATACACAAAACGGGCCTCTGAAACGAACTCGTAAAACCCCCACCTTCGGAGAACAAATTGTTCTTCGTCAACAAATGATCCCTCAACTTCTGATCCAATGCGGACGCAACCATCTCTGCAGGACCCCCACGCGGGCATCTGATAACGGGCACAACCGCCAATGTAGCCAGCACACAGAACAACCCACTAGCAATTCTCTCAACAATCTCCTCAATCTCGGTGTCCCCAGCCGACGGGTCATTGAGCTGAACATAACAAGCCTTGTGCGCCAAAGAAAACAAGTTATCTTCTAAAGTCACAAACTCGAGGTACTGATCGTGCACTTTGGAGATCCTCTGAATGGAATCGGAGTTGAGGGTCCCCGCGGCAAGATCCTCGAGCAGCGGGCGGGGGATTGAGGAAGAGAAGTTCAAGTGAAAATTATCGTAAAGCGAGCGGGAAGCATCTGCAACGATCCGCCGCACATTGGTAGGGGTGGGCTGGAGGAAATAGACGGCAGGGACGTCGTGGACGGGCTTCCGTTCCTTGTCGATGAGGAAGTAAAGGGTAACCCCGTGCTTCCGCAGATCCTTGACGTGGATCAGAGGGGATAGAATGTTTTGGCAAAACTTATCGTAAATCAAGATCTTGTAGACCTCTTCATTTGCAGTGGCAGTGGAGTTTAAGGGTTGGTTAAGATTCAGCATCCGGATAATACATTCTGTGGTGGAGAATTATAGATCGATAAATCAACGAAAGGAACGATGAAAAGTAGCAGTAACGGTGAAGCGAATCAAATACAAAGACACATAAGAGCAACGATGAAGAAAGAATTACCGGTTTGCTTTTGACGGAGATTGAGAGCCATCTTAACGGAAGTTGGGATCGCGGAGAACAGCTCGGCGGGGAGTAATTTTCCTTTTTCTTCTTTCGTTGGCTTTGCGGTTCAATTTTGTTGTTGGCAGAGTTTTGTGATTGATATTATAAAAAATATGGGTTATAGGGAAGGCCAGGTCTGGGTTCGGGTTCGGGTTCGGGTTCGGAAAAGGAAGGGCGAGGAATTGGGTAACCAGTATAAAGACTTGTGCATATTGTTCAGACAACATCATTCCTAATCAACTCGTTAATTTCATGCATAACCAAAGCTTTCCTTTTAACTCGGTACTGCAGAGTGTTGGATAAACATCCCGAAAGTATAATCATGCACACCCCAGTAAACAATAAAATAAAAGCAATCCAATTTTTTCAATTTTTGAATCTTGAAAAATGAAAGCAAACTCTCATGTCTTCTTCTGGTTCTAACCCTGACCAAGACACTGGGCATGAATCTGGGGGAGCAAATAGAAAGGAAGCCAAAGTACGAGCTCTCCCAAGGCCCAATTAATTGCATAGGAGAACACAGTAGGAGTGATAGGGCGATAGTTAGTAAGTAGTACTAGTACCCGAAGATGGAGAAGTTTAATTATCCGGTATTAAATTAATGGAGCGAAAACATTATATTGAGTATTTTATAATAATTATTATTTAGTAAAAATAAGACGAGAATGCCAAGCGTAGATAAGGATGGGAGACGATGAGACGAAGAATTGATTAGAAACAAACATGTGGAGTTGGGGCGAGAGGCGAGAGAGAGGCGAGAGGCGAGAGGCGAGAGGCGAGAGTAAAAGCAAACGGAACCAAATTCCGCTTTAGTGCAGCACTTAAAGTGCAAAGCAAAGCAAATGGAACCAAATTCCCAATCTCCGGTGCGTGCATGTTGCATGCGTCTTTTTTTGTCTTGGGATCTCATGGTGAACGCGGGAGTAACGGATGGAGAAGGTATCATGACACGTAAGGATATGGGATAGCTTTTAATTTCTGCAACCCCACTGCTGCCAATCCGCCATTCCGCCATTCCCTCCCCGTAAAGGCTAAAGGCTAATCTGTAGTTCTTGATTGTCTTATCTACCAAGAAAAAATTAAATATTAAAAGAAAAAAAATAAATATTAAAAGAAAAATGCAATCAGGTAATGTGTGGGACCTTTTGTGCACAAGCTTGTGGGTTGGTGCGAACATGGCCATAACCCAGAGAACAGACGAAAGGATACACGTGAATCCGCGTCACGTTGTCTGTAAACCGCGTGAAAACCTAACTGTTTTTTCAAACACCTCCCCCCACCCTTTCTGCACCCACAAATCCCGCGAAATACTTTTTCTTCTTTTCTACCGTTGATTACACTCTAATAACAAGATACCGCCAAAAAAACCAGACACTCGCTTTAAAATGAAACGCGCAATATCCCATTTTCTGTCACCACTCACTCAAAAACAGCCCACTGCTTTCAGGACCCCTGATTAATTAATTAATTAATCAATGTTATATCTCATCAAATCTTCCATCCCACAGATCATTGATTAATTAATTCAACCTTTTTTCATTCCTCCCTCCTCCTTCCAATATCTTGGGCTACATTTTCTTTTCTTTCAGTCATATATCATATTTAAGAACCCATCAACATGTATCCATCAGGACACTCATCTCTTACTTCACAATGGAAAGGCACACACCCATGGGAAGAGACGCCGATAAGGGGGTACTTCCGCCTGTATCCTGCGCCGAGGAATTAAACGATTTGGTTTCCGAAATGATGGATGTCATCGACACCGTCGGATCTTATGTGGGATACCGGAGGATCCAGCGCAAGGAATGCCTCAACTTGGTTCGGAGATTGCAGCTACTGGTGCCACTTTTGGAGGAGATTAAGGATTCTGATAAACTACCTTCCAGTGGGCGCCTCAATTCTTTGGTTAATCTACGGAAAGCACTCCTAGGAGCAAAGAAGTTGTTGAAGACATGCAGCTGCGGAAGCAAGATTTATCTGGTCAGTATCACTTCTTACTTCCGTCTTCCTCTATCAGGCCTCCGCCTCTTACCGTGTCTGTTGTTTTTTAAACTTTAACTCACGTTTCTAATTCCTGTTTGTTTGACTCCATTATCAGGCATTGGAGAGTGAGGCAGTGATGAGTAGGTTTCATGGTGTCTATGACAAATTGAATTCGGCTCTGGATGACTTGCCTTGTGATGAATTTGGGATCCCTATCGAAGTGAAAGAGCAAGTAAGTCCCTCTTTTATTTTTTTTTACTGCTGTTTGGAGGCTGCCTCGTATGTTTTAGAGAGGATATTTCCTTGTCCAGGAACTGGAATTTCAATTTGATTAGAGATCTGCTACTTTGAAGATTTGCAAAACAGGGCATCTTTTCTTTTCTTTCTTCATCTACCTCCGTTCAAATTGGTTAGCCTTTTAAAGTTTGAATTCTCTCCAAGTTGCACTTTATCACACGTGTTAAGAGTTGTTCATAGACCCGGGATCCGATTGTTGTGAATGCAATTAAGAGATTTTATTTGCTTACGTGCGATTTCGTTATTGTTTAACTTCAGATTGAATTGATGCAAATGCAACTTAAGAGATCCAAGAGGAGAACGGACACACAAGATATGGAACTCGCAATGGATATGATGGTTGTGTTCTCCAAAAAGGATGGCCGAAATGCAGACAGCGCTATCCTGGAGAGGTTGGCCAACAAGTTGGAACTGCATACCATCGCAGACTTGAAGGCAGAAGCAGTTGCGGCTAGAAAACTAGTTAAAGATAGAGGACCGCACAACTCTGAAACCCTGCAACAAATAATGGACCTGCTGGGGAAATTTAAGCAGATTGCAGGTGTTGACGAAACCATTGTTCTTGATGGTCCTGTCCCTTCTAAATCTCTTCAGAGATGTCAGTCCTTACTTATCCCTCATGAATTCCTATGTCCAATTACTTTGGAGATCATGGTGGATCCTGTAATTGTGGCAACTGGACAGGTAACTCTGTAAAACTTAAATTCCATTCCCCCACATGCATAAAATAATTGCATATAACTGCCAGTTTTCTCTCATATTTCATCTAGCAAATATTAAGAATTTGGTTTAGTGATAGCCTACTAGAGTAGGTCTGCGTATAAAATGTTTTATACCTGCTTTACGGGATTGATATTGAGAATAGTATAAACACAGCCACTAGTACGGATGTTCTGTTGGGAGACTCAGCTACCACAAGTTTGTGTACGTGGTGGCTAAGTATAGTCGGTTATGAGGAAAGATTATAGGGCCTTTAATCTACATTTTATCACATGGAAAAAATTGATTTTGCTTGCAAGTCTTTGACACTGGTATATATGAATGTTTTAGCAAAGGAGACGATCGGTTAAAAGAGGTCCGAAACTAAAACGTGTATTCATACAAAGTATATGGAAAACTATAATAAGATGTTCCTCCTCTTTCAACAGACTTATGAAAGGGAGAGCATACAGAAGTGGCTGAGTTCTAACCATCGAACCTGCCCCAAAACTGGACAAGTATTAGATCACTTGTCTCTTGCCCCAAATTTTGCCCTCAGGAACCTTATACTTCGATGGTGCGAGAAAAATAATTATGAGCTTCCCAGGAAAGATGCCTGCGTGACCAATGGTGGCCATTCTGCCCAAGTTATTGAGGAAATCTCCTGCTTGATACAAAAACTGTCTGCGACTGAACGTGAAGTGCGGAGAGAGGCCATTGTGAAGATACGTATGCTCTCAAAAGAGAATCCAGACAACAGAATTTTGATAGCCAACTATGGGGGAATCCGTCCACTGGTTCAGCTCTTGTCCTATAAAGATTCAAATATTCAAGCACACTCGGTGACCGCACTCTTGAACTTGTCTATTGATGAAGCAAACAAGAGACTCATCGCCCGAGAAGGAGCCATTCCCTCTATAATTGAAATTCTGCAAAATGGAACAGATGAGGCCAGAGAGAACTCTGCTGCAGCTTTGTTTAGCTTATCAATGCTTGATGAGAACAAAGTGCTTGTAGGGGCTTTGAATGGAATCCCTCCCTTGGTGAAACTTTTGCAATGTGGTACAAGTAGAGGTAAAAAGGATGCTGCAACTGCACTGTTCAACTTGTCATTGAATCAGGCCAACAAGTTGAAGGCCATCAGGACAGGTATTATACCACCCTTGCTTCATTTGCTGGAGGACAAAAACCTAGGCATGATTGATGAAGCCCTCTCAATATTGCTACTGCTGGCATCGCACTCTGAGGCCAGGAATGAAATTGGAAAGTTATCTTTCATCAGCACTCTCGTTGACATCATAAGAGAGGGTACACCGAAGAACAAAGAATGTGCTACATCGGTTCTTCTGGAGTTGGGGTTAAATAATTCTTCTGTGATTTTGGCTGCACTTCAGTATGGTGTCTACGAGCACTTGGTAGAGATTGCAAGATGTGGAACCAGCAGGGCTCAGAGGAAAGCGAATTCTCTACTGCAGCATATGAGTAAGTGCGAACATATCCCATGAGTTTTTGCAAAACCACTTGATGATGTATAGTTGACAGAGTGAAATGCCAACATATATGTGTGAGGAACTGAACTGAACTGATGGTGTATACTGAAAATCATTGGAGGGCTGTTTCCGTATGGCCTTTCATCCATTTACTATGCGTACACAGCGCGTGGTGGCCGTCGCTGAGGTAATATAGTGGGTTTCCTTTACATACTACGTCGATCGGTTGCTTCTGTTGTCGTTGTTGGTGTGTGTTGCAGTTAAAGAAGTTGGGTTTGCTAAAAAAATGCTGATGATAATTGAACACAGAAACTTGTGATGATGAGGTTATGGGTGTACAGAATCTTCAAGAGAGATTGATTAGATTTAAGTTTATAGATGCGTACATTAGGCTAAGAAAGCAGCGAGCGAGCGGACAAATAAATAAATAAATAATAGTATACACACTTGGAATTCCCACCCACACAAAAACACGAGCAAACAAAACAATAATTGAGCTACTGTATATATTAAAATGCTAACCCCGAACACGCTCCTCGTATCCTAGACCTAACTTGCTAGTTCTCGGCCATTAGCAGTCTCCAAAAAACTCACTCCGCTTTCTTTTATTTTCTATTTTCGTATCTCCACACGTTATGGGTGCCGGGGACCATTCCAGCGATCCAATACCGAGTGAAGATGGCTCTGTCACACCCAAAACCTGTGCAGCAGGAGGAGCTTGAGAGGGTGGTGTTAAATCTCCAGAGCCCCAACGGTGCAAAGTACACCATCAGAGCCACCCTCGATTCCACGGTTGCCCAGGCCAAATGCCACCCCCCTCATGCCTAATCCTTGGATCAACACTGAGGGCAAGTTCAACATTACCGCTCTTTTAGAAATTTTATAATGTTTCCTTAGCATGCCTAATCTGTTAGGATTTGTCTCTTAACTTAGTAGTTTTCAATGACCAACAACTTTTAGCTCTAATAGAAGCTAAATGCTGGGAGAAGCTGCCTTTGTTAACTAAATCCCAATATGATATACAAGTACAATAAGTTTTCAGATGATTAATATGCGATTATGCAAGATTGCTTACCTACTCCAATCAAAACTGGCTGAATGTCTGTACATATGACATGGGTTTGGTGGATTATCTTGTGATCTGTTTGGTGCTTGATACATGCATGTTTATGTTTCAAAATTTGAATTGGTAGGAGGATTGGGGCACCTTCTTTTGGTCTAATAGCAGGAAATGGTATCCAGGGAATCTATTCTTGAATGTTAGATGCTCAATTTCAACCCTCAGCTACGTAGCATGGATGATTGAGAGCTTGAGGTGAGAGAGATGATGCACAACCCTGAGCTTCTTCGAATTAGTGATGGTAATTTAAATATGGGTTTGTAATTAGCATGTTAACCCTTTCTCTTTACGTTGCTAGTGTGTGCAGATCCTGCGTATCACACAATTGTCATCCTGAAGACGAAGACAAGAGAAAAAATGCGTTTATCTCCTTCCCTTGCGTGGTAGAGTTGATTGAAGAAAATGTTAGGATATGTCGTTAGTATTTGATTATGCAGTTAGAATTATATTAGATTTGATTAGATTTTGTTATATTAGATTTGGTTAGATCTTAAATTTATTAGATTTGATTAGATTTGATTATATTAGATTTGGTTAGATTTTAAGATATTATCTATGTTTTTACTATAAATATAAGGCATGAATAAGAGGGATAGAGAGTTCGCCATATGAGCTCCCGGAGCTCCCAAAGTTCAATATCTTCTCTCTCCAGTTCGCATATTTTTCCACATACTCCTTAAAAATCCCACAAATTGGTAGCGGAGCAAAGGTTTTCTTGAGAGATCTGTGAGAATGGAGAGTGAAACACAATCGGCTTTTAGCCACAATATCGCGCCATCAGTGTTTGATGGGCAAAATTATCAAGCATGGGCTGTTCGAATGAAAGTCTATCTTGATGCTATGGATCTTTGGGAGGCTGTAGAAGAAGATTATGACAGTGCATCGACTTGGTGGCACACATGAAGATTATGACAGTGCATCGACTTGGTGGCACACATGAAGATTATGACAGTGCATCGACTTGGTGGCACACATGAAGATTATGACAGTGCATCGACTTGGTGGCACACATGAAGATTATGACAGTGCATCGACTTGGTGGCACACATGAAGATTATGACAGTGCATCGACTTGGTGGCACACATGAAGATATATGAAGATTCGCCAATTTGGGAATATGCAAATACTACGACAAGGAGGAGCTTGTTAGGATATGTCGTTAGTATTTGATTATGCAGTTAGAATTATATTAGATTTGATTAGATTTTGTTATATTAGATTTGGTTAGATCTTAAATTTATTAGATTTGATTAGATTTGATTATATTAGATTTGGTTAGATTTGGTTAAATTTTAAGATATTATCTATGTTTTTACTATAAATATAAGGCATGAATAAGAGGGATAGAGAGTTCGCCATATGAGCTCCCGGAGCTCCCAAAGTTCAATATCTTCTCTCTCCAGTTCGCATATTTTTCCACATACTCCTTAAAAATCCCACAGAAAATGCCCATTCCCTCCCCTGCATTTTATTATATGATTTAGTGGGCCAATACACCATAAGCGGAACTGGGAAATAGTGGGAATTGATTAGGTAAGCTAAGCGGGCATTCACGCGAGTATGAGCCGATGAGCGATGCAGCCAGTGGTATACTCCTTTAGTATATTGAATATTGATAAACTAAGTATGTACGACTTTGAGTACCTAATTTGGCACAAACGCAAATGTTCTTTGTTCTTTGTCCGCCACTCAACCATTTAAACTCACGACTACTATTTAACTATTTATAATATGTACGGGGGTGGCGGATGCCGGGTGCCCGTGACTTTTATTTTGATCAAAGTACTACTGTAGTGTAGGGTTCCTCTTCTGAATGATGACAAATGCACAGCAGCCGATTAATTATATTTATATTGCCAGCACTAGCTAGCTAACTAGCTAGCTCCATATATATACATATATATATATACACTCCATCCATCCATGATGTATGCTTTATACTATAAAATATAAACATAAGAATACAAGTTAATTAATAAGTCGGCTTTGACTGTAGCGTCTAGCTAATTAAACAAATCATTGTTGCGATTCCTCCTTCAGGCATCTTATCTTATTTGCATCTTAGTTGGATCCTTTGAATATTCATGTTTTCCTTTCCAATAAAGAATGAAAAATTCGTTCTTCGGATATCCCTAATCTCTAATCCCTAATCCCTCTAGCCGGCCTATATGTATTGTATGTGATGATCCTCTCGCTGTTTCTCATCTCATCTCATAGATATACAATTATAGATAGATAGGCATTCATGATCTTGGCGTCGATGAATCCTGATGGTATCTTCTTAATTCATTGGTGGGGATGGGGATGGTGTGTGATTAACTCACCCCTCATCTATTATAGTATTATTTGATTAGATTAATATTAGCGGAATATAACATGGATACCACTAATTTCACTTTAAGACGAAACTTCAACCAAAAAAAAGGAAACAACATCAAACGTAATCAGAAAGCTGACTTATCATTGTATAATATTATGCTCAAAGGCGTGCTACCACTAGCTACGTACCCTTATCATTCATTCACGATATCATTTAAGACGAGTTAATATATTTACTGTGTAATCTAGATATAGATATTGAAATGACTAACTGAGCAAATGCATACAAGTTGCAATTTTGCCTAAATATTGAATTCATAAATAACTGCGTGACTTGAGCGCAGCACACTCTTTTTAATTTAGATTTGATGCACATAAATAAATCAGAGCCAAATGTCTCCCTTTGAACCGGCTTATGTATTAAACTCATTCGTGTCCTTCATATCTTATGATCATTGATGGCAGTATGCTCAATAATACAATATGAAGTTTAGAGTTGGATGGAGTGTTTTATTTTTTATTTATTATTGTGTATAATTGAGATGTTTCATTGCTTACTTGACATCATCATATGAACATCTAACATCTGACAGCATTCAGCACCAAAAAATGGGACGATTTCTACAAATTAACTGCCCATTCCCATCAAACCTAAAATCATACGGATCCATCTAAGTTTCTAGCGTTGACTCGATTCTAAAAGGCAAAATATAAAGTGTTTTGCATATATGTTTACTATTACACAAACACACACTTGATTCAATCAAAATTGAGAGAAATATAAATTTTAATTGTTTCCTCAAAAGCAACAAAATGTGGACCCTCCTCTCCTCTCCTCTCTATATGTTTAATTGTTTTCCCTCTTTTCTCTTTTCTTTTCAAGTATGGGGTTTCGGAATCAAGCAATTAATATAAAATAATAAGGATTCTATTATATTATATAGTGTGGTTGGGAGCTTGGGGTTTGGACTTTGAACCGCCACTAACATAATTAACTATTGCTTCATCTAAATTCGGGTTTAGGTTGTGATTCTGATTGGATGGATTACGTAGTAAAGGATGCGGCGAAACCATGAAGAATGAGAGAGGGCTCGGGCTCCTCGTTCCTGGCCTCCCAGGGATCTTTAGAGACGCTTAATCATCGATCGCGGCCTCAACGGTCAAGTCCAACAAACCATATAATATAATAATAGTACTCTATAATATAATTAAGTTTGGTGTTTCCCTTTGAACTCTATCTACAGTATTCACTTATCCTATGATCTACCTGTGGTGAATGGTGATAAAGTAGTGATTCCAATCCAGTTGGGACGGGCATAGGCTGATAGCCTGACACTGTGAAAACTGGTAAAATATACAAACCAGACAGACGGCACAGCTTCGAACCGAGCAATCCCGGCAACCAGACAACATAAGTAACTCCTATCTCTCTCTTTCCTTGATCTACAGAGAATTGAATCTCTCCTCTCCCAACACTCAAATCAATCCTTCCTTCACAACTGCTTCTGCCGGGAGCAGCTAGCATAAACATCTCCACGCTCCATATTGTTCCGGTTCTTATCCACTCTCGTCTTCACTTTACTTGCGCTTCAACCTCATCTACTCACGTAACCATACAACTCAATCCTTTTTGATCAAGCACCTAGCTCGCCTTTGAAAATCTTCCTTCTTTCTTTCTTTCTTTCTTTCTTTCTTCTATGTTTCATCCTCCCCCATAATTGGACACGTCTTCTTCCTCTCGTCTTAAGTTCCCTCCCTCTCTCTGCCTTCCAAATTTGTGAAAAAAACTGCTTAATTAAACGTTGCTCTGTTGGGTGGGCCTCTAAGCTGACTCCTTTGTGGTGCAGGTACAATCACTTCGTTTGGTCTGATGTCGGACTTGTATAAAATCACTGTATAGCCTACCGCCACACCCACTGTACTCTCCCTGCTACGGTTTTCCCTTCTTTTCCTCAATTCACTGCTTCAGTATGTGGAATGCTTTTTTCTCTAAAATCCATTTTTGTGTTGCACTTGTTTAAAATGTTTGTGCACGTTGGTTATGTTGAGTTTTTGGATACAATCAATAACCATCCTCCCTGGAAGCTCCTCTTTTTGTTTTCCATCTTCACCATTCTCTTGTGTTCGGTTCATGAGACTACTTTATAATCAGATTTAGTAGCGCTTTTATACTCGAGTTTGAAAAAAGTTCAACATGGGTGATGGTGCTTTTACTCCTGATTCTTCTTTTGGGACTTTCTTGGAAACCTCCATGGATTTGGATTTCATGGATGAACTCTTGTTTGATGGATGCTGGCTGGAGACTGCTGGTGAGTCGAGCTTGTCGCAGCCCGGTACCTCAACTTCTGCCGCTCTACGCGATCCTAAGTCATATTACCCTTCGACGACAGAGTCCAAGGACAGTCAAATCTATTCACAATTATCAGACAAGAATCTTCTTGAGAATCCTCTGCTCCGTGATCTAGGGAAACAGCAACTTATTAAGACTGAATCTCATAAGCAGGATGCTTCCCTTCCTGCCACATCTTCACTTCAATCTGAAGATCACGCGGATGGGGGCAGTGGCTTGGGAAGAAGATTTTGGATTGGCCCAAGTGCGGCACCGAGCCCATTGTCTCCGGTAAGAGACAGATTGATGCAGGTTATCGGGAATTTGAAAGAGTGCACAAAAGAGAATGACGTCCTTATTCAGATATGGGTGCCTATAAAAAGACAAGGCAAGCAAGTCCTTACCACAATTGATCAGCCATACCTGCTCGACCCAAGATGCTTCAGCCTCGCAAGTTACAGAGACGTTTCAAAAGCCTATCACTTTCCAGCAGAGGAGGATTCAAAAGAGATGGTTGGGTTACCTGGTCGAGTTTTCTTGAGAAGATTGCCTGAGTGGACTCCTGATGTTCGTTTCTTCAGAAGCCACGAGTACCCACGTAAACCTCATGCCAAACAACTCAACATCAGCGGGTCTCTTGCAGTTCCTGTTTTCCAACAGGGAAGTGGGACATGCTTAGGGGTTGTTGAGGTCGTGACAACCACCCAAAAGATCAGTTATCGTCCAGAACTGGAGAATGTCTGCAAAGCTCTCGAGGTTTGCTCTTTCTCTTATCATTTAAGATTAGTTGTCATAAATACGTTGGAAATGGAAACCAAACAGTGCACATAGATATACATATGCTGTCTCTCAAATCTGTCCTTGTCTGGACATCATAACAAACTGCTCTGCACTTGATGAAACACTAGACCTATCTCGCATTGGCCTCTATCTCATCCTACTTCTATAGTCCTTTTAGTTACTCTTGTTCTGGCAAGCGTGTCTAACTCCCTCTCCTTTTTCTTTTTTTTTATATATATATTTATCTTGACAATTCTTTAATCTTTACGCAAGAGCTCTTCAGAAGTGCCAAGCCTGGTTGCTCTATAGCCTCAATATAACCCGTCCCAGTTATTGATATGCAGGCTGTTGATCTGAAGAGTTCTCAAGACTTTACCCCTCCAAGTGCGAAGGCAAGTGTCTGATATTATATGCAGACCAGATTTAAGCCTCTTAATTTTATTAATTATTTCTTTCAAACAAAACAATAACAAAAAATGATATTTTATTTATCACTGAGATCTTATTTGTGATTCCCTTTTGGCAGGCTTGCAAAGAGTTCAGCCAAGTTGCCGTTTCTGAAATACCAGAGATTTTGCGATCTGTCTGCATGAAACATACTTTGCCTTTAGCAATAACCTGGGCTCCGTGTTTCCAGCACGGCAAGCTTGGAAGCCAGCAGTTTCATTCCTTTTCTACTGTGGATTCCACGTGCTTTGTGGGTGATAAAGACTTCTTACAGTTCTACATGGCATGCTCTGAACAAGACCTTTATCTTGGTCAAGGTATTGTTGGGAGAGCATTTGCCACAAACAAACAGTGTTTTGCAGCTGACATAACTGCCTTCAACAAGACAGATTACCCTCTCTCACATCATGCCATGATGCTTGGGTTGCGTGCTGCCTTAGCAATTCCCTTGAGAAGCATTCACAATGGACCGGCTGACTTTGTGTTGGAGCTGTTCTTGCCAAAGGATTGCCTGGACTTTAAAGAACAAAAACGCATGTGGGACTTGTTGCCCATTTCCCTAAAACAGGCTAGTCAGAATTTGCATGTTGTCATGGACAAAGATATCGAGAAGGACATCAACTGCCCAACAATAGTTACAACTGCAGATGGAAGGCTTGGTACAGAAGAATCTAAAAAGGTGACGCCTTCCTCTTTGAGAGAATGTTCTCTAGAGGAGTCATCTCGGATGTCCTGTTCTTCCAAGGCTCTACAGAAAGGCAAATATGTTCGTCTCTTGCGGGACTACCCAAAAGAAGAACTGGAGTTGACTAGTTATTTGGATAAATCGCAAGGGGGAGTAGACCAGGAGCAGGCATTTTTGGAGACAGGGAAACTCGAAAACAATTTTAGAACCAAAGATGGCATTGTTGAGGATAGTAAAGATTCTTCTTTTTCTGAGCATGGCTCACTGAACAGCAGAAAAGCAGGTGACAGGAGAAGGACAAAGACGGAGAAAATAATCAGCCTGGAAGTTCTTCGCCAACACTTTGCAGGAAATCTCAAAGATGCCGCAAAAAACATCGGTGGTAGGACGTTTTCTTTACAACTTAAATCTCATATTATCCTTCATCCTTTTTTGTGCTAATTCATTATTTGCACCGGTGACAGTTGAAAGACTCGAACTGAGGGAGTTCAAGATGTTTCCTTATTGATGCAATCTCCTAACCAAAACCCATAACCCTTCTGAAACTTGAGAATTCTGCTGGTTTTCATGTATGGTTAACATTAGTAGCCCATTGGTCATCGTCTGTTATTGAGACTTGCTTTGGAATTATTGATTGTTACAAGCAGCACCAAATTGGATATCGGAATAGGCTGATTAAGCCTTTAGTTGATTTGAATAGGTATAATTAAGTTCATGTGGGTTGAAAGGAAACTTGTGACGCCCAACCCGAGAGGACGACAGGCGAAATGATTTGACCTGCAATCTATCAAGCATACTCTACATTGAACTTAACCACACCTTTTCATCTTTCGTCATCTTTCGTCTTTCATCTTTCATCTTGGATGGTTTTTAGCTATAAATCTACTTGAATTCTTTCTACTCTTCGTCTCCTCCATAAAGCTACATTGACCTGTTTTTCTTCCCTGGTTGCAGTGTGCCCCACTACGCTGAAAAGGATTTGCAGACAACATGGTATCACTCGCTGGCCTTCTCGGAAGATTAAGAAAGTGGGTCACTCTTTAAAGAAACTTCAACTCGTGATTGACTCAGTCCAAGGTGCTGAAGGTACTATTCAGATCGATTCGTTCTACACGGCTTTCCCAGAATTGACGTCTCCCAAATTTTCTGGTAATGGACATTCTTCGTCACTCAAGATGAATGAAATTTCCAGGGAGTTAGACTCCCAACCTGAAAGGCAAGTACTTAGTGTTACGGCCACTACTTCAAAATCTCGATCCTCGTCTTGTAGTCAGAGCTCTGGATCAAATATCTGCTGTACCGCTGGATCAAAGCAGCAGACTAGCACTTACAATGCCTTGAGCAGTGGAGATGCATTGGCAGTTGATGACCCGGGCGATGTGCTGAAGAGAACACACAGCGATGCGGACTTACATGCCCTGAACCGGAAAAAATCAAAGCTTCTTGCCAGATCTCAAAGCCATAAAACATTTGACGACCCTTTAAAAAGCAGTACCCGCAGTTTACGTTGTGGGGGTGGGTATAGAGTTAAAGCCACCTTTGGAGGAGAAAAGGTCCGGTTCAGCTTGCTACCCAACTGGGTGTTTGTGGACTTGCAACAAGAGCTAGCAAGACGATTCAATATAGATGACGTCAACGGAATAGACCTTAAATATCTGGACGATGATCATGAATGGGTCCTTTTGACATGTGATGCGGATCTGGAGGAGTGTAAAGACATTTATATATCGTCTCAATGTCGCACAATCAAAATTTCAATTCATCAAGCATCACAGCCTCATCTTGGAAGTTCATTTGGTAGTGAGAAGCCCCTCTAGCGCTATGTTGCTGGGGGTTCTTGTTTCTTCTCTTTGATTTGAGTGACATTACTGGATTCAGCCAGAAGCCATTAATTAGATTGTGATATCTTTCCAAATAAGATTGTGCTGCTACCGTTCCATGCCAGCCAGCCTCATGGCCCTGATGTATTTTACAGATCAGTGGCTAGCTATACTTGCTGAAACAAACACATACCGGTAGGTACTTGAGCTACAACAGTGAATATCTATTGCGGCAACGCTCAGAGGATGCCTTGCCATTGTAACTAGTCTCAACTTACTTAGCTCTCGGTCGGAAGAGTTTCTGGTTTGAAAAGTACACTCCTATATATCCTCTCTCTAAACTTAAACTCAACAGGACCTACCTGATGTCCTGTCCCAAATTGCTAACACATCTTTTTATTTCTCTACGGAAAGATGAATCTGATGCCTGCACGAGCACAACATTTGTTTGAGGAAACGTGGCTGCTAACTGAGTGTTTTAATTATTTATTATTAATTTCTACCCATAGGAATAGGAATATGGATGCATGAAAATTTTGTTGAATAGGAGCAGGAGATGGAACAGTATGTGTAGAGGGCTACATGGATTTAATATCATCACTTGGTAAGCGTCTTTCTTTTATTATTTTTTTAAAATTAAATAAAATTAATTTATATAATACATGCTACACATAGCTTACAATTACATCTAATAGGATTTCCTTGTGCGGACAAACATGTTTCTTTGCCTATCTACACATATATCACTTCTCAACTCCTAAAATTTAACTAAACCAACAAGAAACTGCTCTTCCAATTTCAAACCCACGTCTTCCTCGAACATGTCTTTAAAATGATTTGGGAAATGTGCTTGTGGTGCTCAACTTATCGATTCAACCATCTCTATCTGTTCTTCATGCCCACGGTCCCGACGCTCTTACAAAGCTAGCTAGCTAGAGCTAGTGGAAAAGTCGGATTTACTATTCTTCAGATATGAGCAATCACTGTGAGCTCTCTGCCTCCGAGACATATGGGCCACTTGCGTTGCAATATACATCTGCAAAAGACAATTATTTTCTCTTATACAAGACCAAGCCTTATTTGAACACAATAAGCATCCAGTTCACCCGACTACAATATATATATAGAGAGAGAGCGATTGATAATTGCATATCTTCGGTCTCCATGAAATCAGGTACCCCGGACAAATTAGTCACTGCATCCAACGGGATTATACTGAAACTTAATAAGACTCCATCCACATGCCCAGCCGTCGCGTTATTGCCATTTTTACAGACCTTCCTCGCTGAACATGCTCACCTGTCTTTCCACAAGCAAAGCTTTAAATTTGATATGCAGGAATCAGACCATTTAATGACCACCCTCCCAGTAATCAGCCAAGTCATTTTTCGGGGGTTGCGAGTCCGACACACTGCCTTGGCCCAAGCCTCTCTGTACTCGCTTAAGGGTTTTCAGTGCAATTCCACTGCCATCGTCTCTGTGACAAGAGATGCAACAGAAGAAAAGTTAAAAAGCGAATTGCACAATGCAGAGATAAAAAATTTTTCTTAGAAAAAAACATAGTACTCCAAATCAAATTTCCAAAACAGAAATTTAAAACCACACATTTTTGCTGAATCTGAAAATCCTTCCGAGTGATTGAAACAGAATCAAAAGATCAATGAAGATTAGGAAGGTCATATGCCTCACTGATGCCAATTCATCATCAACATACCTGTGCACTATGTTCTGCCAATCACTCTGGCCGATTTTGTCTTTCTCGCCAACCTCCTTTGCATATAGCTGTACTTTGTTTTGCACCCGACCATCTGAAGCCATTTCCATCATTTTCTCTGCAAGTTCATGAGCCTCGCGCTTGTTTCCCTTCTTACCATACGCATCAATCACAGGCATGAATGATGCAGGATCAAACCAATCTCCTTTATTCAACAAATTTCGTAGAATAGCACGTGCATCCTCCAATTTTTCACCCTCACAGAGTTTGTGAATGAGATCTTTATACTGAAAGTTTTCCACACTAAATGGTTTATCTAAAGCAGTATCGAATAGCTTCTTAGCTTTGTAAACATCCCCTCCAACAAGTAGCTCATTGAACATCAAAGAGTAAATGGCTTCCTTATGGCCACACACACTAACAGCATTCTCAAACACTTCATAGGCTGTTCCAAAATCACAAGCCTTGCTGAAAGCTTTGATCAGTATTTTGAATGAGGAAATGTTAGGGGAGATGCCCTTCTGCAGCATCTCATCTAAAACAAAAGGTGCATCTTTAATTCTCCCTCCTTTACAAAGACAGGTTAGCACGTTATTATATGTGTAAACATCAGGACAAACACCTCTTTCTCTCATCTCATCCATCAGCCCATAAATTTCAAATATTTGGTTTTTACTACCACAACCCTGGATCAATGAATTATAAGTCTGTAGGGTCTTGTTGCAACCTTTTTTCTCCATGTCTTTCAGAACTCGAAAAGCAGATGATATCTTTCCCTGTTTGCAGAAGGTACTTATTAAAGTATCATAAATAGCTGAATCGGGCTGCGAATTTCTGTTCATCATCTCAACGAACAATTTTTTAGCTTCTTCAAGCCTTCCATCCTTGCACAAACGACTTATAACCGTGGAGTATGTAATCAAATCGGGAAGACATTTTTTCCCACCATTACTATCATCCACTAGGCCAATAAATGAGTTGCCCATATTACCAAGAGCAGCACTTCCATGAGTCCACATGCCACTTACAACTTCAAGTGCTTTGTCTAGCTGCCCGTTACTGCAAAGACCATCAATCACTATATTGCACGTCACTATGTCCACACCGTAACCTCTCTCATTCATCTTTTGCAGCAATTCCTCAGCTTCTGATATTCTTCCTTCCCGCCATAAACTATGCAATAAAATGTTACAAGTGTATAGATTAGGAAAACAATTATTCCTCATCATTTCATGCAAAATATTATGGGCCTCGAACACCTTCCCTTTGCAGCAGTATTCATGAAGTAAGGTGGTATAAGTTACGGTATCAGGGGAAACACCACTGCTCATCATTAAACCCATCAATCTTCTTGCATCAGAGAGCATCCCGTTCTTGCATAACCCATGCACTACAATATTATACGAAAATATGTTAGGCTCTAAGCCCAGACCCACCATCTCTTTAAGAACCAACTGAGCTTCTAACAGCTGTTCATTCCTAACGAGCCCCTTCAACCAAACATTGTAACTCTCCAAATTCAATAAATTTCCATT
The DNA here is from genome assembly GCA_019739055.1 of Passiflora organensis. Lineage (NCBI taxonomy): Eukaryota > Viridiplantae > Streptophyta > Magnoliopsida > Malpighiales > Passifloraceae > Passiflora > Passiflora organensis. The sequence goes on from JAEPBF010000269.1 coordinate 6,243,711, forward strand.
GCTTTTCATAGCCCCGATCAACGTCCTTGCTTCCTCCAACATTCCTTCATTGCAGAAGCCTTGGAGCATTAGATTGTAAGTTACGGTATTAGGCGGGGGCAGCCCCAAGTCTTCATCCATTTGCATATCTCTAAAAATTCTACAAGCTTCAAGAACCTTTCCAGAGCTACAAAGAGCCGATATCCTAGAATTGAAAGTCACCACATCAGGGGACAACCCATCTTCCCTCATCTTATCCACCAATTTCTCAGCGTCACCAATCTTACCTTCCTTACAAAATGTTGAAATCAAAGTATTGTACACCACCTTATTGGGCAAAAACCCTAAACAACTCATTTCACTCAAAAGTTGCAAGCCTTTAGTAGCAAGGCCAGCCCGACAATAACCGCGAATCAAAATGCCATAACTGTACTCGTTGGGCTTACACCCTTTGTCAGACATTTTATCAAACATCTCCTTGGCATCCGACAAGCGGCCCAAATCACAAAACAAACCAATCAAAAGATTCAACGTATAAGTCTCCGGTGAGACCCCAGCAAGAAGCATGTCTTTTAAAAGCCATGAAATGTCATCTGACCGATTGCCTCTGATACATGACTTGATGAGAACATTATACAAAAAGATGGCAGGGGGCTGATCGGGGAAGGCAGAACGCAGAGACTTGAAATGATGAATGGCCTTATCGGGAAGACCGGTCCGGGCTAAAATGGAAATGAGGGAGACAAGAGAAGGACACAGTATTTCGGGGGGCTGCGAGGCAACGAGAAACTGATGAAGGTGGTCAAGTTCGGGAAGCATTTTGGCGCGAACGAGTATTCGGGTAATGATGGGAATGGAATGGGGATAGTGGGACGAGATTGGTAGAGAAAGAATGCGCTTGAAAAGATGCCATGCTATTTTGGGATCTTTGGTGTTTCTGAGGAGCGTTCTTGTGAGGGTGATTGTCGGGTCCATGGCCAGTGGGTGTTGTGCTTAGGTAATTACTGATTATATAAATATATACACAAGGCATGTTTGTTTGTAAAACCCTAAAAGGAAGGCTTTGAAAAACTGGAAGACTTAAAAAATATTTATAAAATAACCCAACTAGTTATGTGGATGATTATTGATTAATAAACCAAAACATTAACATCGTATTCCATACTATTATTAGTTGCATTGCAAATTGCAACCATCAATCAGTTTTACACAAAATCAACAGAAATTCTCAATCATCATTATTTTAGATTATCCTCATAATGTGTGACATGTAGAAATTGACGGCATCTTCGGTTTCAATCTCCATAACTGTTGTAAAGTGCTAATCTTCATGTTCTTTAATTACAATTTACAACAAAAGGAATAAATAAAAATCAGTCAAATTACGATGAGGCCGAAGGCCCGTCCTCTCGCCTCTCCACCGCAACATGATCATGATGTCTTCCTTGCGGGCCAATCATACTCAGCACCACCTGGAAAGTAACAGAGAACAAAACTCGCGTGATTTACATCCCTTTCTGTGTCAATTAACAAAAGACCTTCTGCTACAAGTAACAAATTTTTATGGAAAGGCCGCACATGAGGATATTAAAAACACACTCTAATTAACATCATTATTAAGCTTACTGGCAGAAACACCAGCCCATGCAAGAAACCAATAAGAACCAGTGCCAGATACATTTGAAAGTAATAAACCTGCACAACCAAACATAGTTTTTCAAATTACTCTCAAAGACAACAACTACAACTACTGCTTAGAGAGATGCAGTATATACCACAAAAAGTTCTGATCTCGAAAAAGCAAGGACAATCACTCCGACAAGCTTCGTGAGAGTTATTCCGCTGTTCAAGACGCAAAACAAGCATCATCACACATTTGCGGCTACCCATCAAGCACTCTTTCGATCACGACAACAACAATTCTAAGCAATTGATGGTCATTGCTTTTTTTTGCAAGTCACCATCCACTAATCGGAAAATTTTTTAAAGTTCTACAGTACATTGCATCAACTTGGCATCGTTGAAAAGGGAAGAGAAAACGTATGAACACAACCTGAAAACAGAAGCTCCCATGGTACTCACAGCCTCCTTTGCCCTCTGACTCCTGTCCCCATGGCTTACCTGCGGAAATGCAGGACATTGATTGTAGAACAACATGAGAACAAGATGACATTGACTTTTATGAGAGGGAAAGTGCTACAACTGACCAAAAAAGCATGTGCTATATGCACACAAAATTCCACGGCGATTCCAATTGACATAATAAGGTTTACAACAGAAACTGCATTCAATTGGATGCCCAGAATTGCCATTACACCCTGCAGGATTGAACAAGCATATATATATCTTTGTTAAAAGAAAATTGGAATGGATGAGCAGCAAAATGGCTTAATGGATCATTGATAGATTACGTACCAAAAGATCCAGAACAATCATCACCAAAACAAGTAGTATTATCGCTGAACACCAAATGCTGCAATAAAATCCAAAGTGAAATTTCCACTTTTAACACGGGCCAAAAATGTTGACAATCTCACTTATCAATAGCCGGATTTAATTACAGAAAGTCAGACAAGGATTTAACCTGGAAGTGATGACCAGACAAACAATAAATATAGTTCCTGCATAGTCACGGAGATATTCACATGCTTAAACACCTCAAATTATTGTAACAGCCTCAAGAAAGGTCATATGATCTGAAACATGTAGCTAAATAAAAATTAATCCAGAACAATCCAATCTTACAATATGAATAAAAGGACTCAATATTTTAGATTCTTCAGTATTCCCCTCTTTCAAGCCTTAAAATCTTCTTAAACATAACTATTAGAATAGATTAAATCCTAGCCTCAATGGGAAGACTTAATAGGATAGATAGGAACAAAAAAGCATACGAAAACAATATAAGCAGGCATATGTATTATGAAAAATCTTCAGCACAGTAAAAAGGTTTTGCACTAACCGAGTGCAACAGCAATATTGATCAAAGCTGTCGTCCAAATATCCAGATATTGTTCAAAGAAGATGTAGAACACCGAATATGGAAATATATCAATCTGCAGTAGACAAAACAATATGAACCATTGGCAGAAAAGTATATGGCACCATCTCATTATGGTATAACAAGCAGATCACAATGCAGAGAAAAACTCATGGTCAGGCATATCATTAACAGCAGTGTCTAATTAACACAACTACTATCATTCAAAAAATATGCAGGCTAAAGCAATCTAGACATTTATAACAGCAAATTATAAGAAAGAGTACGCAACCCGAAGGGAAAAAAAGGTTTAGGTCACACACTGTCATGCTCCAGACTAAGAAGAGAACGGAAACAATTAATCTTCATTGAAAAAGTTCTCAAATTTTATTACTAAGCAACAGAGCTTCAAAACATGGCATGTTTGATCTCAAACCTTCAAAGAATCAGACATCTTTGAGCTGAATTCCCTTGCTGCTCTCATGGCATTGACATAATCACCCTACGAGAAAGTTGCATTCAGATAAAAGTAAAAATAAGCAAGTTTCAGTATATGTATTGCTATAATTTCCACCAAACCTGTCTGTTAAGCGGCGTATGATACGTACGAAACTCTGATGCTCTTATAACACCACTCTCATAACCTGCAATAATGTTAGAAGCAAACAAATTAGTGCACAGACATTCAGAGAAGCAAAATTTTTAGAAGCAAACAAATTAATGCAGCGATATTCAGAAGATGAGAGAAGCAATATATAACCAACCATTTAGGTCCACACTGTTTGTGTATGCCCCATGACCGCCCTTTGCACAATCAGCAGATGGCAGAGCATCCAGGAACCATGGAAGCTTCTCCCTAAATTGCACTGTGCTTGGGCGATTATTAACCAAATCTGAGTGGCGGAAGCACTGTAACCACAGAATAAAATTATACCTTGAAATCTGCTTAGCATCGATATTCGCCACTTTTTCAAAACATTCTTCTCCCAAAAGAAAATATTATGAATATTGACCTCTGGAGAAAGGAGTCACCCAGAGGCAGAGAGAGGGATTGACACCTTACCGTAGTACAGTCTTTGCAGACTCCATCTAAGTCACAATATCCATCCTCTGGTGAACAACATGGCAGCTGAATAAAGGCTAAATCATCAGTAGGGTACTAATATAGCCTATTTGCAAAAATCATTGGCAAGAGTTAACAAGTAGAGTGGCTTCAACCATAATTATAAATTCCTAAATTTTGTCAATCAGACAAGTTTGAGCATACAGCTTCTTCAGATAGGACTAACAGTAGTTGAATTACACATTGAATCATTAACCATGCCTGAGAGCCTTAGAGACTATTGCTGGTGTGTTTGTGTGTGTTGGATGATTTGCATCCATATTTTTGTGCCAGAGAAAATACTTTCTAATAGGGAAACCCAATCCAAAATGCCCAACTGTAAGATAGAGCTATTCCAAGCAAAATAAAACTAAGGTAGGACTAGTACAAATTATAGAATCTGGGACATGGCAGAGTTTAATACCTGATCATCTGGAGGGCAATAAGATCCGTTTATAAACTTTCGGCAGCATCCAAAAGCCTCCGGTGATATCCAAACAAGAAAGTCATCAAGCCACGAAGCAGCAGGTTTAGCAATATAGCTGGATTCTGCATTTGTAGATGCTCTTGATATCTATAGAAAATTGAGAATCAGACTTATTATAATCAGTGATTTCTCCACAAGAAGGCCTTTCACCATTCAGTATCAGAAATGAAAAGAACCTGAATCTCTAGCACCTTATTATAATGTCAGTTTAGATGTTAGGAGGCACAATGCAAGAGGGTTGAGATGTAAGATACAAGGATGCATCAAAATAGGTACAAAGAACAAGACATCTCTTGCAAAAGAAAAGGAAGATGAAGACCTGCATACTGTCTCATACCTGAATGTAATTATATATAATGCATTTTATAGACAAAATGCAACCTTTCTCCACTTTTTGAGTTGCTTCTATTCTAAGTTCTATAGAAAACACACAGATAAAACCAATTCAGAAAGAAGGAAAACATGTGCACCAACCATACAATACTCTTCCTCTTCTTCATTCACTGCAAAAAGAGTTCAGTACCAACAACATCTGTTCACACTATGGATGATTTATCTGTATCAATCATGCCTTCGTCTCAGTAATAAATCAGTATGAGGGGGCTCAAGTTTTAGAAAGAAAAATAATATATTTAACACATTGATGATGCAAGGTTAAGACAATATATGACCATGTGCATCACATTTTTGAAAAAAAAATCAACCTTGATAAATGCGTGATGCTTAGCCAAAAGATTTTAAAATAAGTATCACATTACAAAAGCAGAAAACTTAAGCATTTTCAGTGTTGAATTTGGAAATAAGAATGCATTATTATTTTGTACCTCATTAAGAAGAGAATTTGAATCACATTGGCTGATAGAGCATAACTGGTTTGTATGTCTTGATTCCAAGCTAAGGAAGGAGTCACCAGAGATAGAAAAAATTATCAGATGAATCAAAATATAATCACCACAATTGGTTGGCAAGACAAAGACGCAACAGTACTTGTAATCTTTAAGGCAGATGAAGGAGCAGCAAATACGCATGTGTATTTATCTTTGCAAGGTTCTGAACCACCATGCTACAGACAATTCAAACTAAAAGGAAAACTACTCATGCATATCTCTACCAAGTTCCAGGTTGACCTCGCAGCAGAGTCTCCCATTTTTAAGTCCTAAGGGAGGCTTATGCCAGAAAATTTGTTCTGGAAGCATATTTTTCATCAATATTTAACCCTTTTCCTCAATATAGATTTCAGCAACTCATCCTTTCTCAATGCATTTGTGATGTGCTCACTCAGGCAATGATGCTCTCTTGAAAAACACTGGAGGCGATCATTATTTTATCCATTCTATTAATTTATGTACTGTACAACCAAACATTTTCTCACCAACAAAAATCATTTTCTCATCGTCTAATGTTTTTTCGCATCAAATGAGGCAATTATTGATTTATAAGAGCAAAAGAACTGAATCAGAGTAAAGAGGCAATTGTAAAACTGATACCTATAGTTGTAATCTTTAACAACAAAATATACTGGGGGTCCAACTCTCAGATGTTCAGAAATATTATTAAAGTAACCCTGAGATAAAAATTACAAGTTGACAGTTAGGCTGCTGCAAACAAGGAAAATAACAGGAGTCAAATTCATGGGGTGCAATTTTGATAACAGGGACATAAACCTGAAGGTAAGAATCACGAGGAAGAACGATCTTTTGCTCCAAACCAGAATCAATCCTCAAACATAGTGCCTTAAACCCCAACATATTACGTAGAAAATGATTAAAAGAAGTAGACATCTTTATCCAATTCATGGACGACGAACTATAAGAGAAGCCAGCTTTGTTGGAAATCAACTACGTAACATCAGGATTACTTACAATGCTAGCCAAAGCAAATGCCACAAAAATAGCCACTACGATCAATTTTGCTCCCCAAAGTTCAAGAATAGGTGCATGAACTTCCTACATAGTTATTACCAAGCGTCATTGAAAGGAATGAAAGAGACATATTTTAACATATCTGCACAAATGGTACTGGCATTCTTCATTTACCGAAACAATAAGAAATGGATGATATATAAAATCAAGTAAGATAAAGCTACTAGTTCATAAACTCTCAGCACCAATCTGAACAAATTGTATAAAAACAACATAAAGTATCAAAATAGCTATAGGTTACCTTCATATATCTTGCCAGCAGTCCAGGTCTACTCTGATGGACTCCTGTACTTTGTCAGTATTACCGGATTAGAGTTAATCATTAAACAACAAAAGATTCTGGTTCTAACAGCCCAATATTCATATCCTCTCTATTTTACCACTAAGTAAATACCTCCATTAGACTCTCCAGAAGGCAAAGTAACTTTTATGCATGGGAAGCAATCGATTCTGTTATCCTCAGTTCTCCGACAATCAAATACAATCAGTGCCACAAAAGCAGTCACTTGCAGAAGGAAATCCAACAGTACAGCCAATGCTACACACAAACAGACACATAAACATCAAAATAGACAAAACAGGAATTCTTAAGTAGCCAGAGGAAACTTTAAGACCTGCAAACATAGAGAAAACACGGCATGCTGGCATGGAAATGAAACTTCCAACAGCAAATGCAAGGACCTCAGATAAACTGGCCAGTGTTATTGATGGGCCAACTTCAACTAGTGCATTACTCATCCGCTCCTCAACAGACAACTCCACTGATTGTCGTTTCACAGCATGAACCAATATACACATATTATCAACTCCAACCTGACAGTTTTGAGGATCCAATGATTTGAATGCACTACAGTAATATGATTGGCATTATTCAAATTTGTAACAACCATTTCCCCGGAACGAAATGTCAGTAAATCTTAACACAGAAAACCATCGCAAACTCCCCATGTATCAGAATAATGGTTAATACCTATAGAGACTAAGTAAAAGCAATATTGTAAACATAAACAATTCTTCATATGCTAAGGAAGCTCACAGCGCATGGAAATATAAATAACAATGTTTTAATAGCATATGTTGGAGACTCTACAAGGAGATTAACAAAGGGTAACAATAACAGTATTTCAAGAATGTTTTATGTTTTTATCAATGTTACTCCCTCATAATTCCTTTTATTATCCTTTGTTAGCAAAGATTAGAACCAGATACAGAACCTAAATAACAAAGTACCAAAACAAGGCTAGATTTCTCAAATAACTAGATACAAACTTACAGCTAGAACCAGGAAAGGGATGACTTCCATTATTATCAGTGTAGACTTGACTCCAATAGCACTGAAAAATCCAACGGAACCTGTAACAGAAAGCATGACAAGGACAACTCCCGAAAGACCAAGGAGTACCTGCAAACAGTTGAACCAAAAAATTTGATAACAAAGGATAATCATGACAGCAATTATCTGAAGTCAGTCTCATAGCACAACAAAGCGAGACATACAATAGCTCATAGTTGGTTAACAAAAACAACAGCTGAGAGTTTAGGACACTGGAAGGATGATCATAGAAAGGGTTAACTAATACCTTTGATGAGAGGTAAAAAGTAGACAAGCGTGGTGCATCACCCAGTGTCACAGATACGTAAGCAAACATTACAAGATAGCTCACCTAAATCAAGTTTCAAAAAATGCAGAAAACAGAATTTTTGGTTATTCATTTCACTAATGTAAATAACATTTGAAGGAAAATGATGTAATGTCACTATTCTGCTGGTTGGCCAAATGATGAAATCTATTCTTCATTGACTTACAACTATTGTTATAACATCTGCAGTACTTTCTCTTTTCAGTTCTTCCTCAATTGAACTTTCACTCGAATATGAAAGAGTAAGATTGCCGGCCCTCACCATGGGCAGAAGCTCCTCCTGCCCACCAAGAAGTTGATTTCAATTATACTAAAGATGCTAAATCCAACAATTAATCAATTTTGCTCCTTGAGAGCAAAGATAAAACAAACAAAGAAATAATGGACAGTATGGACTGCAATTAATGTCCCCAAAAAAAAACCTTTGCATGGACTCTTATCATTAGTGCCTAACGGTTATCTACAGCCTTAAATCTGTTTAGAAATGCATGCTTGCAAACATTCATTTTTCTATGTACATTGTAAATATTTGTAACCGTTGATCATGTTACAGTATGAGAGTTCAAAACCATAATATACCTAAAAGCTTCAAATCAACCAGTACAGCAATCATTAACTTCCTAATAATATGTAAAGATAAAAATGCACCAAGGATAAGTTACACAATCAGTACATAATGTATTGTGTAGAGCTCAAACCTCCACCAACTGAATAAAAGCTTTTTCCCATGCCAATGCCTTTCCATTAGTGGCTTCATCAATTGCATTATTCACTGGGTATGTAACAACAAATGCAGATGCCTGAAATGGGAAAATAACATCATGTTAGAAAAAGTCACATTCAGAGCAGAGTTTGAACATCTTACCTCAGAATAGTTACTCCCTGAATATCCTCCCAGAGCAGTACTTGGATCAAGTGGGGCCCCATATGCACTCAAGCATGTGTCCGCAGTGGTGTAATGCTGATAGCAGGAAAACATGAGTGAAAGGCAATACATATCCAATAGACCACATGGGAATCATAGCAGAGGTTATACAGCAGAAATAAGCAGACAATTGACCATATAACTTATGATCCATCTTAACAGATGTGCTGACCAATACAAAGCCCGTTTGTATTTCTCATGGCTAGAAACAACCAAGGAAAACTTGATTTACAAACAATGATCGCCTGCTTAACCTGTTACTTCAACTAATGCAAATTTACCAATCCCTTAAAATATTTTTTTTGCTAAAATACTGCATGTTCTACCGTTCAAAAGGTATGTTTCTCCAGTAGCAATAATAGCTTATGAGTCTATCTTTCACCTTTATGGCTATCGGAGAACAAGAGAATCACCATGCATCTACAAGTGACAACACTGTATTTTAAATTTCATTCACATTTCTGTCATCATATATTTGAAGCAAAATTGTTTCTTACTCCAACATCTTTTGAAGAATAGCAACCATAACAGACAAGTCAATAATTCAGTAAGAGCCACAAAATGAAACCAGAAGCCAAGGTATTTATACTCCTAAGTGCCATATTTCCATGGCAGTAAATATTTATAAGAAAATTTCATGCCAAGCATCAAATGTACTGCATTTATATATATCACAGGTTATAGAAATATTTTTAGTAAAGAACTTCTTGATAGCAGAGAGATTACTGAAATAACCTGAAAACAGTACTCTGCATGTTGAACTCCTCCATAGCCATAATAATTTTCAGGATCCATTTTGAAATACTATAAGGAAACAAATGGAAGTATAAATAATTGCACAATTCTTCATTTATTGGATCAAGAGAGGGCTTTAAGCAGAGTAAATTCGAGATTGCACCAAAAAAGACTGCCAAGACGAAGCCTAAATAATAGTATCTTACCATCCCCATTTGGCAGCTAATTTAGCAATTTGTAACATGAATAGGAAAACGATTCGAACTGATACAAAAGCACTGCTATGTGAGCAAACCTGTAGCATACTTTGAGTGGCACAGTCCTGGCCCAGAGGCTTCAAGCAAATGTCAGTGAGAGATACAATTGAGCCGGAATAGTTTGCACGAAGTTGATCAACCTGGTACCATCCAGGAAAGAGAGATTCTGTGTAAGAACATACAAAATTGACACAAGCAAACATACATGGAAATGACAGTTCATTTATGAATAACATATAAAAAAAAAGCGTCTAGTGCTTAGAGTACCTTATCCTGTATATCAAATAGCAACTGAATATTGTCATCTGTAACAATACTGGTCATCTTGCCATGTTTAGCATCCGGCAAGGTTGCTAATATAAGCTGACAATGGAGACCACAAATTCTGATCAGCTGGCCAAACCTCTTGTATAAAAGTGCAATACAAGATCATAGGGAAACATTGTCCATTAACATTAGATATGAAAGCTCTTCCTTTGCACGTGCAAAAAAAAATATTCATATAAACCTAGCTCCAGTAATTGATGAAAAGATAGTTTAAATGTCAGTATACAGACATCTCAAACATTTCTACATAAACAGAAAGCAAAAATCAAACCCCATCATCTGCACCGTGCAAAATGGAGTCAAAATTCTGTATCTGTAGCAACGTTTTTTCCCTCACCATTACTGATACTATGAACCCCATATCACACGAATGTATAAGTTAGGAAGGCAACACACCTTGACTAAAAATTGAAATCCTTTCTTCCCGAACAACCAAAATTTTGATGAACTTTCATTTCTTTATTATTATATATTTTATGACTTTTCCTTATTTCCACCTTGTTGGAAGACATCATAACCTTTTCCTGATTAGTTGAAATATAAGGCAGTCTGATAAAATTCATAGAAACCAAACACCTCCATCATGTTCCTATCTTTTCCAGTTTTTTTTTTCCACAAACTCTTCTCCAAATCCACTCCTCATTTTGCCAAAATATCTTCCTTGTTTATCCTAAAAAAATTCTTTCAAAATATTTATCTCTAGTTTGAGTAAATAAAAATCACAAAAGCAATCCTCAATTAGTGCTCTGCACATCAACATATTGAGAAGATGTTCATTTCAGATAAAAATGAAATTTCTCCCCCAATTCTTCTTAGAGATTCAAGAGATCCTTATAAAAAAGATCGATTTTCTCCCCTTCTGTCGTGTTAACTTTAGTCGTTCAGCTTCAATTATGGATCCAAGGTAAAGACTATGGTTTCCCCCAATTTAATGCATAAATCATAAATTATAGAACCTTGTAGAACTAATGGTTAAATCTTATTATTGACTGTACAGTTAGGTAATTGGGATCCTGAATGGTGTATATATATGTAAATTACATGTTTAGAGTGTCAATTTAATAGTTTATGAATTAATTTGGATTATCCCATTAAAATTGGGTATCGAACTTAGGATTGTAAAACTGATGGTATATTGGTTCAGTTGGCATGCCAGTATATTGTTTGCTTATGATGCATGACAAATATCACCTTCTCAATCATAATACTAATGATACGGTGCACATTGCAATTAAAAGTCATGCTATCAGTGTGCAACTCAATATATGAATCCAGGATGATATCAATGAAGTTCACTTATCCAATGCTTTCAACTGATCCCTTCTTAGTTATCTAGCCTTCTGTGCTTATGTTAATGGATGCACCAAGACTTTACCAGAGTTAATTGATAGCACCAATTGGTCAATCCTCACCTTGGGCAAAATGGAATGTGCCAATTGTGGATTGATTTATAGGTTTTACAAAATATAATAGGATGAGCTGTTTGCATTCCATATCTCACTCTTGTTTAACTATTGTATAACCCTCATACAGATTTTGATATTACCTCTACCTATTTGTGGGGCTTATTTTGCTCATCCCCACTTTTTATCATTTCAGAGCAATAGAATTAATGAGGAATTCTAACATGGAATTTGGTATGTCAAAGTTGTCGGAATAGGAATTAGTATTAGAAATGAATTATTAAAAAATTTATTAAATAATTAATTTGATTAAGATATCCTGAATAATATATTTGGTGAGAGAACTATATAACATTCATAACATTAGTTTATCATATATTTCCTTTTCTTTGTTGATTTTCTCTTTTTTATCCTCATTGTAAATTATTTTGACTCTTTTCTCACCATAAAACAACCATTTTACATGTAGATTACAATTTCGTTGATATTTCTCCATCATCATCGTTTTTTGTATATGGAATAAAATTTTGAAAAACAGAAAAAAAAAATTAAAATACCAATTGGGATGAGAATATATAACCATGCGATCAACTTAAATTAAAAAAAAATCAAAGATCATATAATAACAAGGGTAATCTCAACAATATCATTATAGTTACTGGGTGATGTTATAACAACTGTCTACAAGATTTATACCAAATATTCCAGTAGTTAAATCAATCTAAAAGATCTTTTTGTCATCCAAAAAAAATGATTAGTTTTATTAATAAAAAAGTCATCCAACCCAATATTTCTATCAAAACAAACATCCTGTAAAATAAGGTAACCAATTGCTACGACTAGAGTTTGGAGGATCATTACTGAACAGAGCCGTCAGATGGGTGGGCTGTCGGTATAATGCTACAGTTCTATAGACTTCTTTCTTGTTTGTGACATTTATCATCTGAAGTCCATCAAGTAATTTATGACATTGCGGGAATTTGTGATGTTTTTGACATTTGTTGATGTGATGTTACAAGAACTGCTTCTTTATTCTTAATACATTTCTCAATTTTCACTACATTTATTTAGATGGATTGTCATACATTATTATGTCATAATGGATTATACTAATTCTAATACATGCTTCAATTGGAGTCCTCAATGGTGTAGGACACTATTGGGACGAACAGGGTTAATCATGACAACGAAATCTCTTCTATGGTAATTTAAGAGCTGCAAGTTGTCTATAAGTTGGGATGAATCCAGCAAATGTAAAACCCAGGGGACTAAGAATGTTTCGCCAACTAGACAAGTAATTCTCACAAAATTCAATGCAAGAATAAAGAAATTGAGTCTAGTTTAACAACAAAAATTATGTTAAATATAACAATTTGAAAACCTATCCATTTGCTCCTTCACTGCCCCGATTTCAAAAGCATTATAGTTCCTCAATCTCTCAACTTCTAAAATCAATGCTTTCCACTTAGATCACAAAGCATTTCAAAAACATAAGAAATCAAGAATAAAACATAGCAGTTGAGATGTCTATTTCTTGAGATTTGTTGTAGTTCATAGAAAATGCTTGGCAATGGCACTTAAATCTTGAGAAATCATACAATATAAAATAAAAGTGGTCTGAGAGCAACAACAATACCTGTTCAATTCTGTAGAAAGGCGCAAGATGTCGGTCAAAAAAATGTTTCTCTTCTGCTGCCTTGCTCCCAGGGCCTACCCACAACTATAAAACATTATTTTACACCATTAGTCAACGGTAAGGCAAGTCACACATTAGTTACTTTTACAAAACCAAATTCATTGCCTGGTAAAGAGTTATTTCCCAAGCAATACTGAAAATTTCTTCTTGTTGCATGATTCACAAGATCTCAATTTGATACCTTCTCTGGTCGGGTCTCAACTTTAAAACCAATTAAACCTAAACAAAGTACAAGAACTATTGCCAGTGAAAAACAAAGTGCAAGCATCGGATTCCTAGCAATCCATACTCCATAGGACCTGCATGTAATAAGAAACAGCTATCAGTATACACTATGTCTATGCATAGCTTATGAGTTTGCCATTTAACCTGTAAAAGTTTGATAGATATCCTTGGACTCCAAGAAGTTGGAAATTGTTAGTCAATAGAGGAATTCTCTCATGCAGCTTCTGTTCAAGGAACAAAAAGAAAAACAAGAAAAAAAAAGTACACACTCAGCTTGCTAATTCAATTCACTGAGCAAAGAAGCAGCTAGTACAAACATAACAAAAAAGAGTAGCATCCCAAACTGAAGCAAATATTACAGTATTTATGGCCAAGTATTTGAAAGCACTTGCACGAATAAAAATGTACCACAACCTGTAATATCCGGCTGGTTTGCATCCACAGCTAGAATGCTATTTAAAATATGTGGATTCCAAGTACAAGAAAATGTAAATGCAGAGGTAATACCACTAGCTACAGATCAAAACCGAGATCAAACAAGAAAGGAATTTTTCTCTTGCAATGCCACAGAAGAAACTTCTGGAAACACAATGAGACTAAAGTTTCACTTATTTTCCATGTATGAATCAAATTTTCTAAAATAAAAATGGTTGTATGAACGCAGTAAGTAAATCTAATGATATCATGACCAGAGAAAGGTCATATGTAGAACCATTAAAAATTCCAGACCAATAAGTACATAGTTCCATACACTGGGAAACCGGAAACAGTTAACTAGACCAAGATCAACTGATATTATAACTACAGAAAGAGAAAACAAAAAGGATCTGTCATGCAAATAGTTAACTAGACTGAGATCAACTGATATTATGACTGCAGAAAGAGTCAACAGAAAGGATCTCATTTGCACATACCTTCTTATCCTTTTTAATGTTACCAGAATCATTTTCAACTTCATCCATAAACCCCAACAACGGCTCCTTCCTGGCTAGAGTAATTCTTTCTCTTGTTCGACGAAACCAAGCCCATCCAAGAAATGTAGATACCAGCACAATATACAAGATTGCCAATGAGAAATCAATGCATTTAATCTGCTCGCATTCATCAACATATCCAAGATCAAAATTTAAGGTCCAGAAAATAATATCCATAACATTTCATGCCATATCAAATGACAATATGATGAAAATCATCCCAACTAAGAGACTTTTAAAGAAAAGGAGTCACAGTATTCCAACCTTAAGCTTTCCGACTCTAATAAAACAGGAATTCTGATTATGTGGAGAAGGAGGCTCTGAAGAAGAGCAGGCTGGTGATAGAGGGCAATCACCACAAGAGCAGCCCAGTAATGTATCTCCACATGAATAAGCAGAAACATTCATTAGCTCCATTTCCGATGAATCAGGAATAGATAGTTTAAAGTCAATGGCATAGGGTGAACCAGGAAATCCGAGGGGAGCTTTTGAGCCAATAAATGCAAACAATTCTAGAAGAACACAAAACAACCAAGACGTTAGAATTAGGGATTAAGTAAATAACTATCACATAAAAACAGAGACCACCATATTTCTGTCTATGAAGCAAGACAGACAAAAATGCTTTGAACTTGGTAGAAAATTAGGTGCACGATTAGCAACTGTGCACCAGTATACACTTTTGTATTTATTTTGTCATGAACACTTGGCTTGCAAACAAGTATTATGAAGCTTAAACAAGTAACACTATGACCACAATACCAAAGAAAAACAAAAACGACCATTTGCTGACATTCTCTAACCAAGTCCACAGCGTTGCTTCCACTGTAGGTCTCTTTAGGTCAAGCTCCAAAAAAGCATGGAAAACATATCCATAAATTATGTATGGGGATGAGAAAAGAGTCCATGGTAGACATTCCTGGTTTGGATGATAAATATTTTGTATATATCTTATCTTGATTTTCTTATTTCCAGAAAGTCAGCCAAAACTATAATCCTTCCTAAGATGAACCAGGGCCTGGGGAGTAAAACAAACTGTAATTTTGTTCATTTTGTGCGGGCATGCACAAAAACACATTTCGACCCAAAAAAAGGGGAAATAAGTACTTTAACTAAGCCACTCACCCCTACAGAAATCATACAAATTTTCTCACACTAACCAAATTTACTGTCACCAATTAAAACTAGCGCTAACTAAGAATAAACTGTGTACATTTGTTTTAAAGAAGTCAGCCACAGGAGAGGAGATCACCTTTAAGATTTTTAGCACCGCCAGCAATAAATTCTATTGCTCGAGTATTCATTGTCCCAAATTTTACCTCCTTGCAGGAATTATAAAGCCCTTCTCCAAATGTGTCAGTTACATAATATTCAATGCCATCCACCGTCAAATTGCCACTTACCTGAAAAAATGAGATGGGACAGATAGGAACCAGGATCATTTAAACCCTTTGTAATAGCATCATTGCATTAAGTAGTGATTCATTCACTAAAGGAATAAACAAACAAAGAATCTTGCAAGTGAACAAAACAAAAAGAGCACATGCTGGAAAGTAAAATTGTCAGTTGACAATGAGTAGGTCATGATGAAGCAAGCTCATGGCGACTGACAGAAGGCCTGACCTCAGAAGTAGAAGTCACGTTGATGAAAAGACTTTGATTCGGCGAGCAGGATAGCTCACAGAAAATATTTAAGAAGTTCCTCAAGCATGCTGGACAGCCCACAAGGAGAGGGATTGCCTAGAATTAATAACATCATATATAATGATTAGAGTGTGATATGGAAGAAGGAAAAGATATAGGATACCTACCTACATAGTAAGAGTAACCAGGACGATAATACAAAGTAAAAGGAAAGTACGTATGTGAAAATGTTAAATACCTGTTGAACCTGGGAGCGCAAAGTGTCGAATTGAGCCTCAGTGCAGCAAATATTTCCAGTTATAGTGGGACACAGACTTTGAATTTTGGCCGAGAATAGGTCATCAGGCTGTATTAAGATAAGGATGGACGTACTAAGCATTTTGAGCGCCATAAAATTGGAGAGCAGAGAAAGCGCATAACGTAAACGAAACAAGGAGAGAAGGGAACACCTTAACGGAGGGAGTATTATAAGGGCAATTGAGAACCTTTCCATCGCTGCGTTCTCCACATATATCATACATTGCGCAGTAGTCTTTGGCATGCCTTGCCCTGTAAGAATTTTGAGTTCGATGGAATGAAGATGAAGAAGTAAGAGATAAGTCAATCCAACAATTAAGAAGAAGAGGAAGAAAGCTGAGAGGATATAACAAACCAAACCATCAGAAAAGATCAGGAAGCAAGTTCAACTAACCCATAAGTAACGTCAACCCTCCCTGCAGTCAACAGAGAAGCGAAAAGAATCATCTGCACATACATTTAATGATTGAGTACCAAACAACTGGGATAGCAGCAATTTTGTTTGTAAAAGAGAGGAGGAGATTGAGATAACGAAGAAATGAATTTGCCTGGAGTAGCGGAGCAGCGGCGAGGGAAACCGTAGGGAGAAACATAATGAATTATCCTGCGTGTATTGGATTTGTGAGATTGAGAGAGAGAGTATTTGACAATTGATATTAATAAAGGGTTTAGGAGCGTTCAGCTTGGGTTGGGTAGTGGGCACTCTGTTAAGACTAACGAATAAGAGGGAGCGAGACGGCGAAGGTGGCTGGGTCACTCTGACGGAAAACTTGGGTAGAGGAGGAGGAGCAGATCATGATTCATAGCAGCGTGGTATTGGCTTTATTTTGCCGAGTGGCCGAGTCATTGCTCTTCCTTATTCCATTTCTTCGCTTATATGCTTTCTCTCCTGCTCTTTCCTTTTACCTACCCAAAACTAAATTGAAAATTGGTCGCTGTCAAAAACAGATTGGATCACGTCCCAGGTTATTTTATGAATCGAGCCCAGAGCCCATTTACTATGAGCCCAATTCCATTGTATGCATTTTATCTAATGTTTAACTGCCCTTAAAGATTGATACTGTGATTTATTTATGTTGAGATTTTTCATTTTTCATTTTTAATTTAGGTCTTCTGCGGATAATTTTATAGTGTTCCGTGTACACCACTTATACATTACACCACAGAGATTATAAAATAATTTCTAGTCTGGACATGATAATTAAAATTTCAAATGCTCTTTATGTCATCTTGTTCTTTTGCCAATCCACTCAAGAGGTTTTTATTCAAAATAATGTCATATACATCACATTCACATTCTTCAGATATGGTATATGATGCATATTATATATTTCACATACTGTATTTATTATTCATTACATGCTTCACATATCAAATGTGATCTCATAGGATATGTAAGATATATGATAATTGGCGAGAGAAGAAAAAAGACATGAGAGACAGTGGATAGTTTTTTGGTATGTCCAGTTAGCACTCTCATGATATGATGTTGATATTAAGATTGAAAATATGAGGGAGCAAAAATAGACCAAAAATAACATTAAAAGAATAAAGATCCCACAAATCACTGTAATACAAACCCAAACCTAGAATGTGTAGATGCATGCACTCGGCAACTACGTACAGAAAAGCCCCAAACTGATCTACATCTCCATCCGTGTTTGGGTCGAACCTTTAATTTGAAGGAATCAGTCTCACTCATCCTGTTCTTGGCGGAGCTAGCTGAGAAGGGTGTTGCAAGGGTCTTCGGCCTTGTGGATGAACTCTAGGTCGTGCTAGCTTGTCACCGCCTGTTTCAATCCTTTCCAATACTAACACAACTTCTTTCATGGGTGGCCGGTTCTTGGGTTCAGATTCAAGGCAATTGAGAGCAAGGTGAGCCATTTCCAGTGCTGCTTTGGAAGGATATTTCCCCTCCAATCGAGAGTCCATAATGTTCGTCATCTTCCTCTTATCAGATAGATATGGCTTGATCCAGTCCACCAGGTTCTCTCTCCCACTTGGACGGGATATATCAACAGCCCGTAAACCCGTTAAAATCTCAACCAATACAACACCAAAACCATAAACGTCGCTTTTTACATATAAATGCCCTGTTAGATACAGTACATATAATTAGCAGAGTTGTTAAGTTAATTAATTAGTGGGATCATAGCCATATATACATATATATGATCAGGAAGTAACCTATGGTTATGTATATAATCAGGAGATTACCCGTAGCAACATACTCTGGAGCCGCATAACCATAAGTGCCCATCACCCGGGTGGTAACATGCGATTGACTAGCTGAAGGCCCCAGTTTGGCCAACCCAAAGTCTGATATTTTGGCCGTGTAAGACTGAAATTAATAATAAAAAAAACCACAAGATTTATCAACTCGATAAAAGTTATTTGGCCTGGAATGAAATCTTCCAAAGTTGGAACAAGCATATATCATGCGTGTGTTTTTGTTGATAAAAATCTTATTTTCTCTTTAACGAGTATACTTAACGCTACAGATGTATAAATTTTAAGTTTACATTTATTAATGCAATGCAACTCAGTAACTCACCCCATCAAGGAGTATATTCGAAGCTTTAAAATCTCTGTAAATCACTTGCTTCTCGGAGGTGTGCAAGAAAGCAAGGCCTCTGGCAGCTCCGATGGCAACCTTGAGCCTTATATCCCATGGGAGTGGCTGAACCGCAGCGCCTCCTGCACCATTACACCATTACACCATTGCACCATTACACCATTGCACCATTGCACCATTGGATATAAGTTAAACAAAATTATTATTTCGTTTTTTCGATGAAGCATGGCTAGAAATAATTAATATCAACACCATTTAATTTGTTTGCCCTTACTTCCAAAGAGATGGTTTTCCAAGCTTCCCTTTTGCATGAATTCATACACAAGCAGCAGCTCTTTATCCTCCCACCCATATCCTATCAGCCTGACGAGGTTAGGATGAGAAAGCCTCCCCAAGAAATTTACCTCTGACTGCAGCGGCATATATACGAAGAACAAATTAATTACGTGTTAATTAGTTAGTATACGTACGCCACATATTTCCTACTGTTTCTCGGACCACCAAATACGAGACATTGAGTAATTACTTGAGTATCATTTGCAATTGTTTACAACACCAAGTTTAACCACAGAGGGAATCACCTGCCATTCTTCAAATCCTTGCAAGCTCTCTGAATTCAGTCTTTTTACTGCAACTAGATTTCCACTTTTTCCCGCAGTCTTCTCATCAACCCAACCTTTGTAAACTTTACCGAAACCTCCTTCTCCAAGTAAGGTGTCCGCCCTAAAATTCTTGGTGGCAGCCTTCAATTCTGCAAAAAAGAATGTCCTCAGATTGGGGATGGGCAGGATCTGTCCATTTGGAAAGTCCTCATCACCACTTGTAGCCGAAAATAGGCTGTTCCCTGACATGTCGCAGCTTCCCCTTGAAGATGTTACATTGCTGCCTCCAGCAGAATTTGTGTTGAACAGAACTGCAATTTTAGAGTTTTCGAAGAAAACCAGTGTCGAGTTAGACGGATGATATAGCTTACATTAACGAGGAAGGGGCTAGCGCAGCAAGGGCAAAACAATAGTCCTGCGGCTGCGGCACAGGTAGTACAATATTTACAACAGATCCAAGATGTTACTAAACAAAAGGCAATATGCAATCACTAATTCAAAATACTGAACGAAACAAAACCGTGGCTTGAAACTACAAATTAAGTCTGAGATTCACGTTGCATGTAAGGTAAAGGAGAGGATGATCACCAGAACTGACATGACCGGTGGTGGCAGGCGTAGGATTTTGAGGTGGATGAGAAACCAAACAGTTCCCCATGGTGAGCTAGCCGCTGTCTTTCGGGAACAGCTTATACTATTTATAGCTTCTATACTTTCAATTTAGTATCAAATCCTGGAACGATCAGGCACTACCACAACCAAGTCAGCGAATTTCTTGGTCGGGATAGGGGAGGGCGAGTGTGAGCTAAAAACAATGAAAGAAAGAGGAACTTGTTATGCTAACTAGAACATAATATGCAAAAAAGCGGATTAGTATCTCTCTGCTTATGGTGTTGTAATAAATTTGATAACTAATAATAGGGAAGGTGGCTTTCGCAGGTGATCTAAGACTGGAACCAAGGTTAGTCCAAAGTCAATTGCCGTGTCGATCAGGCAATAAATTTGATGACAGATATGCATTCTGCTCAAAAAACAGTCGCATCATTATTTGAGTTATGCATTTCTCTCGTCTGAAAATATAGCGTACTAGCTACAAATTAAAGCATATAAAGTATTACGGATATATTTATCTAAAAGCAAGCACCCGTAAGGTGCAAATGATGATGAGCAGTAATCATGCTTTTATTGACTGAATCAATTAAAAGAGGAACGGACGAATGATGCTTGAAAGTTGAAAGTTGAAACTTGAAACTTGAAAGAACCCACAGATAGACTTGGTTACAAGTTTGACCAAATCGACACTCTGACTTTCAGCCTTAGTAAATGCGAACGCGGGTCCATCTCGGGACGCAATGTTTCAATCTCATTTGAAATTCTCAATGTCAAGCCCACTTTTATGTGAACCCGTCACCGGCCATCGTTTTCACTTCTTCTTTCCTTTTATTTTTTCTGCCTCTTAATTTTCTTCTCCTTCCGGTTCCAGCAGCAGCTCGTAGGCTCTGGATCCCTCCGGTCTTGTCTAGATTCTAAATAAGCCCCGTTCTCCACCCAAAAAGTTAGCCAGAGCCAAATAGCTGTGTCTGTCTCGTCACTTTGGACTCGTTTGGTTCAAAGAAAATGTATTCAAGAAATAGAATTAGCTTTTATTTTTTATTTAATTTTTTAAAATTAAATATATAACATAAAAATATACTATATTTATAATAACTTTAAAAAAAATTTAAAATAATATTTATTTTTTTATTCATTTCATCTCCATTAATAACTTCCATTCCGACACCCCCTATTCTTGCAAATTTTTTCTTATGTCAAACCTTTTATCTTACACGAGAAAGGAAAAAATTATGAATTTTTTAGAAAATTGAGATTTTCCAAACTCGTGGCCAGTCTTACATGGCAACGATGGCAGATCCATTCTGAAAGTTGCTCCATTTTGATTTTATGTATTGGATGTTGTCTGTTGTTTTGTTCATCCAACTCCTATGGCAAGTTGCATACTTTTGACCTGTGTTATATAATATATGATAATAGCCTACATTTGATTGTAATTGCCATTCTATCTATTAAGATTGGATTCTTCAACAAAAAATATTAAAAAAAAAAAGAGTTGCTTTGCATCCTGAAATCTAGAATATGTGTTTGTTGGGTGGGTTTCTATCAACATCCAGTTTTCAAATCGAAGCAGATTACTTTCCTGTTCACCGCAACCAAATATCTAGCGTCTAATCTTCTAAAGTTCAACTCTTTTTAGTTTGCAATTGTGAAAATAAACTCCGTTGCAGCTTGTGAAACTAGCTAAGAATTAGTATAATTAATCTGTACATACAACCTTTTTCACACTCCAGTCCAACAACAACTGTGTGCGGATGGAATCAAGTCTAATATTGTGTTTTCTTTTATTGTTTTTTCCACCTAAAAAATGTATATTGATTCCACAAGTCTATCTCTTATGCTAAGATGATCTTCACTCGTTTATATGGGATTGAGGTCTCATAATTTTTATTTTTCATATATTTATGTTTTCATAAAGAGAGTAAAAATCACAATTAGTTTCAATATAATTTATAAACATGTTAAACCAATTCAAAAACTCAACTCTACATACATACAAAAGAGGAATGAGAATGGTTTTATTATCATTTGTGACACCTCGACTTAATGGCAATGGGGTAAAAAATTATATATTGTATATATTTATATTCGGGTTTGTTTGGTTAGGACATAACAGTAAGAGAATATAGATATTATAGTATATGTGTTTGAAGGATATTACTATATGTGCTTGGCTTAGCCATCCAAGTTTTACGGGATTTGTTCAGGATAAGTGGAAAGCTCAACAAGATTGGAAGGTTGCTTATGACCAATTCCATAAAGACATTCACTAATGGAACAAAAATACATTTGGTAATATATTTGAGAGGAAAAAACAATTGTTGGCTGGACTTGGAATTGTAGGGAAACTTCTAAGCAGATCTCCAAGTGAGTCATTACAACAGGTTTGCAATGATGTTCACAAAGAATATGAGCTTACTCTTGCCCAAGAGGAGCTTTTGTGGTTTCAGAAATCTAGGATTAACCATTATGGTGATGGAACACCAATTTTTTCCATATCTCCACGGTGATAAGGCGTAGGAGAAACAAGGTGAATGCTTTGAGATCCAGTCAAGGTGATTGGGTATATGATCAGACTAAATTAAAGCATATGGTTGTAGAGTTTTCTAAAAGATTGTACTTAGAAGAGGGGAACCATCCTTTATCGACTGTGCCTTCGGTGGGTTTTCCAAGGGTTGGGTGCGAGACTATTGGAGAAGTTTTACTGAAGTTCACAGAGGAAGATGTCTGGAAGGTTATTTGGTCTATGGGAAAATTCAAAGCTTCTGGTGTTGATGGTCTCCAGCCAATATTCATTCAAAGTCAATGGCAGTTAGTTGGTGAGTCTAATTATGCAGTTTATGAAATATGGTGAGCTGCATCCTTTTTTGAATACTACCCTGCTTGTGCTAATTCCGAAAGTATCTAACCTTGAATATCTTTCTCAATTTCGGCCTATTAGCTTGTGTAACGTGATCTATAAGGTAATTACTAAACTTTTGGCAGGATGTATGAGAAAATTTATGCCACAACTTATCTCAGAAACTCAGGCTAGCTTTATTCCTGGTAGGCAAATTACAGATAACATTGTTGTTGTCCAGGAAGTGGTCCACTCTATGAGACTTAAGAAAGGAAGAGTAGGGTGGATGACCATTAAGCTAGACTTAGAGAAAGCTTATGATCGGCTGAATTGGAGGTCTATAGTTGAGACGTTGAGATTAGCCAATTTTGATGACACCTTTGTTCGTCGAGTTGAGACTTGTGTTGTATCAGCTTCGATGTGTGTGTTGTGGAATGGTGATATGACTGAGAATTTTAGACCCTCACAAGGCATACGTCAAGGAGATTCCCTCTCCCCATATTTGTTTGTGTTGTGCATGGAGAGGCTCTTATTGAACAATTCAATACCAACTGTTACAGAAACTTACCTAGTCTTTAGTCTTACTTGTTTAGTGGAAGAATAAGTCAGATTGTTAGCTTGATAGTGGCTGAAAATAAGGAGATCTAAAGGCTGAGTTTGTTAAAGCCATCCCTATATAAAGCCACCAAAGGAAAGTAATAATATCCTTCTTCTATTCCCGTCCCACTTCGTTGTTGAGTGCAAGAGCTTATTTCTTTAGTCTTTTCCTTTCTCTTGCCTACTTTTCTCCGTGTGTGTTCAACAATCTAGTAGCGGAGCCTCCTTATTATTTTTTTTGATCATCTAGTGTGGTTGAGTGAAATCTCCTTTGTCAACATCATGACCGACCTACAAGTTGTTGGTGGAATGAGAAAATTGAACAACAACAACTACACTACATGGTCAACTTGCATGATGTCTTACATGCAAGGACAAAATCTGTGGGAAGTTGTCAGCGGCAGTGAGGTGGTAGAACCAGCACTCGAAGATGCAGCTGGCACACTACGAAAATGGAGGATAAAAGCAGGGAAGACACTGTTTGCTCTGAAAACGACTGTTGAAGAGGATGTGTTAGAACACATTCGAGATGCCACAACCCCAAAACAAGCCTGGGATATATTTTCCAAGTTGTTTTCGAAGAAGAATGACACAAGGCTCCAACTCTTAGAAAGTGAGTTACTCTCAATATCTCAGTGTAACATGACAGTCACACAATATTTTCATAAAGTAAAGATGCTGTGTCGAGAGATCGCAGAGTTAGACCCACAATCTCCAATTGGAGAGGCGAGGATGAAGCGAATTATCATCCATGGTCTGCGGCCTGAGTATAGAGGCTTTGTTGCTGCTGTACAAGGGTGGCAAAATCAGCCATCACTTGTAGAATTTGAGAATTTGCTAACTGGTCAAGAAGCTATGGCTAAGCAAATGGCAGGAGTCTCAATAAAGAAAGAAGAAGAGGCTTTTTTTTGTCAGTAAAGATAGGTGGAATTCTAAGCGGCATATTGATGGGAGATTTAAGAGGAATGACGATGAAAAAAGAGATCGTCAAAGTGACTGGAGCACTCGTGGAGGGGGAGGGTGGAAGTATCGAGGTCAGGGCAGAAAATTTGAAGTACAATGTTTTAATTGCAAAAAGAAGGGGCACATGGCAAGAGAATGCAACTTGAAGAAGAAGACTGTGGAGAGTAATGTTGCAAACTTCCAAAGTCGAGGAGGAATGGGATGCTGAGGCATTCTTTGCAATGGAAGAGGGGGAATTAGCCTTTATGGCTATTACATCCAATCAAATTGATTATGAAAAAGATTGGATAATGGACTCTGGATGCTCAAATCACATGACAGGTGACTTGGAGAAACTAGACAATCTGTCCAATTACAAAGGTGGTCGTGTGGTAGTTATTGCAAACAACTCAAAGTTACCAATAGCTCACGTTGGTAGTACGACTGTATCTCCCCAGTCCACTGATGATAAAATGCAACTCCAAAATGTTTATCATGTCCCAGGTATGAAGAAGAATCTTCTCTCAGTAGCACAACTAACATCTTCTGGTCATTTTGTATTGTTTGGTCCACAATATGTTAAGGTATATCGTGATCTTGAAGTTACTGAAGAGCCACTAATACAAGGAAAAAGGCTAGAATCAATCTATGTGTTGTCAGCAGAGACTGCATATGTGGACAAAACAAGGAAGAACGAGACTGCAGACTTATGGCATATGCGACTTGGCCATGTAAGCTATTCCAGACTAGATATGATGATGAAGAAGTCAATGGTGAAGGGACTTCCTCAAATTAAAGTGAGAACAGACACGGTATGTGCAGGATGTCAATATGGAAAAGCACACCAATTGCCATTTGAAGAGTCCAATTTCAAAACAAAAGAACCATTAGAGTTGATACACTCTGATGTGTTTGGACCAGTGAAACAAGCTTCCATTGGAGGAATGAAGTACATGGTGACCTTTATTGATGACTTCTCAAGGTATGTGTGGACTTATTTTATGAAAGAAAAATCTGAGACTTTCTCTAAATTTATTGAATTCAAGAAGAAAGCAGAAATAGAGATTGGTGGCAAGATCTGTTGCCTGCGCACTGACAACGGAGGAGAGTACACTTGGACTGAGTTTTCAGATTTTCTTCAAGATTGTGGAATACGACATCAGTTCACATGTTCTAATACTCTACAACAAAATGGCGTCGTAGAAAAAAAAGAATAGGCACTTGACAGAAATATGTCGAAGTATGCTTCATGCTAAAAATATTCCTGGAACGTTTTTGGGCAGAAGCAATGAGGACAGCCGCATTTCTGATCAATAGAATTTCGCAACAAGAATGAGATTCTTATCACCTTTCGAGAAGCTATGGAATGTGAAGCCTACTGTAAGTTTTCTTAAAGTCTTTGGATGTGTATGCTATGTATTTGTACCTGACCACCTACGTAGCAAGTTGGACAAGAAGGCTGTTAGGTGTATTTTTGTAGGCTACGACAGTCAAAGAAAAGGATGGCGATGTTGTGATCCAGCGACCGGGAAGTGTTATACATCTCGTAATGTGATATTTGATGAGGCTTCTTCATGGTGGTCTTCAGATAAGGAAGCATTACCAGATTCAAATGTTTTTAAGGAGGCATTAGAAGCCTCTCAAATCCACTTGAGTCTAGACAGTACTGAAGCTGCAGTTGATATCGAAGAAGAGGTGATTTTAAATCCTTGGAAAACCGGTTTACATCAACAACCAACAGAAAAAGGTGGTTCTAGTGAAGAACAATCACCAACTATACTAAGAAGGTCAACAAGAACTAAGAAGCCAAATCAGAAGTATGCTAATGCTGCCATTATACAAGAAGTGTATGAAAAAGAGCCAGAGACATATGAGGAGGCATCTCAAAATCCAAAATGGATTAAAGCTATGGAGGAAGAGATTGCAGCGTTAGAACAAAATCAAACATGGGAGCTTGTGCCAAAGCCAAGAGATGTCAAACCTATTTCTTGCAAATGGGTTTATATGATAAAGTGTAGAACATACGGATCAATTGAGAGGCATAAGACTTGTCTTGTAGCTCGAGGATTTTCTCAACAATATGGACTAGACTATGACGAAATGTTTAGTCCAGTAGCAAAGCTTACAACTGTTCGAGTCCTACTTGCACTAGCGGCTAGTAATGGTTGGCTACTATGGCAAATGGATGTGAAGAATGCATTTCTACATGGAGAGATAGATCGGGAGATCTATATGTGTCAACCGTTGGGCTTCCAAAAACAAGAACATCCTGAGTATGTGTGCAAGCTTCGAAAGGCACTCTATGGATTAAAACAGGCGCCGAGAGCTTGGTATGGTAAGATTGCTGAATTTCTTACTCACAGTGGCTATTCGATAACATCAATAGATTCCAGCTTATTTGTCAAAGTTGTTGGAAGAAACCTAGTTATTGTGCTAGTATATGTAGATGACTTGATATAGTCTGGCTGTTGGCTAGGAATAGAGTGGCAACACGGGACCTATGTTTTAAATGACACATTACATCGGATTCGAGGTGTCCTTGCTGTAATCAGTGTGAAGAGAGTTCTTTACATGCAATTCGAGATTGTGTTTTACTGCGTCAGGTTTGGATGAGTTTGGTCCCTAGAAACTTACAAAATGCTTTCTTTGCTCAACGTCTGGAGTCTTGGCTTTATGCCAATCTGAATCAAACAACCTTGTTGGAGGAGAGAGGCCTTCCATGGACTCTACTATTGGGTATAACTATCTGGCTATTGTGGAGATGGAGAAATCAACAGGTGTTTAATGTTGATAGACCTTTACCTTTTGACTGTAGGAGCCTAGTTATTAGACAGACTAAGGAGTTTTTCTATGTCCACAATATTGTTGGTAGATTAGATGGATTTAGAGGGAGACATGAAGATCGATGGGTTAGCTGGATCCCTCCCTTACAGGGCTGGGTTAAACTTAATTGTGATGGAGCTTGTGGTCTACAAGGTTGTGGTTCTGTTTCAGGTGTAGGAGTTATAAAGGATGAGAAGGGGAAATGGGTTGCACGTTTTATACAAACAATCCCTAAGAAGAGTGTGGTGGAGGCTGAGGTTGAGTGCATTCTTACTAGTTTACGTTTGTGTGTTATGAAGGGCCTAAGGAAGGTCCAAGTTGAGAGTGACAATCTAGAAGCTGTCCAGCTAATTTAGATGTCAACTTGAGATAGGAGACCAATTTCCTCAAGTGCATCAATGTTTGGCCCTTGTTCAGGAATTTGAAGAGATTTCTTTAAGCACATCTTCAGAGAAGGTAACGCGGTTGCAGATCAAATGGCGAAGCATGCTCTGAGTAGATTTGTAGGCACTAGATTTCTTGATGAATGTCCGACATCTGTACAATTTTTTTTTTGTTTCTGATGTCATGAGTGTGCACTTCATAGAATAAAAGTTCTTGTTATTTGATAAAAAAAATAATAATGAATCAAGCTCAATAATCAATGATGAATCAATTGATAAGTCCAACCAAAGATTTTGATTTCGAATGTAATGTTTAACACAATCTATTAAAAAAAAAGATTAAAGATGTCCCGGTGCTTTTGTTTAGAGGTATTAATAAGAAAGAGAATGTTAAGGAATCCAATCCAAGGCCAACAAAAATAGTTTCTTGAAGCACAAAACTCTTAAACTCAAGTCTCTTCCGGGAGACCAAGTGCTTATAATGTTGGATGACAATAGGGTAACGCTGCTACTTTTTCTTCTTCTTTTTAATAATGAAGACTATATACATTGATATAGTGTCATCATATTAACCTTAAAATATAAAAGACAATTTTCAATAAATATAAATTTTGTTGGAGTTAAAAATATACAGTAAACCAATACTACATTGGTAAGTGGGAGCCCGACTTGAATGATAGCGAGTGGTAGGTGGGGAAAGCAAAAATTTGGTCCAAAAATTTGATAGTTCTTAACTAGGAACTCCTTAATTATTGGAAGTGATTATGAGATCGTATCCATGTCTTTGCTTCTAATGGTCTATGCCTGTTTTGGAAACTAGAGGAGAAGAAGGAAAAAAGAGAGGAATTGAGGAAACATAAATTCATGGTTGGAATTAATGGACCACCGACATTTTGCAAACTTACGGGGAGGATTATATTGCATCCAATTTAACAAGCATGTCTTGGAACCCTTGGTGATTATATTACATTAGCAACGACAAAACTAAGCAAAGCCACGTTCCCAACATCAAGCTGGGGCTTTTTGTACATGCTTTGTAATAGAAATCAAAGAAATTCAGACGAAAGTTTTTTTGTTAAAAAAAATATTGTAAGGACCCAAACCCGGAAAGCGGGCCCTTACCGCCGTGAAGCCCGGAGAAGCCCGACACGTGGACCAACCCGAACTCCACAAGGCTATTTGACTTTTCAAACGTAAATTCCAAAAATAAAATTTAAAAATTACAGCATGGCTGATAAGTACTAAATACGTGGCACAATAAATTACGGAGTAATATTCAAACAGCGGAAGTCTTTTTATAACAATACAATACAAACCAGTGAAACCATAACACACAAGCCCCAAGTATCTGAAAACGAAACCACATGTCAAATCAACAAATACATTACAGTGTGTCAATAAAACCATACATGTGCAAATGCAATAGTCCCAGCGAGTAGTCCCGATGCACACACTGAAAACCACTACTGATCACGATCTAGTCCTGGGAGGGAAAACAAACACGAAGGGGTGAGATTTTCGAGAATCTCAGTAGGGGACAACAAAGCGGACTTTTCAAAGAAGAGGGACAACAAGGAACTTATCAAAGGAGAGGTACAATACAACAACTTATCAGATGAGAGGAAACAACAAGGAACTTATTAGACCATTACTAAACTTGTAATTTCTCAAAACTTAAACTTTACTGTTTACTTTACAAAACATTACTTACTGGACCCAATATGTACTTTCTGTTTACTTTCCAAAACGTTTAGTTACTGGCCTCGAAAATGTACTTTCTCTTTCAACAAAGAACTCAACAGGGTCAATAGTAAAAACATGAGCGGACTGGAAAATCACTTCCCGAGTAACCCCCGCTAAAGGGAAACCGGAAGCCCACTGGTAGGTTTTATACTTATACTTTTAAAACAATTACATACATAGCCGCTTTCTACCAGTGTTGTCTGAGACTAGATTGATTAATAAAACTTTATACGGAAAAGATCAACTAGTCCCTTTCAGATCATCCTGCGAAGCAGGGAACATACAGTAACCATACTCCAACCATACGCCTCCCAACAGATGAGTGTCTCTCCGCTTACTCTCAGAGACCGAGCACTCACCACGTTTGGCCAAACGGAACACAAGTACGAGTAACATGAAAACTTACATACTTTACAAAACACAAACTGGTTTAACTTTCAATAACACTGAAATACCATACTTTACAATTAATACTCAATAATACGATATATTATCATATATCGTTACAGAAACCTTTGATTACAACCTTTTTATTACTTTACGGGAAATGATACGGAATCAGCCCAATTTACTCAACAAATCAATCAAATGGACTTTGATTGATCACATGAAAATTTAGAGATACATTATGATACATTACGGGTACATACGGAAAAGTCAATGTAATTTGGACAATGGATCCATCGGATGGGCTCCGATGGATTACACAACAATTCAATGACCAAAGTACGGATTTAAAATCGAAGAATACTTAATATGAGACAAATACGGTAAAGACCCTACATTATAATACTTTACAGCTACCTACGGAAGAGAGCAATGAAATTTGAACAATGGACCAATCGGATGGGCTCCGATGGACTATACAACGAATCAATCAAAACCGAGGTAAAACAGATTTTACAACAAGGAATTATTAATGATGAACCACATACGATAAAGACCCTACCTTACGAGCTGAAGAAAAGGAAACGATACTCTTGCCTTTGCCCTCAACACACGCCCTTCCTAAGAACACAATATTCAGGTTAGGCTTAGACAACTGGTATTAAACCTACATAATAAACTTTGTATGACTATAACTCACAAACGACACATCAAATGGAAAAACCGATCACGCTATCACGTTCAGAACGTCGAAATTACCTAACGGGGAAGGTTTGACTTTTGGTCATAGTGTCAATGTACAGTATCTATGAACAGTGTCAGTGTACAGTACTTATGAACAGTGTCAATGTACAGTATCTATGAACAGTGTCAGTGTACAGTACGATGAACAGTGTCAGTGTACAGTGTCAATATACAGTACCTATGAACAGTGTCGATCGCCGGTCAACGATGAACAGTGTCGCCGACGGTGGCCGGAAAATTCCTACTTCATCCAAAACCGAAAATTTTTACATCAACATGAAGCTACAACCATCAGGATTATGAATCCGAAAACCAAACTTCAAGACTTACTTTAGATTGGCCGGAATTGACGATTTTCCGGTGAGAATTTCGAAATTTCCAGGCTCCGATCCGGCCGCGTCCGTGGTCCGATGAAGGTGAAACCAGCGGCAAATTGATCGTGATGATGAGAGGAACACAATGGTGCAAACAATTTGACGATCAGACGGTTGGATTTCGATACCGAAGGTGAAGAAATTGTGTTGAAAAAAAGAGAGGAGAAAATTGGGTAAATGGCAGCAGGGGAAGGGAATTGTCGGCAGGCTTCTTTTTTTATACTGTGGGTGACGTGGCAAAAATTTGCCACGTCACCAGAGGTCTCACAACCTACCCCCCTTACAAAAATTTCGTCCCCGAAATTTACGTACCGTACTACTGAAAGAGATAAGGGTAACGCTCTCGCATAGACTCCTCGGTCTCCCACGAGAGCTTCTCAGAACTACCACTACGCCAAGAAACTCTAACCATTGGGACTAAACGACTGCGAAACTACCTGATCGACTCATCAACAATAGCCACTGGCTGAGCAGGAAACGACAAGTCACTGGCAACCTCTACCAGCGGTGCATCTAACACGTGTGATGGATTCCGAACGTACTTCCGTAGCATAGAAACATGGAATGCACTATGGATCCTCTCCAAGGATGATGGCAAAGCAAGACGGTATGCCACTGGCCCAACGCGCTCGGTGATCCCATACGATCCAATAAAACGCGGCACTAACTTGCCTTGCTGCTGGAACCAAAGTACTCCTTTTCACGGTGCAACCTTCAGGAATACTTTGTCACCAACCTGAAACTCAAAGTCACGACGTCGGTTGTTTGCATAACTCCGCTGTCTGCAAACACTGTCTGATCTAAGTCAACTGTTCTGTCGCCTGATCTATCAACTCGGGATTGTCCAGACGTCTCTCGCCTACCTCATCCCAACATATCGGTGTCCGACAACGTCTACCATATAGCGCCTCATACGGTGCCATCCCGATACTGACTTGGAAACTGTTGTTGTAGGCAAATTCTGCCAGTGGAAGCATATATCCCACGAGTATGTCTATCGAGCGCACACGCTCGTAACATCGTTTCTCCCAAAATCGGGAAGTGAACCTCGGATCTCGATAGGATACTATGGACACTGGAATTCCGTGCAATCTCACAATCTCGTCCATGTATCGAGAAGCAAACTTCTCCTGTGTGTCGGAGACTCGTA
Source organism: Passiflora organensis (assembly GCA_019739055.1). NCBI lineage: Eukaryota > Viridiplantae > Streptophyta > Magnoliopsida > Malpighiales > Passifloraceae > Passiflora > Passiflora organensis. The sequence continues at coordinate 6,276,075 of JAEPBF010000269.1, forward strand.
CAGGAAGGAAGTGAGTAGACTTGGTCAATCTGTCCACAATCACCCACACTGCATCAAAACCTCGCTGAGTCCTCGGTAGACCCACAACGAAGTCCATCGTGATATGCTCCCACTTCCACTCTGGAATGGGAAGCGACTGCAACATACCTGCGGGTTTTTGGTGCTCGGCCTTGACTTGTTGGCATACGAGGCAACGGGCAACAAACTCCGCAATGTGTCTCTTCATTCCCGACCACCAGTAATGTTCCCTCAAATCCCGATACATCTTGGTACTACCGGGATGAATCGAGAACGTAGAACTGTGCGCCTCGGTCAAAATCAACTGACGTAACTCCTCATCTCGAGGAACACAAATTCTACCTCGGAACGTCAGAATACCATCATCTCGAACCCTATACTCACTGACTGTATCACCACTAGTAACACTATCCAGCTGCTGTCTCAACTGAACCAACACTGGATCCTCTAACTGCTTGACTCGAATTTCCTCAAGTAAAGTGGGTCTGGCAACAATCTGTGCTAACAATGCCCCAGAGCTATCACTGCCAAGCTGGACTCGGTTTGCCCTCAAACACATCAGCATTGGCATGTGTTCTGCCTGAACGTAAGCCAAGGAAGATGAAGTCTTCCTACTCAAAGCATCGGCAACCACATTGGCTTTCCCGGGATGATAATCGATTACAAGATCGTAATCCTTTATCAACTCAAGCCATCTCCTTTGTCTCAAGTTAAGTTCCTTTTGGGTTAAGAGATACTTGAGACTCTTATGATCTATGAAGACTCTGCAAGTCTCACCATACAGAGAGTGGTGCCAAATCTTTAGTGCAAACACCACAGCTGTTAACTCCAAATCATGGGTCAGGTAGTTGCAATTGTGTGGCCTCAACTGTCGAGAGATGTAAGCGACTACCTTCACATCTTGTATCAGCACACAAACCAAACCATGCTTTGATGGTACACCACATACTCCTTACCATTGACAGGTAAGGTAAGTACAGAAGCGAAAACCAATCTAGACTTCAATTCCTCAAAACTTTGCTGACACTTCTCGGACCAAACAAACGGTTCACCCTTGCGTGTCAACCGGGTCAACGGTCCTGCTAACGTCGAGAAGTTCTCCACAAACCGTCTGTAATAACCGGCTAAACCCAGAAAACTTCGTATCTCCGGCACATTACGGGGAGGCTCCCATGATACAACAACCTGGATCTTCTTGGGGTCCACCAATACTCCTCTAGCCGACACAACATGTCCCAAGAAACCGACTTCTCGCAACCAGAACTCACACTTGGAGAACTTGGCGTATAACTGCCGAGCTCTAAGTATCTCCTCAAATGCTCAGAATGCTCCTCCTCTGACTTTGAATAAATGAGGATGTCATCAATGAAGACAATTACGAACCGATCAAGATACTCCCGGAATACTCGGTTCATCAGATCCATGAAGACGGCTGGTGCATTCGTCAACCCGAAGGGCATGACCAGGAACTCGTAGTGTCCGTACCGAGACCTGAAAGCTGTCTTCGGAACATCCGACTCACGGACTCGCAACTGATGATAACCTGACCTCAAATCAATCTTTGAGAACACCGATGCTCCCTGAAGTTGGTCGAACAAATCATCTATACGGGGCAGTGGGTACTTGTTCTTCACGGTAACACGGTTCAACTGCCGGTAATCAATACACAACCGTAATGAACCATCTTTCTTCTTCACAAACAATACCGACGCCCCCCACGGTGATACACTGGGTCTAATGAAACCACGATCTACCAGATCCTCCAATTGAGCCTTCAGCTCCTTCATTTCAGCTGGAGTCATCCTATACGGCGGGATGGATATCGGGTTTGTCCCCGGAATCAACTCGATCCCGAACTCAACTTCTCCCTCTGTGGTAACCCGACTACGTCTTCAGGAAATACATCCGGGAACTAACTGGCAACCAGAACTTGATTCAACTCCGGCGACTCGGCTGAGGTATCTCTGACATGAGCCAAAAACACTGCACAACCTTTACTGATCATCTTCTTTGAACTAAGTCATGAGATCATACAGGTAGGCACAATACGTCTATCTCCCTCGAAGCAATAGTCGGAACTATCAGGGAGACTAAACCAAACTCGCTTGGTGAAACACTCCATTCGAGCATGATAACAGGCTAGACATTCCATACCCAATATAACATCAAACTCCCGGATGTCAAGCGGAATCAAATCTGCTTCCAACACAGCTGTACTCAATCTCCGAATGCAACCAATATACACTTGACTGCACATCAAAAGCTCACCGAACCTCAATAGATGGAGCTAACAAAGATAACTGACGATCTGCACGAGCTGAAATTCTAGGACTGACAAAAGATCTATTTGCTCCTGGATCTAACAAAACTCGAGCAAGAACCGAAAATACAGTAATAGTACCTGTCACTACGTCTAAGCTAGCACAGGCCTCAACATCAGTCAAAATAAAGAGGCGGGACTGTCTCGTCTGTACTGGTTGACTAGACTGCTGACCTTGTGTCTGACTACCAGAAGGTCTACCTGGTGCTCTGGACGGTGGCTTGGTAAGACCCTGAGAAGGTGTATTACTGTCACTGGGTCTCGAAGCAATAAAGGACTGTGATCTCGGCTTCGGGCAGTCCCTCGCCATATGACCAAACTCGAAGCAGTTATAACACTGTCTGTTCTGTGGACACGGCAGAATGTGGCGTCTCTGACATCTGTCGCACCACGACATGAGTCTACCTGTACTCAGACTGGAAGCTATCAACTGTGACTGGGAAGATGTGTGACTATCGTCTCGTAATTGAGACGACCTCGGGGAATACTGTCCTACATAACGACTCATTCGACGGTCAAATCTCTAACTGTGCTTAACTGACAAGGACATCCTAGTTAGTCTAGTCTCGGACAACACTGGTAGAAAGGGCTATGTATGTAATTGTTTTAAAAGTATAAGTATAAAACCTACCAGTGGGCTTCCGGTTTCCCTTTAGCGGGGGTTACTCGGGAAGTGATTTCCAGTCCGCCCATGTTTTTACTATTGACCCTATTGGGTTCTTTGTTGAAAGTGAAAGTACATTTTCGAGGCCAGTAAGTAAACGTTTTGTAAAGTAAACAGAAAGTACATGTTGGGTCCAGTAAGTAATGTTTTGTAAAGTAAACAGTGAAGTTTAAGTTTTGAGAAATTACAAGTTTAGTAATGGTCTAATAAGTTCCTTGTTGTTTCCTCTCATCTGATAAGTTGTTGTATTGTACCTCTCCTTTGATAAGTTCCTTGTTGTCCCTCTTCTTTGAAAAGTCCGATTTGTTGTCCCCTACTGAGATTCTCGAAAATCTCACCCCTTCGTGTTTGTTTTCCCTCCCAGGACTAGATCGTGATCAGTAGTCGTTTTCAGTGTGTGCATCGGGACTACTCGCTGGGACTATTGCATTTGCACATGTATGGTTTTATTGGCACACTGTTATGTATTTGTTGATTTGACCTGTGGTTTCGTTTTCAGATACTTGGGGCTTGTGTGTTATGGTTTCACTGGTTTGTATTGTATTGTTATAAAAAGACTTCCGCTGTTTGAATATTACTCCGTACTTTTATGAAAATTTAGAGATACATTATGATACATTACGGGTACATACGAAAAAGTCAATGTAATTTGGACAATGGATCCATCGGATGGGCTCCGATGGATTACACAACAATTCAATGACCAAAGTACGGATTTAAAATCGACGAATACTTAATATGAGACAAATACGGTAAAGACCCTACATTATAATACTTTACAGCTACCTACGGAAGAGAGCAATGAAATTTGAACAATGGACCAATCGGATGGGCTCCGATGGACTATACAACGAATCAATCAAAACCGAGGTAAAACAGATTTTACAACAAGGAATTACTAATGATGAACCACATACGATAAAGACCCTACCTTACGAGCTGAAGAAAAGGAAACGATACTCTTGCCTTTGCCCTCAACACACGCCCTTCCTAAGAACACAATATTCAGGTTAGGCTTAGACAACTGGTATTAAACCTACATAATAAACTTTGTATGACTATAACTCACAAACGACACATCAAATGGAAAAACCGATCACGCTATCACGTTCAGAACGTCGAAATTACCTAACGGGGAAGGTTTGACTTTTGGTCAAAGTCAACATGAACAGTACATATGAACAGTATCAATGTACAGTACTTATGAACAGTGTCAATGTACAGTATCTATGAACAGTGTCAGTGTACAGTACGATGAACAGTGTCAGTGTACAGTGTCAATATACAGTACCTATGAACAGTGTCGATCGCCGGTCAACGATGAACAGTGTCGCCGACGGTGGCCGGAAAATTCCTACTTCATCCAAAACCGAAAATTTTTACATCAACATGAAGCTACAACCATCAGGATTATGAATCCGAAAACCAAACTTCAAGACTTACTTTAGATTGGCCGGAATTGACGATTTTCCGGTGAGAATTTCGAAATTTCCAGGCTCCGATCCGGCCGCGTCCGTGGTCCGATGAAGGTGAAACCAGCGGCAAATTGATCGTGATGATGAGAGGAACACAATGGTGCAAACAATTCGACGATCAGACGGTTGGATTTCGATACCGAAGGTGAAGAAATTGTGTTGAAAAAAAGAGAGGAGAAAATTGGGTAAATGGCAGCAGGGGAAGGGAATTGTCGGCAGGCTTCTTTTTTTATACTGTGGGTGACGTGGCAAAAATTTGCCACGTCACCAGAGGTCTCACAAATATATTATGGATACGGATTCTGTGGCCGTAGGCACTGGGATGAATATGAGTCGAATCACATGTATGGTTGGTTGCTGGTAATCTTGGCAACGAACACGGGTTGCATACGCATTAACATAGCACTCCAGTTCAGCCTCACCGACACCCAGAGTCCAGTCTAGCCATAGCCATGAGAAGTAACACCTAAGTCAAAAGTATTTTTTTTTCTTTGAATAAATTAATGTTCGGTCCCACAAGAAACAAATTCTGTCTAATTTGCTGCAATTTAACTAAATTTATTCTTCTTGTCCGCAAAATTCTGCGGTGCAACAACAGCCAGCTTTCATTACAACACGCAACCTTGAAAATTCCAATAAAATGATACAGACAATGGCAATCATATGACGTAGTTAAACTAGTAATTAGTAACAGTAACAAAAAGGAAACATCTGCGATCTGCGATCTGCGATCTGCTACTTAGAAGAAGTGACAGATGACTAAACAATTCATTGAGAGGGATGGACGCACATAGCAACCTCCCGCCCATATCTCATCTCCATACACCACCACTTCGATTCGCTTCGGAACAAATAGAATATGCCTGTACTCTTAAGCAACTATTAATTATACTTACAATACAGCCCCATCAGCAGTAACCTTGCTGGACGCAGCTTCAATTGACAAAATGGAACCGGATGAAAAAATAATAATCATAACAATAATAAACGACAAAAGAATTGCCTGGTAAACAAACACCCAAAGCCATGCGGAAAACGAATGCACCGTGCGATCTTGATCTCAAGTCTGACCCGTGAATCTTATTTAGCACACTTCCGAATCCTGCTAGCCTTGCACAGTTGGCATTCCATCATCAAAGTTCCTGGAATGACTGAAAGAATCGTACCTGTAGGTTTGAGGAAGACCAACTCTGTCAGATCTTACAAACTTCCTAACCTCGGACCTCAGCTTGTACAACACGTGTCTCCAGCTTCCTTTGTTGTGGCAACCAAGGGCCTTGGTTTCCTCTTCATTCATTTCCAGATCTTTGGCAAACAAGGGTTTCCTGGAGAGGATCCAAGACCAACCCCAGTCCCACCATTTTCTTATGGAGCTTCCTGCATATTCTCCCATGGATGTCATGGATTTGGATCTCGGAAAAGACCATGAAGCTGCATTTGAAGATATGGGCTGGATCTTGAAAGACAGAGAGGATAGCCTTCGGCGCAGGCCTTGATCTTGGGGATCGGTTTGAGACACTGGAAGCGAATAGTTTGCCGGCATGGATGGAAGGAAGTTTCTTGTTTGGAAGTTCTGAACGATGGAGCTCATTATGTGTAGAGGGGAAGTGATACTTACTTAAGAAGAGGAAAAAAAGAAGAAGAAGCGAGCAATGTGAATAAAGCAGATGGGTTTTTGGTTAGTCGGGAGAGAAAGAGTTGACGACGGAGAAGGGAGTTAAAAGAGACAAGGATGGACTGGATGGGATCGTGGAGAGAGGGGGTGGTGAAGTGTAGAGCTTCGCTCCGCAGGCCACAGCTCTGTCACAGGCTGGCTTTAATATTATAAGTTTTTTCTTTTATTTGGTTTTCTTGTGGTGGGCTCCATGCCCGTTCCTCACCGGTATAGAAATAATTGGGAGTCGGAAAGATTTTAACGTTTTTACCGTAAAATCTTTCTTGATTATTTTGTGATCTTCTTCTTTATGAATTTTAATTGTTATTTTTAATTCTTGTTTTCATTTATTTTTTTCTTCTACATAAATGTACAAGTTAAATATTTAGTTTTTATAAAAAAATAAAAAAATATTTACAATCAATAACGGTAATTAATTTATTTCATTATATCATAAATATCAATTATTCAGGAATATATTAATTAATTAAAAGTTTTAAGATATTTTACATTTAGTTTTTACGGAAAAAAGCAAGGGGGAAATTACACCCTAAACTACATTCTATAATTTGTAACAGTGCGGTGGCTTGTGAATGTTGGCCCGCATTAGTTGTCGTCTGAAAGTGCTAAAGTTTTATCTCTATTAAAATGGGTTATTTTCTCAACTAGACCCAGCTGTATATGGATTGGGCTCTAGATGGCCGACTCTCTATCTTAAACCTCCATGTTCATTTTTTTTGGTTTTCTATAATACATGAGCTAAATCGCTAAGTCTATATTGAGTCCTCGAATTCAGGTTACTTAACACAATAAAATATGTTATTGAATCAAATAATCCTCTGCACCACCATATCTTTTTCAATCAATATTTTTTTTGGAAAATTTTTATATTTAATATATTTTATAACTAAAATCAAAATTTGAATTTTTTTATTATGTTTTAACAAAAGTCAAGATTTTAATCCGTCCAAATCTTTTTAAAAAATTGAATCCTTTTAATACTGACCAGTTTGGTTTATAGTTTTGATGCAACCACACCAGCGAAGACGATCATTTAAATAAGAACATTAGCTAGCATCGAAGAAATGTATTGCACAACGAAAAACACAAGCGATAAACGAAAAAAGAAGATCCGAATACGGTTTTGTTTGGTTCTTTATTAATTGAAAGGGCAGGTTAGCTTTTCCTGGTACCGAGACCTAAATATTACATGTATATTGGATGAAAGTAAATTGGTGTCCAGGATGCATATGTAACTCCCAAGAATGAATTTATCAGATCAGAACTTCATTGTACTTGAAAACACAATCGTAAAGCCTCCCTCCAAGAAACTGAGCCACTTCTGGATGTTTCACCTGGTAATAAATAAAAAAAAAGGATGACACAAAAAGAAAGTTGCCATAAAATTGCTTATAAAAATCATAATTCTTAAGAGGCAATGATATTGAGACGGAATCTCCTGAAACTAGCAACTTCTCAAGCTAAAATGGTTACCATCCCAATTTTGAGAGAATCACACTTGAACTGAGCATAAAGGTTAGTTTCTATCCCGCGACCCTGCCAAAAGGGATAATGGTTATAAGTGCAATGTGATGGAGTAGATAACATTCAAGGCAAATATGCACTCAAACAGGAACCACCCCGCTGCTCAGTGAGACTTTCTTTTCCATCTTTTATGTTTTAAGGAAAAAAACAAACACCGACAATGGAAATCATGCACCATTCATCACTTTTATTTACTACAATCAACTATGGAACTCCTACTAAACCGTTTTATCATACTTGTGTTTTGTCAATAAACCAAATGTACCAATTCACATTAGATTCTGCAATTTTCAATTAGTTAAGAATACTTGAGAAAAAAACTTACCATCCCTTCCAAGACGACAAGGTCAACATCATTTGATAAGTAGGCTAGCTCTTGAGGCACTCTAGTCAGATCAATAACCTGCGAGTCATTGGAGCAACAGAGCTATCAATATCCTTTGGAGATGGACCTGGTAGACTTTTGAACTAAAGAAGAGGCGTCATTAAGTTACAGCTAGATAAAGCAATGATTCAATTGTAGCGAGATGCTCCTACAATCTTAGGACAGTTTAAAGATTGTGACTTTCTTTGCTTACCGGCAAATCATTCCCAGAATTCGCAATTAGGAGATTTGACATATCAACACCCATGAGCTTTCCATTTTCACCCTTTAACTGGATAGAGGCACTTAATCATAAAAGAATCCAGCGCAACCAACATTTTAAAAGCTTAACTTTCTACTACCTTCGCTATGATCTCAATAAGCTCAGGATAAGTGACATCATTGATAGAAGGCAAGTCATTGGCAGCCAATACAACCTGCAGATACAGGCGTATACTCATGGTGACAACCATGCAATGTGAACAGATTCTTAGCTCTTAATTAAACTGATGACAAATTGAAGGCTTCTCATCAACCATAAAATAGTTAAAGAACCAAAAGAAGAATACAATTTTAGCACTTAGCGATCCCCCATATAAACGAAATTGTTGACTTAGCATTTGCTAATATTTTGATACTAACAGCTGACAGCTGCTTACTAGTATAGCTGCCCTGAGCAAACCAAAAAGATACATGTTCATTTTATATGATATTCTTGCACATACTTAATCAGATGGATATTGCCTTATCGCCCCACACAGAGGCATGGTTTAGCATTTATCATGATCTCCAGGGCAGACCAAAAAGGCTGCTGACCTACAATGGTAGAAAGTATCACCTGAAGCCCAACAGAAGTTATTATTGGGCATAACACAGTTATCTTAATGATTGTTTATCGTCACAATTTGGGAAGCAAACTACCTGTGACATTGATAACAGAAAACTTGGTATTTTCTATTAAAACATGTTCGATAGCAAACTTGTCTGCTTTATTTCATCTCAAAAATAATATCACAGAAAAAATTGTGTCTAACTATAAAATGGAAACCTGAGTTCCATGTCTCAAAAGCTCTCTTGCAAACGGTAAAATACCCAGAATTATATCTGCGCCAGAATTATCAACAAAGATAACTGCCTGTTTTGACAAGAAAGGAAGCAGGTTAGCAGTCATTTTGCTGACGGAATATTTGTATCAGCCTTCTCTACAGAGGTACCAAGAGAGAAATGGATTATATGGGAGCAAAAATATATCAATTGGTAAAAAAAAGAGAGGGAGAAAATTTCGAACTTACCTTTTTCCAGGATTTCTTGCTCCATTTCACTTTGAATGTGTCCAAGTCATCAATAACCCAAGGTCGAGGAACAAGATTTTGACAACTAGCCAAAAAAGACATTCCATCCCTTGAGAAAACCTCAGCAAGCTACAACAAATGAATGATGGGGGAGTATGTTATCCAAAGCATTAAGTTGGGAAGAACAGACACATGCAATAATTTATAGTTTTATGACGAGCAAAAGAGAAACCTAGGTTAAAATGAGAGACAAGTAGTTGGATCTATTTAGACTACATAGATGACCCTACTCTGCCAATTACAACGAATTGAGGTGAGAACAGCCTTAAGAATGTTTTTAAAAAGAACGCCAATGAACCTGCGCAGAGCCGAGGTCAAAAATATTTCCGGCAAAAATTCCTCTGACCAGATTCTGAAGGCGTTCGGCATCTTCTTCAATTGCATCATTCAACTGAACCACATCAGCAAAGAGGGATATGGCCTTTGCGTTCTCTTCATCCTGTAGAATCAGAAAAGCATTGCAGCATTGTCTATAGCAGTACCACTACCACAGTCTCAGAGTTGCCATGGGACAATGGACCACTAACCTTAACTTTTTTGAAAATGTCTCTGAAGCCCAGTTCGCGAAGAACTTGCTCCCGCAGCCTGCAGAGAAGCTGCAACGCAGCTCAAAAGAAAAGAAAAGGATGCCGGTAAGAGAATAGAAATCGACGGAGGTGTATCGGCGGGGGTGAAAAGGGAATGGAAGTAGGGAAATACTAGAAAGAAAAGGGTATACAGTGCAATCGGGAGGACCGCCATGGGATTCCGGATCCCTCCTCAAGTCTTCGAGAATGTGAGCGTATCTATCAGCGAATTTCTGAGCTCTGTCAGGAGCGTCGGGAAGCGTGGTATCGGCTTCGGCGCGTTTGGTGAAAGAAGGGATGGAATTGAAGAAGAGGTTGATCCACTGCAGCTCCGTAGGGGTTGCCTTTTTGGGGTTGTCAGAGGGAAACCTGTAGGGGATGGTGCAGGCTCTGTAATTGGATTGGACAGGCGTTTGTAAAAGCGGAAACACTACCATCTCCCCATCGCTCTCCATATTCTTTGTTGGTTGATTGATTGATTTCTCCGGTGAGACCGAGAGATGAGCGAATCAAAAGACTTGTACTACATGCCCTTCCTCGCAGCTGTTTTAGTGTCTCTCTCTCTCTCCTTTGGACTCACAAAACTATATGGAATAAAAATATATATAATGCGAGATGCTGCTGCTGCCTCTCTTACGGAACCTTACCCAATTTTGCAAACCCGAATATGGTTATAGAATACCCCGTGTGTGTGTTGTATTCCTTTAATTGCGATTTGTAGAGCGCAAGGAGGTAGAAAAGATTGGAATCTTCAACTCTTTTTGTTTCCCTTAATGGACTTCAAACATCTACGACGCCTATACAATACAGCCAGTCACTGGGCTTTCCTCTTCTTGGGTCGGAGCCCATCAGTCGATCTTTGACCTTGCAAGTCGGAGCCGTTTCTTATCGGTTAAGTCAAGCTATTTCGGTTACTAAACACTATAGTGACCCCAAAGTAAGTTGTTAAGTCTGAACAACAGTTATATGTTTACGTACGGAAATAAATGGGATCCATCTGCCGTGAATCTATGAAAGGCGCCCTTCGCCATGTGAAGAGCCACACTACGCAGCCGCCCTCCTCTCCCATAGCTCCTGTGCGTCCTGCTTTTTTACTCCATGAATTCTCCCGCTCTTGTGATCAGAGAGACCTCCCCGCAGCCATCAAAATTATGGATGCTATGCACTGTCTCGGCATATGGGCCGATTCGCTCACCTACTCCCACCTCATCAAGTGCTGCCTCGCTCGACGTGCTATTCCTGAAGGTAAGCGCCTCCACGCCCATCTCTTCTCCAATCCCCAATTCCGCTCCCAAACTTTCCTCCTCAACTCCCTTCTCAATATGTACGTCAAATTTGATTTGCTGAAAGAAGCACGGTCCTTGTTTGATCAAATGCCCCGTCGGAACGTGATTTCTTGGACCACCATGATAGCCGCTTTCTCCAATTCAGGCCTCCATCGCGAGGCCTTGGAGTTTCTGGTCTTGATGCTTAGAGGCGGCATCACGCCAAACATGTTCACCTACTCCTGCGTTTTGAGGGCCTCTAACGGATTGTCTGATGTTAGGCAGCTTCACTCCTGTATCTTCAAGCCTGGCCTGGACTCTGATGTCTTCGTCAGAAGTGCACTTATTGATACTTACTCCAAATGGGGCGAGCTGCATAATTCACTCCGCGTCTTTAATGAGATGCCCACCAGTGATTTGGTGGTCTGGAACTCTGTTATTGGGGCGTTTTCGCAAAACGGTGATGGGGACGAAGCTATGTATCTTTTCAAGAGCATGAAAAGAGCTGGTTTTTTCGCTGATCAGGCTTCGCTAACCAGTGCCCTTCGGGCCTGTACCGGGTTGGCACTATTGGAATTAGGTAGACAAGTACATGTTCATATCCTCAAATACGAGCACGACTTGATACTGAACAATGCTCTCTTGGATATGTACTGTAAGTGCGGCAATGTAGAGGATGCCAACTCTGTTTTCTCACGCATGCTAGACAAGGATGTCATCTCTTGGAGTACCATGATTGCTGGCTTGGCACAAAACGGTTATAGTAGAGATGCACTTGGGTTGTTTGCGTTGATGAAGGCTTCGGGCACAAAACCAAACTATATTACAGCTCTTGCGGTCTTGTTTGCCTGTAGCCATGCTGGGCTTGTGGAAGATGGACAGTACTATTTCCGGTCAATGAAAAAGCTCTTTGGGGTTGATCCTGGAAGGGAACACTATGGTTGCACTGTTGATCTTCTTGCTAGAGCCGGAAAACTTGACGAAGCAGTTTCTTTGTTAAATGAAATGGAATGTGAATCCGATGCCGTGACCTGGAGAACTTTGCTCAATGCGTGCAGGATTTACGGGAATGTAGATCTAGCCATACTTGCTGCCAAACAAATTCTAAGATTGGATCCTCAAGATGCAGGAACCTATGTAATGTTGTCTAATATTTATGCAAAGACACAAAGGTGGGATGATGCTGCACAAGTGAGGAGGACCATGAGTGACCGGGGAGTTAGGAAAGAACCGGGGTGTAGCTGGATTGAGGTGAATAAGCAAATTCACGCTTTCATATTAGGAGACGACTCACATCCACAGATTAATGAGATAAAAAAAGGGCTAACCCACTTGATTCATAAACTAATGGAGTTGGGTTATGTTCCAGAGACGAATTTTGTTTTGCATGACGTGGAAGGAGAACAAAGGGAAGACTCGCTGAGGTATCACAGTGAGAAACTGGCACTTGTATTTGGTTTGATAAGTTTGTCACCCGGACGGACTATTAGGATCAGGAAAAATATCAGGATATGCGGAGACTGTCATTTATTTGCAAAACTAGTCGCAAAGGTGGAGGGTCGTGCTGTTGTGATTAGAGATCCCATCAGATATCATCATTTTCAAGAAGGGGCATGTTCTTGCGGGGATTACTGGTAATAGAATATGGGACGGTTTATGGTCGTTTTGCTGTTTGTTGTCACCAAACATCTTGAGATGGAGAAGAAGGAAAGATATCGGAATCAGAGTAAAAAACGGTACTGGACATATTAATTATATAAATACTTAAGAGTAATATATAAATTTTCTCATATGTTTAAACTTTAGAAAACTGAAATCTTAATTAGGATTAAGATTCTATTACACCCGAGGATAACAATATAACACGTAAAAAGTGATTTTTTTACAAGAATAATTTATTCTCTGTCAATTGCACGATAATAAGTATGTAGTTTGTTCCGGTAACTGCCAGGCAGTAAATCAATAACCCACTTGTAAGAGTGAAATTTACAGAGATTTTATATGCAGGCCTTTACGGATTTTCTGGGTAGAATTTGGTCAAGTTATATGAACTCTAATTGTTTGCGAAAGAAGAATTGCGCTATGGATTGAATGCTATACAAGAAGATGGCGATAAAGAAAGGTAGGGGCTTCTACTTTCATTGTTTACATGATATGTTTATACTTTCATATTCATGATCAGAAGATGATGGACCTACAGAGTGGGCAGGTAACTTGATCGCGCTCGATCCACTTGTGGATGCAATCAGCGTGGAAGATGTGATTGCATCTTGCGAGTTGGCTCATCAAATCCTTAACGCTGCAGCTCCACCAGGCAAATGGAGCAGATCTCGGTTACCAATGTAGCACTCTCATCACAATTCTTTATCAGTTCTCCAAGGCTAGCTGCTGTCGGAAGCTGACAGCATTTCGTCGCCGTGGTGTCGCAACTACTGACAGCAGCGGCAAATCGAGTGATGATGCTTGTAAGTGTGTTTAATCTGACGCAGTGGAATCAGGATGCACGTGTAGAGCAGAATGGTAGCCATGCATAGGCGAGACTGTGAATACATTATTGATATCACCACCCCAAAACTCACTCAACTTTCAAACCAATCCTCTAGAATTTTATTTTATTTTTATTTTTTTAAATCTGACTGCTATCCAACTTTAAATGTTTCTACGTAGTCCATTCAATGAGGAAGAAAACCGGGAGGGGATGGCGATCAAGGATTTGGAAAAGGTCTATGACAGATTGAATTGGGAATTTATTAGCGAGACGTTGAAGCTGGCACAGTTTGATGACCACTTTCTAAATCTACTACATGAAGATTCTTTGGAATGGTGGGATGTCTAGTGCTTTGACTCCTTCTCTTGGTATTTGGCAGGGCGACTCTCTTTTTTCCTATTTTTTTGTCGTGAGTGAGATAGAAGAGAGTTAGAAGAGAGTGAACAATTGTACTAGATATTCTTCTATAAAAAAAATAACTAGCACAATAACCACAACTATTATATCAAAACAAAAAGGACTATTAACTAAAAGGAATCTCTCACCATCCTAATAGATCCCAACAAGCATTAGTCTTCTCCTATAGCTTGTTCTTCCTCTCCTTGCTTTACCTTGATTTTGAAAGTGACCTCTCACAACAAGAGTTTCGGTAGTACCACTTGTGCTTTCTTGTTTGTCCTTTCTTCTGAGTTCATAGCTATATAAAGCCCCACAGATTTCTTTGAGAGATACCTCGGCTTTCCCATGAAGTAGTGTAGTTTTAAGAAACTCAAACTCTTCGGGAAGGGATCCCAACAACATCAAAGCCAAATCTTCATCATTGAAGGTCACATCCGAATTCAACAAATCAGCCACAAGCTGATTAAAACTGGTGATGTGATCATTCAATGTGGTACCTTGAACATATGTGAAGCGAAATAATCTCTTCTTCAAATACAACTTGTTTTGACTGCTTCTCTTCAGAAATTTATCTCCAAGTGTCTTCAATAGTTTGTTTGCAGAAGTCACTCTTGAGAATGCATACTTATGTTCCCTTGAAAGGCATGATCGTATTGTACCACATGCTACATGATTAAGAGTCTTCCAATCTTTATCTTCAATATCAGTTGGTTTGTCTTCTTCAATGGCAATGTCTAGACCTTGCTGAAAGAGAGCGTCTAGAACCTCACTTTGCCACATTCCAAAATGACCAGTACCAGTCGGTATCACAGATCTTCCTGGAAATGAAGACGACGTGGAGCCAATTTTGCTATCAGCCATTTTCCCTCTAACTTCTGTTAATAGCTATCAATGCGGAACAATGAGCTAAAGGAAGAACTTTTCTGATGTGGCAGATCAGATAAAACTGCAACCACAGAGCATACTCAGTATAACCTTAGGCTCCGCTACCACTTGTTGGGAATAAAACCCACAAAAGGCAAGAGAGTGAGCAATTGTACTATATATTCTTCTATAAGAAAAATAACTAGCACAATAACCACAACTACTATACCAAAACAAAAGGACTATTAACTAGAAGAGAACACCCAAAGATTTACGAGGTTCAGCCAATTTGGCTTACGTCCTCGGACACTACTGAATAATATTTCTTGTAGAAATATTACAAAGATAAGAGAGGAAGAACAAGCTATAGGAGAAGACTAATGCTTGTTGGGATGATCTATTAGGATGGTGAGGGGTTCCTTTTATAGGTGAAGGAAACCCCTCCCCCTTGTAAACTATCAATGTGGGATTAGCCACACTCACACTAATTTACCAATATACCCTTCTTATATTAACAGTGGCAATGATACCATTTTGCTAAATTTACTACACGATTCTCATATGATAAGTTTGAGGTAAATGAGTCATGAAAGTAGTGGTTACAAAGGTTATGAGTAATACCCATCCGTTTGATATGCCATGACCATAAAAATCTACTAGTAAGGACCTGGCTATGCTGGAGTCCGTGTTTTTTAGAAAAATTCCATCACTTACGGCCTAAAATAATAAAATTTAGCTGAAATTTTTTGGATCCCATTGTGACATAGTCTAAACCAGATAGGTACTAGTCTTTATATGGAACCATTAGATCTAAAAACGAGGATTTTTGAAAAAGCCTTTGCAGGTGCGGACCTAAATTTAAAAAGAATTTTAAAGGTCTAAAGTTATAAAATTTGGCTGAAAATTTTCGAACCCCAGTATAGCCTAGCCTGAATCAGATGGGTATTAGACTTTGGACAAAGCCATCGGATCTAAAAATGAGGTTTTTTGGATAACCATTTGCGGTCACAAACCTAAATTTAAAATGAGATTTTAGGCCTAAAATATTAGAATTTGCCCAAAAATTTTGTGGACCATGGCATAGGCAAGCTTAAACCTCATAGGTATTAGTCTTTGGACAGAGCCATCTGATCTAAAAACGAGTATTTTGGAAAATCATTTGCGGTCACGAAACTTAATTTAAAACGAGTTTTTTAGGTTTAT
Source organism: Passiflora organensis (assembly GCA_019739055.1). NCBI lineage: Eukaryota > Viridiplantae > Streptophyta > Magnoliopsida > Malpighiales > Passifloraceae > Passiflora > Passiflora organensis. Next base: position 6,292,252 of record JAEPBF010000269.1, read on the forward strand.
AATGTTAGAATTTGGTTGAAATTTTTTGGATCATAGCATAGCCCAGTCTAAAACGAATGGGCATTAGCTTTGAGGGAGTTATCGAAACTAAAATGGAGGACTTTCGAAAAATCATTTGCGTAAAGGTTTAGTTTTTTAGGGTTTTAAGGTTTAGAGTTAAGGGTTTAGGGTTTAGGGTTTAAGATTTAGGGTTAGGGTTTAGGTTTTCGGGTTTAGAGTTAAAGGTTTAGGGTTTAGGGTTTAGGGGGGTTTAAAGTTTTAGTAGGGCATAGGGTTTAGGGTTTAGGGTTTAGGGCTTAGGGATTAGGGTTTAAGGTTTAGGGTTTAGGGTTTAGGGTTTANAGCCCGTAGGGGGGTTAGCTTACCCAATCCTACATCAGAAAGGAGCGGGGGAGGTCTTGGGCTTATATGTGTTGTGTGATGTGTATCATTTGTAACAAGATGTATCTTTTGGGCTATGTGGTTATAATCCCAACCGAGCGTTGCAGTTGTGATCCATCACGCGCACATACACGTCCGGACCCGCTGGGCCGAGAGTCCGGGGGCCGGGTCGTGACAAAAAGGGAGGTAAATCTGATTGTTACCTTAAAATCCGATTTTAACCTAAAATACCCAAATTCGGTAAAAATCACCACAAATCAACAAAATACCAATGAAAATCAGACAAAGATGCTAGGAAATAACCTGACATTTTTTTTCTTCTTTTTTTCTGAAATTTTTTTTGAAAAGTAGAACTTAGAAATAATCCTCATATACCCCAAACGGGCTAAAATAGTGTTTAAAAGCTCAAAATATAAAAATTAGGCTTTAAAATATAATTCGGCTCGGTGAATAGAATTCAGACCCACTAAAGGTGAATTAGCTCAAAGACTTCCAGCCACTCAAAACGGACATCGAAAACTCACACTTCAATCAAGCGGATAAAGATTGATATTTCCACTGAACTCATGCCTCAAACAACACACAGATCAAACTAATTATCATAGTTGAAGATGCTAAAAATCTAAAGCATTTTTTTTAAAATAACCCTTATATGCCTCAAGTGGGCCAAAAAAGGGTTTAAATAGTCAAAAATATAAAAATTAGGCTTTTAAAATATAATTAGGCTCAGTGAATAGAAATTAGACCCCATCTTTTTTACTCCTTAATACTCTACTAATAATCAAACACTCAATCCAATCAAAATCAGTCACTAATTTTTCAAAAAACACCACCCGAATCAAAAGTAGCAGTTTCTTGACAAACCACCAATTTCACCTATAATTGCACCAACTCAAAACCAATCACTAGAAAGCATTCATTCACACCTAACAAGCTTTAAATGATGAATCATAACTAAAAACAATACTAATTTTGCATATAGACCTAAAATCCACAAAAACTCACTTGAATTTAACCCATAATTGCTCACACACATCACAAGATTCAAGAAAAAACAAAACAAACAATGCAAACATACTAGATAACTCCAAAACAATCTAAAACATGCAAAAATTGATATTAAAAGGGAGAAAAATCGGATTATACCTCAAAATTTGATTTTAACATAAAATACCAAAATTCGGTAAAAATCACTACAAATTAACAAAACACCTGTGAAAATCAGCCAAAGATGTTAGGAATTAACTTTAGCATCTCTTTTTTATTTTATATTTTTTTTGAAAATTAGAACTTAGAAATAACCCTTATATACCTCAAGTGGGCTAAAATAGGGTTTAAAGGCTCAAATTATAAAAATTAGGCTTTTAAAATATAATTGGGCTCGGTGAATAGAAATTAGACACACTAAAGGTAAATCGACCCAAAAACTTCCAGCCTCTCAAAACAGCCCTCAAAAACTCACACTCGAATCAAGGAGATAAAAATTGATATTTCCATTGGACTCAGGTCTCACACAATACACACATAAAACTAATTATCATAGCCGAAGATGGTAGGAAATAACCCAAGATAGTAGACAACTCCAAAATAATCTAAAACATGCAAAAATTGACATTAAAAGGTAGACAACTCGGATTGTTACATCCATATCTGATTTTAACCTAAAATACCTAAATTCGGTAAAAATCACCATAAATAAACAAAATACTAGTGAAAATCAGCCAAAGATGCTAGGAAATAACCCTAGCATTTTATTCTTACCTCATTTTTTTTGGAAACTAGAACTTAGAAATAACCCTCATATACCCTAAGTGGGCTAAAATAGTGTTTAATGGCTCAAAATTATAAAAATTAGGGTTTTAAAATATAATAAGCTTGGTGAAAAAATCAGACCCATTAAAGGTAAATCGGCCGAAATAATTCCAGCCACTCAAAACGGGCCTAGAAAACTCATACTCGAATCAAGGAGATAATGATTAATATTTTCACTGGACTTAGACCTCAAACAACACACAAATCAAAATAATTATCGCAGCCGAAGATGATAGGAAATAAACCAAGCATATATTATTTTAGTTTTTTTTTTAAAATAAAACTTTAAAAAAACCCTCATATGCCTAAAGTGGGCTAAAATAGAATCTAAATAGTCAAAATATAAAAATTAAGCTTTTAAAATATAATTGGACTCAGTGAAAAGGAATTGGACCCTATCTATTATACTCCCTAATACTCTACTAATAGTCAAACACTCAATCCAATCAAAATCAATCACTAATTATACAAAAAACAACACTCGAATCAAAAGCAGAAGTTTCTTGACAAACTGTCAACTTCACCTATAATTACACAAACTCATAACCAACTATTAGCAAGTATTCATTCACACCTAACAAGTTATAAAGGATAAATCACAATGAAAAAAAATAAATTAATTTTGCATATAGACCTAAAATCCTCAAAAACCTCACTTGAATTTAATCCATAATTGCTCCCACACCTCACAAAACTCAAGATAAAACAAAACAAACAATCCAAACATACTATACAACTCCAAAACAATCTAAAACATGCAAAAATTGATATTAAAAGGGAGGAAAAATCGGATTATACCTCAAAATTTGATTTTAACCTAAAATACCAAAATTCGGTAAAAATCACTACAAATGAACAAAACACCCTGTGGAAAATCATCCAAATATGCTAAGAAGTAACTTTAGCTTCTTTTTTATTTTTTTTTTTTATTTTTATTTTTATTTTTTTTATTTATTTTTTAAAAATTCAAACTTAAAAATAACCCTTAAATACCCAAGGGGCTTAAATAAGGTTTAAAGGTTTAAAATGTAAAAAATTAGACTTTTAAAATATAATTGGGATCGGTGAATAGAAATCGAACACAATAAAGATAAATCGGCCCAAAAATTTCCAGCCTCTCAAAATGGGTCTCAAAACTCATACTCGAATCAAGGAGATAAAGATTGATATTTCCACTAGATTGAAGATGCTAGGAAATAACCAAAGAAAATTTTTCTTTTTTTTTTCTGAAAATATTTTTTTTTTGAAAATTAAAACTTAAAAAATAACTCTCATATGCTTCAAATGGGCTTAAATAGGGTTTAAATAGTCAAAATATAAAAATTAGACTTTTTAAAATATAATTGGGCTCAGTGAATTGAATTCAAACCTCATCATTCCTACTCCCTAACACTCTACTAATCATTAAACACTCAATCCAATCATAATCAAGAGCTGCAGTTTTTTTGACAAACCACCAACTTCACCCATAATTACACCAACTCAAAACCAACCACTAGCAAGCATTCATTCACATCTAACAAGAATAAAAGGATAAATTACAACTAACAACAATATTAATTTTGAATATAGACCTAAAATCCCCAAAAACTCACTTCACTTTAACCCATAATTGCTCACACACCTCACAAAACTCAAGAAAAACAAAACAAACAATCAAAGCATGCTAGACAACTCCAAAACAATCTAAAACATGCAAAAATCGACATTAAAAGGGGGACAAATTAGATTGTTACCTGAAAATCTTATTTTAACCTAAATACCTAAGTTCAGTAAAAATCATCTCAAATCAATAAAACACTGGTGAAAATCAGCCAAAGATGCTAAGAAATAACTCTAGCATCTGCTTTCTTTTTTCTTTTTTTTTTTGAATTTTTTTAAACAATTAAAACTTATAAATAACCCTCATATACCCCTAGTGGGCTAAAATAAAATTTAAAGGCTCAAAATATAAAAATTAGACTTTTAAAATATAATTAGGCTCGGTAAATAGAAATTGAACCCACTAAAGTTAAATTGGCCCAACAATTTCCAGCTGCTCAAAATGGGCCTCGAAAACTGATACTCGAATCAATGGGATAAATAGTGATTTCTACTAGACTCAGGCCTCAAACAACACACAGATCAAACTAATTATCGCAGCCGAAGATGCTAAGAAATAACTCAAGATATATTTTTAAAAAAAAAATTAAACCTTAAAAAATAACCCTCATATGTCCCAAGTGGGCTAAAGTAGGGTTTAAATGGTCAAAATATTACAATTAGGCTTTTAAAATATAATTGGGCTCGGTGAATAAAAATTGCACCCCATATATTCTACTCCCTAATACTCTACTAATCATCAAATACTCAATCCAATGAAAATCAATCACTAACTATACCAAAATCACCACCCGAATCAAAAGCAGCGATTTCTTGACAAACCACCAACTTCACCTATAATTGCACAAACTCAAAACCAACCACTAACAAGTATTCATTCACATCTAACAAGCTTAAAAGGATGAATCACAACCAACAAGAATATTAATTTTGCATATATACCTAAAATGCCCAAAAACTTAAGTTTAACCCATAATTGCTCACACACCTCACAAAACTCAAGGAAAATCAAAACAAACAATCCAAGCATGCTAGAAAACTCAAAACAATCTAAAGCATGCAAAAATTGACAGTAAAAGGGAGGCAAATCAGATTGTTACCTCAAAATCCTATTTTAACCTAAAATACCCAAATTCGGTAAAAATCACCACAAATTAATAAAATATTAGTGAAAATCAGTTAAAGATGCTAGGAAATAACCCTAGCATCTGTTTTCTTTTTAATTTTTTTTATGAATATTGGTTTTGAAAATTAGAACTTAGAAATAACCTTCATACACCCCAACTGGGCTAAAATAGGGTTTGAAGGTTCAAAATATAAAAATTAGGCTTGGTAAATAAAAATCAGACCCACTAAAGGTAAATCAGCCCAAAGACTTTCAGCCACTCAAAACGAGCTTTGAAAAACTCACTCTCGAATCAAAGGGATAAGGATTGATATTTCCACTAGACTCAGGCCTCAAACAACACACAGATCAAACTAATTATCGCATCTGAAGATGCTAGGAAATAACTTAAGCATACTTTTTTTTTTAGAATTTTCTTTTTGAAAATTTAAACTTAAAAAATAACCTTCATATGCCCCAAGTGGGCTAAAGTAGGGTTTAAATGGTCAAAATACAAAAATTAAGCTTTTAAAATATAATTGAGCTCGGTGAATAGAAATTGGACCCCATCTATTCTACTCCCTAATACTCTACTAATCATCAAACAATCAATCCAATCAAATTTAATCACTAACTATACCAAAATCACCACTCGAATCAAAAGCAGCAATTTCTTGACAAACCACCAGCTTCACCTATAATTGCACCAACTCAAAACCAATTACTAGCAAGCATTCACTCACATTTAATAAGCTTAAAAGGATGAATCACAACCAACAACAATATTAATTTTGCATATAGACCTAAAATCCCCAAAAACTCACTTGAATTTAACCCATAATTGCTCACACACCTCACAAAACTCAAGGAAAAGCAAAACAAACTATCTAAGCATGCTAGACAACTCCAAAATAATCTAAAACATGCAAAAATTGACATTAAAAGGTTGGCAAATCGGTTTGTTACCTCAAAATCCGATTTTAATCTAAAATACCCAAACTGGTAAAAATCACCACATATCAATAAAACTCCAGTGAAAATCAGCCAAAGATGCTAGGAAATAACCCTAGCATCTGTTTTCTTTTTAATTATTTTTGAAAATTAGAACTTAGATATAACCTTCATATACCCCAAGTGGGCTAAAATAGGGTTTAAAAGCTCAAAATATAAAATTTAGGCTTTCAAAATATAATGGAGCTCGGTGAATAGAAATCGGACCAACTAAAGGTCAATCGGCCCAAATACTTCTAGCCACTCAAAAGGGGACTTGAAAACTCACACTTGAATCAAGAGGATAAAGAGTGATATTTTCACTGGATGCAAGCCTCAAACAACACGCAAATCAAACTAGTTATCATAGCCAAAGATGCTAGGAAATAACTCAAACATATTTTCTTCTTTTTTCTTCTTCTTTTTAAATTTTTTTTTTAAATATAACCCTCATATCCCAAGTGGGCTAAAATATAAAAATTAGGCTTCTAAAATATTGTTACACTCGTTGAATAGAAATTGGACCCATGTATTCTACTCCCTAATACTCTACTAATCATCAAATACTCAATTAAATCAAAATCAATCACTAACTATGCCAAAAATACCACCCAAATCAAAAGCAGCGGTTTCTTGACAAACAACCAATTTCACCTATAATTGCACCAACTCAAAACCAACGACTAGCAAGCATACATTCACATCTAACAAGCTTAAAAGGATGAATCACAACCAACAACAATATTAATTTTTCATATAGACCTAAAATCCCCAAAAACTCACTTGAATTTAACCCATAATTGCTCACACACCTCACAAAACTCAAGGAAAAACAAAACAAACCATCCAAGCATGCTAGAAAACTCCAAAACAATCTAAAACATGTAAAAATCAATATTGAAAAGAAGGAAAATCGGATTGTTACCTCAAAATCCTATTTTATCCTAAAATACCCAAATTCGGTAAAAATCACCACAAACCAACAAAACAACAGTGAAAATCAGCCAAAGATGCTAGAAAATAACCCTAGCATCTTTTTTCATTTTCCTTTTCCTTTTTCTTTTTCTTTCTTTAATTTGTTTTTTGAAAATTAGAACTTAGAAATAACCTTTGTATACCAAGTGGGCTAAAATAGGGTTTAACGGCTTAAAATATAAAAATTAGGCTTTTAAAATATAATTGGACTCGATTAATAGAAATCAGACCCATTAATGATAAATCAGCCCTAATACTTCCAGTCATTCAAAACGAGCCGCGAAAACTCACACTCGAATCAAGGGGATAAAGATGGATATTTCTACTAGACTTAGGCCACAGACAACACACAGATCAAACTAATTATCGTGGCCAAAGATGCTTGGAAATAATTCTAACATCTTTTTTTCTTTTTTCTTTTTTTTTTGATAAAAAATTTTGAAAATTAAAACTTAGAAAATTACCCTCATATGACCCAAGTGAGCTAAAATAGAGTTTAATGGCTGAAAAATATAAAAATTAGGTTTTTAAAATATAATTGGATTCGGTGAATAGAAATCAGACCACTAAAGGTAAATCGGCCCAAAAACTTCCAGTCACTCAAAACAGACCTCGAAAACTCACACTCGGATCAAGGGGATAAAGATGTATATTTCCACTGGACTCAGGCCTCAAACAACACGCCAACTAATTATCGTAGCCGAAGATGCTAGGAAATAACCCAAGCATCGTTTTTCTTTCTTTTTTTGTTTAAAGAAAAAATTTGAAAATTAGAACTTAGGGAGTAAACCTCATATGTCCCTAGTGGGCTAAAATAGGATTTAAAGGCTCAAAATATAAAAATTAAGCTTTTAAAATATATTTGGGTTCGGTGAATAAAAATCGGACCCACTAAAGGTAAATCGGCCCAAAGATTTCCGACCGCTCAAAGTGGGCCTTGAAAACTCACACTTAAATCAAGGGGATAAAATGGATATTTCTACTGGACGATAAAACTCACACTAATTATACTAATGCACGATAAAACTCCTAAATGACTTGTCGTGCAAACTATTGTCTCACTACCAACGATGTTACACTCTAACCGTCCTAGACTCGACAACTAGGCTCTACGACTATGTCCAGATCACTCGGTCAATGGGTCAACTCCAATTAGTTAACTGATCAAACCCACTCAAACCGGTCAATCTAGATAATCTGACTATATCTGAATGCTGACTAGACTCTCTGATGGACAGGGTGTCTCACTCCAGATAGCATTTCACCACCGCTGGTGTCAATGGATTTGAAACGTAAAGGAAAACATGGTCTTAGTGCAACATGTCCAGGTATAGATAACCACGTGTTTTCAAGATATTCTTTCAGAGTGGGTGCATGTATATCCAGAATAGAATCACCTGGCTTCTTGCAAATATGCTCGAGATATGTCTCCCCACTGCGAGAATTTTTAAACAATATCATATACAATAATTAACAGCAACTATATATTCTGACATAGGTGAAGACATTTTAAAATACAGTAGAAAATGTTTTTTATTTTTTAGTTTTTCAAAATCAAATTATTACACTGATATGATGTGACTTGTATGTAGTATATAATTGCATGATTGAAAAGAGTAGTAGAAGGGGTGTCATAATTGAAACTAGGCATGTAAACTTTGAACACATACTTGGCTAGAATCGAAGGGTTGGTGTCAACATATACTATACAGCGTATGAAGTTTGATTGTGGTAAGAAAATAAAAAATAGTTGTAGTGAAACAAAGTATTACTGTGATGTGATGTGTTTTTTGTGATCAATTTTTTTTATGCAAAGTTAATCAATTTTTTGTGATAAAAATCATACGAAAAGAGAACAATTTTTTTTTGAAGAATTATCGATATATATATTAAGAAGTAATAAGAATACAGAGAGTCTGTACAATGGTTCATTGTATCTACACAATGGCCAAAATAAAACAAACAGATCCCATGACTATGTTACAGGATCCATAACTTTCAAAACACCAAGTTACTGCATAGCCATTAAGGAGATCAAAGGCTAAACCTCCAAACTGGTAATACAATCTGCAGCATTATACAGCAGCCCCAGGAGAAACCAGTGAGCATCACCATCAGCTGGAGAACTGAACTAAAACCCACAGAAACCCACCAATGGCACCACTACCAGCAGACCTGTATATGCACTAAAGTAGACATCTGAAATTGCCACCAACCATACCACTCAGTGAAGCCAGAAGAAGCAAAATCCCCTGTTAGTTGAGCCATAGTGATCGGAAATCCCCTGTTGGAATTAATGTCAAACAATTTGGATAGCCAGGCTTCAAATTGAAATTTTTCCAGCAGAAGCCATGACGAATACCAGTATAGAATAAGTCATCCGCGCTGCAACTGATACTACGAAAAATGCGGTTGTTCCGTCCCAGCCATATGCTCCAGGTAACGGCAAACAATAGCACATACCACAAGCCTTGCCAACGGACAGGAACATGTAAACCTCCCCACTGCACAAATAACTCTTTCATACTGCGGGGCTGAACCCAGCATAAGCCCCATTTATGAACTAGAATCGACCAACAAGTCCAAGCCACCCTGCAATCCAGCAAAATATGATTGGAATCAATTTCTGCTAAACCGCACGCATCACAGGCACCGGCTGAATCAGGGAGAATACCACATTGAATAAGCTGATGTTTGGCATGTATCTTCTCTCTACACGCAAGCCACATAAAAGCTTGCCATTTGGGTGCACCTTGTTTGCTCCAAACATTAGGGATGCGTGGCTCACCAGGCGAAAGCATATTCTTCTCCAGAATCTTGTAGCAATTGCGCACTAAAAAAGGTTGCAGCTGATCTCCCCAGAGGAGTTCATCCTCCTGCACTAGATTCGATGCAAGACCTCTCAACAAGGTGAGTAAGCGCTCAGCTGTCTCCTCCTCCCACACAAACAAATGTCTTCTCCAGATCAATTGCCACTCCCATTCCTGTCCCACCAGTGCCCCATACCGTAGAATTGAGCCCTCCTTCTCCATAGAGAGTTCATATAATCTTGGAAACAAATGCAATAATGGCTGATTGCTGCACCAGCTATCATGTCAGAACGCAATTGCACGTCCGCTGCCCAATTTCAACCGATGAAATGCAGAAATACATTTGCCAGTTGGCAATATCAACTTACTGGTTTGCACTATGCCACGCCAAATAGCAGAACCTCCCTTGCTTCGACACTCTAATCCAGCTGGGCTTAACCGCGGCCTATACTTGTGCATGACCACCTGCTGCCACAAAGAGCAAGTGTCCGTGGCAATTCTGGCACTCCATTTCGTAAGCAATGCCTGATTCCTCAACACCAGATTTCTTAGTCCTGCTCCTCCTTGGTCTTTCCCACGAATTACCACCGACCAGCGTACTTTACACATACAACGGTTCTCTACCTTTCCAGCCCACAAGAAGCGTCTCATCCATTTCTCCATTTCCAACCGTACACCCACCGGCATTTGAAAAAAAGTCAGATAATATACAGGTAAACTATTTAGCACAGATTTAATCAGTGTCATCCGACCTCCCAACGATAACAAGGACCCCTTCCACGCTGCAAGTTTACTTCTGAATCTGTCCATCACAGTGGTCCACGTACTCTTCCTGCGCGGGTTCGCTCCAAGTGGCACCCCAAGATATAGGAAAGGAAGATCCTGCAAGCGACAATGAATTCTGGACGCCAGGTTCAGTGCTTCCCCACTGGGTACATGGATACCTACCGGCCCCGACTTAAAAAAATTAATCTTTAATCCGGATAATAGTTCATAACATCTCAAGATCCTTTGAAGATTGATAATGCCTTGCTGATCGCCACTGCTAAATAGAATAACATCATCTGCATACTGTAAATGTGTTAGATGCAAACCTCCATAAGACAGACCCTGAAACAAATGACTTTCGGGTGCTCTTGTAAGCAACCTGGACAGGGCCTCGGCTACCAGATTAAACATCAAAGGTGAGAGAGGATCCCCCTGTCTCAACCCTCTCCCCATCGAGAATTCATTGGTTGGTGTACCGTTGATAAGCACTGAACACCGAGAGGAAGAGATGCAGTCCTGAATCCATTTCCTCCACAGCATGCCGAATCCCACCTGGCTCATTACCTCAATAAGAAACGACCAGTTAACGGAGTCATAGGCCTTCTGAAAGTCTAACTTCAAACACCATCCTCGCTGCTTGGTTTTCTTCATAGTATGCAGAATTTCGTTTGCCACCATAATTGAATCCGCTATATATCTTCCTTCTATAAATCCAGTTTGGAATGGGGAGATTAATCGGTCCATCACTCGCTTCAGCCTCTTGGACAAGACCTTGGCAATGATCTTGTATAAACTACTGATAAGGTTGATTGGCCTGTACGAGCTAAAGTCCGCTGCTCCCGGTAGCTTGGGAATTAACGTGATGAAGCTGATATTTATCCCTCTAGGAAGTATACCGTTGGAATGAAATTCCTGCACCATCTGAATAATATCGCCACCAATTACTGATCAAGCCTTCTTAATAAAATAGAAGTTGAAACCATCAGGTCCCGGTGCCTTGTGACTGCCACAATCCCAAACCGCTCCCTTTATCTCATCATCAAGAAAAGGAACTTCCAGCTGCGCAGCCTCTATATGAGATAGCCGAGGTAACACCAAACTGCCCAGGCCAAACGATCGTTGCCCAGCATCCTCAAAGAACCGCTCCCTTTATCTCATCATCAAGAAAAGGAACTTCTAGCTGCGCAGCCTCTATATGAGATAGCCGAGGTAACACCAAACTGCCCAGGCCAAACGATCGTTGCCCAGCATCCTCAAAGAACCGCTGGAAATACTCGCTCGCTGCAGCCTTTATATCCTCCGGTTTGACCAGCTCCGTGTCAAGAACCCGTATGGAACCAATGAAGTTTGATGAACGACGCAAAGTGGCACTAGCATGGAAGTATTTGGTGTTTCTATCCCCACATTTAAGCCACTGTTGTCTAGACTTTTGTCTCCACATAAGCTCAAGCTTGCGTTTGATCTCCCATTTCATTGTCTGTAAAGTGCAGTAACGGTTATCCATTGCCGCCCCAGCCTCCCTTCTAGCTCGATCCAGGAAGTCAATCTCATCCAAGATGGTTTTCAATTTGGTTTCTAATGCACCGAAATGGTCTATATGCCACACTTGTAATTTTTTCTTCAAGAATGATAGCTTCTTAACTACACAAAACTCACCAGGAAAACACAGCCCGGCCTCCCTCCATAGTGCTGCAATCGTGTGTAAAAATTGAGGATCTTCCCACCACAAATCCCAAGAACGAAATGGTCTACGACCCCAGCTGAAAACATCTACTTTCAAAATTAACGGAACGTGATCCGAAAACCCCTTATCGCCAGCATACAGCCGATGATGACTAAAATGTGAGCACCAACTGGGAGAAGCTAACACTCTATCAATGCGAGAAGCGCTATGAGAAGTAAACCAGGTATATGTTTTACCAATGATTGGCAGATCAATTAACCCACTCCTATTGATGAAAGTCTATAAACAACTGGCTGCCGTAGTGTTAAAATAATTCCCCAGGCGCTCCTCTGCAATGAGGGATTCATTGAAATCCCCTAAAATAACCCATGGTAAACTGTCCTGAGACTTCCTCCTTTGTAGCTCATCCCATAGAATCCTATGTTCAGACACTACATTTGGGGCATGGAGACCAACACAAACGAAATGGAATCCAGTATCCCGGACACGTAGCGCCAGCAACATCCATTTCTCCGATTTTTCCACACTGATAACTTCTAGCCATAAATCATTCCACAGACACACCATACCCCCAGCTCTCCCCTTAGCATCAATAACATCCCATTGAATGGAATGTCCAGACCATATCCTGGCCGCCAACTTCTCTGAAAAGTTCTCCCGCTTAGTCTCACATAGAAACAATACACTCAACTGTTGCCTAGCTATAAGAGTGTTAATCTGATTTAACTTCAACCTCCCACGACATCCCCTAATATTCCAAAATGCAAAATTAACCATTCAATAATCAAATCCCTATACCAAAACGCCAAGATTACCTTAGGTAGCACAATAACCTTGCCATTCCTTTTAGTCCGCCACTATCTTTGCCTTCAACTTCTTTCTGATCGCTGCTTTCGTGGTCTTTCTACTGAGACCCAACTGATCCGCAATTGCCAAGGTCTGCTGAACCTCGGCCTCCACTCGACACACTGCATCAACTGTCTGCCGTGAACAACCAGGATCTGATACTCCTTCATCCGGCTCTGATGGGATGACCAGGAATGAAGGATCCTCCACCAATGCGGGTACAGCACCCATGACTGGCTGACTGGTTTTCTCCGAGGTCAAACTCCCAGTGGGTTTGAGGTGCTTGAGTTTTTTGTTTTTGCCAAGTCTACAAGCTCCAGCCCTTCCTTTAGCACTCACCCGTGATGCTTTATCACCTTCCTGTCTCATTCTAGTAAAAGCCATAACTTCAGAAGAGGACATAAACCCAGAATCTGCAACTGAGTAGTCTCCTGGTACACCTTCTGAGCATGTTTTACGAGAGACCTGGAGCTGGCATTCGGCAAAGAGAGCACCAGGGGTGTACACAGGGGCTGTGAAATGGCTAAGAAGCCCTTCAATATTCGTAAAAGGTCTGCGATACCCTTCCTCATTTGGAATCTTAGTGGCAGACATATGAGGTGGGGAAGTTAACGTGGATAATTGTAGTGGAAGTGGCTGTTTAGGACCCACTGCACCAGCTTGCGTTGTACTAGTATTGACTAGAAAAACCTTTTCCTGTACCCTCTTGTCCAGATGACATGCTGCCTTTTGCCCACCTACCAAAGGATTAACCCTCTTACCAACGAAACTAGCGTGCTGTTCCTTTGCTAGTGGGGACTTGGGTGAAACAAAGAAACTGTTACTCCCACCTGACATTGTCCCCTTGGCACCAACCTCAGGCTCCACAATCACCTTTGCCTTGTCTTCCATAATCTGTACTGTACACGCCCTGCCATCTATCAATAACTTCATCCTTCTCTGAATAGCCTTTGAACTAGCTGTTGCTATCTGCAGAACCGCCACCTGAAGAGATTTCCAAGTAGCAGTGATAGGATGGATCTGGACCAGTGTACCGATTGGTCTTACTAATTTCCTGAAAGCATCTTCGAACCATGCATTTAGAGGTAGACCCGCAACCTCTATCCAACACAGCCTTCTGAGTGCAGTGTCCTCTGCACTCCATGGATGAAGATCAAAAAACCTATCGTTCCAAAAGCCAGGATTGTGCATAAGCTCATATCTCATTTTCTCAACTGTTGCAAAAATGAGTAGTTTCATTTTCTGCCCCATATCAATGCATTCAACCTCAGCTGGTAAACCCAATGTGTTGATATATGTATCACGTATAATCCCAACAGCACTTCTTTGTAAACGGTTCCTGATGTTTGGGTCTGAAAAAAGTTCCACTGTCACTTCCTCAGCCTCCGTTACAAACTGCCTAGTGGTGACTTCTGTATAAGTTCGATCATCTCTCTCTCGCAAGAGGTCACAACTCACAGCTGGTTGCTGCGGAGCTGCCGGTAAGGGTGCTTGCTGACGAACGTTAGTCCCATGCAGTTCTCTCCTGCGCCTTGTATCCCCTGCATACCTAGCCACGTTAATACTCGCCCAATCATATCCACCCAGGCGTGAATGTAACCTTCTGTGGTGCGCTTCTTCCTGTACCCCGCATCTAACGAACTTAACAAAACCAAAGCGTAAACCCCTCTGTGATTTACGACCAGAGATGAAGACATCCACTACCGGCTCCACATTCGCAATCGTTTTGAAAAAATGACCGGACGTCCAGGCCTCAGGGATCCCTTCCATGAAATAAGAAATATATCTATCCTCACGAAATACCTGGGTTGGTAGCCATTTGGTTGGGGTAGAGCTAATATTGACAGGAGATGGCAAAGGTTGACGATTGGGGTCTGAAGAAGGATCCCCATGCTGAGCAGCAGCTCGTGTGGGTTGAGGGGTTGGATTGGGGACTGTGTTTGGAATGGTGTTTGAAAGTGGAGTAGAGAGTGGCGGGAGGTTTGGGGAGCTGAGAGAAGCCATTTTTCTTCTAATAGCGGGTATCTTTTCCGAAAAGAGAACAATTAGTTCAGCTTATATAATATTTCCCAAAGCTGTACATTGAACAAAACGGCTTAGTCTTTGATTACCTTGATAAATCTCTTTTCTCGTCCTGGTGTTTTGCTCGCACCATATTGAAATCCAACTTGGCAAGCTCAAGTATTGCAGGATCATTACCGCTTTTTTCTTCTCATATACAGCTGTGGACCACCTTGCTCCATCCTGGGCCCCCTCCAGTGCGAAGGTAGTTCCAAAGCATGGTTAACAAGCATCAACAGATATTGATGTTCGCCAATCTGCTTGCTATATTCTTTCAGATATTTTGCTGCAAAGTCTCTCGCGTTCTCTAGGATATTCTCGTCTTCCACAAGAAGATAAGAGGCTTCGTACAAATTTAGCATTTCCTTTACGTATGCTTCTGTCCAATCGTCAAACGGTTTAAAGACAAAACACGCGCGGGAGTTGACTATGGTGACTGTGCAATTATCCCATAAAAACATTTCATTGAAAAATATCCATCCATAGAATTCTAATTTGGTTTTCTATGCCATCCATTACAACGTTTTCCTTAGAATTTTTTATTAGTAGCATAAGGATCATATGTTGCACATTCATTGAAAAAGATCAAGACCCGCCGAGCATCTTCTTCCTTTCGTTTTATGAAAAAAATATATTCCGTAAAACATATCATATTTTTTATGTTAAAATATATTTATTATCAGTAATGAATAACTCCAGCTGACCAAACATCTCCTTCATCTCCTTCGTAGTAACGTTATAAATGAAACAGTCATAGTTAGGATATTTTTACGGAATTGAGATCCAAACACTAACATTGGTAAACGAGGTCGAGCCACGCATAATAGATGGATAAAGATCTAAGTTTTTTTTTTTTATATAAAGATCTAAGTTAATATATATATGGATAAGTCTATGAATCGTAGATTTCGACTATTGAGACGCACTTAATTTTTTTATGCACTATTTAAGCAATAGACGAGGACTTTATCTTTCTCTTCAAGTATCGTTAAATATTTTGTCCAATGTGAAGGAGAGGAGCTTATATCATGGATCCTCAAAACGATATGTCAACCCTATTCTTTAACAGATTGCAATTAGCAATTAGCGAATGTTTTATAAATGACTTCCCAGGTTCAAGGACTTGAAAATTCTTGAAGTCATGTGGTCATCTTTCGTGTGTGCCACCAAGTCGATGCACTGTCATAGTCATCTTTCATGTGTGCCACCAAGTCGATGCACTGTCATCGTCATCTTTTATGTGTGCCACCAAGTCGATGCACTGTCATCGTCATCTTTCATATGTGCCACCAAGTTGATGCACTGCTTCTTCGACAGCCTCCCAAAGATCCATAGCATCAAGATAGACTTTCATTCGAACAGCCCATGCTTGATAATTTTGCCCATCAAACACTGATGGCGCGATATTTTGGCTAAAAGCCGATTGTATTTCACTCTCCATTCTCACAGGTCCCTCAAGAAAACCTTGCTCCGCTACCAATTTGTTGGGTTGAACTGGAGAGAGAAGATATTGAACTTTGGGAGCTACAGGAGCTCATATAGCGAACCCCCTTATTCGTCCCTCTTATTTATGCCTTATATTTATAGGGAAAATATAATATCCTAACCTATTAACCAAATAATATAATAAAATCAAACCAAATCAAATATAATAAAATCTAACCAAATCTAATATAATAAAATCTAATATAATTCTAACTGCATAATCAAATACTAACGGCATATCCTAACAATAACAATTAGCAATTAGCGAATGTTTTATAAATGACTTCCCAGGTTCAAGGACTTGAAAATTCTTGAAGTCATGTGGTCAGCCAGAAGCACGTCAATTGTGTTCTGTCTTCGGACTTCATTCAGTGACTTGTGAAAAAGAGTGGACAATGACATTAAAAATCCTAAGGTATATATGTAAGTTTAGATGGTCGAATTGTAAGAAAATACTAATTCGAGTTATTTTTTCTTATTAAAAAATTCTTGATGTAGTCAGAAATTTAACATGAGTATATAGTGTTAAAAAATTAATTGAAGTAAATCATTGCGGCATAGTGATATTCTGATGGTTGGATGTTAGGTGCAGGCATGGACAGATTACTTTATTTTACATAAGCATTTATCTAAGGGATTATGGTAGATATTACTTTAATATTTTTAATTTTCACTAATCCTATCTGCGTATGTATGCCTTCAAATTGGGAAATACAACTAAGCAATAATAAGTGAGCTTCTTTTCATCTTCCTCCTCTTGCTTGCAACACAGGTGAACCTTATAAAGAACGGAATTAAATTAATTGTGGGATAGTGATATCCTAGTGGTTGAGTGAACCATATAACTCGGGAATCCTTAACAAGGATGTATTGCTTAGTTGTTACGTTATATTTCATCCAATCAAAATCAATAGATAATGTCAATTGGAAGCTCTTGTAACATACTAAATTTGAAATCCTCGACAAATCATTTTCCAAATTCGGACGAGGACGACAAACAAGAGATTTGGAATTGTTGAATAAAGGTAAAGCTTTTCGAGTAAAATCAATCTTAAAATAGAAATTGAACATCGTAAGTCTTGATAAATACAATTATAAACAATGAAAAATCTATGACTCGAAGAGATGATAAATATTCTTTATTTTAAAAAAAAAATCAAAATCTCTCTAATTTTCGACTTTAAAATTATTAATTGAATCACATGATTTGTGTTTAAAGGGTCATTACCACCGGATAGATCTCCAGAACCCACAAATCCTAACCCATTTGGAAACGCATGGAAGGTTCTTATGTGTATCTGATCTCACTGATCCAATAATAGCAATACATCTTATTTAACATACCCCCAAGATACTGTTTATAATTTTCCAGCCACTAGGTTACAAATGTGTGCTAAGAGCCGCTAATAATAAGTTGCCACAAATTTCCATTTTTAAAGCGATGATAGATTAACAAAATACCTTTTACTTTAATCAAATCACTTAGATTTGTTTCTGTCGCCAGGATGCTTCTTTTTTATCTAGATTGTCCAGTATTTAAAGAACTATATTTCTGCTAATGATAATGAGGCTCATCCAAAAAAAAAAAAGATCCCTGTTCCCTGCCTAAAAGGGAAGGATTGCAATTCCGTAATTGCAAGGGATAGGAGTGACAGTGGACCAAATTTGCATCTCCTCCATGCATATCGCGCAAATCTTCAAGCCCAACTCCTCACCTGATACTACCTGCAGTTCTGGTAAGCCTATAATTGCCGATGCTAGTGCGGGCTGTGGCCTAAGCATTTCTTTCAGAGCCGACATCCTCAAACTCACTGCTTCAGCCATCTCATGCAAAGCCCTCAGCATTCGAAACACAAAATCATGCTTTCTCGGACCATCCAATTCTGACCCTGATACCTCGTCCACTATCTGTTGCCAAAATAGGCAAGGGATGGTTGCTTCTCAAATTCTGTTGAACACGACTTCCCATTCATGAGGTCGAACTGTAAGGACCCGAACCCGAAAACCGGACCCTTACCGCCGTGAAACCCGGATAAACCTAATACGTGGACCAATCCGAATCCCACAAGGCTTATATGACTTTTCAAACACGATTCCCAAAAACAATTGCATTTAATTTTATGAATTGGAGCATGACAAATTAGAAACTGACAACTGGCACAAAACGGAGTAACTAAAATACACAGCGAAAGACTTAACTTTAAATGGATATAAATCCAAAACGGAAAACACATCAAAGCAGCCACAAGTCCAAAATCATAACTGGGCTAAAAGCCCGGAACATAATAACGTAACCAGTAGAGTAGTAATGAATAAAACATAGTGTGAGTCAAAACATCAAAACGAGTCAAATAGTAAACTGCCAGAAAACGAACAAAACCGTGTAAATGTGCAGGTGCGTTAGTCCAGCCCAATCGTAAGAAGCACTCACACCTCAAATGCCGTCTACAGCTCACGAACTACTCCTGAAAGGGGAAAAACAACAACGGGTGAGATTATAAAATCTCAGTAGGAGTCACGGCATCATATGTCCTACGGGCAAACGGAATTACAACAAAGGAGGGCAAGAAACGGATCATGATACAAATGGAGATATAACTGAACGAATACAAGGAATATGGGATTAGCACATACGATTTCTTATGATGTAATACAAAATCCCAACCCAACAGGTTATAACACAACTATACATTTTATGGTACGACTAACATTGCCAATCAAAAACCCATCAGGGTGGACGTATTAAAACACTCCTCGGTTAAACCCCGCTAAAGGGAAAACTGGAGCCCACTGGCAGTGCTAATTTATTTTTAAGAAAATATTAAGTACGTAACCCGTACTGCCAGCATTGTCCGAGACTAGGCAGAGAAAACGCAGCACACATCATACCTGTCTCAATACTCATTACGAGCCAACCTGTGAAGACGCGACAGGTCAACGTAAACAACACTCATACGACTCCCGAACAGGTAAGCAACTCTCCCCTATCATTGGGATTCCGTATACTTACCTCTCATTGGCCAAGCGAACATTTTAACAACTGTGGGTACACAAACAGAAACATATAGATGATTCATAACACCACATTTTAGCAAACGTTACAATTTTGACAATAATACGTTAATAATATACTTGATAAAATTCGTAGTACCAAAACAATAGGTTTGTAACTTTGGATGCCTGTCAAACCCACACAATCCATTATGAACCCACTCAAAAATTTAAATTAAACCATATAATAATACTTAGAAAATCCAGAAACAAAACGTCTTCATGGAACCCCTAAATGAATAAAATAAGAGATTATTAGACATTCACCCTATGTTATATTTATTAGTTATTTAATTAATTAATTCCTTTAGCAAATCCCACGACAACAAGGGGAGTAGTTTTTGCTGAAGAGGAACTCGATGTGTGCCTGGTACGAAGCTTTGAATGAGAAGGGAAAGAATCCGGAGAGGAGAAGGAGGACCCATCTCACTCACGTAAATGGAATCAAGAGCAATTTGGCTTGGAACCCATTTTTCATAATTTATTACTAACTAATTTACAATTTGTTAGGTGAAATCTTCAGCAGGAGAACTGGAAATCAAACTCGTTGCAAGAGTAAAGGAAACAAGCCAAGCATCGCAGGTAATAAAGACGAGGGACAGGAACCACTGGGGAAGAGGGGCCACGGATTCGGTTTGCCAATCCGGTGGAAATGAAGCTTGTGGCATCTGGAAACAAGAAAGATAAGTATACACCCACGTTGCTCAACAAGTAACGGAGCATCAGAGAATAGCGAGGAAGAAGAAGGATAGAGCGCGCATGATACGAAGGGGCCAAGCACAGGGAAATCAACAGGGAACAAAGATAAAACAACCGGGAAAGGAAATCAAGTCTGGTACAAAACAAAAAGTGAACAGACAAACCCAACCGGATGACATGAATCCAGATTACGCTAATGGGAGAAAAGAGAACCCGCAGAACCGAAGGAGGACGGCTCGCGGCACCAGTAACTGGTGAAGAGAAGAACAGAGAGACGGCCTGGTGGAGAACAGTTCGCAACACTGAAAAATGAACAAGGAAGACGAAAAGGAACATAGAGCTGAACAGGGGAAGGAAGGCGTGACTGGAAACGAAGGGACACGGGTCTAATCACAAGCAAATCCATGACCAACTGAAGAAAGGGGCTTCGCCCAACAAGTCGAGAGAAGGAGAGGGTTTCGTAGGGAGCAGCCTATGGCACCAAATCGAAAGGAGAACATAGAAGGGAAAGAAAGGGGTGCGAAACTGGTTTACACGGCCTCGTTTTAAGGCAACCTGTGGCGTCTGATATACACGAAGGAGAAGAAGCAATAGGGAAAGAAAAGGATAGAGCAGGCCACACATCTTTCAACCGTGAAGAGAAAAATAAAAAGAGAAAAGAGAGGAATAAAATAAGTGAGTGCTGCAGAAGTACCCACTCGTTACAGGAGAAGGACGCGACGTGAGTTATACGAGAGGAAAGAGAGACTCGGTGCTGTTCATGGAGAAGTCAAAGACGACTGGGTGATCTAACCCTGGGGTAAATTACGAAGAAGCACGAATGAGGAAATCAGATTGAGAGGACCCAACGGCAACCAAATGAACCCGGACAGAAAAATCAATCACACCTGGTGCATTAAAAGGAAGGTTTGTGCAGAGGGAATTTCACATCAAATTCATGGGATGAAAAACACTTACAGCATAACCGCTAACAAGAGTAACAAATGAACGTAGTGATTTAAGGAAGAGCCAAATAAGAGATAACACAAACAGCCAGGGGTAAGGGAAAGAATAGACAAACGAACGCACAAACAACGAAAACAAAGCGACAGCCGATCAAACAGATGATACGTAGATTACTACCTGATGTGCGGATGAACTCGTGGCGATCTCTTTACCCTTACTGCGACACCCAGATCCGGATCCACCTGAACCAAATCCTCATCAGACAGAAATCTCAAACCTAATATAGAATACAAAAAAAAGGATTTCTTACCGTACCCTCCCAGATTTACAGAACTGACAGAAGATCTAACAATAGGGGATAGAATGACCAAAGACAACAGATAGAAAAGAAACAGTGAAAGAATGAACGGTTATCAAGATTTGTCTGAAACGTGAACAGATATAGCGGCTGGGGTAAACAACAGGCTTAAAGAAAAGAAGAGGTACTTATTGGGCTTAGGGTATTTGAACAGGCCCAACACTACAAATAGGCTACGAAAGAGGTCCAAGAGACATAGACAGGCCCGGAACGAGCCCGGGTCCAATAAGGGCAATATGGTAATTTCCCAACCATCCCGGTTTTCGTCCCGGTCAACACGTTAAGTGTACACGTGGACCACTAATACTATGCTGATTGGACGTACACTTGGGACGGGGTTTCACACGAACACTTTCACCACTGGCCTCTGGCACAACAATCTTATAAACATCATCGTCTATGGAGCCTACCACTCTCATTGCTTTAATCAATTCAATATACTCGCGCTCTGGCAACTGCACATCTCTGCAAATTCTCACAACCATGGTCACACCATTGCCCTGCTCCACGATGAACTATCCATCTTTCAGTATTTTATCAATGAGATCATCTTTACTTCTGAAGATACCATCCCGGCCCCCTGGTTGTCTCCAATCCATATTCCGTAATTCAAAACTGATATTAATATTGGTTATCGCATCATCTATGTCGTTCCAAGACAAACATGGATGCCTGATTTCGTGCCACGAACTTAAAGCAATATTGTTTGAATGTAATACATCTGCAATAGACTGTCTCACATTGAATCGCACAGAAGCTTGACCATCACGAGATGGAGAAGGTGACATGCTCTCTAAAGATCTGCAGTATCTTGTGGCAACAACGTTGCCGATATGGAGAGCCATAACAGTGACGTTTAATGTTGTTCTTCAGTGGATCTGCTCATGGGAGGAAGCTAGGGTTTTTGTGTTTATTGAGTAGAATTCCATAGTGTGAGAATCGAATAGATTGAGCTACCATCATCTAATACCCCGACATCATTAGTGTAAGGACCCGAAACCGGAAACCAGGCCCTTACCGCCGTGAAACTCGGATAGACCCAACACGTGGACCAATCCGAATCCACAAGGCTTAGACGACTTTTCAAACACGATTCCCAAAAATAAATGCATTTATTTTTTCACAAATCGGAGCATGACAAATAATAAACAGACATCTGGCATCAACATCGGAGTAAACAAAATATCACAGCGGAAGACTAAATTTTAAATGGATAAAAATCCAAAACGGAAAACGGATCCATATAGCCACAAGCCCAAAATCACGAACTGGGCTTTAAGCCCGGTATATAAAACAGTATATCCAGTAGAGAAATAAACATATAAAATGTAAAGTGAGTCAAACATCAAAACGAGTCAAATCGGAAATGCTGGAAATGAAAAACCGTGCAAAACGTGTAGGTGCGATAGTCCAGCCAAGTCGTAGGAAGCACTCACACCTCAAACGCCGTCTACGGCTCACGATCTACTCCTGAAAGGGGGAAACATCCACGGGTGAGATAAAAATCTCAGTAGGAGTCACAGCATCATATGTCCTACGGGGAAACGAGAATACAACAAAGAAGGGCAAGAAACGGATCACTATACGAATAGGGATGTAACTGAAAGAATCCGAGGAATATGGGATTCGTATATATGATTCTTATGATGCAAAACATGATCCCAACCCAATAGGTTATAATACAACGATTCATATTACAGTACAGCCAACATTATCAATAAAAACCCATCGGGGTGGACGTATTAAAACACTCCTTGGTAACCCCCGCTAAAGGGAAACCTGGAGCCCATTGGCAGTGTAAATTTACTTTTAGAAAAATACTAGATACGTAACTCATACTGCCAGTGTTGTCCGAGAGTAGGCAGAGAAACACAACACACATCATACCTGTCTCAATACTCAATACGAACCAACCTGCGAAAACGTGGCAGGTAAACGTAAACAACACCCATACGACTCCCGAATGGGTAAAAAACTTTCCCCTAACACTGAGATTCCGTATACTTACCTCGCATTGGCCAAGCGAACGTTTTACGACTGTAGATACCAAACTGATACGTATATACTGTTTCTAAAAACATATTTTTGGCAAATGTCACAGTTCCAATAATTCTATTGCTTTACTCAATATACTTGATAAAACCATGATACTCAAAACCATAAGCTTATAAATCCCTATACTTAGGCCAAACCACATATTCCCTTTTTAACCCCACATTGCACTTTAATTAAACCTACTAACCAATATTTAAAAAAAATCCGGGAATGAAGTCCTAATGACACTTTTGATTTAATATTAGAAAACATTAGGCACCAATCCCCATATTTACTATTAATTAATTAATTAATTAATTCATAAGTTCTCCTACTGCAAATCCCTCGACATCAAAGAGGAAATTTGCTGAGGAAGAAATGGTGTGCGCCTGGTATGGGATGAACGGGTACAAGAATTAACAGAGGAGGAAGAAGAGGTAGCTTGGCACGAAGGGAGAGGACATAACAAGGACCAAGAATCCCCGTGAGAGAAGAAAGCAGTAAATTCGCAGGGCATTCGGGCACACAGGACAGCCGGTAGGGGACAATTCAGCTAGGCAACAGGAGGGTAGGTCTTAGCTCATCGTAGACGGAAGAAAAGGAGGATACTTAGCTGGGTCAGTGCAGAAACGCAGGAGGAAGGAGATGAACGAATCCGGTGGGGAAACAAGCTTGTGGTATCAGGAAGGAAGTGAAGAGGAGAGCACATGCCATGCTCGGCATGAAGGGGAAGGGCAAGAAGGCACGCCTGATACTGATACTGTTCACATCACCTAGAACGAGTAGCCCTTGAGGCAAAGGAGCACAGGCACGCATGGTACGAAGGAGGAGGGATCTCCCCAGAACTAGGAGCCACCAAGGAAGAAGGAGAGACCGAGTGCAAACTTGGTGAAGGATCAACTCACGGTGCCAGAACTGGAAGGAAAAGAAACCAGAGCACAAGACCAGTTCGCACGAAGGGCAGGAAACAACACAAATCGCAAGCTGAGAAAACAGGGGAGCAAATATGTCCTTGCGACATGTAGAAAGGAAGAGAGCAGGAACGACAAACTGGTGAAATCAGTGCAGCAACAAGGAAGGGCTCGCCTCATCTAGCCTCACTTGACGAGAAGCCACAGTGGGAAAGAAAGACTCGGTGGAGCAGGAAGGAAAAGAGACCCACGTCACAGAACAAGATGTTGAGAAGGCTGGTGCGAATTGGTGCGAGACAGGGCGAGACGATGCAAGACCGGTGCTTCACTCAACAGGGAAAGGGGAAAAGGAAACTCGGGGAACCGCAGAGAAGAAAAGGGGGCACGGGAACCAGTTGATGGTGAGAACGACACAGCAACGATGAGGGATAAAAAGAAAGAGAAGAGAGTAAAACAAAAACAAAATAAAATCAAGTGGGTAACTGTTAAAAGAGGATTCAGCGAGAATGATAACCTAAGTAAACGCGAAGAAGCATAAATCACAAAAAACACGCATCACGCATCACGAGAACATAAATACAGAAGTAAAACAAAGGTAAAAGACCAGGCATCAACAGAATACAGAAACAAGGACCGATCAAGGCATCCAATACCAATTAAAATAATAGATTAAGAAACAAAGGGATTCACCGATCAGACTTATGAGTCATAGACTCCTACCTGGCGTGCAGATGAACTGGTGTCAATCCCTTTGTCCTTATCGCGGTATCCCGATTCAGATCCACCTGAATCGAAGCAATAACAGACAAACAATCACAACCCAATCTACATACGGAAAAAAAACAAAACTCTTACCGTACCCTCACTGATCTATAGATTAACTGGCAATCTAGCAGTGGAACAGGGAGAGGCTAGAGGCTGCTGGTTGAGAGGAACAGAGAATGAACGACTATTAGGTTTTTGTCTGAAGCGTATACAGTAATAGTGTTTAGGGTTGGTTATTGGGCTTAAAAGGATATGTATAGGGATTAGGGTAACAAACGGGCCCGGACTTAAGAAAAGATACCAAGAAGGCCTTAGGGGAAGTGAACAGGCCCGGAAACAAGCCCGGGTCCAATAGGGGCAAAACGGTAAATTTTCACCGTTTCGGTTTCCGTCCCGGTCAACACGTCAAACACACACGTGGACCACTACTACGATGCTGACTAGGCACACGACTAGGCCGGGGTTTCACAATTAGTGGATTGGGCTAGGCTTTAAATTGATATAAATTTATCTATTGCATGTGATAATAAGATAAACAGAAAGATAACAAGAATAGAGTGCCACTAACGAACTCTAGTCTTGTCCATAACCCGGAGAGACTAGAAGATATTACTAGCTCAAATCATGGTCATGTGTGCTATGAAGAGTTGTGCTTGTTGCATATAAAAAGACTGTGATTTATGTTTATCATCGCATGAGAATAACTGTATGTGTTAATAAACTACTGTGTGAACTGATAGAATTAAGGTATGCCAGCATGTTTATTTGATTGTAATGATGTTGCATGCAAATTGCCTTGTATATTTTTCCATCAGCTCAGCAGATTTCTGTCAGATTATTTAGTAATTTTTAACTCTTAATAAAAAATTATTTATATATCAGTTTAATTTTTTTATTTTAAAATCAGTTATATTTAGTTAAACATAAAATCTATAATCTGGTTTGATGATCAATCTAATTAAAAAAAATATTTATTTTTTATTTTAGTTAGTTTCACTATTAAGATTAATATTATTATAATATTAAAATTTTTGAAAAAAAAATTAAACTTTAAAATTGAAAATTAGGAGGATATGAAAGTTAAATATGAGAAAATTTAAGAATTATAATTTTAATAAATATATTAATTAAAAAATAAAAAAATATTTAATATATTTGACTAAAAAGAAGATATTAACAGTAATTATAATTAAATAATAAAAATTTTTGATACTAGAAAAAAAATTATTAATACTAATTTTAGTAATTTATATGCTTAAGATAAAAATAATTTTCTGGTACATAGTATTAGTCATAAGAATTTCGTAAAAAATTTTAGAATTTTTGGAAATTTTTACTATTTAGTAAAGATTTTACACAAATTTTTGAATTAAGAAATATAATTATTATTAATTACATAAAATAAATATATGTAATAATAATATATTAACCAAAACGGTGGGCCACTAAAATCAAGTTATATTTTACTAAAAATATATAAAAAATATGATAATAATTGTTATATCAAGTTATATTTAATATCTATATAGATTTTTATTTTATTTAGTATGTTATAATAATTTTAACTTTTATTAAAAAATTACTTATATATAAACCTGTTTAATTTTTTATTCTAAAATCGGTTATATTTGGTTAACCATAAAATCTATAATCTGGTTTGATGATCGGTCTGGATTCAAAACATAATAATTTTTTATATTAATTATTTTCAGTATTAATATTAATATTATGATAATACTAAGATATTGAAAAAAATTAAAAATTAAAATTAGAAGGATATGAACATCAAATATGAGAAATTGTGAGAATTATGATTTTAATAAATATATAAATCAAAAAGGAAAGAAAATATTTAATATATTATTGACTGAAAAAGAAATCGTATTGACACTATTTATAATTAAATAATAAAAATTATTGATACTAGAAAAATAGAAAAAAGAGATACTAAATTTCTCAGTCACTCATTTCTATAGGATTGGAGTGACACTTGAGATATATCCGGTGACGATATAAATCTGGATCTTGATCGAAGCACTTCAATGGAATCACGGATTTGATTAATACACACACGTAATTCATCAATTTGATCATGCATGGTAAGTTGTTGATCCATTTATTGGGTAGAGATGCGTAAATTTAAGGACTTAGATGCGTTACTTTATGTTATATTATGAATCGAGTATGATTTACTGAGAATTTGAGATCGCTGTGTGTAGGCGGACACCTATAATGGCAAGACTTAGAAGAATTGGTCCAAAGCGCCATCAACGACTAATTGAGCTTTAAAACTCGTGAGTAGATAGAATTTTCTTTCTTTTCATAAATTATTGATATGATTGTTAATTTGTAATTAATAAAAAAATATTAATTGAAATTGTGCATGTGTATGTGTGATAAATGATATGTCGAGCATGATAAATAGTATTGCATGCATCGAGTAGCATGATATGACATGAAATGCATGAATTTGCCATACTATGATTGAGATACATCAAATGCACTGGCTCATTCAAGAATCGACATCGACATGAGGAATGCACAGAGCATAGGATAACCTATGTAATTCTTAAGAGCTTTCCGAGTCTGGTAATGTGGAGTGGAGATGTCAACCACGAGGTAATAAAGTTGGAATGAGTTTTCAATTATTTAATATTAATTGAATTATAAATCAAGATCCTGTAATGTGGAAATCGATTAGGTTGAGCTACCATCTTCTAACACCCCGACATCATTAGTGGATTAGGCTAGGCTTTAAATTGATATAAATTTATCTATTGTATGTGATAATAAGATTAACGGAAAGATAACAAGAATAGAATGTCACTGACGAACTCTAGTCTTGTCCCTAACCCGGAGAGACTAGAAGATATTACTAGCTCAAATTATGGTCATGTGTGCTATGAAGAGTTGTGCTTGTTGCATATGAAAAGACTGTGATTTACGTGTATCATCGCATGAGAATAACTGTATGTGTTAATAAACTACTGTGTGTGAACGTATAGAATTAAAGTATGCCAGCATGTTTATTTGATTATAATGATGTTGCATGCAAATTGCCTTGTATATTTTTCCATCAGCTCAGTAGAATTCTGTCAGATTATTTAGCAGTTATAGAAATTTTTAACTCTTAATAAAAAATTATGTATATATCAGTTTAATTTTTTATTTTAAAATCGGTTATATTTAATTAACCATAAAATCTATAATCTGGTTTGATGATCAATCTAATAAAAAAAAATATTGATTTTTTATTTTAGTGAGTTTCAGTATTAAGATTAATATTATTATAATATTAAAATTTTTGAAAAAAAATTTAAACTTTAAAATTGAAAATTAGGAGGATATGAACAATAAATAAGAGAAAATTTGAGAATTATAATTTTAATAAATATATTAATTAAAAAAGAAAAAAATTAATATTTTTGACTAAAAAGAAGATATTAACACTAATTATAATTAAATAATAAAAATTTTTGATACTAGAAAAAAATTATTAATACTAATTTTAGTAATTTATATGCTTAAGATAAAAATAATTTTCTGGTACATAGTATTAGTCATAAGAATTTCGTAAAAATATTTTGAATTTTTTGGAGGTTTTTACTATTTACTAAGGATTTTACTCAAATTTTTGAATTAAGAAAATATAATTATTATTAATTATATAAAATAAATAAATATAATAATAATATATTAACCAAAACGGTGGACCACTGTGCCGTTTTGACCGAGATTGGTCAAAACGGCAGTAGCCCATCCTATTTTGGCTAATTGGGCAAAGGATGCGTCGTTTCCATCGAAACAACGCCATATCGACTAAGAACCGAAAGATGTCGTTTAGGGGTTTTGTCATGGGTAAGTTTGGGATCATGTTGTCGTTTTAGTGTGAATTTTGAGGGTTGAGGGTGCGTATATCGGTGGATCAGATTCTGGGTATGTCAGATTTGCAGGTATCGCCGGCCAAACTAAAAACTTGACCATTGAATGTAATGAATGTAATACATGTAATAGACTGTCTCACATTGAATCGTACAGAAGCTTGACCATCACGAGATGGAGAAGGTGACGTGCTCTCTAAAGATCTGCAGTATCTTGTGGCCACAACGTTGCTGATATGAAGAGCCATAGCAGTGACGTTTAATGTTGTTCTTCAGTGGATCTGCTCGTGGGAGGAAGCTAGGGTTTTTGTATTTATATTTATGCGGCAAATTCTTTATTGAGTAGAATTGCGTAAAAGAATTCTGATAAAACAAAGCATAGGAAAAGAGAAATGAGGGGTTAAATTCCTTTTATTAAGCCAACTGAAAACTGGATAAAAATCTCTACACGAAATAAATCTTAGATGGTGGCTTCAATCACTTAAACTGATAGGGTTAATCTCTACGAATAAGTTTTATCCTAAATTTATTCCTATTTATAAGCTCTATCATAAATAAATTACTATCGCTTACGATGCAATAACACACTGTCCTCATAAGATATTTTACAAATACTGTTGATTCGTGCTAGTTGGGGATATGAACTGCTTTTATGGACTCGTATCCTGGCGTGACTCATGGCTGTATGCTTTCAGTGGATCTGATGTGGGAAGAAAGCTACCGTGTATTGGTTGTTAATGGTAGATATTATTAAGCACGCCCTGAATCCGAATGATATATGGCTAAATATTAGCATTCATCTATTTTAATAAAAAAAATAAAAATATATAATTTTTATTTTATGCATAAAATAGTTTTAAATTCGATACATCTATCACTCTCATCTGACCATCTTGAAATAATAGAAATTATAAAAATTATAAAAATTAAGAAAATAGATGAAAATTGAGAAAAAATTCTGGAAAAATTATAGAAAATACTATTTAATTTAGGTCAAATTTAGGCATTATGAAGGATTTGAGATTATTGTACGTAGGTAGAATTTTACAATAACAGGACCTCAATAACAAGACCTCGAGAGTTTAAGAACGACATGTAGGTATCAAACTTCAAAAATCATGTGTGGATGGAACTTTGTTCTGATTGCTTAATTGCTTAGCATGAATAGTAAATTATGATATAAAATAATTAATTGGATTTGTATGAGTAATAAAAAAATAAAACTTTAAAATTGAAAATTAGGAGGATATGATTTTAATAAATATATTAATTAAAAAATAAAGAAAATATTTAATATATTATTGCCTCCAAAGAAGAACATATTGACACTAATTAGAAAAAAAAGAAAAAAGAGATACCAAATTACTCATTCGCTCGTTACTAGAGGGTTGGGGGCGACACTTGAGATGTTTCCGGTGACGATATATATCGGGATCTCGATCGAAGCACTTCAACGTAACCACTGATTCGATCAAGAGTCTCACGTAACTCATCAATTTGACGAAGTATGGTAAGTTGCTGATCCTGTATCGAGGGTTGCTGACGTTGCAATTGGCTACGCAGGGGACTGGGAGAAGTAAAGCCGGCATCTCGTGCACTAGGTAGCCGGATTCAACACAATGGACAGATTGGACGCTCTTGTAGCCATCTCTTAATGCACGGACTGTGGAATTTATGAATGCAAGGCAAGAAAGTGGCAGTGGACCCAATTGGCATCTCTTCCATGCATATCGCGCAAACCATCAACCCCAACTCCTCACCCGGTCGGCCTCCAACGTTGCCGGCATGGAGAGCCATAGCAGTAACTTTTAATGTTGTTATTCAGGGGATCTGATCCTAGGGCTTTTGTATTTATATTTAAAAAGAATTCTGATAACAATAAAAGCGAAACTTTTTTCTTTTGTAGCGATCCCGGAAGCATATTTTGTGGCGTATTTCTTGTTACTAGTAGATAATAACATTTATTTTGAATAAAAAAAATTAAAAATTTTATTTTTAATTTAGGTGTAAAACATATCACTTTTTAATTATGTATAAAATATAGATTACTTTTAATTTATGTATAAAACATATTAAAATTGGATATATAGAACATATTACTTTAAAATTATGCATATTGTCACTAATTTTATTCGTTTGTTTTGTTTACAATTATTAAAGTTGGAACCTTTTTTCCCTCGAATTTTACCAATTTTTTACGCTTGAAATACAATTAAGACTATAAAGGATGATAATTGTAAACGAAGTCACTACTAAAAAGGACAAGACAAGTATTTTAATGAGATAGATATTAAATAACTTAGGGAGTCAATCTATATATATATCGAAGTTAACTTCTTATTTTCATCAAATTATTTCAGTAATGATTACATGAATAAGCATTTTAGTTTTATAAATTAAAAATAAATATATTATCAAATCTAATCTTAAAATACAATATCCAAAGATAAATTATATCCTAATTTAGTTTGAATTTTAATACCAAACAACTTTTTACAAAGATAGAGTTTTCAGAAGAATATTTTCCGTATGTATTTGTAATCTCAAAGATGAAAGCTATCAAGGACGGTATATTTTAAAAACAGAGTGACCCCTGTAGCAAGGACAGTACTTGTGTAAGATCGAAATGAAATTTTCGTACTATGATGAAACAGGACTATATATTATATCTTGTCGTCCGCAAATTTAACCCAGAACAGTGCCGTAGCTCTCTCGTGAAGGTCAGTTGACGGCAGAGGACTCTGAGGCCACACCTCGTCAATGTATTCGACTATAATCGTGAACTGACAAACTAGTTTTCCTCCATGAACAAGCAGCGGATCTTCTGGTAAACTGGGTTGTACTCTCGAAGTAAAGGGCTTTTGTTGGAGATATCCTCTTTCACAAATTCTTAAGGGACAGCCTTAAGTTATCGTTCGGTAAACATATGGGCTTGGCCAGTGTCCTGGCTGCTTCACTTCCGCCATCAACTGTTAGATAACTAATCTGCTCTGTGCAAGGATCGAGTAAATCAGTCATACTTTGCGTAGTCAATGGCTCTAATCACTGAGTTTGAATCTCAAATTTCCCTGACAATTCATTGTTCAAATCGTACATTAATTTGAAACCAAATATGCATCCAAGTTACAGATCACCTACTAAAATTAGACTCACTGTTTAGGCTAGGCAATGAATATAACTGATGTTAATGCCCCTGCAAGGTTACTCGATCCTCGCATAGGGCAGATGAAGGTGACGAGGTATGGTCAGTCCAAACACCAAGCTACTTTTGTTTTTACTAGTTGGAAATATGGTGTTGTTCCATATCAGGCTTGAGACGTTAGCAGCAAAACTAAAAGCAAAGACCGAACACCTGCACCTGCGCAATTCGAGATGGTTCTTCCTTGCAGAATCCATAAAATACAGATATGGTTAATGCATTGCTACCAATAAAACCTAGCATCAATGTCAAAGTCAAATCATCCACAGTCCATCTATTCCTCACCATCAACTTCTTCCGATGAGCACAAGGCGTTCACAGCATCCTGGACTATTCCATATCCCAATCCTCAGTCAAGTGTCAGACCTAAAATGCAAGAAATCTGACGAGAAAAAAAAAATTTGGACCATTTCTCGATTTGTGCGTGTCATCCTTGCGCAGGGGCCATGCTAATCTTCTCTGTATCGTTCCAATTTTATCGGATGTCCCCGAAGGGACAGTCCAGAGTTCTCTCATCTTGCAATCAAAAGGCTTGTGACTTTTCTTAAGTTTTCGATGTGGGAAACCACCAGGACGGTCTGGGTCCGTCATCCAACTCTTGACTACGTTCCGTCAACGCAAAAAAGTAAGAAAGAAGCGAAACTTACAGTAAATTAGCACCCTCGATCACGGGCTGAAAACTGCAAAATGAAGTTACGAAAGCTCAAACAATGTGATGTCAAAGCTGGAGATAAAAGAGTTACGTTGAAGTACACGTAAGAGGAATTAGCCATTGAAGCTAAAAGACTATGTAGTTACTGGATAATCGTTGGTAGTTAGATTGCTATTAAGTATGAATGGAGTACGACTAGCTATAAATAGATAGAATGCATGTGAGGAGAGATCATCGACTGATTAGTCAAACTCTCTGTTTACTTTGTTTCTCATCTACTTTTAAATACAAAGGAAAATGCATTATTGGCTTACCTTTAGCTACCTACTCGACTCTCTCTTGTACCTCTGTGAATCCGAAACCACTTCATTGGTGCTTTTATGAAAACTTTGCTCAAGATGGCACAGTACTAAAACTCGATTTCGTACTATGGATACTAAAATGCAAGGTCTTAAGGAATCTCACTCTAAGCTTCAATCGAAGTTTAAGGGTGTCTCCTCTACACTAGCTGATCTGGTTACAGAGCAACAACAGCTCCTTTAAGCAATTGATTACTCAAATTCCTGCGACCACTGCATCCCCCTCATCAGCTCTCATTTTCAGCATAAGTTAGCTGTTAGGATCACGACTCACACACTCAATCTAGATGAAGAAATATGAAGAATAAGAGAAATATACGTGGTAACACCAGAATGGTAACCTCCATGGCGGCTAGGCTCTTTTAATGATTATTTCAAGTGCCTCTCACATCCTAAACAATTACATAGGAGAGTATTTATATAGGTGTTACACTTAGCCATTAAGAAAACTTAACTATCAGGCCCATAAGTAAACTTAAATATCAGACCCATAAGTAAACTTAAATATCAGGCTCTACAACCTAACAATTCTCCCACTTGGAGACTGATCCAGTCACCCAACAAATTGCATTCTCAAACATTGATCCCTTCATCATCAATATCTTCACCGCACCGCATCATCTGTAGAAACACAACTACAGAAAGCCAACCAAGGTTTTGCACAATCTCAGTTTTCCAATATCAACATATTTTGTCAACATGTCTGCCGGATTCTTTGCACCCTCTATCGTCTCCAAGCACATATCCCCTTCTTCCA
The DNA here is from genome assembly GCA_019739055.1 of Passiflora organensis. Taxonomy (NCBI): domain Eukaryota; kingdom Viridiplantae; phylum Streptophyta; class Magnoliopsida; order Malpighiales; family Passifloraceae; genus Passiflora; species Passiflora organensis. The sequence goes on from JAEPBF010000269.1 coordinate 6,326,382, forward strand.
CTGCCTTGCGAGTGAAATGATACCGTCTCCTGATATGCTTTGTCTTTGAATGATAGATTGAGTTCTTCACCAACTGTATGGCACTCTGGCTATCTGTGTAAAGAATCTTCTGGCGTTGTTTCCTGCTCAATTCTTCCAGATAATCTGCCAGCCATATCATCTCTTTTCCAGCTTCAGCTATTGCCACATACTCAGCCTCAGTAGATGAAAGAGCAACACACTTCTGAAGTTTAGACATCCAACTCACTGCTGTTCCGCCTAAAGTGTAGATATAACCGGATGTGCTCTTGCTGGAGTCCATATCTCCACTAAGATCAACATCCACAAAACCCTGTAGAGTCATTTTTCCATTGCTATAACAAAGTGCAGTACTGGATGTACCTCTCAAATATCTCAAAAGGCACTTAACAGCTTCCCAATGCTCTTTCCCTGGGTTTGCTATATACCTGCTAACAACTCCCACTGCATGTGCTATGTCAGGTCTAGTGCAGACCATAGCATACATAAGACTTCCAACTGCAGAAGCATATGGAACAAGTGTCATGTGCTCCCGCTCCTTGTCTGTCTTGGGTGACTACTCCTTTGACAATTTTATGTGATTTGCCAATGGAGTAGTCCTGGGTTTAGCATTATTCATTCTGAATCTGGACAATACCTTCTCAATGTACTGCTCTTGGGATAGATTTAAAGTGCCGACAGATCTATCCTGAGAAATCCTCATCCCAAAAATCTGCTTTGCTGTACCCAAATCTTTCATCTCAAACACTGAAGACAGACTTGCCTTCAGAATGTTTATCTCCTTCATATTGGATCCTGTAATCAACATATCATCCACATACAAGAGTAGAAAGACATAAGAATCAGTGTATTTCTTGAAGTAACAACATTGATCCTTTTCACTCCTATTGAAACCATTCTTGCTCATAAAAGAGTTAAACTTTTTGTACCACTGTCTTGGTGCTTGCTTCAACCCATACAAGTTCCTATTCAGCTTGCACACCATATGTTCCTTTCCCGGAGCTACAAATCCTTCTGGTTGTTGCATATAAATCTCTTTGTCTAGATCTCCATATAAAAATGTTGTTTTGACATCCATTTGCTCCAGATGCAAATTCTCTGATGCAACAATACTCAATAGAATTCGGATAATAGTTAATTTCACAACAGGAGAAAATATTTCAGCATAATCAATACCTTTCTTTTGTGAATAACCTTTAACCACTAACCGAGCCTTGAACCTTCTTTTGCCATCGGGTTCAGTTTTGATTCTGAACACCCACTTGTTCAACAAGGCTCTCTTCCTTGCAGGTAACTCAGTCAACACCCACGTGTTATTCTTCTCAAGTGAACTCATCTCATCATCCATGGCTTGCTCCCACTTGATTAAATCCTCCACGTGTAGGGCCTCATCAAAAGACTCTGGCTCCCCTTCATCATTCAGCAACAAATAGTGTAATGAAGGTGAATATCTATCTGGTGCTCTGATGGTCCTGGAAGATCTTCTTAACACCTGCTCAGGTGTTACTTGCTCCTCCTATGGTTCTTCAGCAACAATGTCTGGGATTAGTTGAGTTTCTGTTGCAACATCTCTTGGTGTCCTCTTATGCAACTCAACCTCAACTCCCACTTGCTTTGCAGTCTCTGAAACCTTCTACTCTCTGTCCTTGTACAGGACATTCTCATCAAAAGTCACATCACAATGTCTTAGGATCTTTCTGTTCTTATCATCCCAAAACCTATAACCAAACAAGTCATAACCATAGCCTATGAAGTAGCACTTCGTAGCCTTAGCATCAAGCTTATCTCTTTTCTCTGGATCAACATGAACATAAGCAGTGCAACCAAAAGTTCTCAAGTGTGACTATTTGAGTTCCTTTTCTGCCCATACCTCTTCTGGAATCTTGAACCCCAAGGGAACAGATGACCCCCTATTGATCAAGTATGCAGCTGTGCTCACAGAATCTGCCTAGAACATCTTAGGCAGCCCACAATGTATCCTCATGCTCCTTGCACGCTCATTCAATGTTTTGTTCATCCTCTCAGCAACTCCATTCTGCCTTGCCTTTCTAGGAATAGTTTTCATTAGTCTAATTCCCTTAGCTGCACAGAATACTTTGAATTCTGACTTCTTGTACTCCCCTCCATTGTCAGACCTCAGGCATTTGATTTTCAACCCAGTTTGATTTTTCACTTCAGCTTTCCACTTCTTGAAGGTTGCAAAAACATTTGATTTATGCTTCAAGAAGTAAACCCATACCTTCTTGCTGAAATCATCAATGAAGGTGACATAGAACCTGGATCCACCAAGTGATTAAACAGGAGATGGCCCCCAAACATTTTTATGGACCAGTTCCAACCGTACTTTCTTTGGCTCTCTAGTAGTCTTTGTGAAGCTAACTCGTTTCTATTTTCCCATAACACAATTCTCACAAAGACCTATATCAACAGATTTCAAACCCTCCAAAACTCCCTTTGCAGCCAACATCTTCATTCCTTTAGCACTCATGTGTCCAAGTCTATTGTGCCATAGACTTGAAGCACCCTAAGCAACAGCCATGTTAATACACCCTACAGTGGTGTATAAAGTTCCAGCTTTTGTGCCACGTGCTACCACCATAGCACCCTTCACAATCTTCCACGAACTTTTCCCAAACTCTGTTGCGTAGCCTGTGCTATCCAACCGACCAATAGAGATCAGATTCTACTTGAGGCCAGGAATATATCTGACATCCTGCAATGTCCACTGATTTCCTGCTGGAGTCTTTATGCAGACATCCCCCTTTCCTTCAATCTCCAAGGCTTTGTTGTCAGCAAGAAACACCTTTCCAAAGTTTCCATATTGAAAATTTTGGAATAATTCCTTGCTAGGAGATGAATGAAAAGATGCACTGGAATCCAAAATCCATGATTCAACTGGGCTGTCCACACTGAGGATTAGAGCATCCCTAATGTCTTCTGTTGAATTTACAGAATCATTATCATCTCCAGATTTCTGATGTTGCTTCTTCTTTGGCTTGGGACACTTCGTCTGATAGTGTCCTTTTTCTCCAAAATTCCAGCAGCTTATATTTGGCCTGTTTGGAGATTTTCCTCGGTTCAGTGATTTTGATCGGCTACGTTGGTTTTGACCCCTCGAGCTACCTCTCCCCCTTCGGTCAACACTGAGAGCACTGCCTGATGAATCCCCAATTTCTCGTTTGCGAATACTTTCGCTGAGAACAACATCTCGGACTTCATCAAACTTCAGTTTCTCATATCCACGGGAACTGCTGATCGCAGCAACAACAATATCCCAAGACTCAGGCAGAGATGACATCAAAATCAAAGCTTTAATTTCATCTTCGAAATTAATTTGCACAGAACAGAGTTGACTAACGATCTTGTTAAAATCGTTTATATGATCCGCAACAAATCCACTTTCAGACATCTGTAAATTGAACAATCTACGCAACAAATATACCTTGTTCATTGCCGATGGTTTTTAGTACATATTTGATAGCGCGTTTAGGAGATCGGACGTAGTCTTCTCCTTGATAATGTTAAAAGCCACGTTTCTCGACAAAGTCAATCGAATCAACCCAAGAGCCTGACGATCTTTGAGCTTCCACTGCTCCTCCGTCAATGAATCCGGCTTCACTCCGGTCAAGGGTTCGTGAAGATCTTTCTGGTACAGATAATCTTCAATCTGCATCTTCCAGAAACCAAAATCTGATCCATCAAACTTCTCAATTGCAATCTTCAAACTGTCCATCTTTCAGATTGTGCTGAATCACTCTTAGCTCCGCTACCAGTTGTTAGGATCACGACTCACACACTCAATGTAGATGAAGAGATATGAAGAATAAGAGAAATATATGTGGTAACACCAGAATGGTAACCTCCACGGCGGCTAGGCTCTTTTATTGATTATTTCAGGTGCCTTTCACACCCTAAACAATTACAGAGAAGAGTATTTATATGGGTGTTACACTTAGCCATTAAGAAAACTTAACTATCAGGCCCATAAGTAAACTTAAATATCAGACCCATAAGTAAACTTAAATATCAGGCTCCACAACCTAACATTAGCCTCTGTGGTGCTGCCTCGTTTTTTTGGAGATAGGCTCTATCGCTAGACTTTTGCTGCAACTCGTTACTTCGAGTTCTATGAAATCTGCGAAGAGTATCGTCTTACTATCACATCCTTCTACCTGGATGATTGTGCAGTAGACTGGTATGAATGGATGTATTGGAATCGTCAACTCTCTGGCTGGACTTTGTTTACCGAAGCTTTACTAAAACATTTCAGGCCAAAACTTATAGATCCACCTGAAAGCAAGCTAGCTAACATGAAACAGAAATCATCAGTTAAGGAATATTGTTCCCGTTTTCAAGCCATGATGAATCGCTCTATGCCTCTTCCTGCGATGTTTATCATCCGCAGTGTCATCTCAGCTTGAGAGAAAACATCAAAGCTGTTGTATACATGCAGAACCCTACGAATTTTGAGGATACACTTCATTGGGCTAAGATACATGAGAAACGAATTTTACTGGAAAAGGGGTCCATTAAGCCAACATTTAGCCACTCTTCCCCAATTTTACCCACACCTAAGTCCACGACTAACTCCTCGGTGGGCTCATCGTCTCTAACGTCATCAGCTTCAGCTATTATTCCTTCAAGTGCAAAGGTTCCTTTTAGTCGATTAACACCAATTAACACCAAATTAAGCTGCTCAAAGAAGAGCTCAAGGTCTCTATTATCATTGAGATGTCAAATACTCATGGGACCACAAAGAATGGAATTTATTAATTCTAACATCTGAGAGATTAATCGGCCCCCAATAAACCATACCGCTTGCCAGTGAATTGCATGGCTGCTGCAATGCGACCTGCTCCTCTGAAAAATCTGGCAAACAGTCTTCATAACAGATAAAAAGTGGTATTATTAACTGAGCCTTAAGCCACTGACAATGTCGAAGGTTCACCCACTGAAGTCCTAGTTTCTTCAGCTCCAGCAACCATCGCTCAACATCAACTGCATCATGTGATAAGGAAGACCATCTACTGTGTTCTATCCAAAACTACTGTTTCGCTTCTGCTATGTCAGGTTTCAGTTCATGATCCTTGGCTCTTCTCCAGAAATATGCAAGCCAAGCCTGCTTAAAACGCACGTCCTGAGACTCATCTTGGCTCAATTCAAAAGCTGGCAGGTATCCTTCTCCAGCTCCAAACTGGCAGTACAATCTGCAGCAGTATACAGCAGCCCCAGGAGAAACCAGTGAGCATCACCAGCAGCTGGAAGTAGGTGGCACATGGCCGGAAAAGGAAATTTATTATTATCACTGACCACCTTTAAAGTACTTGTCTGAACAAATTATTAGACTCCCGAACAGCAGAAATGAATTAGCAAGTTTGTTGCTGGCTATGACTTTGACCTTCAATGTTGAGTTGAAAAAAATAATGTTGCTGTAGATGTACTTTCCTTCGTATTTAGAATTAGACGAGAATCAGAGTAAACAGAGTCTCCTCATATTCATTCTATCTATTTATAGCTAGTCGTACTCCATTCATACTTAGTAAATAATCTAATTATCAGTGGTTATCCGGTAACTACATAGTGTCATGCCTGTAGGCCTAAGGGTAGACAGGCTGGCTGATCCTACATCAAATAAAAATTGAGTGGTCGTTGGACTTATAAACGTGGGTACTGCACATCCCATTAGATGCGTCTTTCGGGAAGAGAATAATAACCCTGTGACAAGTGGTAACGGAGTCAAACCGGCCCTTGTTCGATGTCCACGCTTGTAAGCCTAGTGGGATAGGCAGGGTGGCCCAAGTCAAAAACAACGAGAGCAACGTTGGACTTAGTGAGGAGAATATGTCACGGCTATAGGCTCAAGGGATAAACAGAGTGGTTGATTCCATATCAGATGAAAACTAGATAGTCGTTGGGCGGTGCTGCACATCACACTAGACACGTCATTTTGAGAAGAGAATAATGATACTGTGACTATAATCTTTTAGCTTTAATGGCTGATTTACAGTAGACAAAAACTAAAACTCATCTTGACCAACTCTGTTTTTTGCAACACAGTCATGCAATATACCACTCTGCAGTCGAGCGGAAAAGGTTGACGTTCTTCGTCCCCCGAAGGTGAAAAAAGGAAAAAAGAGGAGGAGAAAACACACTGGGTGTGGGCACCGTTTGCGAGGTCGACATGACATTAGTCTTTTTAAGTTCCCAGGTCTGCTCTTTCGACATTTGTGCCACCATAGAATATGTGTTAGCAAATAAAGAAGAGGAAGCGATCACGAACACGTTGTGTGAAAATCTGGATGCACCGCCAGCCCTTGATATCAACAAATACGGTGTGATTGGTTTCAACTGGTAAAATGAGAAGTGACCTGGTCTTGGGGATTAGAGATCTTAAATATCTAAATTATTTAGATTCCTCTTGTTAACTTAGATTTTCAATGATTTAAGTATTATATTTCATGTCTTTTTAATTTGTACAGTGATAGTCTTGTTTTGGTTGTACTATTCACAGCCAGCATATAATCGTATTATTGAAGAAAAAAAAAACAAATACGGTGTGACAGTATGACCCTTCTGTCAAAAATTTGATAGCGTTGTTAAAAAAAATAAGAATCGAGGGGTCACTGTAGCTCCAATTATTTCTATTTTGGTTCCATACTTTAGCAGTATTATCAAATTTAATTTTTAATTATTTCAAATCATTTTATGGTGATGTGGATTAATTTTTTTATTACTTTAATGTTATCTTTTCCTCCCCTCGCCGCTTGGGATTAAGATTCCACTGGGCTTTGTTCAACCGAACTAGCCAGGGGACATTTAATCACATATAGAAGAATAGGGCCCGTGATATATTCGATCCATGGAAAAGGTAATCTATCGCTGGACTTTTGCTGCAACTCGTTACTTCGAGTTTTATGAAATCTGTGAAGAGGATCGTCTTACTATCACATCCTTCTACCTGGATGATTGTGCAGTAGACTGGTATGAATGGATGTATTGGAATCATCAACTCTCTGGCTGGACTTTGTTTACCGAAGCTTTACTGAAACATTTCAGGCCAAAACTTATATTTATAAGCTCTGCCATAAAGAAAGAACAAAAAGAACAAAAAGCTTCAAGCAAGCTTGTAGTGATAGGTATATCTCTGCCATAGTATACTACTTATACAAGAGTAACAAAAAGAAAAGTCTAAGACAGCTAATTATACAGTATCGTATCTAATAAATACAATGAAATAAATACAATAATCCTGATGATTTCTTTATTTTAACAGAGGTCCAACACTTTCACCACTGGCCTCTGGCACAACAATCCTGTAAACGTCGTCGTCTATGGAGCCTACCACTCTCATTGCTTCAATCAATTCAATATACTCGCGCTCTGACAACTGCACATCTCTGCAAATTCTCACAACCATTGTCGCACCATTGCCCTGCTCCACGATGAACTATCCATCTTTCAGTATGTTATCAATGAGATCATCTTTACTTCTGAAGATACCATCCCGGCCCCCTGGTCGTCTCCAATCCATATTCCGTAATTCAAAACTGATATTAACATTGGTTATCGCCTCATCTATGTCGTCCCAAGACAGACATGGACGCCTGATTTCGTGCCACGAACTTAAAGCAATATTGTTTGAATGTAATACATCTGTAATAGACTGTCTCACATTGAATCGTAGAGAAACTTGACCATCACGAGATGGAGAAGGTGACATGCTCTCTAAAAATCTGCAGTATCTTGTGGCCACAACGTTGCCGATATGGAGAGCCATAGCAGTGACGTTTAATGTTTTTTTTTTTTTTGAAATTGAAGAGGTATCCACCGTCGACAACAGTGACTAATCCCCTCCGCTGTATCGTAAGCACCAACTATGGGTGGGTCCAGCTGGCTCGAAATTTTAAAGTGTTCCATTCCCAACGGCAAGGTTCGAACCCTTGACCTGTTGGTTAAGGATGGATGAGTCTTACCACTCAACCACACCCCTCGGGTTAGTGACGTTTAATGTTGTTCTTCAGTGGATCTGCTCGTGGGAGGAAGCTAGGGTTTTTGTATTTATATTTATGCAGCTAATTCTTTATTGAGTAGAATTCCGTAAAAGAATTCTGATAAAACAAAGCATACGAAAAGAGAAATGAGGGATTTTTTTTTTTTTGATGAATATCGATGTGTATTAAGAAAAGGAATATACAATCTGTACAAGATATCCAGAACATGTAAAATTGTCCAGGATGATCAAAATGGAATCTTACTCAGGACACTCAAAATGAAACTGCCTGATACTATAACTGATATGTAGTATCCGGAAGTGTCACCTGGCAAAAGAACTACCTAGCCAGCACCAAAGCAAAGTCAGCTGTTGGTAAGACTGTCAAGCTATCAAAACTGACCTCCAGCAGATTGGTCTTAGCCCAAGAGAACCCATGCCGCATGCCAGAATAAAACATCTCATCCGCCCTGCTCTCACCCCCTCTGAATACTCGGTTATTGCGGGCTAGCCAAATGCTCAAAGCACAAGAATACAATTGGGTATACCATAAGCCACTATAACGAACAGGGATGTGAAAGCCGCCCCATTGTAGAAACAATTCACGCACTGATCGTGGTTGGATCCAGCGAAGACCCCAGTGCTTGAATACCATTGACCAACACTCCCACGCCATCCGACAATCTAAGAGAATGTGATTCGTGTCCTCTTCCCTATTGCCACAGGCCTCGCAAAGGATATCTGTCGATTGAAGGATGCCTATTCGCCTCAAATACCCCTTTGCCGGGAGCCGTCCCCAACATGCTAACCACATCAAAGCCTGCCATTTGGGTGCCCCCGGTTTACTCCAGACATTGGGGATCGATTGAGTGGAGACTTCAGCTGAAAGCGCTACCAGTGATCGATAGCAAGATTGGACTGTGAACCTCTCCCCCTGCGTTCCCTAGTGCACCATATCTTCCTCCTGCAGATTTGGCTCATAGGACTCCAAGAGGGACATCAATCTCTGGACTTCACCATCCTCCCACACAAACAGATTTCTTCGCCAAATAAAATTCCAGCGCCACACATTATTTTCCCACACCCCAAACTGAGAAACTGTTCTCGTTTTCTGTATGGATAGTGCATACAACCTAGGGAAAGTTTCGCGCAAAGTCTCTGAACTGCACCAAACATCATCCCACATCCATATACGATCTCCTCTTCCTAATCTCCAGCGGAAAAAGGAGGACAGGCACTGTCCATTGGATAGACCCAATCTGCTAGTCCGCAGAATACCAGTCCACATAACAGACCCATTACGACTACTACTCAGGATACCCTCTTTAAGCAGCCGAGGACTGTATTTCTGAGCAATGATTCGGCTCCATAGTGAGCAAGTGTCATTAGCTATCCGGCTACTCCATTTTGTGAGCAGCGCCTGGTTCTTCATCTTCAAACAATTCACACCTGCACCCCCCATCGCAACCGGCCTGACCACCGTTGCCCACTTCACTTTACAAAAGCAACGCCTATCCATTGTGCCAGCCCACAAGAACCTCTTCATCCATTTCTCCAAGTCCCTACGCACTCCCCCCGGCATCTGAAAGAATGTCATGTAATAAACAGGAAGGCTATGGAGTACGGACTTGATGAGTGTGAGTCTACCAGCTAGCGAAAGTAAGGCCCCTTTCCAAGCAGCAAACTTCTGTTTGAAGCGATTCATTACCGGCTCCCATGTACTGCGCCGCCTTGGATTGGCCCCTAAGGGCACCCCAAGATAGGTAAATGGTAAGGATTGTAGTCGGCAATGAATTAATTCAGCTAATTCCTCCGCTGCAGAGATGTGAACATTGATGCCCACCAGCCCTGATTTGAAAAAATTAATTTTGAGACCAAAAAGGAGTTCAAAACACCTCAGGACACTCTGGATATTAAGGACACCCTGCTGATCACCATCACAGAAAAGTATGACGTCGTCCGCATACTGTAAGTGTGTGAGCTGTATAGTGCCGATGGAGATACCCTGGAATAATTGACATTCCGCTGCCCGCCCCAGTAAACGCGACAATACCTCCGCTGCCAGATTGAAAAGCAAAGGAGACAGGGGATCTCCTTGCCGCAATCCCCGACCCAGATTAAATTCCATCGTAGGCGCGCCATTGAGAAGGACAGCACATCGTGCTGAAGATATGCATTCCTTAATCCAACGACACCAGCGAACTCCGAAGCCCATCTACTCCAGGACCGCAGACATAAAGTGCCAATCGACTGAGTCATACGCCTTCTGAAAATCCAGTTTAAGGCACCAGCCCTGACTTCCCGACTTGCGTATGGAATGCAAGAGCTCATTGGCAATCATCACTGTGTCAGCGATAAATCTCCCTTCCATGAATCCTGTCTGAAAAGGCGAAACAAGCTTGTCCATCACTGACTTGAGCCGGCGGGTCAATAGCTTTGCAATTATTTTGTATAGGCTGTTGATCAAACTGATGGGCCTATAGTCTCCCAACTCCACAGCGCCACTAAACTTGGGGATTAAGGTGAGGAAGCTATTGTTGATTCCTCTTGGTAAGACTCCACTGCGCTGGAATTCCTGGATCATAGTAATAATCTCTTCACCAATTACAGACCATGCATTTTTTATGAAGAAAAAATTGAATCCATCCGGTCCCGGAGCCTTGTGACTGCCGCACTCCCAAACCGCCCTCTTAATCTCGTCTGCAAGAAACGGTAGCTCTAACGCAGCTGCATCCGTTGTAGATAGCCGGGGAAGACTCAGCCCCTCAAAACCGAACCAGCTAACATCCTCTGCTGCAAAAGCTGTTTGAAAATGTTCAACTACCGCAGCCTTCATCTCATTCGGATTGCATACATCTCTGCCCTGTACATGAATAGCTCCTATAAAGTTGCGGCAGCGTCGTAGAGTGGCACAGGTATGAAAAAACCGGTTGTTCTTGTCACCAAGTTTGAGCCACTGTTGGCGAGATTTCTATCTCCATTGAGCCTCAAGTTGTCGTTTGATATCCCATTTCTGATCCTGCAAAACCGCATATCGCGTTTGATCAGCTTGACTCCACCCGCTGCGCCCCTGATCCAGCAGATCTAATTCAACAAGGATCTTCTGCAACTGATGATCGCTGTGAGCGGAAGACTGTCGATGCCAACCCTGCAACTTCTTCTGTAAAAAAGCCATCTTCTTAATTACCTGGAAGCGCCCAGAGAAAGTGAGCCCTGCCTCCTTCCAAATCTCATCCACCTGTTGCAAAAAACTTTGATTTTCCCACCAGACATCCCACGAACGGAATGGGCGAAAGCCCCAAAACACCTGGTCCGCTTTCAGAATGAGCGGAACATGGTCTGAAAATCCTTTAGCCCCAGCATACAATCTATGTCGAGTGAATTGCATACACCACTCTGGTGACACCAGGGCCCTGTCAATTCTAGACGCGCGAGAGGAGGTGAACCAAGTATATGCCTTGCCGATGAGTGGCATATCCAATAAACCATTCCGGAGGATGAAGGTCTGCAAGCAACGCGCTGCGCGTCTGTTAAAAGAACTACCTAGCCTCTCGCCCGCTGTGAGTGATTCGTTAAAGTCACCCATAATTACCCATGGGCTCGAATCCGCCAATTTACGCTGCTGTAATTCTTCCCATAAAGCACAGCGCTCCTGCTCATGGTTTGGAGCATAAAGACCCACATACTTAAAATGAAAGCCAGAAGCTTTCACCTGCATATCCAACAGCAACCATCTCTCAAACATTTCTTTTCCCAAACAATGTACAGTTGCCTCCTCCCACAAGCAAATAAGACCACCTGATGTACCAATCGCATCAATGGCTGCCCACTGTACTGTTGCACTAGGCCACAATCTACGGATCATACTAGCAGGAAAGTTCTCCCACTTTGTTTCACATATTAGCAATATACTCAACTGTTCATTATCAACTAATAAGCGTAATTGTTGTTCCTTCAGCTTACCCCGACACCCTCTAATATTCCATAGAGCCAGATTGATCATTGCAATAAAATACCCATGTCCAAACCCATACCTGAAGGTTACTGAGGAGCGCAATGAGTCTGCCACGCTGCTCTATCCTCCACTATGCGCCCCTTCATTTTCATCCGGATAGCCTCCTTCGACTGTTTGCGACTAAGGCCCAGAGTGTCCGCCACTGTCAACGCACGCAACGCCTCCTCCTCAATTAGACAGTGAGACGATCCTGAACCAGTATGACCTCCCACATCAGAGGAGCCATCAGTATGGCCACAGCTCGCATCCAAGAATGATGGATCCTCTGCTAATACTGAGACACCGGTTTTGAGCACATAGCTACCTCTTCCGGACGAGAGACTTCCTGTAGGCTTGAGATGTCTGAGTTTCTTCTGCTTCTCCATCCTGCTATGGACTGCCCATCCTTTAAAGCCAAATCTCGTGGCCTTGTGCCCAGCCTTCCGCATCCGAACAAATGTTGTCTCCTCGTGCAGCAAAGAAGGAGCAGGTGTTTCAACGACTGGCTCGGTGAGAAACCTATCAGACTGCATAATTCTGATAGCTTGTATCTGACCCCCAGGAGACCCTCCTTCGAGCACCAAGATGAAGTCTGGAGCCGAGAGAGTGATGTGTCCCCCATGCTAGAACTAGGACTAGAAAGGCCCTCATTGAGCACCTGGACATCTGAGTGAGGTCGCATCTGTATAGGTTGGGCAATCGGCCCATGTTGAGCAGGCCTTGACAGGCCCAACGCTGGGGAATGAATGTCTCCTTCTACCTCTTCCACATGGCCCCTGATCAACTCTTGTATACAGCCCACATGTCTTCCTACAGGCGGGACATGACCTCCAGACCTCCCGCCCTCACTTCCCTGCTGACTGATGGTTGATGCGACGCGGGTTCAGGGCGGCTAGTGTGACCATCTGCAACGGACACTTTTACGCCAACGTTGGAGCCTTCCTCGATCACATCTCTGACTTCCCGCACGTGTACTCTGAAGCTTTTTCCTTCTACTGTTACCAATACCGGATCCTGAAGAGCTGCCTTAGAATGTGTCACAATCTGTAACCTAGCCTTATCCAGGCATTCCCAGTGGACTGTGTTGTGATGAATTTGAATCAATGACCCAAACTGCTGGACAATCATGGAAAAGGCTAGCTCGGACCAAGCATGTAATGGTAGTCCCGTAACCTCCACCCAGCATATTCTTCTACCACTAATATCTGCTGAACTCCAAGGGTGAAAATCCGTGAACAGAGCTGCCCAAAAGTTAAAATTTTCATTCAGTTCCCGTTTGAAACACTCAGCCGTGGGGAAAATAATCAACCGTTGTGCCCCGCCCATTGAGATAAACTCCACTTCCTTTGTGCCTTGAGGTTTTGCTGTACAGGTTGAACGCAAGAAACCCACCGCACTCCTCTGAAGCTTCTCTACTGCTTGAGGATTCACAGGGATCGATATAGTATCCTCTCCCGCTGGTAGTTGGCTCTTCCCTATGGTGACAGCAGCATATGAGCGACCATCGCGCTCCTTCAAGCCCGTCTCGGAAGCCTGTAGCTGAGTTTCCTGCGATGGTTGTGCTGTGTCTCGACCACGCTTCGCCTCTGTGTTTTCCTTAATCCCCCTCCTGTCTGGATATTTCGCCACTGTGACCGTCATTCGAGTATGTGAACCCAGAGTCGAGGACAGTCTACGATGTCTATGTTGTTCTTGAGACCCGCAACGAACAAACTTAGCAAAGCCAAACCGGACTCCCTTGCTGGAGCGACGATTTGGTATATATACATCAGCTACTGGTTCTATGCTGGCTATCTCACGAAACAGTTTGGCCAAACCCCAGCCCTCTGGGATATTGTCTATATAGTACGAGATATAACGATCTTCATGAAAAGTCTGGGCAGGGTTCCATCTGGAGCGAGACTGTCCTTCCAGACCCAACCCTATGCGGCGAGTCTTCGGGAGATGTGGGATATCCCTCGCAAGTGTGGGTGCATGAGGAGATGAAAGACCGGAGGGGGGGTCAGGCGGTTTGAGGGGAGTGTGTTGGCGGGTGGTAGAGAGGGTTGGGAGATTTTGGGAGGTGAGAGAAGTCATTCCCGCTGTGGTTGTTACTTGAAATGAGGGGTTAAATTCCTTTTATTAAACCAACTGAAACTGAATAAAAATCTCTACACGAAATAAATCTTAGATAGTGACTTCAATCACTTAAACTGATAGGGTTAATCTCTACGAATAAGTTTTATCCTAAATTTATTCCTATTTATAAGCTCTATCATAAATAAATTACTATCGCTTACGATGCAATAAGACACTGTCCTCATAAGATATTTTACAAATACTGTTGATTCGTGCTAGTTGGGGATATGAACTGCTTTTATGGACTCGTATCCTGGCGTGACTCACGGCTGTAAGCTTTCAGTGGATCTGATGTGGGAAGAAAGCTACCGTGTATTGCTTGTTAATGGAAGATATTAAGCACGCCCTTAATCCGAATGATATATGGCTAAATATTAGCATTCATCTATTTTAATAAAAAAAATAAAAAATAAATAATTTTTATTTTATGCATAAAATAGTTTTAAATTCGATACATCTATCACTCCCATCTGACCATCTTGAAATTATAGAAATTAAGAAAATAGATGAAAATTGAGAAAAAATTCTGAAAAATTATAGAAAATACTAAATTTAATTTGAGTCAAATTTAAACGTTATGTGGCATAATTAAGTATGAATTACTGACTGAGGATTTGAGATTATTGTACACGACCTAGGTAGACTCTTACAATATAACAAGACCTCTTACAATATAACAAGATCTCGAGAGTTCGGTCCAGATCGCCATAGAACGACATGTGGGTATCAATCTTCAAAAACCATGTGTGGATGGAATTTTGTTCTTATTGCTTAATTGCTTAGCATGAATAGTAAATTATGACATAAAATAATTAATTGGATTTGTATGAATAATAAAAAAATTAAACTTTAAAATTGAAAATTAGGAGGATAAGATTTAATAAATATATTAATTAAAAAAGAAAGAAAATATTTAATATATTATTGCCTCCAAAAGAAGAACATATTGACACTAATTAGAAAAAAAGAAAAAAGAGATACCAAATTACTCAATCGCTCGTTTCTAGAGGGTTGGGGCGACACTTAAGACGTTTCCGGTGACGATATATATCGGGATCTCGATCGAAGCACTTCAATGGAACCATGGATTCGATCAAGAGTCTCACGTAACTCATCAATTTGACGTAGCATGGTAAGATGCTGATCCTGTATCGAGGGTTGCTGACGTTGCAATTGGCTACGCAGGGGACTGGGAGAAGTAAAGCCGGCATCTCGTGCACTAGGTAGCCGGATTCGACACAATGGACAGGTTGGACGCTCTTGTAGCCATCTCGTAATGCACGGACTGTGGAATTTATGAATGCAAGGCAAGAAAGTGGCAGTGGACCCAATTTGCATCTCTTCAATGCATATCGCGCAAACCTTCATCCCCAACTCCTCACCTGGTCGGCCTCTAACGTTGCCGGCATGGAGAGCCATAGCAGTAACTTTTAATGTTGTTATTCAGGGGATCTGATCCTAGGGCTTTTGTATTTATATTTAAAAAGAATTCTGATAACAATAAAAGCGAAACTTTTTTCTTTTGTAGCGATCCCGGAAGCATATTTTGTGGCGTATTTCTTGTTACTAGTAGATAATAACATTTATTTTAAATAACAAAAATTAAAAATTTTATTTTTAATTTAGGTGTAAAACATATCACTTTTTAATTATGTATAAAGTATAGATTACTTTTAATTTATGTATAAAACATATTAAAATTGGATATATAGAACATATTACTTTTAAATTATGCATATTGTCACTAATTTTATTCGTTTGTTTTGTTTACAATTATTAAAGTTGGAACTTTTTTTTCCTCGAATTTTACCAATTTTTACGCTTGAAATACAATTAAAACTATAAATTAAGACTATAAAGGATGATAATTGTAAACGAAGTCACTACTAAAAAGGACAAGATAAGAATTTTAAATGAGATAGATATTAAATAACTTAGGGAGTCAATCTATTCAGGCCAAAATATGGATCCACCTGAAAGCATGCTGGCTAAGATGAAACAGACGTCATCAGTTAAGGAATATTGTTCCCGTTTTCAAGCCATGATGAATCGCTCTATGCCTCTTCCTGCGATGTTTATCATCCGCTGTGTCATCTCAGCTTGAGAGAAAACATCAAAGCTGTTGTATACATGCAGAACCCTACGAATTTTGAGGATGCAATTCGTTGGGCTAAGATACATGAGAAACGAATTTTGCTGGAAAGGGGGTCCATTAAGCCAACATTGGGCCACTCTTCCCCAATTTTACCGACACCTAAGTCCACTACTAACTCCTCGGTGGGCTCATCGTCTCTAACATCATCAGCTTCAGCTATTTTTCCTTCTAGTGCAAAGGTTCCTTTTAGTCGATTAACACCAAATGAAGCTGCTCAGAGAAGAGCTCAGGTCTCTGTTATCATTGTGATGTCAAATACTCATGGGACCACAAATGTCCTGCCAAACCTCAGCTACTTCTGTTTGAAAAGGAGGAGGAATGTTTGGATGCTAAAATTACTGTAACTCCATCAGTAAATTCCCCAGTGGATGTTAATGACGAGCTATCTCCTCCGGATTACTGATAGAACTATTTCACATTATGCTCTCTTAGGTGATGATTCTCCAACTATAATTTTTTTATGGGAATGGTTAATGGAGCTTTAGTTCGTATTTTACTTATTCTGGGCAGTACACACAATTTTATCCAAAGTAGAATTGCTAAGTTTCTTAAACTTTCAATTGAGCCTGTTACACCTTTTGGAGACTGGTGGGAAATGGTGAACGATTGATTTGCTCTAGATTAATTCGTCAGGTGCCTGTTTTTATTCGAGGAAGAAGAGTGTACTGATTTTTTTGTTTTAGCTGTGCAAGGTTGGGACATGGTTCTGAGTGTGTCATGGCTTGGTACACTTGGTCCGATCATAACTGATTACAGTCGTTCTAGTGTAAAGATCAAGATTGGAGAAAGATCAACTAAGTGGCATGGGGATTCGTCTATGCTTGCGCTTCCAGCAACATTACATTCTCTATGTTGAATTAATTCCACAGATGCATTTGTTTGTTGCTTTCGTTTAGAATTGGCAGCTTCTGAATCCTTAGATCATGTTACACATCCTCCACAATTAGAACAAATTTTGGATGAGTTTTCTTAGTGTTTCATAAACCTCACGGTTTACCACCATCTCGTCACCATGATCACTCTATTCCTTTACTTCAAGCTGCAGCACCTGTGAATGTCCGTTCCTATAGGTATTCTCATTTTCAGAAGCAAGAGATTGAGCGTTTGGTGGCTGATATGCTTGGGAAGGGATTATCCAACCTAGTACTAACTCTTTTTCTTCCCCATCTTACTAGTACAAAAGCGTGATGGTTTGTGGCGATTTTGTTGATTACAGGGTCCTCAATACAGTCACAGTCCGGGATCGCTTTCCCGATAGAGGAACTTTTTGATGAATTGAATGGAGTTAAGTTCTTTACCGAGCTGAATTTATTAGCTGGACATCATTACATACTAGTAAAGCCTGAGGATGTTTACAAGACGGCTTTTCACATATACGACGGACATTATGAATTTTTAGTAATGATATTCGGTTTATCTAATATTTCTTATACTTTTTTAATCATTGATGAATGATGTTTTTAGGCCTTATCTTCGTAAATTCGTTTAGATATTCTTTGATGATATCTTGTAGTCCTTCTTGGGAATCTCATATGTTACGTTTGCGTGAGGTATTGCAAGCCCTTCATACACACGGCTTGGTGGCCTAGATGTCTAAGTGTTTATTTGGTCAGCAATCCTTAGGTTACTTGGGGCACATCATATCTTCAACAGGTGTGACAGTTGATGGTGAAAATAATTTCTGCAAAATGATTTCTGCAATCCAAGCATGGCCTGTACTGACATCAGTTAAGGCAGTATCGGGTGAGGATTTTCCTTGGGTTAGCTGGTTACTATCAGAAAAATAATTATCATTGAAATAGCTGTACAAAAGAAGCGTTTATTGCACTTAAAAAACTACTCAGTGCTGCACGGGTTCTTTGTCTTCGTGATTTTTGACTGATGCCTCAAATATTGGCGGAGCTGTCCTGTCACAAACAAATCACCTGATTACTTTCTTCAGTAGAAAATTGTTTCCACGAATATAGCAGGCCTCCGACATATCACCGAGAAACGTTTGTTATTACGCAAGCAATAGTGAAATGGCATCAATATATTTTGAGAAGGAAATTTATTATTATCACTGACCACAGTCTTTAAAGTACTTGTCTGAACAAATTATTAGTCTCCCGAACAGCAGAAATGAATTAGTAAGTTTGTTGCTGGCTATGACTTTGACCTTCAATGTTGAGTTGAAAAAAATAATGTTGCTGTAGATGTACTTTCCTTCGTATTTAGAATTAGACGAGAATCAGAGTAAACAGAGTCTCCTCATATTCATTCTATCTATTTATAGCTAGTCGTACTACATTCATACTTAGTAAATAATCTAATTATCAGTGGTTATCCGGTAACTACATAATGTCATGCCTGTAGGCCTAAGGGTAGACAGGCTGGCTGATCCTACATCGAATAAAAATTGAGTGGTCGTTGGACTTATAAACGTGGGTGTTGCACATCTCACTATATGCGTCTTTCGGGAAGAGAATAATAACCCTGTGACAAGTGGTAATGGAGTCAAACCGGGCCTTGTTCGATGTCCACGCTTGTAAGCCTAGTGGGATAGGCAGGGTGGTCCAAGTCAAAAACAACGAGAGCATCGTTGGACTTGGTGAGGAGAATATGTCACGCCTATAGACTCAAGGGATAAACAGAATGATTGATTCCATATCAGATGAAAACTAGATAGTCATTGGGCGGTGTTGCACATCACACTAGACACGTCTTTTTTAGAAGAGAATAATGATACTGTGACTATAATCTTTTAGCTTTAATGGCTGATTTACAGTAGACAAAAACTAAAACTCATCTTGACCAACTCTGTTTTTTGCAACACAGTCATGCAATATACCACTCTGCAGTCGAGCGGAAAAGGTTGACGTTCTTCGTCCCCCGAAGGTGAAAAAAGGAAAAAAGAGGAGGAGAAA
This sequence comes from Passiflora organensis, assembly GCA_019739055.1. Classification (NCBI taxonomy): domain Eukaryota; kingdom Viridiplantae; phylum Streptophyta; class Magnoliopsida; order Malpighiales; family Passifloraceae; genus Passiflora; species Passiflora organensis. The sequence goes on from JAEPBF010000269.1 coordinate 6,345,563, forward strand.
ACACACTGGGTGTGACTGGTTTCAACTGGTATAATGAGAAGTGACCAGGTTTTGGGATTAGAGATCTTAAATATCTAAATTATTTAGATTTCTCTTGTTAACTTAGATTTTCAATTATTTAAGAATTATATTTCATGTCTTTTTAATTTGTACAGTGATAGTCTTGTGTTGGTTGTACTTTTCTCAGCCAGCATATAATAGTATTATTTAAGAAAAAAAAACAAATACGGTGTGACAGTATGACCCTTCTGTCAAAAATTTGATAGCGTTGTTCAAAAAAATAAGAATCGAGGGGTCTCTGTAGCTCCAATTATTTCTATTTTGGTTCCATACTTTACTCTTACGTAGCAGTATTATCAAATTTAATTTTTAATTATTTCAAATCATTTTATGGTGATGTGGATTAATTTTTTTATTACTTTAATGTTATCTTTTCCTCCCCTCGCCGCTTGGGATTAAGATTCCACTGGGCTTTGTTCAACCGAACTAGCCAGGGGACATTTAATCACATATAGAAGAATAGGGCCCGTGATATATTCGATCCATGGAAAAGGTAATCTTTTGACGGATACAATTTAATTAACAAGGCAGGATTGACCTTTTTTACCTAATCCTACCGACTATGAGGTGTATATGCTTTTGATTATTCATATTTACAGTTTTCCTTCCTCTCTGGTCGAAGTCTTTGTCGTGCTGGAATTGGGCAACTAACTTGGGAGTCTGGTAGAGGAAATTATGAATAAAAGTGAACACCTCAAAGAAATCACGTTCATAATTTCAAAATTCAATTGTCCAGAAAGAGATACATAAATTCGTTGGGAAGCAAAGGGGACTTAATCGCATGCACTATAGATCATGGAAACTTATTATATCACATAAATGATGGAGTAACTAAGCGCTCACATCACATTCCGGCAGCTCCCAGCAGTGCTTCTCGACGAGCCCGAAAGAAGGCCACAGTCGTATCCCAATCTGGAAGGTTTTCTCTAATTACTGGTTCTTGCTGGAAACTTTTAAGCCATGTGTACAAGCGAGGGAACTTTTGGACTTCAAAGACTTTGACCCCTACTGCCTCTTCTATGATCGTCAACCAGTGAATAACTGAACCAAAGGCTATGTCTGCTATGCCAATCTTGTCTCCACCAAAAAAATTCTTCTCCCCTAAACCATAATCTTCCGTGGTTTGTAACATCGCCAGGGTTTCCTTCAATGACTGCTCCAATGCTTCACCGCTAGTGCGGAATATTTTAAAAACAGACATACCCTGTGGTAGGACAGTACTTGAATAAGATCGGATAAACTATGGAAGTCTTAAACACGACTTTATATTATACCTTGTCGTCCGCAAATTTCACCCAGAACCGGGCCGTAGCTCTCTCAAGTGGATCAGCTGAGAGCAGAGGATTCCGAGGCCATACCTCGTCGATGTATTCAACGATAATCATGGACTCACAAACTGGTTTTTCTCCATGAACAAGCACCGGGATCTTCTTGTAAACTGGATTGTACTTGAGAAGCAAGGGGCTTTTGTTGGAGGTATCCTCTTTCACAAATTCGTAAGGGATATCCTTGACTTTTAGAGCCCATAGCGCTCGATAAAGAAATGGGCTTGGCCATTGACCTAGCAGCTTCACTTCCGCCATTACGTGGATGATAAAGAGGGGTCAAATGTGGTCGAAAGGAGTTGCTCACTACACTCTCTTGGTTATCGTATTTATAGTGTGTAATGGGCTCCTCTTGCTTGGGCCACAGGTCCCTTGTCGTACTCTTCTTCCTATTATTTAGTAATATTTACACTTCTGGTCCTTAAATATTTATAAAATCAGCGTAATGGATACACGATTCGTAACGGGTAGTTGTAGAAAATATTACAGTCCAATCTCAAATTCCTGACGTATTAGCTTACGTATTGATGCCCCCTAGAAGAATCTACCGTTCGACAAAATTAAGAAAAAATAGGAAATAAAATGTAATTCTAAAATTTACTAATTCCTTCTCTCCATTTAAAAACGTTTATAGTATCCATTATATCATGAATTAATCAACAAAGTATTATATTAAAGATAATTTGATACCAATGATTCATAATCTCTAAATATTTTATCAATAATTATAATCTAAATTAATTTTTGTACTTAGCGTTCGACAAAGAGAATGCGTCATGCATGATGATGCGTATTTTGTAATAACATATCCATGGGGAAAGTTTTCAGACATGGGGGTGGAGATTCTTCTCTTAGTCACAATTTTTTACTCTGGGCAAATTTTTTTGCAAAAACAGGTCAACCCTTAGGTTCTTTCCTCTGTCTTCATTCAACGCAGATACAAATGAGAGAGAAAAATTTGACAGACAGATATCAGTTTCAGCGAGTGAAAATAACGCTTTTCAAAAAGTAAGCTGGTAGAATAAAAAGACATTATTCTTTCCAAAATTTTGCTTCTCTGTCCAATTAGTGTGTATATATGCCGTTGACTGAAATAATATTTAACAGTTTATTTCTGCATGGTATAAAACATGCACGGTGTGCATGGGAGCAAGATAAAACTACCCTTGGAATATTATATCTATGAGGTTCAGATTGGTCTATGTGTTGGACTAATCCAGAATTCACGACGGTAAAACTCTGGTTTTCGGATGTGGATCCTAACATGGGTGGTAACGGAACATGGTTTTTACAAAATAATTTTTAAATGTTTTTGAAAAATATGTTTTCAAACTCGCTGCACATGTATAGTCTAATATAGAATTGTTTAGTCGTTTGAGTGTGTGTTCTAAAGTTCATTGTTTGCTGCGTTGCTTGTTAGTTTGTTGTGTTGCTTGTCAATTTGTTATTGCTAGGACACGTAGTACCGCCACCTGTAATCGCCAGGCTTGAAGTGGCAAATCGGTCCAGAGGCCAACTTGGGCCAATGCACAGTCACCGCATCCAGCTTAGGCTATACCCTATTCAGGCAGCCTCAGTACCATAGGCCACCCCAGCTGCTCAGATAGCTTAGCCAGCACTAGCAACTCCTACAGTACAGGATCAAGTATTGCTCCAGATCCTAGAGACAATCCATTTAAACAACAACAATTCATGTATCGATACAACCACCGATATCGGCCATAGTTCTCGTGGTGCTAGCAATACAGGTGCAGCAACCCGTAGCTCCAATTCGGTCATAAGGTGCCTGGAGACTTCCAGTAATGATCACCAAGCTGCTAAAGGAAGCTCATTAGTTGGGATGTTAAAGTTTTTCGAGGACAACTGATGTAGCCATAGCCCAGGAGTGGCTAGACACCGTATGCTGGACCGTGCAAGCACTGTGGATTTCTGATGAAGACAAAGTAGCCTTATTAACATTCCAATTTGAGAAGGAATCCCTTTTGTGTTGGACCTCCATGAGTTTGAGATACAAGGATGAGTAGTAGTAGTGGAACTAGTTCCTGGGGGAGTTCAACAATCGATGAAGAATAGTAGTTTGATTTTGATGATTTGAAGTTAAATTTTATTTTTGAGGAATTACTATATTTATTGAGAATTATTGATGTTTATGAAATCAGTAGTTGGAAAATAAAAAGACAAGATATATTGAGATTTTAGTATTTTAGGATCTTGGATAGGTCCATTAAGAGTTTAAAAGCATAAGAGAATTTTCCAAGAATTTTTGACAGCATAATCATATTTATTGACATTTTTTTAGATATTAAATTGATATATTTGAATTTTAGTAATTTATATATATTTGAAAAATAATTTTACTAGACTGATGGATAGTACTACTCATAAAGAGTCCGTAGAAATTTTTCGTGTATTTTTCAGAGATATATGATAATTTTTATAAATTTTTGATGATTTTAGGTAATTAATAAATAATAATATTATTAAATGATATAATATAATATTATTTAAATAATATTTAAATTAAGATTCAAAATAACAGAGTTCAATGTCATTTTCGCCTGTTGTGAACCAAAACGCACCAAGAGGTGTCATTTTAGGGAACCCTTGCACCTGAAGTCATTTTTATAGAAACGAGATTATATTGCATCGAATCAAACATGGCATTATTTTGCTCTTCCACTGGTTGCCATCTTAGAATCTCCCGGTTTGTTCCCTTCTTTGGTGACCTAACAGGATAAATTCCTGTTTCTTCTCTTTTTCATTATAGTATGTTTTGAGCGATGAAACACCACTGTTGAGCTTTGTTTTGCCATCGTGATTTCATCCTCGCAAAAATCTTCAATTTTTATGATGAATCAGGCTAGCTATTAGGTAAGGTTTCCAGCCCGGAATCCAGGCATGTTTTGGCTTGTTCAGGCCATGCTTGGCTATATGTTTTCATGATTTATACTTCTTTAAATTCATTGTGTTGTGTAGATTGTTTTGGTATACAATGAAATAAGGATTGTTGAGGCTTTCCATCTGTGTAGACTTGCCTACCAAGCTTTCCGTCCCCCCTTCATCCCCTTCGCAGAGGCACCTTCCGTTTCAATTGGGAGAAGGCCTCGGAGTTGACTAGGTTAAAGACAACCTGGTCGTGCGAGGCCGTCTTTGAATTGACATGTTGGTGAGTAGATAACAGGTTGCCTGTATGGTGAAGATAGGTTTAGCTCTAGCCTGAGGCTTGGGCAATGTATGGCATGCCTTGCATATGACACGTACTGGTTGAGAGTAAGGTCTGGGTATAGGTGTGACAGTGCCAGGGGCTGCCACGTGGTGTCTCCTGATTTGCTAGAATAAAATAAACTCTCAAAAAATGGAAAAATAACTAAAAAGGTAGGAAATTCGGGGAAAATAGAATAAAAATGATAAAAATTTCTGAAAATTATGATAAATACTAGAAAAAATGAAAAATCCAATGGTGTCAAGATTTCAAGAATTCGATGTGATTTGAGGGGGGTCAAATAACTAGATTAAGATCAAGATAAATATCAGGATTGGTTTCTGATTGATTCATGAGTAGAAACATGTCGTATTGAGGTTATAGATGCATAATTTTATGTATGTTTATGCATTGAGGATGCAATATTAAGGATTTGATTATAAATACATGTGTATGTGGGCACCTACAAGTGATGGGCCTCAAGGAATCGGTCTAGCTATTAAGAAATCAAGTGTGGGCTCTTCTAACGTCGGAAAATCCGTGATTGGACAAACTCTTTTAATACATTGTCCACTTTCATGAATAAGCATGAGTATGATTAATTAGAAAAATAATGAATTAATGAATGAAATCATGGCATGTGCTATGAATTAGATATGTGTTGCCTCATGCCCGAATTGTTGAGATGTGACATGCTATGAACTATATTATGCATTAGTCATATGTGTCATGTGTGATTATAATAAATGGAAGTTCATATGAAGTGTTTGGGTGCATTCGGAAGCATGAGACAGAATCAAACATCGTAACAGCATAGGGTAACCTATGTGACTCTTAAGATCTCTCCAAGTATGGTAGTGTAGCATGGATTTGCCAAGGGAGTTACAAGGAGGGACAGGGAACATAATTTATAATATAAAATGAATAAATAGGATATCTTAAAATGGGGATCGAGTAGGTGGAGCTATCGTCACTTAAAGCCTCGTCATCGTTAGTGGAACTGGGCTAAGAGGAGTATATGTCCCATCAAGACGGATCGAGTTTCAGTATAGGAGATAAGAGGCACAAGAGGAGCTGTATATAAAAGTGTCACTGACAAATCCCAATCATATTCCTGGCCCGGAATGACCGAGAGACGTTGTCAGTCCAGCCGCGGTCCTAATTTCCTGAGCAATTATTGCAGCATTACGTTATAATTATGACCATGCTGAATTGCCATGATTAGTATGCAAGTATTTTGCATGTGCTAGCATGCCTATGTTATGCTTAAATGATTGCATTTTGCTTTGTGTATTCTTCTTGTCTGCTCACCTGGCAAGCTTCTGCTAGCTTTATGACATTGAATGCAGGAATAACAAATAATGATTAAGAGCTCACTCCCAGGCATATCGAGGACCGATTGGCAGCTGAAGAATTGTAATCGAAGTTATATTTGAGGATTAGTATATTCATAGAGTTTTTCCCTTAGTGTATTTAAAGATTATTGAGTCATTGTTTCTAAATTAAATCATGGGTAGTTATGATTAAATTTAATTATTTTACGACATCACCCAGACGACGTTGTGTATTCTCTTTAATTTTGTTGCCTAATATTATGAGTAACTTTTTTATTTTCATTTCCGCTTTACTTTCATACCACTAGCCTTGTAGATTTATTATATGCATTGTCATGTGTTGAGGTAGTGTATATAGTAAACCTATGACGATTGTCACATAATTTTTTTAGAGTCCAGGGTGTGACAACGACTGTGAGTTTTTTGTATGTATACTAGTTTTATTATAGTTTGGTACTAAGAGGTAGGTTGTGATGTTGTGCATGTAGTTGCACTGACTATTGAGACGTATGCATTGTTTATTGGATTATATGCATGTTTTTTACACTGTGATATTTGGTTGAGTTTAACAGCTTGAATTGATTTTAAATCTCATTTTGATTATTTGTGAATATCCAGTGCACTTACAACCTATGACTGAGATTAGTGACTGACGGGTCATGTATTGAGAAGGCCAACATGGCATGACCTTAGAAGCCTTCAACAACATTAGTGTGGGCTAATATTTCAAAGGAATAAAACAAACACTAGTGTCTAGATCAGATGAGAAGTAGGACGAGTGATTTCTAGCTGACTTTCCAACCCTATTCTAATAATGACACATATGCATGTGTGCGATTCACCATTATTGTTATTTCTAGTTAACTTGGATTTGACTTTGGGTATTATTGCAAGTTTTACACAGATTTTATATTTTTAGTTGTGGATTTCAATTGTGTTTATATTCATGCATTTTGTGGTCCCCATAACTCCTCATATGGATATTTAGTTAACGTTTTAGCACTATCCAGTTATGCCTGCAGGCTCTATAGGTTAACTGTTGATAGTGGTGTTTTGTTTGTTTGGATTGTTAGCTACTGTCAAGTATGATCAAACTAACCGATTTGGTTTGTACACATATATAGTGAACATACTTTCATGTTCTATATTTATTATATTATGGTGTTTGGATTTATTGGATCATATATTTGAGATAAGACTGTTTGATTTATCATACTTAAGGATGGTGTAGGTTTTAACATGGATTTAACATTGTGGGATATTTGAAGTTGAAACCGGTTTTAAAAGAAATTTGTTTATGATCTGAACTTACCTTATATATTTTTTATTTCAGTGCATATTTCTATTGTTTTATTTTATTAGCCTTACGGAATTCTGAGGATAGCATAGTAATTGCTATTTTTAGAATTCTGTGGCGGAAGTGTTCACCCCTGGTGTAGGGTACGGGGCGTGACACACACCTTGCAAGATATAGTTATTCTCTTGCGCTTATCAATAGTGAAGTTAGCTTTGTTCTTAGGAAGATCAACCAATTTTACTACTCGATACACCAAGTGATTTGGGATTAACTAACGAATGATTTGGTTAAACTTAACCATTGATGGGTTAATTTGTGACTCCATAATGACTGGAACCAATAGTCTAGTTAAAAAATAGGAAGAGAACATTGTTGGTTAGGTTTGTGATGAATTTATATTGTGCAACCATTACTCGGAAATGACCATTTATAGGGATAGTAAGATGATATGGGTTCTTAAGTGGCTTTAAGAGGATGGGAAAGGATAAATACTATAAAAAAAATTTAAAAAAATCAACTATTTATACCTTCAAGTCTTATGCAACTGACCAGAATTGGCACTATAGTGCTATGCACTATAATGAAGTATGTATTTGTGGTATATAGGATAATCTATGTAACTCTTGAGCGCTTTTCAAGTCTAGTAACGAGCCATGAAGACACCAGAAAATGAGGCTATAAAATGACAGGATAGGGACTACAAGAGCAAGTTAATGAGTGCAAGATAAGACCTTGCAAAGGAGGGACCGCTTAGGTGGAGCTACTATCACCTAACAACCCAACCTCATTAGTGGAATTTGACAATGAAAGATAATGATAAAAGGGTAAGCATGAAGTACCACTAACATATCCTAGTCCTAAACCTAGTGCCAGTATGACTGAGAGTTATTGTCAGTCTAGTCATGGTCTTACGAGCATGGATTCACTAAACGTGTTGACTGTGACTTGCTACTACCTTTGTGTGCTTGTGTGATTAATGCTTAGTTGTGTGATGAATGTGGTTGTTATGTTTATTTTTTTCGCCCGCTGACCTGACAGGCTTCTACCAGATTTTTGGATCTATATTTGAACAAGAATGGGTGATGGTACCTTCCCAGATAGGCAGTCAGGGTTTAGCGCAAGGCAAGGTTAGGATTCCTTTTGTGGATTTCAGTATACTATATACATGATGTTTAATCCTCTAGTCTATATTCCCATCATATTGTAGATAGAGATTTAAAATAAGGGTGAATAAGGTGTAAGCCTTACAAATGGGAGTGGGAACAAATTCTAATGTACAAATCACGTCGTATTCCAGACAATATTGTATCTTTGTCTCAATTCCGTTGCTTGTTTATTTTTACTTATTTATCAATATTGTCACACCTCGTACCCTACTCCAGGGATAAGTACCTCTACCACAGAATCCTAAGAATAACAATTACCGTGCTACCCTCAAAATTCTGTAAGGCTAGTAAAAGAAAATAATAAAATTTGCAGCAAAATAAAATAAAGTGTAGGGTGAAACTAGATCTCGGTAAAATATATCACAGCCAAACAATACCCATTCAAAGATATATTCCAAATATCCAATAAAATCCATAAAAGTCAAGCACCAAAAAACATGTATAAAATTGAAATAGTAATCACAAGTATAATGACAAAATATGGTCTGGTGTATATGTATAAATCAAATCGAATGCTGATCAACCTAAAATCAGGATGCTCTAAAATCAACCGTGTGAGGTCAACGACTGACAACCTGTACCTGTAGCACAATCTAGATGGGACTAAACTATTTAGTTAAAAATCCCGGTGAGGGGAATAGAGATCACGGAATACATGTATAAAGCATAATTGAAATCCAAATTGAAAATGAAAATTTTTAAACCACTCAACAACAAAACTCAATCTCAAACCAAGTCAACCAGAAATATCAAATATGGTGAATCATATATACACTCATGCATTTTCTTTTAAAAATTTGGTTGGGAAGTTGGCTAGAAAACACCTGTTCTACTTTTGATTAGAAAGTATTCAGGGTCCACCAGTGTTTATTTTATTTAGTTGAATACGTCGTAGCCTACACTAGCATTGCAGAAGGCTAAGGTTAACCCATTTTGACCATCTCCTTTTGGACATTAAATCCCCTCCATAACAAGGGGTAAAAAAGGGAATACGTAACTCGTCGATCACCAATATCAGTCAATAGTCATCACTGCACTAGATACTCACAAGTAATCAGAGTGGGATATAAAAGCCAATCCAATTAGGTTAAACTCAAAAACAGGCATAATAAAAGTCAATATCATAATATAAAAAAAAGGCATAATAAAAGTCAATATCATAATAAAAAAAACAGGCATTGAATCCCATAGACAATCATCTCTCAACAATCGACGCAACCACATACACAATATCACAATATGCCTCTCAGTTTCAAACATAATAAAACCAGTAAACGAGTCAAATTCGTCAAACAGTAATTTTCTAAACACAAATATATATAAGTCCAAATTCCAACACGATTCACCATTTAATTTTCTAAAAACTATAAATCTCAAGCATGCATCTTAAAATAAAACTCAGTAACGTGTGAGATCCCCACTCACCTATACATAGCCACAACACGACCAATCAATAAGCACAATAGATAACCAAACCACAACCCACAAAGGTCACACACCTGCATAATACCAAACATACAATTACTATCTATACAAGCCAACATGTAAAATCAGGTAAACTCATATTTTTCGAAAATAACATAAAAATACGGAATTAGGTTGATAAGCCCTCAAATTACATTTTAAACAACATAGTTTATTTATAAAGCTATGATTTACCATTTAAAAGTAAAACATATTTTTTAAGAAAGTCTTTAAAAGTATATATATCACAAACTAAAAGTCAAACCAGAAAATCAGCAATACCATCGAGTTTGGAATGTCGATATTAGGTTACGAGGAAACTTTCAAGTTTCAGGATCTGGAGCCGTCCCATGGCCAGAAGATGGTGGCGAGTGGTGGCGCATAGCCGGAGATTGCTCAGACAGTGGCCATACCAAGACAAAACCAGAATTTTCTCAAATTGCTCAAAATGCAACGAAAATCGGCAAAAATTATGTCATTCGAAAGGTCTCAACCTCAAGAACATGAATAAACCAATGAATCATTGATTGCTCACCACGTTTGGCCAAAATCAATGATTTTTTTGGAAGAAAAACTCAGGCACTCGTGAACTATTTCTAGAGGCATCCGGTAGCGGAAAACGGTGAGACTTGTGGTCGGAGGTTGTTGGCAACGAGAGGCAGTTAACGACGATGGCGGTGCAATTATTGGTGAATGGATGAGTGAGCTACAGCATCTGGTGCAATCGGAAAAGGGGAGAGGTCAGGAGGAAAGAGAAGAGGAGGAGAGAGAAAATAAGAACAAAAAGGAAAAAAAAGTAAATTATTTTATACTAAATCCAAGCCAAAACGGAGTCGTTTTGGCAAAAGCTAAAACGACTTCATTTCACTAAATAGTTCCTTGGCCAAAATGAAACAACATTACTTTGGTTTTCCCTAAAACGACGTCATTTAACTTTATAAATAAAATAATATTATTTATTAAATTTTAAATATTAAAATAATCTTGAAAAATAATTTAAAGCTTTAAAAAAACATAATAAATAGGGTATAAGTTCAAGAACTATAAAAATTTCTCAAAAATCCAGAAAAATCATATTTTCCCAAAGAACCAAAAAATATAATTTTTTGACCAACAGATATTTAATTAAAAATAAAATATTATCTAAAAAATAAAAAAAATATATGTTAAAATTATGAGAAATCAAACCATACCATATAATTTTTAAATTCATACCTAAAAATATTTTAAAATCATAATATCACATAAACATTTTATGTACAAAAAAATATAATAAGAAAAAAATTATAAAATTATCCTTAGGCATCAAAAACAAAATCACACCAAAAGCAAACATGTGGTATTCGAAAACTTGGGGTTTACAAATACTATCTCTATTATTAGATCTTTTTCTAAGCTTGTATGTTTACTTTATGTACTGCTAGGATTTCAAGCAGTGTAAATAGTGGGTCTATGGTGATTGTCGAGTGAAGTTTTAGGTTCCAAGGCATGATAGAAACCTTCTGAGGAAGGGAGAGGAAAAAAACTAAAGAAGGGTGAAGATAAAAATAGAAGAAGAGATAAAGAGAAAGGAAATGAGGAAGAGTAGCTTTGAATCATTATTATTTACTTCCTAGATTTGTTATTGATTAAAGAAATAATTGGATGACAGATGTAGATATTTAAGAGTAAGAATCTAATTTAAATATTGATATGAAGGTTTAGTTACTATTTGGAGTAGCAAATTTTTTTAGTAATATTTTATTATAACAGTTGCAGATAGGTAGCTAATTTTGCTACATTAAATAATAGTTGAAAAAATTGGGTAGCAAATTGACTAGAAATTTCTAGTGTATAAGATCATCACAAAAATAATTATTGACAGGTTATGAGACACTAGTATTAGAAATACAATAGTCCGGGGACCGGGCCATGACAAATGGTAGCGGACTCTCTCCCTCTTCCGGGTGGGCTTGGGTCGTGTTGTTTGTTCACATTTGGGCCCAAGTCAGTTACATTTGGGCTTCCCTCGTAAGGACAAGGATAATGGCATATTACCTTCACAAAGGATAAGACATCTAACCATAAAAGGACTAGGCATCCAGTTTGCACTTGCTGGGGATTGTCACCCATACGACTTCCATACCAGTAAGTACTTCTCCTCTCCCTAGTAGCATCGGTCACTTATCCCGAATGGCCACCAGAAAGAGGATCCTAACACACAAGCATAATACAAACACACAAGCAAGTACAAGCATATAGGAACATAGCAGGGTATCCTCAATCATATTATAATACAATCAGCAAGTCAATATCACATGACATAGCTGAAATAGGCATTCTATCCTTAATACATGGATCTATAATTACCTAAGGAATTCTACAATCAATCCACAAGCAAGCATACTAAATTGCAAGTATGCACATTCACAAAACACAAGCCGAATCTGGAAAACATGCAATAGGATATCTGCAGAAATCGATGAGGTATAGATCCTACAACCAACACTCAATCTGAAAGCATGCATACATATAGCAATCAAACCGAAACAAGTACACAAGTAAAAGGATCTCTGAACAAACCAATAAGGTATAGATTCTACCTCTCTTATGTCTTAAAAGTAGCTAGTCCTTTTCCTTTATAATTAGGATCAGAACCACCTAAACAAGCATAAGGCAAAGACAACACCATACTAAGCATACGAATTCAGAAATCCAGAATATCCTAATTCCTTACAAATTTCACTCACCAAACCTACCAAATACCAGTGATCAGATGCAACCACAACCTCCCCTTGAATGTATGATGTGATGGCTAAAAACCCAACAACAATCAACCTGATTATTTACCCCATTTCAATGTATAATTTTCGGTATACGTAGGGAACATAGATAGAGTTACCAATTCTTACATACATAAGAATACAAGGGCCGATTTCATTATATTATAACAAGAATAGGTATTGAAAACTCATACGAATAAAAATGAACAACATTTAAAACCATTAACAAAGGGAATTAAAAAGTTAACACACCTATAGGGCAAGGGAGCGAGCGGAATAAGCGAACGGAATACTTTATGCGAGTATAAGGAGTGAGCGGAATCCTTATACATAAGAATAAGGATGGTCATCACACATCCATTTCTTTAGAAGCAAAATGGTCATTTCAGCTGCACCGCTATATGGACTTCTAGGACATCTATCTAGAAAGGATCAGGGTGTCACATTCTTCCCTCCTTATAAAAATTTCTTCCTCAAAATTTCAGCATAAGTACCTAAGAAAACAAGTGAGGAAATCTCACATGCATTGTTTCCTCAGTTTCCCAAGACTGCTCCTTAACTTGACCATTATGCCAAACAACTCGGAGCATAGGCACACTTCAACTATGAAGCTAATGAGCTGACCAGTCTATTATGGAAACTGGCTGTACAAGATAAGTCTTCAGCAACCTCAACTGGTGGTTCTTTAAGAACATGAACAAAATCTCAAACATACTTTCTCAACATCGAAACGTGAAATATGTTGTGAATTTTGTCCATATTGGTGGGCAAGGCAAGTCGATATGCAACTGGGCCAATTCTCTCAATATGTCATATGGACCAATATAACAAGGTGCTAGCTTGCCTCATTGCTGAAAATGAAGGACACCTTTCCATGGGGCAACTTTAAAAAATACTTTGTCACTAGCTGCAAATACCAGCTCTCTTCATCTATTATCAGTATAGTTTTTATGTCGATCTTGCGCCACCGACAGCCTTTGTCAAATCAGATTCCACTATTCAGTTGTTTGATCAATCATTTTTGGATTATCTAGGCATCTCTCGTCTAATTCATTCTAGTAAATTGGAGTTATGCAACATCTTCCATATAGCATTTCATAAGGGACCATTCCAAAGCTTACATGAAAATTGTTATTGTAAGCAAATTCTGCCAAAGGAAGGCATCAATCGTAACTGGTGTTTCGATTCATCACACAAACACGCAATATATCTTATAAGGTCTGAATTGTCCTTTTAGATGGTCCATCAGTTTGGGGATAAAAAGTTGTACTGAAATTCAATCTCGAACCTAATGTATTCTGAAATTTCTCCCAAAATCATAAAGTGAACGGGGATCACAATAAAAACAATGGACATTGGCACTCCATGCAATCGAACAATCTCATCTAAATAATGAATTTCTCGAGGGTATTTATAATATAAACAGTGAGAAAATATGCAGATTCGTAAATCGATCTACAATCACCCAAATGGCATCGAATCCTTGCTTAGATCTAGGAAAACTTGTCACAAAGTCCATCGTAAAATCTCCCACTTCCATTCTAAAATCAGAAGTCACTAAAGTAAACCAACAGGTCTCTGATGCTCGATTTTCACTTACTGACATACAAGGCATCGTACAATGAAGTTAGTAATGTGATGCTTAATATTTGGCCACCATAATTGTTTTTTCAAATCTTGGTACATCTTGGTACTTCCGGGATAAATAGAAAACATTGAACTGTGCGCTTTGGAAAAAATCATATTGCGAATGTCTACATCTTGTGGCACACATACCCGATTTCTGAAAGCAATAACTCCATCATCTCGGATTCTGAAATCTCAGACTATGGCATCAACACCATTATCTAATTGCTACCGAATTTTAGCCAATTTTGGGTTTTCAGATTGCTGATTTCGGATCTCTTCCAACAAGGCAGGCTTGACTTCAACTCAAGCCAACAACGAACCAACAAAATTGCTGCCAAAGTGCACATGCGTAGCTCTCAAATCCAGCAACTTAGGCATGTAGTGTGCACGCACATAGGCTATAATAAAGAATGATGAAGAAGAAGGGGTCTTCCGGGTTAAGGCATCCGTAACAACATTTTTCTTTACTGGATGATACTCAATAATCAAATCATAAGACTTTAGTCAACTCCACCCATCTTTGTTGTCTCTTATTTAGCTCTTTTTGGGTAAGAAGATACTTCAAGCTTTTGTGATCGATGAAGATTCTGCAAGTCTTTCCGTATAGGTAGTGGTGTCATATCTTCAATGCAAATACCACTGTTGCAAGCTCCAAATCATGCATAGGATAATTGCTCTCATGCAGATGTAATTGTCGAGAAGCAGAGGCAACAACTTTCCCATCTCGCTTCAGCACACATCCAAGGCCAGATTTCGATGAATCGCTGTACACCACATACTACTTTTCGCTCTCTGGAAAAGTAAAGATAGGTGCGAAAACCAAACGGTCTTCAGCTCTTCAAAGTTTTGCTAGCATTTATTGGTCCACACGAACGACTCTCCTTTGCACGGTAGTTTCGTCAAAGGTACAGCAAGAAATGAGAAAGTCTTCACAAAGCGATGGTAGTATTAACCTAGGCCAAGAAAACTATAAACTTCAAACACGGTTTGTGGGGTTCCCAAGCAACAATGGCTTTAATCTTCTTAGGATCAACAAGAACATCACAGGAAAAAACAACATGGCCAAGGAAACCAATTTTAGGTAACCAAAATTCACATTTGGAGTACTTTCCGTACAACTGCCGATCTCTCAGAATTTGCAGCACGATCTGCAAGTATTCAGTATGTGCCTCTTTTGATTTTGAGTAAATCAGAATATTGTTCATGAAGACTATCACAAATCAGTCCAAAAATTCTCAGAACACTCTATTCATCAAATCTATAAATACAACTGGAGCATTGGACAAACCGAATGGCATAACCAGAAATTCATAATACCCATATCGTGATCTAAATATTGTCTTTGGAATATCAGCTTCACGAACACACAATTGATGGTACCATGATCTGAAATCAATTTTAGAAAACATGGCTGCACCGTGGACCTGGTCAAACAAGTCATCAATTCACGGCAAAGGGTACTTGTTCTTCATGGTCACATGATTCAGCTACTGAAAATCGAGACACAATTGCAGCGAACCATCGTTCTTTATATGAACAAGATAGGTCCTCCCCAAGGTGATATACTAGATCAGATGAAACCACGTTCCAACAAGTCTTCCAATTGCATCTTCAATTCCTTCATTTCCGTAGGAGCCATATGATAAGGTGGGATGAAAATTGGACAAGTACCCGGCACTAACTCTATGCTAAATTCAACTTCTCTTGTTGGTGGCAAACATGCTATATCTTCAGGAAATACATTTGGAAATTCACAAACTACTGGGCAGAAATCAGATCTAAAGATTCTTTGCACATGTGAGAGGAACGCAGTATATCCTTTGTTGATCAATCATCTTGCATCAAGCTAGAAATCATACAAGTTGGAACAACTCACCTATCACCTTCAAACACTCCATTCGGGTTTGGTACTTCGCCAAACAATCCATGCCTAAGAGCATATATAGCTCTCAGATGTCCAATGGAATCAGATCCACTTTAAGCACAATCGAACCCATTCGTACATCACAGCCGATATAAACTAAATCACAAGTCAATTGCTCACCCAAGGGGGCCAGAACTGCAATAGGAGGAGATAAGGGAGACAGAAGCAGATCTGAGCTAAGTGTTATTCTTTGACTCACAAATGATCTATTTTCTTCGGGATTTAATAATACTTTAGCATTTTGAGAGAGGATAGAGATAGTACCTATCGCCATATCTAGGCTTACCTCAGCATTAGTCCAGGTGAAGATTCTCAGAGGCCTGGGTTGCACCTCACTTGTGGATCCATTAGATGGACCCTAGGTGCACGGGCTGGTGGTTTGGTGGAATTGGCATACCCACCACGGTTTGCATTAGTTGCGCTTGTAATACGGCTTGGTTTAAGGCATTCACTCTGAATATGGCTCGTTTCTCCACAATTGTAGCATCGTCATGGCTATGAACTCCATGTGGATCCATTATAATTACAACCAGAGAATTCATTCTGGAACTATTTTCAGTGCTATTTCTCTTCGGTGGAAATTACCTTAAAAGATAAGATTTCAAACAACGGCTGAATTTAGATCCACGCCGGACTGAACCAGTGTTGTTTGCTACTAAAGTTTTCTTGCTTTGCACAATCTTCTCAACTTCGATGTAAGCCACAATCAATTGTTGTAAATTTTTCATAGTTGTTATGCCCACAATAGTTATAAGTTCGGTACTCATCCCATCTTGGAATCATTTCATGAGCTAACAAGGTGTGTGATCCTCTTCTTGTGAGATCATGAATTTTAAGTCCTAGAAGTTCAGAGGCCAGTACAGGTGAAATGGTAATTTTTTCCCTGAAGAAATGGATGTGTAAAGGCATAAAATGGTATGGAATGTCTAGTAATTATTTATGGTTTTAATTCTCTTTGATTTGATGCCTTAATAGTTGATAATTACGTTAGGAGATAAAATCCCTAAAATTAATGAAGGATAATTACTGAATTTAATTATGATAATTATTTTATTTTAGTCTAGCCTTTAAAGTAGGAAAATTAATCCCATAACCACCCTATATAAAGAGGAAGCCGGCCATACTTAAATTTTACATAGAAAATATACAAAATTCGTCAAACCTCAAACCCTACACCTTCCTATTGCTGTTGAAATCTACTTGAACTTCAAAATAGCATAACTCTCTACACCTCAAACCCTTTGTCGGATTTTGACAAATACTAGCTTGTTGGAAAGTTCATTCCATCCCCTATCTAGCTACTTAGGTCCGGTCATCTTAAGGTTAGTTCTTCAATGTCAAAATATAAATCATATTTTGTCAGTTTTGGTGCCGCAATTATGTGATTTTTCCTTCAATTGATTTCTATTGTTGTTCCTTTTGTTTGTATGATTGTTTGACATCCATTAATGTTTTAAAATCATGAATTTATCCTTTAAATCTTCTTTAAACATGAAATTGGCATGCCTTATCCTTGCCATATTGTTGCCGATTTTGATCAATTGATTAACCTATTAGTTTCTGATCTTGTTTCTTTATAAACATCAAATCCTAGTTTTTTAACATGAAATCACAACCCTCATAGCTTTTTAACATGAAATCGCAACTTGCTCTATTGCCTTATTCTTGAGTGCCGAAAGTTGTATGTTGATTGGGATGGTAATTCAAGTTCTTTCTTGTTAAGTTCATGGCTATCACATCACACATCCAAGGGGAAGGCACTTGCGGCATCTGATCATTGGTTTCTGATAGGTTTGGTGAGTGAAATTGGTAAGGAAATAGGGTATTTACTTGGTTATTAAGTATGCATGCTTAGTTTGGTTTTGTCTTTGCCTTATGATGTTGTAGGTGGTTCGGATCCCTTGAATAAAGACAAAGGAGTAACTTCTTGTTTAGAAAAAAGAGAGGTAAGATCTATGCCTCATCAGTTTCTCCAGAGATTATTGTTGTTTGTTGTTATTTTTTATGCATGTCTTTGTATAGATGTATGCGCATATGTGAGGGAATGTATGCATGAGTTACGGATTGATTTGAGGCTTACTTAAGCATTCTCGAACCCTTGAGATAGGTTATGTGTGTCTAATTTTCATTTGTTGTGTGTATGAAAATTCTGATTGTGTTCTGAGATGATTGAGGATACCCTGTGGTGGTATTATGCTTTGTGCTTGGCTATATGTGCTTGTATATGTTCGTGTGTCAGGATCCTTTTCCAGTGGCTATTCGGGGTAAGAGCTGATGCTCCTGGGGAGAGGAGAGGTTCTTACTGGTATGGGAGTTGTATGGGTGGCAATCCTCAGCCTGCAAGCGGTGGATGCCTAGTCCTTGTTTGGCTAAACGCCATGTCCTTGTGTGGAAAGATGCTCGTATCCTTATGTGGTTTGGATGTCCTTATCCTTGTGTGGTTTGGATTTCCTTGTCCTTATGTTACTTGGATGTCTTGTCCTTATGTGGCAAGATGAATAGGCTTGCTGATTAGCTTGTGTGCTAACATAAGTGGAAGGGGATGGCCTTTTCATATTGTCGAGATGATTGATAAGTTTTTCCTGCCTGTGTACTTCTAATTTTCGGAAGTGGTAGCCCACCCTCAGCCTTAGTTTCAGCCTGACACCTTTGAATTGCTTGGATAATTGTGTGATACCCCTTAAATATGTAGGGATGATCTGATGTTGATTGGGAGATATTTGTTTAAGATTTTTGTAGATCTTATGATGCTTCAATCCTACTGAGATTCTTGTAATCTTATCCTGTTATTTTTCACCATTTTTCAGAATTAGGTACATCCGTTGTTCGTGGTACTATTGTGTGAGAATCAAGACTACACGGCGGGACAATATTGTATCACATTTGCATACTTGTCTCCTTGGTTGCTTGTGCATATAACATGATCATTGATTGAACTATTTTATGGTTTTTCAAGCTCCTCCTATGCTTGATTTTTCTGGATTATGTTGGAGGTTTACTTATTGAAATTTTAGATCCCCACGGGGTTTGTGTGTTATGGATTTATTAATTAAGTTTAAAGACTTTCCGCTGATGTTTTATTCACTCAGTATGATACCAGAATGCTTGTCCAATATCATGCTCCAATTATTATAGAAACAAAGAATGAATATGCTAAAATCGGAAATTAGATGAGTAAGCCTTGTGAGATTCAAATAGGTCCTTGCCTTGGGCTTCTTTGGGTTTCATGACGGTAAGGGTCCTATTAGGAGCAATAATAATAATAGATTAGGAATAAGGGATTTGAGTCCTTGCAGGTTTGGTAGCGGAGCATGGTTTAGAAAATATAATTTGTTATATACTAACCTATTTTGTTGGTTTTGTGTTTGTAGGTAGGTACATGCGCACACACCCACTCACTTAAAGGCTAATACCAAAAAAAATCTTATGCTAAAAACTGGTTTTAAATTTTTGAATGGTACATTTGAATACTTGATTTTTTATGTGTGTTTTTATGAATCGCATAATTTGATATGTTTTGCTATGTTTTGCTATGTTTTGTTGTGTACTTTGTTGTGTTCTTTTGTCATTTTCGAGTGTATATGTGTATGTTTGCTGCCTATTGATGTGTGCTACCAAGTCCTGCCGAGTGTTCTTTTACGATTGCCGAGTGTTCTTATACGGTTTCCGAGTGTGTATGATTGACTTGTATGTATGTCAAGTATGTTTCTGTGTGTTGGTTGCCGAGAATGATTTATGTGAATCCATGCTTGTTGAGTGTTTTGATTATTGTTACTGAGTGTTGCCGACTGCACTTATATATGGTTCCAAATGTTTTAGTGATTGTTACCAAATGCATATGAGTGTGTTGATGTGATTGTCGAGTATGCATTGCATGTATGTATGTGTTTTCTGAAACTGAAATATTTGTGTGCATGTGTATTTTGTTTTCCAGCATATGCGTATCGTCTGGTGCATGTCTCTCCACCAGGTACCACTTCTTTTCGTAGTCTCATATTTGGGTTATATGTTGAGTCATTGTGTGCTTGTATAGTATGGCAAGGTTGAACGCTACAAGGGATTGATGGAGTAGGTATGGGATTCAGGCCGAACAACAACCTGATGAGCAAGAGGAGCCGAATGTACAGATTGAGCAAGGAGGGCAAGCTGAGCCCAGAAACCAACCTGAGGCACCAGTCATCGATCCTGTGATGGCACAAATAATGAATGTATTACAAGGAATTTCTGCAAATCAGCAGCGTATGGAGGTGCAATTTCAGAATGCTCCTGCACCCGTGCCCATGGAAGAACCTATTCCTCCACTTGAACCTGTACATCCGGCACATCCTAAGGAAGCCGAGAGACTTCCAGTCATTATTACGAAATTGCTGAAGGAAGCTCATCAACTGGGATGTAAAGATTTCAGTGGTTCAGCCGGAGTCGCAGTGGCTCGTGAATGGATCAACACTTTATGCCGAGTGTCCTTGTTCTTGCATATCTTGGATGATGACAATGTTTCCATCGCCACTTTCCTACTTGAGGGAGAAGCCATCACATGGTGGATAGCTGTGAGCTTGCAATTCAGAGATCATTTTTCTACTTGGGAAGAATTTCGGTATGAGTTCGATGAGGGGTTTTATATGAGGTTCCACAAAAGCGAGCAGCGACAAATTTTCTATAAGCTTGAACAGGGCACCTACTCCGTGCTGGAATACGAGAAGGCATTAAGGGAATTGTCCCAATTTGCATCTGAAGAGGATCCTTCACCATACTAGCTTGCGAGACGGTTTCAGGATGGGCTGAGTACCGAGCTCAAAACCATTGTTGGTACGACACCTGTGCAAAATTTTCGAGAACTAATTTTTGTCGCGACTGAAGTCGAGAAGATCGTGCAAACCAGGAAGCCGTCTGCAGCAACTAGTGGCAGATCTTTCAGGTGAGATTCGAAGTTCAATCGGCATATGGGACCCTAACCTTTGAGGTCCTATCCTCTGAAAAACAATGGCAATAGAGGTAACAACAAGAAAAAATTTTCTAGTTAGAATTCCAATGGATATACATGGAATTCTCAACAACGTCAATGTTACAATTATGGTGAGATAGGGGTAAATTCAGAGGGAATGCCCGAAACCAATGCGTATCACAGGTGCACCTAGTGCGAGCTGAGGTGGGTATGCTAACCCCACCAAACCACCAGCACGTACCCAGAAGACCACCCAACAGATCCTCAAGTGAGGCGCTACCAAGACCAGTGAGGCTATTCACTCTAACTAATGCCGAGGCTAGTCATGATGTGGTGACAAGTACTATTTTCATCTTTTCTCAAAATGCTAAAGTATTGTTAGATCCCAAAGCAAAGAGGTCATTTATAAGTCCAAGGATAGCATTTAGCACGAATCGGCCTCTGTCTCCCTTGTCTCCTCCTATTGCGGTTCTGACTCCTTTGGGAGAACAATTGATTTGTGGAATTCTCAACAACGTCAATGTTACAAATATGGTGAGAAAGGACATATTCCGAGGGAATGCCCAAAACCAAGGCGTATCACAGGCGCACCTAGTGCGGGCCAAGGTGGGTATGCTAACCCCACCAAACCACCAGCACGTGCACCAGGAGGACCACCTAACGAATCCTCAAGTGAGGCGCAACCAAGACCAATGAGGCTATTCACCCTAACTGATGCCAAGGCTAGTCTTGATGTGGTGATAGGTACTATTTCCGTCTTTTCTTAAAATGTTAAAGTATTGTTAGATCCCGGAGCAAACAGGTCATTTGTAAGTCCAAGGATATCACTTAGCATGGATCGGCCTTTGTCTCCCTTGTCTCCTCCTATTTCAATTCTGACTCCTTTGGGAGAACAACTGAATTGTGATCTAGTCTACATCGGTTGTGCTGTTCATATAGGTCCGAGTGTAATTGAGGTGGATCTGATCCCATTAGACATCCGAGAGCTAGATGTGATTTTAAGCATGGATTGTCTTGCGAAATATCAAGCCCGTATGGAGTATTTCACCAAGCATGTGTGGTTCACTTTTCCTGATGGTGCCAATTACTGCTTTGAAGGTGATAGGAGTGTTGTTCCAAGTTGCATGATTTCCTAGCTCAATACGAAGAGATTAATCAGCAAGGGATGTACAGCGTACCTCGTGCGCATACTTTATGTTTCTAAATAATCCTCGAAATTGGAATATGTTCCAATGGTTCACAAATTTCCGGATGTATTTCCAGAAGACATAGCCGGTTTTCCACCAGCAAGAGAAGTGGAATTCGGTATTGATTTAGTGCCTACTACAAATCCAATTTCCATTCCTCCGTATCATATGGCTCCTGCGGAAATGAAGGAATTAAAAACAAAATTAGAAGACTTGCTAGATCGTGATTTCATCCGACCCAGTGTGTCACCATGGGAAGCCCCTGCCTTGTTCATGAAAAAGAAGGATGGTTCGTTGCAATTGTACATCGAATATCGGCAACTAAACCATGTGACCATGAAGAATAAGTATCCACTACTGCACATCGACGACTTGTTCGATCAGCTCCAAGGTGCAGCCGTGTTTTATAAAATCAATCTCAGATCTGGATACCCTCAATTGCGAGTTCATGATGCTGATATTCCGAAGGCCACTACGAATTTCTAGTTATGCCATTCAGTTTAACCAACGCATTAACCGTGTTTATGGACCTGATGAATCGTGTGTTTCGTGAGTTTCTGGATAAATTCATGATAGTCTTCATCGATGACATTCTAATTTATTCAAAATTGAAAGAGGAGAATGCTAAGCACTTGCGGATTGTGCTGAATGTTTTAAGGGATCGGTAATTGTTCGCAAAGTACTCTAAATGCGAATTCTGGTTACACGAAGTTCGTTTCCTTGGCCATTTTGTTTCCACTCAAGGTGTCATAGTTGATCTGAAGAAAATTGAAGCCGTAGTTGCTTGGGAACCCCCGTGAACTATCTTTGAAGTTCGCAATTTCCTTGGCTTAGCCGGATACTACCTTCGCTTTGTGAAAAATGTTTCATTGCTTGTCGGACCAATGACGAGACTGATGC
Organism: Passiflora organensis; assembly: GCA_019739055.1. Lineage (NCBI taxonomy): Eukaryota > Viridiplantae > Streptophyta > Magnoliopsida > Malpighiales > Passifloraceae > Passiflora > Passiflora organensis. Next base: position 6,368,755 of record JAEPBF010000269.1, read on the forward strand.
GCAAGGGCGAGCCATTTCTTATGGATCGAGAAGTGCCAGCAAAGTTTCAAGGAATTGAAGAAATGGTTACTTTCCACACCTATCCTTACCTTACCTATTGGCGGAAAGGAGTACGTGGTTTACAACGATGAGTCAAAATCCGGACTTAGATGCGTATTGATGCAAGATGGGAAGGTCATTGCCTACGCTTCCCGAAAGTTGCAACCATATGAAAGCAACTATCCTATGCATAATTTAGAGCTTGTAGTCGTGGTGTTTGCATTGAAAATATGGCGCCACTATTTTTATGGCGAGACATGCCGAATCTTCACCGACCAAAAAAGCTTGAAATACCTTTTTACATAGAAAGAGTTGAATATAAGACAATAAAGAATGGGTGGAGCTGATTAAGGACTATGATCTGATCATCGAATATCATCCTGGAAAGGCGAATGTAGTTGCTGATGCCTTAAGCCAAAAATTTCAACATCCTTCTCCATCGGTTTTAGCTTACAAGTAGATGCCAATGTTGCTGGATTTGAAAGCTACCTGTATACATCTTGGCACTAATTTTTTTGGTTGTTGTTGGCGTGAATCGAAGTCACACCTACCTTGATTGAGGAGATCCGGAATCAGCAATCAGAAGATCCGAAACTGACTGAAATTCGGAAGAAACTATCTGATGGTGTTGATGCCATAACTTGCGATTTCAGAATGCGAGATAATGGAGTCATGTCTTTAGAAACCGGGTATGTGTTCCACAGGATGTTGATATTCGTAATCTGATATTGTCTGAAGCACATAGTTCAAAGTTCGTTATCCATCCTGAAAGCACTAAGATGTACCGAGATTTAAAGGAGCAGTATTAGTGGTCAAACATATGTCACATTGCTGAATTCATTGCCCAATGCCTCGTATGTCAACAAGTAAAGATTGGGCATCAAAGACCCGTTGTTTTACTATAATCACTTCCAAATCCAACATGGAAGTGTGAGCATGTCACGATGGATTTTGTGACTGGTTTGCCTAGATCACAACGACGATACAATGCTAATTGGGTGATCATAGATCAATTGATGAAATCTGCATATTTCCTTCCTCTACGTGTGACAGATACACCTAAGAAATTGGTTGTTCGTTACTTGGACGAAATTGTTTGATTGCATGGAGTGCCAGTTTCCATCATTTGAGATCGTGACCCTCGTTTCACATCACGATTTTGGGAAAAATTCCAGAATGCGCTGGTTTCATCCCCAGACCAACGATCAATCAAAGAGGATGATTCAGACACTCGAATATATACTACGTGGGAGTGTACTAGACCAGCATACCGGTTGGGAGTGATGGCTACCATTGGCGGAATTTGCATACAATGATAGCTTTCATGTAAGCATCAGTATGGCACCATATGAAGCACTATATAGGAGACGTTGTAGAACTCTCATTTGCTGGAATTAAGTAGGCGAGAGATGCCTAGACAATCAGGAACTGATTGATCAAGAAACAGAGCAGATGAACTTGATTCGACAACGGCTAAAGACAGCACAAGATCAACAAAAAAACTATGCTTATAATCGACGAAGGGAGCTGGAATTTGCGGTTGGTGACAAAGTGTTTTTTAAGGTCGCCTCATGGAAAGGTGTCCATTATTTTCAATTGTGAGGCAAGTTCGCATCTTGTTACATTGGTCAGTATAACACTGTTGAAAGGATTGACCCTGTTGCATACTGACTTGCCCTGCTCAAGTGCTCGAAGAACCACCAGTCAAGGTTGCTGAAAACTTATCCTATCCCGTACAGCCAGTTGCCATACTAGATCGGTAAGTTTGTCAGTTTTGCAGTCGAAGTGTGCCTATGGTACGAATTGTTTAGCATAATGGCCAAATCGATGAACAGTCTTGGGAGACTGAAGAATCTATGCATGAAAAATTTCCTTACCTGTTTGTTTAGGTACTTGTGTTGAATTTTTGAGGATGAAATTCTTAGAAGGAGGGGATAATGTGAGACCCCTAATTTTGAGTCCTAGAAGTCCAATGGCCAGTGCATGTGAAATGACCGTTTTCCCTTAAAGAAATGGATGTGTGATGGCCTAAAATGGTATGGAATATCTAGTCATTACTTATGGTTTTAATTCCCTTTGATTTGGTGCCTTATTGGTTGATAATTACCTTAGGAGATAAAATCCCTAAAATTAAGGAAGGACAATTACAGAATTTAACTATGATAATTATCTTACTTTAATCTAGCCTTTAAAGTAGAAAAATTGTTCTCATAACCATCTTATATAACGAGGAAGCCGGACAGACTTAAATCTTAAACAAAATCCGTCAAACCTCAAACCCTACACCTCCTTATTGCTGCCGAAATCTGCTTGAACTTCAAACTAGCATAACTCTCTCATCCTTTGTCAATTTTTGGAAAATAATAACTTGTTGGAAAGATCTTTCCATCCTCTATCTAGCTACCTAGGTCTGGTCATCATAAGTTTAGTTCTTCATTGTCAAAATATAAATCATATTTCGTCGGTTTTGGTGTCGCAATTGTGTGATTTTGCCTTCAATTGATTTCTGTTGTTGTTCCTTTTGTTCGTATGATTATTTGGAATCCATTCATGCTGTAAAATCATGAATTCATCCTTTTAATCTTCCTTATATATGATATCGGTATGCCATACCTTTGCCCTATTGTTGCCAATTTTGATAAATTGATTAACCTATTAGTTTTTTATCTTATTCCTTTTGATTGCATGTGTTATAAACATCAAATCCTAGTTTGTTAACATGAAATCTCAACTTGCCCTATTTCCCTATTCTTGAGTGTCAAAAGTTGTATGTTGATTAGGTTGGTAATTCAGGTTCTTTCTTGTTAAGTTCTTGGCTATCACATCACACATCCAAGGGGAAGGCACCTGCGGCATCTGATCATTGGTTTCTGATAGGTTTGGTGAGTGGAATTGGTAAGGAAATAGGGTATTTACTTCATTATTGAGTATGCATGCTTAGTTTGGTTTTTTCTTTGCCTTATGATGTTATAGGTGATTCGGATCCAATGAATAAAGGCAAAAGGAATAATTTCTTATTCAGAGACAATAGAGGTAGGATATATGCCTCATCGGTTTCTATAGAGATCCTTGTTGTTGGTTGTTATTTTCGATGCATGTCTTTGTATTGATGTATGCGCATATATGAGGGAATGTATGCATGAGTTGCGGATTGATTTGAGGCTTAGTTAGGCATTCTCAAACCCTTGAGATAGGTTATGTGTGTATAATTTGCATGTGTTGTGTGTATTTAACATGTTGATTGTGTTCTGACATGATTGAGGATACCCTATGGTGGTATTGTGCTTTGTGCTTACCTATGTGTGCTTGTACGTGTTTGTGTGTTAGGATCCTTTTCGGATGGCCATTCGGGGAAAGCGTTGATGCTCCTGGGGAGAGGAGAAGTTCTTACTAGTATAGGAGTTGTCAATCCCTAACCTGCACACGCTAGATGCCTAGTCCTTTTGTGGCTAGACGCCTTGTCCTAATGTGGCAAGATGCTCTTATCCTTGTGTGGTTTGGATGCCCTTATCCTTGCATGGTTTGGATGTCCTTGTCCTTGTGTGGCTTGGATGCCTTGTCCTTGTGTGGCTTAGATGCTTGTCCTTGTGTGGCAAGATGAGCAGGCTTGCTGATTAGCTTGTGTGCTAACCTTTATCCTTTGTGCAATGAAGCCTTGGTCAACACAGGTGGAAGGAGATAGCCTTCTCCTATTGCCTAGATGATTGATGAATTTTTCCTGCCTATGAACTTCTGATTTTCGGAAGTGTTTGTAATCTATCCTCAACCTTAGTTTAGGCCTGACACCTTTGAATTGCTTGAATAATTGCTTGATACCCCTTAGATATGTAGGGATGATCTGATATTTATTGGGAGATGTTTGTTTAAGATTTCTATAGATCTTATGATACTGCGACCCTAATGAGATTCTTGTAATCTTATCCTGTTGTTTTCACCATTTTTCAGGCTTAGGTACATCCGTTGTGGTACCAATGTGTGAGAATCAAGATTGCACAGCAGGGCAATATTGCATCATATTTGCATACTTGTCTCCTTGGTTGCTTGCGTATATAACATGATCATTGATTGGACTATTTTATGGTTTTTCAAGCTCCTCCTATGCTTGATTTTTCCGGATTATATTGGAGGTTTACTTACTGAAAATTTATATCCCTATGGGGCTTGTGTGTTATAGAGTCATTGATTATGTTTAAAGACTTCCACTGATGTTTTATTCACTCCGTATGATACCAGAATGTTTGTCCAATATCATGCTCCAATTATTATAAAATCAAAGAATGAATATGCTAAATCGGAAATTAGATGGGTAAGCCTTGTGGGATTTAAATAGGTCCTGTCCTTGGGCTTGTTTAGTTTTCACGGCGGTAAGAGTCCTATTATGAGCAATAATAATAATAAGTTAGGAGTAAGGGATTTGGGTCCTTAAACTTCTGGTGCAAAACGGCATAGCTCTATCAGCTCTTTTTCATACTCCAGCACTGAACGAGTACCCTACTCTAGTTTGTATAAATCTTGATGCTGCTCACTTTTATGGAACTAGATGTAAAATCTTTCATTAAACTCATACAAGAACTCATCCCAGGAAGGTAGACGATTTCTAAACCGTAGGCTCACAGCAGTCCACCATGCAAGTGCTTCGTCCTCAAGTAGAAATGTGGCGATGGAAACCTTGTCATCCTCAGAAACACGTAGGAATAAGGCAACTCGACATATAGTGTCAATCCTCTCACAAGCTGCAGTGGCACCTACTGAACTGCTGAAATCCTTATATCCCAACTAGCGAGTGTCTTTCAGCAACTTAGTAATAACAAGAGGAAGTCACTCGGCTTCATTAGGATTAGCCTTCTGAACAAGTTCAAGAAGTGGCATAGGATCTTCCTTGGGAGGTGCAAGATTATTCTGAATTTAGGCCTCCATTCGCTATTGATGTGCAGCAATTCCTTGCAACACATTTAGTATCTACGCTAGCACATGATCCATTCTTCAGGCTGTTCAACTTGGTTTTCAGGCTTAGCTTACCCATCTTGCTCATCCTGAACGTAATGCTCATTTTGTTCTACCTGCTGCTCAACCTGCTCTTCGTTCCTACCCTGACGAACCCTAAGAATAGTTTGCCTCCTAATTGGCCTTGATATACTAAAAAAACACATATGAGGTCACTTAATATATAACCCAAATACAAAACAAAGGAAAGAAATGGTACCTGGTGGAGAGGAGTACACCGGAAGATATGTATATGCTGAAACAAATCACAAGAGGTACATACAAGTACATAGTATAATCTCGGCTCAAGGTATATCAAAGTAATCGGCATATATGCTTACATACAGAAATATTCAGCATTTAAGCATACAATCAATCAAATTCAAACAATTATGTTTCCCAATGCATGCTCTGCTACCAAATCAATAAGGACCTGAACACAACCCATTAGGACCCTTACCACCGTGAAACCTGAATAAGCCCTCGCAAGGTTCTATTCGAATCCCACAAGACTTAAGTCAAACTAATTACCAATTTTATGGTTTCGTTCTTATATTTTAAAAGGTTGGAGTATGTAAATATTAGACATACAATCTGGTATATTATGGAGTGAATAAATTCATCAGTGGAAGTCTTCATAAATGCAAAAATAATCATAGGAACCACAACACACAAGTCCCAAGGGAGTTTAAAAATAAAACATATGTCATCATGCATATTTCGGAATTTAGAGGGAAAGAACAGAAAATCAGAAGCCAAAGAGTAGTCCAATCAAGCAAGCCGAATCTGGAAAACAAGCAATAAGATATCTGGAGAAACCGATGAGGTATAGATCCTACAACCAACACTCAATCCGCAAGCATGCATTCACATAGCAATCAAACTTAAACAAGTATACAAGTAAAAGGATCTCTGGAGAAACCGATGAGGTGTAGATCCTACCTCTCTTTTGTCTGAACAAGTAGCTAATCCTTTGCCTTTACAATTAGGATCAAAACCACCTAAACAAGCATAAAGCAAAGACAACACCATACTAAGCATATGAATTCAAAAACCAAAGAACATCCTAATTCCTTACCAATTTCACTCACCAAACCTACCAAATACCAGCGACCAGATGCAGCCGCAACCTCCCCTTGAATTCATGATGTGATGGCCAAGAATCAACCTAATTATTCACCCCAATTCAATGTATAAGTTTTGACATACATAGGGAACATAGGTAGAGTTACCGATTTTTGCATACAGAAGGATATAAGGGCCAATTTCATTATATTATAACAATAATAGATCAACAAAAGGAATTGAAAAAGAGGAACAAGATTCAAAACCATCAACAAAGGGAATTAAAAAGTCAGCATACTTATAGAGTAAGGGAAATTTGGCATGAATAATAAAAGGGAAGAACCAACCTTTTGTTTGTGAATTCAAAATAATAAAAGGCAGCACAAAGAGAGGATTCCAATGAGCTATCATACGTAGAAATCTGATGAAAGATGAAGAATTTCGGTTTAGGATTTATGGGAACAAAGTCAGCAACAATAGGGAGTGAAAGAGGGTGTATTTCCGGAAAAATAAAAGAGGTTTAGGTATAGGGAATAGGGCCAACATCTGTATTTATAGGGTCTTTTGGGATTAAGTTTCCCTACTTTTAAGCCTAGTGAGGATAATGCTTAGGAGATAATTCTGAATAAAATCTGAAAAAATCTTCTAGAAACTTTCAGAATAGGAAAGACCAAACAGGAAAGAAATGAAATATGAAGAAAAATGAAAGGAACCAAAATAGGAAAGAATCATCACAATCATTTTTGGTCATCACGCATCTATTTCTGGTCATCGACACCTGGACTTTTAGGACACTATCTAGAAAGGATCAAGATCTCACATTATAGACATTCTTTATATGAGGATCATGACTTGTGTTTACACAACATCTATAAGGTTATTATGGAATGGAGCAATAACAGATTGGAGCAACAACAGATTGGTGTAACAACAGATGCTTTTTATTTATCGAGGGACATAAGACAAGGAGATTCCTTGTCACCGTACACTTTATCATGTGTATAGAGAGACTATCACACTCAATTGAAGAGAAGGTGAAGAATCAGGAATGGTAGCCTATAGTTCTTGCAAAAGAAGGTCTAAAGCTCTCGCATTTGTTTTTGTTGACGATTTATTTCTATTTTCCACAGATTCAATCACATAGGGACGGATCATTCAACAGGTGTTACAGGAAGGGACAGATCATTCAACAGGTGTTATAGGATTTTTGTGATGGGCAGAAAGTAAGCCTCAATAAGTCTCGGATATTCTTCTCAAGGAAATACCATGCGAAACTTTTAGAAAACATTGAAAGCAAATCGTCTAGTTGGAATTATCACTCTCTATCTTTTGTGGGGAGAGTAACTTTAGCCAAATTGGTACTACAAGTGATTAATGTGGGCTGGCCTACTCTTTTTTGTGTTGATGCATGGGCAATGGAGGTTCTGAAAGAATTCATAATGATAATTATGTTTGTGAACGTGACCCAGTGATGACTGTTATGTCCTTGGCCAAGGAAATCCTCCATGCTCAAGAGCTCTTGGAAACCATGGGTTCTGTAGCTCCCACCAGAGAGGAACGGTTAATAGGTTGGCCCCAACAGGGTGAGGCCTATCGTCGCTCGGTCAACCAGGATCTTTCTTTGATACACTTGAGATGGCTCTGCATCCATTTCTTCAGATTTAAAGCAAATGGTTTTGCCTCTGGTTAGGGTTACAGATGAAATAAACCGTTAGATCAGATATTTTGTGTGGGGTTCTATCCCGGACAAGGAGAAGATGCACCTAGTCAATTGGGATACCATATGCAAAACCAAGAATGAGAGAGGTTTGGGTCTTCACCCCACAACTAAGTCTAATACTCATGAACCTCGGGTGGAGGTTTCTCACACAACAAGGAAGTCAGGGACGGCCTCAGCGAAACCTGGAAGCTCGGCCTTTTGGGGAGCTGTAGAGGTTTGTTAGGATATTTTACTAAAGAATGGGAATTAAAGGGTTGCAAATGGCCAAAAAGTCCAATTTTTTTTAAGATAATAGGGTCACGAATATAGGGTCTTTAACAAGCCTTGTCCTTAAGAAAGTACTGACTATCCTAACAAATTTACCTGTGGCAAATTTCGTGTCAACATCAAGGGGATGAAATTGGAATATGTTCCAGGAATTTTCATCAGCGTTTGTTTATCTTAAACTGGCAAATATAGGAATGCTGATATTACAAGTCGGAGAAGACTATCGAGGATGAAGTTTATCAATGGATGGAAAGTTTTGGGATAAGATGGCTAGACACTAAATGGTTGTGGAAGCTTGTGTGACATTGGTCGGGCCTAGAGAGAGTACGAGCTTTTCTATAGTTGTTAAGTTCACAACTGAATACCAACCAAGGAAATGGATTTTAAGCGCCACTTTATAGGTAACAACACATGTCCCTGTTGTAATCTGCATCCAGAAACTTCACTGCATGTCTTACATGACTGCGCTCACGTAATGAATATTTGGAATAATATATATTACCAAATAGTCTGCACACACCTTTCTTTATTTCGCCACTCAAGGTCTAGATGGAAAGTAATTTGGAGACAAACATTTCAGTGCAATCAAAATCTTGAAACTTAGTGTTTTGTTCTGTTCTGCATTGTGGAGGTAGTGGAATTGGCGAAACTAGTTCATCATTGAGAATAGACAAGACATATTCCATGTCAGGTTGATATGATCTGACGAAGGACAATAAAGTTTCATGATGCTAATATACTACTTAGGAAGTCCAATTTGGGCAGGCAAGGGAGAGAAGGACGTTGGATTTAGTGAACACCACCAATTACAGGGTGTATTAAGTTGAACAATGATGGAGGGTATGAGCAGGCAAAGGGGTTTGCTTTGCTGGAGGGATCCTTAGAATTGTAGAAGGGAGCTAGATTTCGGGTTAGGCATAATCCCTGGGACTATGCCTTTTGTGGGAGGTTGAGGCATGGGGAATCAAAACTGGCCTTCAATTAGCTTTATTGTCAGAGATCTCCAAACTACAAGTGAAATAAGATTGGGGGAGATGGTTCAAGCATTACCGAGAGAGGAGCGTGGCACTTCTTCGAGTCTTACTATCATATCATAGAGTGTTAACCCGAGGGGTGTGGTTGAGTGGTAAGACTCATCCATCCTTAACCAACAGGTCAAGGGTTCGAACCTTGCCGTTGGGAATGGAACACTTTAAAATTTCGGGCCAGCTGGACCCACCCATAGTTGGTGCTTACGATACAGCGGAGGGGATTAGTCACTGTTGTCGACGGTGGATACCTCTTCAATTTCAAAAAAAAAAAAAAAAATATATATATATATATATATATATATATATCATAGAGTGTTGAAGTCTTTGGCACGCTTCAGAGAGACTTCAGTGACACATATTTTCAAGGAAACAAATGGTGTCGCTGATTATTTAGCCAAATTAGTTCAGGAAATTTTGTTTGGTCTATTTATTCATCTCCTGCTACATGAATAGCTGAACTTTTTGCGCACGGACAGTGGTGGCTTTTATAATTTCCGTTCACGCTATTAGTTTCATGGTTTGAGTTTCTTTTAATAAAAAACAACAAACAAAACCAACAACTTCAACCCTAACTATCAAGATAAAATCTTTGTAAACATCATTCAATTCATTATATTTTGAATTGAAGATCTATTCACCCTCAAATCTTTAGACAACAAGAGATATTATCAAGGCACATATTCCTCGGGGTCTTTCAAGAACCTGTATAATATAACAATCAAATAGATTAATATCCTTGTCTTATTAAAAGATAAAGCAGTATTCCAAAGTCATGATACTTCATCCCGCATCATAATAAATGAGAAGATCGATGTGTTTATTTGAATGAACAAAAAAAAAGAATGTTGGATTGTGCAGCAAGCAAAGACAATCCGAATTATAAAATGAAATATCGATTTCATCAAAATTTTCAAACTCTCAACTTATCACCCAAGGCAGATGAAGGACTTTTAATATAAAAAAAACACTGGATAATGGAACACACATTCAACCTAAATCACTATAAATTGACTTCGCCAGGCATTGCATCTTCGTCACTGGAAATGGCAAACGTGAAGCTGCACGGATTCTGGCTTAGCCCTTTTACTTACAGGGTCATATGGGCGCTTAAACTGAAAGGCATCGAATACGAGTATGTAGAAGAAGATCTGGCAGAGAAGAGCGAATTGCTGCTGCAATGCAACCCAGTCTACAAAAAGGTCCCAGTCCTCGTTCACGATGGCAAGCCAATCGCCGAGTCCCTGGTCATACTCGAGTACATCGACGAAGTCTGGCCGGAGAATTCGTTGTTGCCTCGTGATCCGTACGAGAGAGCTACAGCTCGATTCTGGATTCAGTACATGGTTGATAAGGTATACGATCTTATAAATCTCGTCGTCTCCTTGGTCGGATCGACCTTGCTTCTTGATTTTCGTATACTTTAAGGCACGCATTTCTTGGTGAAATTGCATATATCTCTAATGTCCTGGCCAATTAAATCTCCGATTCTTGGTTCAAGAAGTTGAATTCGGAATTATCGCAACCGATTGCAACTCGTGCTATGAATAACCTGCAGAGTTTGGTGATGTAGGCCTATCTACTTGGTGCATTGCTTCGAGGAAACGAAGAAGAGCGAGGAAAGGTGGCGAAAGAAATTACGGAGACCCTGAAAAAGATAGAAGAGAGAGGCCTCGGGGATAAAAGGTTCTTCGGCGGTGATTCCATAAACCTCGTGGATCTCTCGTTTGGGTTTTTTGCCCACTGGTTTAACGCCTGGGAACAAGTGCTGAACAAAAAATGGATAGAACCCAACAAACTGCCTCGGTTGCATGCTTGGACTGAGAACTTTGTGCATGTTCCTGTGATCAAACAAAATCTTCCTCATCTCGACAACCTCGTGCAGTATTTTAAAGGCTTAGAGGAAAAAATTTCCAGCAACGTGCGTTAATCTTAATATAATATAAACATTGTATTTTTTCTTCAATAATGATTCCAATTATGTCTATTCGAAATATCCAGTTTTTATTTATTTGTTATATTATATCGAGTGTAATTTTAGTGTCAAAATCTAAAAAATAGAATGATTTTATAATGGAAGAAAATATTCTTTTATTATAAAAAAAATTTTAAGTACAAGCTTTGAAAGGTCTTGGAGATGCTGGGTTAATGTCTTGCATGGGCTTAATCGTTAACCCAGGCCGTGTGTGTTTCAAATGGCCCGATAATATTCTGGCCGCATCCGAATTTGGGCTTTCATGGGCTCAATCATTAACCCAGGCTGTGTGTATGACAACCGGTCCGAAATGAACATTCTGGCTGCATCCGATATTGGGAGGAAACAAAACAGATTCCACGGATCAAAATTTACTTTCGTTAGTTCTTTATGATTCGAAATGTCTTCATGCCCAAATTATACTATAATAGATGGTGGCATGGAAGTGCTTCGATAATAGAATATATAGTAATTTTTGGTGTTATTTTAAGACGCACAGTATTTTCAAATTTTATTTTGGTTTGAGTAAAAAATATATTTATTTTTTAATCTGACAATAGTAAATCCAAACTCCAAAAGTAAAATAGTGACCTTATATTGCCAAAAATATACCTTTCATTGAATAAGAAGCCGAAGGAGTATAATTAGGACGAGATTAATATTTTCGCAGTATAAATTTATGTTGCAGAAATAGGAAAATTGGGGATTTCAATTAAGAAAAGAAAGGAAATTGTAGGGAAACGGTAGCATCTCACCCAACAAACTTAAACACGAGGACAATAGTTGAGGCGTATAAATTCATTGAGCGTAAGAGAGAGAGAGAGAAAACGAGGGAGATCTGCCAGGGGACACGCGATTTGGGCACCCAACAAAGAGCAACGGCAACAAATCTCTCTCTTTTTCTCTCTCCCGATCAGATCGGGCCATTTTCCGCTAGTGGTCTGTCGCCACCAACATTTTTAGGGTTTTTTTATTCCTCTCAGTCACATTTATCAGATTGCTCGTTTTTGATCTGGGATTGTTGTGACCATTTTCCGTCTGGTTTATGACGCCGGTTCGGGAGAATTAGCTTTTGGCGGCAATTATTTTGGATTTAGAGGGGTTCGATGGCCTCGGCTCAGGTGTTGCCGAGTTCGCGGAAACAGGAGCATTTAGAAGCCGGAAAACGTCGGGTACGTCGTATTGTTCTGCTGGTTTGAACTTTGACGTAAATTATCTACTCTGCGTTTTATCGATTTTTTTGTTTTATTTTATGTATATATTATTAGTTTTTGGGACAAGTATATTCTTCTCGTTATTCTATTTTAGCATGCACGAGCTTAAATAAACTTATTTTGATCTGATTAGGCTATTATTGTTTATTTTTTGATGTATTTTCATTATTCCATGTATTTGGTAATTAGAATAAAAATTACGGTTACCGTTAAATAATGTATGCTCGGCGGGAGAGAAAATGCAATTCAATTAGTGTGTTCTTTGCAACATTTGGTCGGCCGAAGTAGAATTTTAGAGGTCTATTATTGGAAGCATTAATTGTCTTGTGTGTGCCTGCGTTTGCATTTCTTTTCCGCATCCCTACAATGTGTTTTGACACTCATGGGAATGTCAAGAGTAAATATTTTCCCCTTGCAGTTGGAGGAGTTCCGGAAGAAAAAAGCAGCAGAGCGAGCCAAAAAAGGTGCCTCTGCCAGCGAAATTCATGTTTCTGATGTTGGCACCGACAAGAAGCCAGTTTTAGAAAATTCAAGTCTAAGGATTACAGCTTCAGGCGGAGCTGGCTCATCAAATGAGCCTGTTGAGCCCTTTGGTATACCTACCCATGATGCAAATAGCTCCATTGACGTTCCAAAGAAATTGGAGCAAAACTTTTTGAAAGATTCAGACAGTAAGCCTCCATCCAATCATGATTACAACGGATCATCCCATCATGATTACAGTGAATCATCCAATCATGATTACAGTGGATCCATTCCAGATAAAGAGAAGAGACATGCTGACAACCATGATCTTAGGATATATGATACTTTTGGATTTTCTGGAGAAACAAATATGAATTACAGGCAACAGAAAAATGATGTGAATAAGGATTCCAGAGTTGGATTTGGAAGCCAGAGTGGGCTCCCTTCTGGGATTTTCTCTGACCATTCCAGTGATCTTCACCCACAAGCAAGCCAAGATTTTGATGGAAATTCTGATCACCCTAGCTTTTACAGGAAGGGTTTGTTCTATTCAAAGGAGAGTATCAGTTCCACTAACTCTGCAGTTAGGAATGATACTCACCATGTTTCCCCTTCATACTTAAATTCTGCCAGTTCTCAATTCCAGTTGGAGACTAGTGCTACAAGATCTCGCCCATCTTTTCTTGATTCTCTCAACGTGTCCAGACCTTTGGGTCATCCTCAAATTACCCAACCCCAAGACTCGTTTATGCATAGTATGCCAAAATCAAGCAGCACAGATTTTCTAGGTTCATATGGATCACAGAAGTCTATGGTGGAGACTGAATCTATGGGAACTTCTTCGAACCTGAGACCTTCAAGTGGACCTATAGCCGTTGAACACTCCATTAACTTTTCAGTTCCCCATGATAACAGGGTTGATTTTCCTACATCAAATGCGAATGAAAATAGTATAGCTCAGAAACAAGAGCTTTTTTCATCTAAGCACAATGAAGATTTTTCTGCTTTGGAACAGGTAACCTATCTTCAGGTTTTTGATGTATATTTCTTACTCTCTTCTTGCTTGCTTTTGTAATTTTCCCATCATCATTTTAAGTGCAACGATATTGTAATTTTTAAAAAAATATTCAAAATTTTCTGGACAAGTTATGAGCTAACATTTAAGAAATGACATGGTAACTATTGTGAAATGCTCTTTAAAATTTTGTTCAAAGTAAATACACGTCAGTGGGAGCTTGGAGAAACAAGGTAGATAGTTGTGAATAAAGAGGTGTAGGTTTCATCTGTTTGGCTACAAATTATGGGTAAGTTGGTGCTCACTTATGTGCATTCCCTGCAGCATCTATTAGCCTACAAATTATGAGTAAGTTGGTGCCCAGTTATGTGCATTCCCTGCAGCATCTGTTAGGCTACAAATTTGACTGAGTTGGTGCTCAGTTATGTGCATTCCCTCTTTTTCTACAAAATGTAATGATCTCCCCCCTGCAGCATATTGAAGACTTGACTCAGGAAAAATTCTCTCTGCAACGAGCTCTTGAGGCTTCACGCGCTTTAGCTGAGTCGTTGGCTACTGAAAATTCCTCAATGACAGACAGTTACAATCAACAGGTTTGCTCACTAATTGTTGTTTGAAGGCCTTGTAGTTGCTCCAATTATCATTATGAAGGAAAGACTACGGACATTTACTTTCCATTATTTATTATTGTTAGCTTCATTGCCTATCAATTCATCAGATGATCAGGCGAGCTGCTAATTTGAGAAGTTTGCTTAAATGTGTTTGATAAATTTTTTAAGGATAAAAATTATAGATATTAAAATTGCTACGTTTTGTGTTTGTTTATCGGGGAAGTTGTCTAAATCTCTTGCTGTATTATGTACTGAAATGTACTTTGCATATGTTTTTCTAACTTTAGATACTGATTGGCATTACTGTGATAGAGGTCTCTATGTTTCATGTGAAATCTCAGTTCCTGATTTCAAATTATGTGTCTGTTAATTTTATTCTTAATTAATATGGCAAGTGCTTTTTGAGTAATTAGGTGCATTCTTTTGTAGATTTAGCAGTATATGTCCTGGTAGTGCTATTGATTATGAGTTCTTGTATTGGCTTTAAAGTATCTGAATGTTATGTACAGCAATTTATCGGCAATTGTCAAATATGCTAAACACAGCTATTGATATATAAGCGCCTATCAGTGCATGCCATAATTTTATGATGTATAATTGTGGCTAGTTTTGCCTGGGTGGAGGGGGTCCACTTAGATGTCTTTCGACTTTTACGTTACTCATTCATACTGTCTTCTGACTAGCTTGCCATTTAAAATCTTGGTTTTGAATGATTGCACCTATTTTTGCATATGCTCTTATTATCCTGAGGCTAGTTTTATTTATTTTTGTCATGATTTATTTATTCAACTATGCTGTTGTTAAATTATCGCCAGAGAAGTGTTGTCAACCAACTGAAATCTGACATGGAGGAGTTACAGGAAGAAATCAAAGCCCACTTGGTTAGTCATTACTTCTTCTTTTTCTTGGAAATTCTTATTTAGATGATAATTATGGATTTTGTGTTTGTATCTGCGATTGCATGAATATTTGTGTTTTGTTTTGATGCTGATTGATAGAGTTAATTTACGTCAATGAGCTCATGTTATTTAGATTTATTGATTTTAATGTTTTATTAATGATTTGATTAGTTTGTGTTATGCTTTTTGCCAAAATAAATATTCTCCTACAAATTTTTTCTTAGCATTTATTAGAGGACTGGCTCTGATATGCATATGTCTTTGATGGTCTACCACCATGTCTAGTAGTAAGTCAGAAAGAAGATTGCGTGTGCATGTGTATTATTCCATGTCTTTTCAATATCTTTCATGAACATCAATATTCTGGCTAGTTCTACATGCTACTAATCATGAAGTAATTTCATTATTTGAATTTCTTTTGTATGTTGAATTTGGCTGATAGCAAGCGGGCTGCTTTCCTGAGTTAAGATTTTTTTAGAACACAAGAATAAGACAAGATAAAATGTTGAGAATGTGATATACCATAAAGCTTACCCTTGAATTTCAAAATCAATAATAAAATTTTGCTATGTAGTCCTCTAGTAAGACTTGGACTTACTGATCTCTCTCCTAGAGGGTTGAGAAAAGCATTTTCAAACCCAAATTGGGGCTTTGATATCTTTTCCTCATCTATTTGATTTGTGTTCATTAGAATTAATCTTATTAATATCATGCACAGACACTTGGAGTGATTACTCCAAATTTAAACATGGTGGATTAAGAGTAATTCTATGATCAATGATCCTTCTGAAGCATACTGATGTCATGTCCCTTGTTGTAGCAAATCATGATTGATTAGATTTCAGACTATGTTGATTAATTAAATACTTGAGTTGGATTTTGTACATGTTTTGATACTATTTTCCCCCAATTTTTGTATGTGAATGTTTCTATCCCTGTTTGTCTTTTTGTCGATTAATATGTTATTCTCATTTGATTAGTACATTTTCCTAATTGGTTTGCAGGTGGAACTTGAAGCAGTAAAAACTGAATACGCTAATGCACAACTTGAGTGCAATGCTGCTGATGAGCGAGCAAAGTTGCTGGCTTCGGAGGTTATTGGTTTGGAAGAAAAGGTATAGTGTATTTAGTGAAATTTTCTCTTGGTCTTCCTTTTCGGGGATGGTACCCACAGTTATTTTTTTCCTCTAAAGTTTGCATGTTCCGAGAGGAGCATGTCACCTAAGTATCAGGCTTTAACACAGAAATACAGCTACAATATGATATTATCATTTTGTGAATGATAAACTCATTTAAATTTCAGTGGACCTGTTTATTGTCAGCTTGGTTATTTCGACTTATGTTTCATATTTGCAATTTTAATGTTAATCAGTTTCTATATGACAGATTTTTGTGATAGGATCATGTAATATAAATCTAATATGAAACTGTTGATGCAGTATTTTGATGACTGAAAATACATTCATTCATAAGCTACTGAAATCACCCAATTTATGGGTGATTAAATATATCTATTTACCTAAAATGGTATAAGTCAACAAACTATCTCTACTTATCTTGAACATTCACTATTATATACTTCTAGAGCACCCTAAACCTGCCACTGTAATGTGTGTGAAAATTTATTTGTGTAGGCACTCAGACTAAGGTCTAATGAGCTAAAGTTGGAGAGGGAACTGGACAACTCATATGCAGAACTAAGTTCCTACAAGTATGTTGTACCCTAAACTTATGTTGAATATTATATTTATGCTTCGAAAATTTCATTTCTAAAGGCTTGCATTGTTTTTGTGTTCCATTCTCCAATATGATTTGATACCCTGATATGCATTGTTTTTGTGTGCCACTCTCCAAAATTTCATTAGTTTTTGTGAACTAAGTACCAACCAGGTGAAAGTTTCATGGCATTAGATGCCTGTGACCATACACTGGGGATTAGCATTTTGAAAATCTGAAAGGCAGCCATTCTATTAGTGACTGCTAAGCAGTATTGTCGTATATATGTAAAAAATGTTTCACAAGCATAACAAGAATCCTATGACAAAAAAACAAATATAGAGCTCCTTCAATTTCCTCCAAATTCACCAGCGTGAAGGACTACAACCCCAGCCTCTTTAGTCATTTTGGACCTAATTTATGGTCACTTAACATAGCATTATTTGTGGCGTTACCTCTATTATATTTCAGAACCCATCGTTTCACTAATGTATATCTTTCATAGGAACATAAAAGATGTCATCTTAGTTAATTCTCCTAGGATTGGTATTCTGCACATGGGGAAAATCAATTTGTTTATAGTTCTCATGACTGGTTGTTTGCAACGTGCATCTTTTTTTCCAGCTTTTGCAAATTTTTAATTTTGCTACAGATAGATTACTAATTTTACTACCGATTTTTCTATTTTTAACTTTTAGTTGGAGTGAAGGAATGAAAGCATGGTAGAATGTAACTCATTTTGTTTGTATTATGCTTAAAAAAATTGATTTCTCCATTCTTTTGCAAGTTCCAATATTAATTTCTATTTTTAATGACTGAGATTCTAGTGTCTAATGGTATCTAACAAGTTTTGTATGGAAATCTACAGAAAGAAAATCTCCAGCTTAGAGAAAGATCGTCAGCATTTGCAGACAACAATTGATGCTTTTCAAGAAGGTATATTCAACTTGTTGATTCAATTGTTGCTATACTAGGGACAAGGTGAGGACCTTCATTCTTAAAGGATAAAGAAATAAGTGATGTAGGTTAGAGTTTGGCAGGACTGATGCCTCAAAAAGTGATAATTTTGTTTACACAGGTATTAAAACTTATATTTTCTATTGGACTAAATGACATAAATCGTATCATGAAGTAGTCAGTTCAGGAAATCATTTAGAATGTAGAAACACTGCTGCTATGAAATATTCTGACTGCATATTCCTTTAGGGCACTGATCACCTGGGTCCTGAATGAAAATTTTCTGTTGTAGTCTCAGGTCCCCGTTTTGAAATCAAAACTGGGACTATGGGGAAAAGAACCATGTGGATGATAAACTTCGATTCTTTCCCTGCTTTTTTTTTCCAAGTGGCACCCTTTGTTTGGCCAATAGTCTTGCCTTTTCCCTTAGTTGTATTGTTTTTCTGATTGTAGTCATATTTTCTGGATCATATTTCTTTTTTCATCCTCTTTTCTATTGCCAAGGTGGAATAGGCTCTTAATTGCTTCCATTTAAACTTAGCTGCATTTTTTTTGGAAGAATTTGTCTGCTACAGGAATTAATCTATTCGTTAGGGTTATATTTCTAAGTTAATAATGATATACTATTATCATTATTATGTCTTGTAGTAATTCTTTCTGCTAATGGTTACTAAGTATGAATTATTTAAAAACTCCTATCGTCTATCTATGCTTTGAATACTTTCATCCCACATTTCTTCATTTCATGGCTCAGAGAAAAAACTCCTGCTATCTAAGTTGCGGAAAGCTTCAGCAGCAAGTGGAAAAAGTATAAGTGTTGGCCAGAGTCCTACTGGGAAGAAAGATGTATCAACTTCTACAGATGATTTGGGTAAAGTGGGCCTTTAGAGATGAAATTTAAGGAGAATGCAGTTGCTTCACTGTTTTTTTTTTTAAATAAAAAATATTCTAGATACTGTGCAGTGGTTAAACTTTTTCTTGTCATGCATGTTGAGAACTTTGGTGATGATTTTTTGTAAAGCCAATTTTTTTAATGGAGTTTTCACTTACAAATAGTATACGTTGACTGCTGGATTGGCTACAATATTTAATGTTTACTTGGAGTTCATGGTTTCTTTAGTTGAATATAGATTCTTTGGCAGGCACTTCCAACCAGGAAACACATGATACAGCTTCGCTTCCTGGAATTCATACATATGTTCCTCAAATGCCTGAAAGTGAAGAGTCTATTCTTGAAGGTTCTTCAGTGTATATGCCCTCAGATCAGCTGAGAATAATTCATAACATCAATGTACTGATTTCAGAGGTACAGTTTCTATGCAATACTGTCAATTATGAATTTTATTGGACTCTAAACCTTCCACCGTTTTCTTTTTCCTTTCATATTTTGGTTAAATTGTCTAAGAACCAACGAAGTAGCTGAAGTTGGAGCATCTTTTCTGTTATAGTTGGCTTTGGAGAAGGAAGAATTGACACAAGCTTTGGCATCTGAGTCATCTGAATGTTCGAAGCTGAAGGTAAAATCTTAACATGGATGCTCGTGTGGTGAATGTGAACTTCATATTGCATGTAGTTAGCCATCATGTGTTAAATTGATTCATCAAATGCAACCATCTCAGTTACAGTACTTATAGAAAGAACACTTGTGGAATGGTATTACTAACATGTTTAGGTAGAGTGCTATTTATTCTAGAAAAGCATGTGTTTCTCACGTTCTCTTTGATTGGATTGCATCTCTATATCAAAATTATTGTCTATGAGACTGCTATACTACTCTTCAGTGAGATGCTCTGATTCAGTGCTCATTCTAAATGGTTCGTTGGTTTCTAATAGGTCTGTAACTTGGATGCATCTTTGGTTTTAAATTAATGTAGGAATTGAACAATGAATTGTCAAGAAAACTTGAGGCCCAAACTCAGAGATTAGAGCTCTTGACTGCGCAAAGTATGACTGGTGTTAATGCCCCTGCAAGGTTACCCGATCCTCTTACCATACAGGAGAATAGTACATATGCAGATGAAGGTGATGAGGTATGGTCTTTATTGCCAAACTGTAAAGCCGCTTTTATTATTTGCTAGTTGCCAATGTGGGGGTTGTTTCATATCAATATGGTTAGTCCATCTCCTTTTATTAGAAAAGTCCGAGGCATGGCAAAAGGTTCATTAAGATAATTGAGTATGGTTACTTTTTTATATTTTTTGTTTATAACATGCTCTTCCTTTTGCCCTTCAATTAGGTGGTGGACAGGGTTTTGGGATGGATAATGAAACTTTTCCCTGGAGGACCGTCTAGAAGAAGGACGAGCAAACTTCTGTGATATGAAAGTCAGTCTGGAGGCAGTTCTTATTTTTTATTTCCTCCCCGCTGCCTTTGTTTTGCATACACATCGGGGGTCGTAACCTGTACATTTGAGTCCGAGTATACCACCTATTCTTCTGTTAATGGTGCAATGCAAAAAAAAAAAAAAAGAAGAAAAAGAAAAAGCATTTGGGAAGCCTTTCTATTCATTGCTATGCCCAGTTGTCATTTTTAACGGATGACAATAAGAAAAGTTACTTCTTGTTCCTGGCTTTAGGTTTTTATGGTATTGGACGACAATATATTAGTGGTAGACAAATGTTGAGGAACTTCAATTTGTATTTGTATTCGGCCGTGTTCATCATTTGGAGTTTTAGTTGTATCTGTGATTTGAGATCGAGGCTACATGCCCAAGTAATGGTTGAAATAGTAAGAATTTTGAACACAATGGGTAAAGTTTCATTTCAATTTTTCGCGTGCCAAATGGCTCTTGATCTTAGGCCTTAACCCCATTGAGCTCTTCAATACATAGGTCTCTTAAGAACCAGTATTATCAGCACCAAGCTGCAAGAAAATCAAGATTCTTTGAATACAACATGGCTTTCTATAACTGCATTGTGAAGTTCTCCCTCCGCTGAATCTTTTGAATTACTGATCAAGAAGGGACCTTTATTTAAACTCTAATCTCTACTTCATATAGCTAAGTTACTGTATAACATACAGTCTTAACCAGGACAGTTGCAAACTACAACTTGGATAGAACTTTTTTGAGTTAGTGAACCACAAAGCAGGGTTGAAAGATTATAAAACAGAGCAAATGGTTGACCATAAGGAAAAATCAGCAAGCTCAATGTTCACCGGCCGGTACATGCACACTGAAATGACTATGTATGTGTATATGTAATGTATTTTATCTGAGAACTGACCGATAGTCTATGACTTGCTATTTGTCCAAAGTCATGAAACTGGAAGACATTTATCATAAGATTCTGAACCAGAGGGGATGAGGTTTCTGTGGGACTAGGTAGAAATACAAGATGGTGGCCAACCCCCATGTGTTTCTCATTTCTGGGGAACTGTGATGTCCTCTAGAGAGGTTACAGAACTGAGAGAACCCTAGAAATCAAGTGAAAATGGACAGGAACGTAGTTGTAGTTTTAATGTCGCAGTCTAGAAGTACTGCAAATTCCAAACTGTCACAAGCTTCTTTCTTTAGTTTAGAAAATGTTGGCGAATGAAAACCTGCAGATACTGTCCTCCATGAAAGATCGAATTGACTTCAGTATTCTTTATTATTCGCTGTTTTGCGTTTGTGGATGTGAACAAGTTTTGTATGGGCCATCATCGAGTTACTTTTATGCATGTGAATCAACAGCATGGGTAGTCATATGGGTTGTCTTCGCTTTGTAGCTTCATTTACGTCAAAAGCTCGAGTAAATTACTTTCTTCATATTGCATAGGTGTTGTAGGAAATAAGAGAACTACAATATATGAAAGTAGCAAAAGTTTGCGGCATGTGGCTGGGCTGTATTGTATCCTTCATGCATATCAGCGGTACTGGGGGGTGGTATATAGATATTCTTGACTGCCATACATACATGCATATTATTAGCCATACGGGTTCTACAATTTACCAAAACTGAGGCTTTACGGTCACTAGTTAGAAAGGAAACTTTTGCTGCTGTTCTTAGCAAAAGTTTCCAGTTAACCCAACCCCTGTGGGGGCTCTACGTTAAGCTGCTAATTAACCAATGGCAATAATAGTTTCTTTGAATAAGTATGTTCGTGTTCATCAGATGCACTGAACATGGAAAATGTGAACGTACTTCCTGGAAGATTTCTAGCTGCATGAACTGGACACAAAGCATGCAAGAGTTTTTTCAATAATAAAGAATATCTCAATTGATAATTTATGATTTTACCAGATTCATTTTTCTAAAATATTATCTAAGACCTGAACTAATTAATATAGTAACGTATTTATCTCTAAATCGTGGGATCAATCCTAATAATTACACTTTCAACAGATGAAGATCTTGATTAATTCTTGTGGTGTTGGTGTTGCTATGGTCACAAGAAGTGTAATCAATAATGAGACACCGGAGTATATTAAACCATGGTGTATATTGTAAAGAAGAAGAGTTGTATTTGCTCAGTTTCTGATGGTGGGCTCACTATCCATGTGCAAGGCAACATGGAAAACAAAGATCTCTACAACTTAATTCTTTATGAGGAACTGGTCAAGTCAGTGTCAGATGGAGAGATCTGTGATGTTTGGATTGCGATGGACCTGGGGTCCACGTTATTTATTGGGCCCTCAGTGGACCAGTACCGGAGATGTAGCCCATCAGTTGTATTAATGACTGGGTGGACCAGAGACAAGTACTATATGTATATTTCTTAATTCTTTGAATATGGAAATTATTTTTATTGTTAATTTAGATCAAAAATTATTTTTTACTAAAATATATTTAATATGATAAACCTTTTATAATCATTAAATTTCTAAAATATTTTAATTTGATTATCAGTTCCCAATCCCTGTATACAATTCTAATGATTTTATAAATGAAATGGATAATGACATAAATCCAAACCAGAATAAATTCATAAAAAATAAATATTTAAATATTTTAGAGATAAACAGAAATAATAAAAATTTGAACCATATTAATATGTGTAATATTTGAAATACTTAGAATTCTAATAATTTCTACTAAATAAATAATAATAATAAAATACTAAATCAAATCAACACACACCCAGTTAATCCATGGAAATTATTACCTTTTCTTACTGGAAAAATAAATAATCAAAATTATCTTATTTCCGTCGATAATTTTTTAGGATGGTAAAAAATCAAATACTTTAAATCATATATGAATTTCAATAAATATGTAAGATATTAAAGCGGCAACAAAATCCTTGTGAATCACAATATTCAATATAACGGATATCCATTTAATATAAAAAAATAAAAAAGTTGTGAGAGAGATTCACAATTTTCTATACTCTTGATTACATTTCAGACAAAATCTGTACCCATTAAGAGAAAAAAAAAATGAAGTAAAAAAAAGTTACACAAAAACAAGCCTCATCTTCCTCGGTACCAAAACAAAAATCTAACTGCAGATCTTTGATTTTCTGGAGGAGAGGGCTTAAGCGTTCATTTGCTTGTGTAACGGATTATTTGTACACGGGCCACTCTAGTTTCTGACCGGTTAGCCCCTGAGAAAATAAATAGATAAGAGAGAAGGCAAACCCCCAATCCCCAAGCACCATCACTACATCCATCCCGTACTTAAAACTGCGAAATGCATCTCCGATGTCTGCCTGCGACATTTCTCCTTTTCTGCTTTGTTTCTTCGTTCCAGCTCCTGGCAATGTCAAGTGCCACACTGGCTGCATCTAGAGAAGCACCGGATAGGCCTCTCCTTGTGAACCCAACTGCATAAAGCCCAGCTTTGCCTTTCCAGCCATTTGGAAATGGATTTTTGGGGATCCCATCCTCAGAAAAGAACTCATCCTCCTGTGGATCACAAAGGGTCCAACCAATTTCAGTAAATATACCATCCTCTTGTCTGACAGGAGACACATTCCAGTCGTACTTCACATGCTCGATGTGCAAAAGCAGTATCTGAAATTTATATGGTCAAACCAAAGAACAGAGTCCAACCACCTGACAAAACCCCAACAATAATACCATACACTAACCTGACAGGCACCGTTTCATCTTGGAATTTCCAATCCATTAATGCGATGTTCTTTGTCAGAAAAAGTAAATTTCGATTGTCGGGCAAAAAAAAAAAAGACCGATTTTAATGTTCTAAGAACACACTCTCAATCTCTCCGGAGTAAAAGAAAATAGGAACGACCAAAAGACGGAACATAAGATAATACCAACTTCCAAAACTTTCACAAGAATCCGAAGAATAGACAAATCAAGAAATTTAGTCGGAAGAAGAAAACGAGTTATTCCCTGACCTTTAGCCATGAAGGAACATTGCTGCGGTAACCCGTTGCCAGAATTACAGAATCGATTTCAAGATTTTCACCATCAACCAGCTCCACTCTCCCATTGTAGAACCTTTTGATGGCACAGACAACTTTAATATTACCAGATCTTATTTTGTCTAGTGTACCAATGTCTAAAACTGGAGTCTTTCCTAGTGTGTTCTTAAGCACCAAGGGGCCCGAGTATGGTCTTTTCAGACCGTACTTTTCTAGATCACCGAGAATCAGCCTAGCAAGAATTAACAATATCTTATCGACTAACCAGAGGGGCAACCATTTCATCATCGTCACTGCCAATTCAAATGTTGATTTCCCAAAAATTTCCTTGGGCAAGACATGAAGCTGTAGATTAAAACAGAGAATAACTGGTTATTTTGGGGAATCTTAATAAAACTAGAAAGCAGCAGCAGAATTACAGAAGAAATAAAGCACATGTTCACGCACCGAGCTCCGGACCACCATAAATGGGCTTGCATTATGATTGCAAAGGTCAAGAGAAACTTCCATGCCTGAGTTACCACAGCCAACGACTAACACACGCTGTCCACGGAAACTTTCTCCAGTTTTGTAGTCACAGGCATGCATTACAAGGCCGCCAAAATCTGGCAAACCCACAAAGTCTGGCACAACTCTCTCTGCGTTCTCTCCGGTGGCCACCACAAGCCATTTGCAAAGGTACTCTACTTCGGTAGGACTTGAACTGCTTCTGGAAACGGTCCTGACTCGCCACAAACCAAAAGTCTCATCGTACCTGGCGGACTGCACTGTCTCATTGAAATGTGGATTTATATTGAAGTGTTTAGCGTAGGATTCAAGATAACTGATGAACTGATATTTGGTGGGATATTCAGGGAAACCCTCCGGAAACGGTAAGCCAGGTAACTGACAAAATTGTTTAGGTAGGTGAAGCTTGAGGCGATCGTAGGTTCTATTTTGCCAGAGAGAGGCAACGCAGCTTGCACGTTCCAGGATGACGAATGGCACGCCTTGGTTTTTTAGGCCAGCACCCACTGCTAAACCAGAAGGACCGGCCCCAACAATGACAGGTCCATTCACCCATATGCATCGTCTAGCCAAAAAGTCCTCATGACCAGAGTTTTGAAACATGTTTAGCATATTCAGACAGTTGCTATACATTTCCAAGTACTAAAGAGGAAAATGACAATTTTTGAACAATTTTGGTTAGAAAATAATATCAGAAGAAAGAGGAAAAGAATGATGGAGATGTTGTGATTCAAGTCAGCGAAATAACAATTTGCTTTCCAATTGCGCAAACTGTTTTCTTGATGTGTATGGAAAGATGGATAAGACAAAGGGGAATGGGGAGGGAGAATAAAATGGGATTTGTTTGATGTGTATATCTGTGTGTGGAAGGGGAAGCGGGATGGGGGAGGGGCCTTAAATAGGGGAGGGGGGTCTTCACCATTGAGTAGCATGTGACTGGTGGGTTGCAATGTATTCCGGATTATTCCCAAATGATAGGCTTGGCTCAGCCTTCACTTGTTTATTAGCTTTGTTGCCAAAAAAAATGCAGTTCTATCACTTACATGTAGATGCATGTTTTAGTATGATCTTAAAGAACTCTTGCAGATTCATTCTCCTTGGGTTAGTAAGTGCGAGGGGCAATTGCTGATACGGGAGACCTCAAGCAATAAAATCCTTACTATTATTCTGAGTAGGATTTTAGACTCGAATTAGTCAGGACACAGATTCATCGATGAGCTATGGATTATGGTCCAAATGTGGGGGCCAATGATCTTTGGCTTTGATCTTCATTCTGCACTTGGTACAGCCTGATTCTATTTAATGATTCATGGGTCCTCTCCAGAAGAAAAATATGGTGCAGAAACATTCACTACTAGATCCATTTGGCGCAGGGAAGCATAGAGAGACTCGCAGAGGAGTCATCGTTGAACATAATAAATGACAAGCAGAATGGTCCTGCGTTGTTACTTAATTCACAGTAGCATGCATAACTTTTTAAGAAACTAATGTTCTGTCATACCTCCACCTCCACCACCATCTTCTCTCCATTGAAGCATAACCAAACTGCTCAGCTTTTCGACTTGGGTTTTTTAAGATGTGACAACCTTAAAGCTGGCATAATCAAAGCTTCCTTTATAGCATAGGCACCTTTTCTTACTGTACGATCCTCAAGCACCACACTAACCATTTCATTTAATCGATTTCTACACTTTAAAACTCCATTGGAATGAAGTGAGAAAAGCTAACCCGTGGGCTAATGATAATGAATCTTATAATGTCACCAGGTTCAATGCTTTCCCTTAAATAAACTAGATAAGCTAAAGGGCCAAGTAATTGGAATTTACAGCACAGCTTTCTTCAAGTTCCAATAAAGGGATGATGGTTGGGTTCTGAAACCGAAGAAATAGTTCCCAGGCGACTACACATCCCACGTCCGAGACCCAAGATCTGCGAAAGCTAGCGTGTATTAAACAAGGGAAATGCAATCATCAAAGAAAACGATAATCTCCCTTCATAAAATTTCCTGCATAAAGAGGGTGTTGATGAATGTAAGATGCGGAATGGAGAAGCACAATCAAATCATCCAATAATGCGATGGATAGACCAAGATAACACAAAGCTATCAGACAATTAATTGCGTTATCAGTTATGGCATGAAATGGGCTGTTTTGACAGTGCGAAAAAGGGCAAGCAAGGTTTTGGCAAATGACAACTAGAATGCTATATATATTGTCCCTCCCGTCCCTACTGGGGGTCGAGAATAGAAGATTGACTGAGCTTGGGTTCAGAGCCGCCCCCTCCCAGCTAGCTGTGGGCATTGGAAACATCTTCTACGAGACTATCAAGTATATAGAGCAATCAGTTCCATGTATACCAACAAAAGAGGCAACTTCGACAAGCATAGCCACAGCCCACAGTGTGCTTGCCCACGCGGAGCAGCTGATTCGCACTCTCTCAGTTACTCTATTTTAAGTTGGGACCCCCATGGACATTTGGACCACATAAAGTGTATCTATCATGGCGGTCCAATCTTGCTCGAAATTTTAATACAAAGATTGAAAATGAAAAATAAATGCATTCACCATTCATTTTAAAAATAATATTCTATATTTATTAATATCTCTCTGTGGTTCAACTATCAAATTCATTTTTAGGGGTTTAATTCAAAATCATAACCTGATATAATACGAAATAAATGAAAAGATAATAACCCAGTAGACCACTCCCTCAGTACTAAACTGTGTATTCGTATTTAAATGAAAAGAAGCCACAGGGAAACATTAGAAATACGAGTGTTCCCAAAAACTTATGTGAGCATCATTTGCGGGAAGCCCATGTTGTTAAAGAATATAATCCACATGTTAAAAGGCCAAAATAGTCTTTCATTTGACTTTGTGATCTAATTTGACCACCCAGAAAGCCTTTCTGCAATCTGATTGATTGAACCTAAAATTGTTCATACAGTAAAGCCGAAACAAAATTATTGGCCACATGCTCTCATGATAAGTTATTTTCTTTGGGCTTGAGGGTTTAATATGCATGCAAATATCTTATTATCTTGAGGGTTTATTTGGTGAGTGTATGTTCCATTATTTGTTGGAAATCATGAAACAACTCCGTAATCATTTGTCTTTTGTCAAATGATTTTCTCGCTATCTTGGAGTTTGATTTATATATTTACAAGAATCTTCCAATGTATCTCTACATAGAGTAAACAAGAAAGGGTGGATACATACCCAAGTACCATTAAATTATAGGATATGCATTTTCCTAAGTTGATAATATATGATCATTGATTCTGCCATATGGGCCAGGCACATTCTCATACTTTTTTTTTATCATTCCCTTACAATAATCATAATATGGTGCCCAGCCAAATGATAAGATTCAGAAGATAGGTTTGTATGAATGAAGTCTGATTTTGGTCAAGCAATCACAAACACCATGATGGGATTGCACACTCGATTTATTTGTGGCCTACCCTTTCTACTCCATCAACTAACCATCCATTGTCCTCTTGCTTTTTTTTTAAGAGTGGGTCTGCCACCACTTCAGATGGAAGCCAATGTGAGATTTGCGTAGGTATGTGTTAAGAGTAAATTTCCTGAACATATAGAAATTAGAATACCATCTATTTTTGGTTTCACATAAAGTGGCACCTTATGCGTTTTTTTGCAAATTATCTGCCCAAAAATATAGCTTAATGGAGACTACTGTGATCATTATGATTGATAGATAAATTATACTTCAATAAAACTATCGTCATTAAATTCATAAATTTGTCATATTCAGTTTCAGTTGATCCTAAATTGTAATATGAATAGATGAATTCTATCATTCCATCTTTGTTAAATATGATTATTAGACAATAATTATATCTTGACAAATTGGTTGTTTATTAACTTAAAACCCTAATTAATTTAGTCCATGCAATTTAATTTCAAAAGTGTCTGCCCAATTGACCGTGTAGCAATTTTGTTCCCACGGTTTAAAAGTCAACTTGAGTCATACATGTGCGACATGGCTACAGTTGTAATATCCAGACTACTCCAAATAAAAACACGACTCATACTTCCTTCCATGGGAGAATTGGAATTGAAAAATAGTTTAGTTTAGAATTAAGAAACTAACCCCCACAACTGTAATAACTGAAGCAGATTCAGAAATCAGAAACGCAATTTTCAGTCAAAATGTTGGGGCAGGATATGGAATTGAATACGAAACATGGCAACACATGCCGTCACATGGATTTCACAAGCGGATACCTTGGGCCGGCTAGAGAACTGACAAGGGATGGTCAACGAAATGCTTTGAACACCAGCCTCATGTGCCGCAGATTGACCAATCATTTTGTGGCCCAGTAACACCAAAATCCAATCCCTTGTGCCGAGAGACATGATACAACCGGCGGGTAGTTTTACGGTGTTCCGAGCATACATGAACAGTATATTTCTAGACGGTATAAACAGTACAAAAAAACAAAAATCTGGATTTACGATTTTTTTTATTATTATTTTGTACTGTTTATGTACCTAGGAAAGTTCATGTGCACCATAAAATTTCCCTGAACCGGTAGTTTTATTGCTGCCTTGTCCCCCAACTAGAATCAGTTACAATATTTACCAGATCACCAATCTTGAGAGGTCAACAAAAAATTGTCTTCTGTTAGGACAGTCGGCTCATAACTTCTGTTAAAACAATGCTCTCCAGCTCCCATCTTTAGAAAAGCAAATGAATCCTCAAAGGGTATTCTAAAAAAAATAGAATAAACTAAAGCTAAGTATATATTCAAGTTACAATTCGTAGCCTCGTACAGTGCGAGAACTGGGGAGGTCGGAACAATCTCATCCTCAGCTTGTCCCCCCATCCTGAAGGCATTTTTCTTCCTTCCATCTCTACAAAGAATACTGACAAAAGAACAAAGACAAAGGCTAAAAAGATCCATTCCTCGCCCCTTCAACTACGGAGAACCAACCTAAACAAAATTTTACAGCTCTGATTTAACCATATAATATTACAGTGGGGCAATGGATGCTACAATTTTGTTTTCAAAAAGATAACAAAATCACGAAAAGAGAAAAAAATGGGTGTGCTTTTACAAAGTGGTTTATGTACCAAATAGAAGAAACTGCTGAAGAACCGCGGTCTTATTCCTGTAAAAATTGGAAGTCTGGATTCTCGAGAAGGTCTGCAGCAGGTTGAACATCAGAAAAATCGTTCTCTAAGATGGTATGGAAAATGTCATGAATTGAGAAAGGAATGCTGCAGAGAAAAAGAACAATTGAGCTTAACTTCAAAGAATCAATGGACACCTGAATAGGGGATGGTTTCCATCTCTTACCTGGAATCATCATCCAACAGAAACGAGTTGCTATCGTCATCCTCTGAATCATCAGTAGCAAGAATTTTCATGCTGGAAATTACCTGCACAATGTAACCCATATTACCACGTTAACAGCGATTAACAGCCAAAGAGTCCAAGAGTGATCACCTACCGGGACTGAAACTAATAAGAAAACTGGCTTACATCCGATGACACGCTTTGAGTGTTGTAGTTATCATCATAATACAGTGTACATATTCTGTAAAGTTGTTGGATGCTTAGGACCTGAAAGACGGACACAAAGATGAGAGTCAAGGTTGCTAATGAACTAATAGCAAAAGTAAAAACAATAGTTATTGCTATTAGCTCTCTAGTAATTATTCTCTTTAATACTTCATCCAAGAGTACTGAATAGTAGAAACATTGAAAGACAAAACGCAAAAGCTCATGCATAAACGCAGACACAGAAATAGAACATAGACAGCGAGAGCTGTACCGGGCAAAGGTCATTTGTTATATCGTCATATGTTATTCTATACTTCTGGTGAATAACCTGCATGATTATTCAATAGCCATTTAGATCCAAAGAAGAAATAGCCATAAAGACATAATGTTCATATGAAAGGGTACGCAAACAATTCGAAGAATCGACATTCAATTGACATTCTTTTAAGCATTTTCTGAGCAAAAAATACTGATCAACAGGACAAAATTAGTTTACAACTTGGGTAAGGCATAAGTCTCCGACTGGAAGCTTAGCAGTTATTGAAAAGCACTCAAGTAAAACTAAAATTTCATATTTAACAAAGTGACCGTATTTTCATATTTGAAATTCTATTTGATTTCTTCAAATTTTCAAATAAAAAGAGGGATGAATCAGCAGTAACCAAAATAATCCTGAAACTGCAAATAGATCACGCGAGCAAAACCCATTTTCTGATACGAGGCAACAAGATAAAGAGAAAAGCCACATTTTCAAAAGTATTTCAAAACAAGGAAATTGATTCTCATGATTATGGAGAATTGTTGTTACATGTAACATGTTTTTTTATTATTATTTTTGTAATTTTCTCATATAGTTAAAAATTCTTTAAAAAGTTGGTTTTTATTTTGCAAGCAAACAAGTCTTGAAATGCTGTGTGCAATCAGAATTTTGAGTATCAAAAGTTTTTTTTCACTTGAGATGCAGCAAAATATTCTACTGATATACTGTCTACAAACTTTAAAAGAACACAGAAGACAATCTTGGCTAACAGAGATTTAAAGCCACATTTTAAGACTAAGACATTGAAGAAAACTTATAAACTTCTTATGTCACAGTTTAAGCTATTGAGAATAAGATAGTGACATATAAAGTTAAACGAGTGGAGCAGGTTATTTTATAAGGTTTCGGGACTAATTGAATGTTCTAAGATGTCACTCCTTAATGTGACATAAAATAATCTACCGGGACAAGAGGAAAAATTCTAACAGAAAACATTGTCCATAGTCGAAATGTTACCAAAAATTTCAAAACATCTACACAACACAGCACAACTCAATATTCTGAAATGCCATTATTTTGGAAAAAGACCTTCCCATGTTTGGTACTTAAATTGCTTTATCTACATCCTCAAGCAACACCTTCATAGCTTTGGCTCCTAGGAATTTGAAGAAATATCATGCATCGATCTAATCTGTTAATTGAATCAATTCATACCAACTATCCAGAAATAATTTTATAAACAATAGAAAGACAATTTTTTGTTTCAGTTTGATATTAATAATAATTATTATTACTATTATATTATAATTATTATTACTAATATTATTTAATATTTATGATTTAAAATTAAGATTTATGGATATAAGTATATTTCATATGTAAATTAAAATTTTTTGGCTCAATATCAATATAGCGGTATAACATAATTGTCATATCGACCCAACTTATCATATCAACCTATATAAACTAGTGGTTCGATATTATGATACTGAACCAAATTAAAGTTTCACTCACACCAACAAATAAAAAATAAATCAAAACCGGTTGATCCAGTTTAATATGGCCGGTTCAATAATTTTACACACCTCAATGGGCTCTATTAATAAACCCATCATTTATTTTTTTTCTTCTTCTCTTTGCAACGTTATGTTGTTTATTGGCATATCTTTCCTTGCATGTGCTACAAAAAAGATATCAACCACCTAATTTCCCGAGCAATGAAACCATCATGCCTCATGAACTTCCAAAAGTCCCATAAACCAAACTTTCATAAACAATGCAAATACTACCTTACCAATATAAGACTGTCATCCAGTTATAATCTGTTAATCAGTGTGATTACCGGGACAAACAATTAGCATACTGAAAGGATGATACTTACCAAGAATCCAACAGCTTGTCTCGTAGGTTTAAGCTCATCCCATGAAGAGCCTACATACTGCAATTGTTGAAATCATAAAACAAAACAACAAAACAGTGTGCACTACCAAGCCCTTTGAGACTTTAAAAAAATGAAAGCATCCATATTAAGACCACTGAAAACATGAATAGGATACAGAACGCAGTCCATTTAGGAACCACTGCCAAAGCATTTTAGTATTCAAATGAATTAATCTTACAAATTATCATACGGCCATACAAATCGTGCATCAAATATCCCACACAAATATTGAATCAGCATTATGAGAACATGGAAAAAAAGCATTGCCTAATATATTACAATGTGTTCTCAAAACTCTCAAGGTAATAGCTTTTGAAAATGACGACCAATCAAAACTCAATTTGAAGAATTCTCTGAGACGTGACAAGGATTATTGTGGCTAAAGCAAAACCTTTGCAAAGTGAATGGCGAAAAAATCATTAACTAGGCACAAAAAGCTAAAATGTACCTCCTCTTCCACTCGGCCGCACCATAGTTCTAATTCCGCTAATCCAGCCTTAACATACTCCCCATTGCTAAATGTGCAGTTCTCTCGACGAAGGAGAAGGCTGCAACACAGATGGCAAGGTTACGTTATGAAAGCTAATTCAATATCATGGGAAATAGATATGATAAAGTCAGCATATCACCTGTTAAAAAGCTGTACATTGATGTGTGAAAAAATCTGAGCAAAGATCTTCTGCGCAAGAATTGGAGGCACCTGAAAAGATTCCAACTATAGGTAAGAAAGCATAAACAATGCCGCAATTGATTTTTATATCAGATGTGCATATTCCATACACAATGTTTCTTTAATGTGCAAAGCAGGGCATCCAGGTTCTCCACAATGTGACACCAGTGATCGGATGATTTTGAAGCAGTTCCTTTTGATGCCCTGGGTGCCTGAAAAATATAGATAACATAAGGATGTGGTTTAAAAATTGCATGACTTTAGTGGTTGGTTCATTCATATGGACTACGATTTAAAGTCAATGAAGAAACAAAGCTTGCTCACTTAATTATATGATGAGGAGCAATAACTGATGCACAAACAATTCCTGAGAGATGTTAAGTTTTACTATGCAATTACAATTGAAATCTTAATAGAAAGTGAGAAAAAAAGCACAAAGACTAAGAATCATGAATATATTTGTCAAAAATATAGATAACATAAAGATGTGGCTTAAAAATTGCATGACTGTAGTGGTTGGCTCATTCATATGAGCTACGACTTAAAGTCAATGAAGAAACAAAGCTTGCTCACTTAATAATATGATGAGGAGCAATAACTGATGCACAAACAATTCCTGAGAGATGTCAGGTATTATGAGGCTATTACAATTGAAATCTTAATAGAGGGTGAGAAAAGAAAGATATAAAGGCTAAGAATCATGAATATATTTGTCAAAAATATAGATAGCATATATGTGGTTTAAAAATTGCACGACTGTAGTGGTCGGTTCATTCATATGGTCTACGACTTAAAGTCAATGAAGAAACAAAGCTCACTCACTTAATTATATGATGAGGTGCAATAACTGATGCACAAACAATTCATGAGAGATGTAGGTTTTACGATGCAATTTCAATTGAAATCTTAATAGAGAGAGAAAGAAAAAGGCACAACGGCTAAGAATCATGAATATATTTGTCAAAATCACAGAGTGCGAGGGGTTCTAAGCAAGTAACTTTTAGTTTATCACAAATATCAAACCATTTTGTCTCCTGATATTATAAAAAGAAAATCCAGAATTTTATATGAAAAAATTGAATACTGGAAACATGCAACATATTTTCCCACCCACCAAACTTGAGCTTTGTCATAAAATTCACCTAATATTAATGATGAAGAATTATGGATCAGTTTACCTGGATACACAAAGAAAGAAGGGACGATAATTCTCTTCTTAGATTGTCTCTAACGATTCCATACATAGTTTCCACATATGCAGTAAGTTGCTGCTTAAAAAGTAAAGCTGGATACTTGGCCTCGGTCAGAAATACATCTTTACCAACTTTAAGGTTGGCAGAGGAAGGGGATGAACGGAAACTCTGAGAAAATTGTAAGGCCAAATGATTCCTCTATACCACCGGAACTTCCAATAAATTTAATTAAAAAAAATGTTAACACTCCAACAACACAGGTTCTCCTGATGTAAAACCAACAGTTATTTTGTGAAGCATTTCAAAAAGAAAGTATCTTGTTACTTGAGCCATCCTCCCAAAAAATGATTTTGGAGGCGATGAAGTTGGACCCGCACCACTTCCTTTTATGGTCCTTTGAAGTAAGAACAACAAGAACGAGGTATTAGATAACCAATATGCCATTAGGTCATTGTTGTCAGAGCTCTGCAAAAATTTGTCAAAATCAAGAGTGTTAGATGTCAAACCACAAAATGGAGGCCACACTATCTTATTCTCACTCTGTTTCTTTTTTTTAAAAAAAAAACCCAGTAAGGCTACGCAACAAGAGAAGAGTAGCGCTTGAAGTTTAGAAGTTTGGACCAAGATGAACCTTACTTTTTTTTCAAGAAGAAGAATCCAGATGAACATGGTTTCCAAAAAAGTTTTCATGTCTGTATGCGTGAATTCAGTTCATGTATACATATAATAATATAGCAGATAAAAAATTGAAGATCAAAGAGTTCTCAGTTTATATGGTTAATTTAAATCGAAACATGTTAACAAATCAATCTATGCATGCTCACCGAACTTAGAAACCAAAATACAACGTTTCCAGGATAATGAATGCAAGCATAATATGTAGAGAGCAGATGGTTTTATTAGCCAAACAAGCGGTCTCCACATACCAAAACAAATTTCATTATTCAAACTATTCAAGAACCAATCAACGGTTGTGCTTAGATACTGAATGCTCAACAGAAGAAAAACAAGTACCTCCAATGCAGAACCAATCATCTGTATAAGACGATCAAATACGCTTGTTTTTTCCGCCTCAAATGATCTCCAGTGAATAAGGCATCTATATATAGTAAATGCAGCTACTGGTTTTCCATGACTGAACCCGACATTTTGCTCCATAGCATTGACTAGAACTTCTATACTCTCC
Source organism: Passiflora organensis (assembly GCA_019739055.1). NCBI lineage: Eukaryota > Viridiplantae > Streptophyta > Magnoliopsida > Malpighiales > Passifloraceae > Passiflora > Passiflora organensis. The sequence goes on from JAEPBF010000269.1 coordinate 6,404,305, forward strand.
TGCATCAACACAAGACAAAAGTTACAGAAAACAGTTTGAAATAACCAACAGTAAATATATTGGAAAAAAATTCATTCCACCAATCATGCCCGCACATTAAGACGTTCTGTCTGAGATCTTCTCCATCTTGCATCAGCATCCGTTCCAAACCATTTTGAAGGTGATGAGTTCTGTGGTTCCTGTAAAATAGAGGTGAAATTAGACAACAAACAATGCAACAACCAAGCACACAAACAATTCTAGGCTGACTTTTCTATTCAATTCCACGATGATTATTTTCCAGATGCTGAGGCAATTCAAGAGAAAGAACAGCAAAGGAAAGTTTTTCAAAGCCAAGGATGGAAGAGAAAAGGTCACATCCAAAATAATCTATGCATATTCACCTGTGATGTAGCATCAAAGCGTCCAGACGATTTTCTGGTTGATGAACTCAAGAGAGCCTGGTGGCGCAGAACTTGTGTCTCAGCTTCCATGTCAGACAATTTTTCTTCAAGCCTGACAGAAGAAAAGTATAATTTTGAACTACTGTCCAAAAAGTAAGAGTCTGATCACATAAGCAGATACTTGCAGTAAAAACCTCTGCATGGTTGTTTTCAACGCAATTATCTTTGTCTCCGCATCCAAAGCCTGCTTTAGCCGCTCTTCACTAAGCTTATTAGACTCTTCGTATTTCCTTTCTGTTTCATCAATTTGCTTTTCCAGTGAACTTACCATAGCCTGCATTTCGTAATCCACAAAATTCCAATAAGAGGTGCAGAACCCATTACTTTCTTTTTTTCCCCTCTATTGTTGGTTGCTACATGACTTCACATGGTATGGATCATGTGAGAAGTCACACCCCACTAGGAAGCAACATATCCAAAGCCTTACCTTGAGCATTTCATTTTCTGCAGTAACTTTATTAACCAATTCGAGGTCAATAACAGGGACTTCCTGTGTTCTCTGGACATGTTCTGCAGCTTTCTTGGCAGCCTCTCTAACTGGGACTTCCAGTGTTGTCTGGACATTTTCTGTAGGTTTCTTGACAGCCTCACTAACTGGGACTTCCAGTGTTGTCTGGACATTTTCTGCAGGTTTCTTGACAGCCTCACTGACTGGGACTTCCAGTGTTGTCTGGACATTTTCTGCAGGTTTCTTGACAGCCTCACTGACTGGGACTTCCAGTGTTGTCTGGACATTTTCTGCGGCTTTCTTGGCAGCCTCAATAATAGGTACTTCCTGTATTGCCTGGACATGTTCTGCGGCTTTCTTGGCAGCCTCACTAGCTGGTGCTTCCTGTATTGTCTGGACATGTTCTGCGGCTTTCTTGGCAGCCTCACTAGCTGGTGCTTCCTGTATTGTCTGGACATGTTCTGCGGCTTTCTTGGCAGCCTCACGTTCCTTGATAAGTTGGGCTTTTGTCTCTTGGAACGCAAGTTGAATATCTTGCAAAGCTGAATGTAATTTTTCATTCTCCTGTGTTTTAGCTTCCTCAATGTCGGCCTGCACTGAACACTAAACCATCAATTACAAGCAATCAATGACAAAAAGCAACACGGTAAAGAAAAGGATTTGATGACTATACTTCAATCCTTTCCTTTTGCTTCTTGTCAAAATACCAGAGGCATTTAAATGTTATGAAACAACGTGCTGACTTTACTTTAAAAGCATTTTCTTGGAAAATGGTTGAAAGATCCAAGCGTCTCTCCTGATAAAACCAATATCTCTCTACTCCATGAAATATAAATTGAGTTCTATAACTAGAAGGTATTTAATCATGGCATTGCCAAGTGCATGAGCTTAATTGCTCATCAACACTTGACCCTGAGATGAGGGATCATACTGAATCATGAAAATCCCCATTTGGTATAAGAGAATAAGATATATGCCATTTTTGTAATTTGAATAAAGAATAAAGTATGTAACCTCAATATCTTATTTTGAGTTTCCAAAGATTAGGAGATCATGCAAACAAATATAAGTTGATAGAAAAATAATTACTAAAAAGAAAAGGTAATCTCTACAAATCAGTCATTTCCTTTCTAGTCAAAGGTTTAGGACGATCATAAATAAATTTGAAACAAGTGTATACTATGTTAGGTTAATAATGTTAAATGTTCATTGATATAAAAAATTTAGTAAAAATACATGTACTATTTTTAAGGTTTTAAGTTATGCTTATAACATAACATATTCTAGCAAGTGTACAAATATAATTAGATTGATTCCAAGAGAGAGGTTTCTTATCACCCTCATAATTCATATATTCAGATTTTTCTTCTGTAACAGAGATACAATAAGGCGGTTTATTAATGGAGCAGAAATTGGAAATAGGAAACAACCCTCACCCTCATTCGTTTCTCCAGCTGTAGACGCCAAGTAAGCTCTTCAACTTGCTTTTCCAGCAGACTTTTGGCAGCTTGAAGAGCACCTGTCTCCTTCGCAGCCTGCAGGGACATAGCACAAACAAAAGGCTATGTTTGACAAAATTACTATGGGAAAGATTCTGAGGCGTATAAGCTGCCAGGCACAAAAGGCTATGTACGATAAATCTGATCCGAAGGAAAATACATCTTACTAGCTCCAAGCCTCCAACAGCACACACATACCATATTTGGAAAGAACAAAAAGATAACCTAGACGACCTAACCAACAAACTCCACTTCAAACAGTTCAGGTAAAAACATGGAAAAGGGGGACGAGTGAGCATCCACAGACAAAATTGCAATATATGTTTGGCGAGAATCTGAAAATAATTAGAATGGAGAAATCAGGAAACAAAATTACCATTTTGAGCTTCCGCAATTCCCGACGTGCCAGTTTTCCTCTCCAAACACACTGTGTGACGATTGCTGCTTTCCTTACCCTCATATAATGAAGGCGAGTTAAGTATTTTCGGCATTGACTCTGGCAAACAATCATTTGTAAAAATCATAAATCAAATATAACAGATGACAGAGAAAATCCAACAGAAAACGTAACTTAAAACCATCAATACAGCTGCTAAAAGGTGATCTCCTAACACTAACAAAACAAACTTTGATCCCAGTAGTCTAGTCACCAATGTTCATCTCCAGAATTGCATAAACATATGATTAGGTGCCGTCAACCTATAATTATCATCCATCTTTCTGATTCGATTTTATATTCAAGTTACTGAAATTCCACGTGCGTCAATCAAATCCATGACTATGACTATCTTCCCCCATCTTTTCCAGGATATGAAGAGCCAATGCAATGTGGAGAAACAAAAGGAGAAAGTGATTTTAGTAAACTTAGAGCAAAGGTTTCTTTTTCCTTGTTGCTGCTCAAGAAACTAGTCAATCACTTAGGGATTTTGTTGCTTCTCAGTTGACTACTTTCAAACTATGTTTGGTGCCACACGATGCTATGGCTCGGGTAAAAATAGTCCCCCTCGCAGACTATTGAATATCTATACCTAGAGTGGACCCAGGACAAGGACAGGTAAAAAACAATTTCTGATCCTTACTATTTTCCTATCTGGATAGATATAGTTGATTAGTAGCTCTTTTCAGACAACCCACCTGGATCACAATAGCAGCTCTTATCTGCTTCCTGCGCAAAAGCTCAATGCGGGCAGCCATTCCGCGCATACCAGTCTGGATGGAAATAGTTGAAGAGTACAATTTGTTGTATGACCTACGGGCAATATACCCACGACCATGTTTCTGGATTTTCAGAGAAGCGGCTTCTCTTCGCAAGCATTCATACTGATATCGTGCCAATTGGCCTGAAACAAGTTAAATAAAACAATATATCAGTTTTCTGTGAAAAAAGCTCCCACTTTCACAAGTATATGCACTATGTAAAAGACTATCTTCTCCTCAGCGAAGACAGGCGATACCTCTACATAGAGTTTGGATAGCAATGGAAGACCGCTGCAACAAGATAAAGCCTTTCCGACAAATATATGAACGTACTTTTCTTTGAATGATACATGCCGACCTTCCTAAAATCTCACTTCGGCGAGCATCTAGCTCTGCCATCTGTCCGGCTCTTAGAAACACTTTTGTTTTGCCAACCTGAAAGAGAATCGGAAAATTTGTTAATGTAAGAGGCTCATATTATTTTTTTATTTCAAATAAAAGTAAGAGGTTGGACTAACTAAATACCGCATCCTGGTGAAATTCTATCCCTGAAATTTCGTAACATTTTTTCAAAGCAGAAAACTACATGTTGGTAATAGATTCAAAAATTGCTAATATATAAAACGGAATTCTTTTAAAGTTCAGCCCGGATACCATACTGACGCATGCATATTTAGAAGGAAACATCCAGATTTTGATGAACTATCTATCAGCTGGAAGTACAAGAACTTGAGCTTGAGATTATATTACAACATGTTGCAACAGTATCCACTATACCTGATAGCCTTGAAGATTTGTCTTCTCCAGAAGCCTCTTGCAAGTGGTAACCTCATCACTGCTATCCAAAAATAAACAAAAATAACCACGGTGCAAATGAAAAGAGATCATTTCAGAAACCATGGGATGATATAAGTTATCAGATGGAAGAGTCAGAACTCTTTCCATCTGAGTAAAATGTTAATAAGGTTACCTCCCGTCTAAAATAATTGGTGACAAAATTCCAAAACGACTAACAAATTCACCAAATGTCTTCCTGGTAGGATATCCAGCACAACTGATCCTAATTGCCTCCAAGACACCCTGTAATTTGATACATGAAGTCCATATATCAGTTTCAGTGGAGAATGAACACCGATTTGCAACAAAAAAAAAGAAAGAAAAGAAATGAACAAAATCTTCTTGCATCTTACCCCACAACGTAGTTGCTGTAGAACATTGTTCTTCTCAAATATCGCTGGTTTCAGAGCATTATTCGGCTTCACACAGCGAATATAGTGTGGCTCCGTGGCATTCAGGGTTTCTAGCAACAATTGCAGTTGTTGCTGTATAAAGTACAAAGTTAGGAAGCACATACTAAGAATCAAATTTAACCCAAGTAAGAAAACACACCTTAATCCGAGAACCTAAAGATGAAAACTTAGATGATTTGGAAGATTCCTCGGGTAAAGCTGGAAACAATCCCGAAACAAAGGGGCACTTGGAGTCATTGAGGAGAGCTTGATGCTCTGGTACGACGTAATCTTTGTTCTTGTCCAGAAAATATTGTGTTTGATAAGTTACCTATGATCAAAATGGCCAAGCAGTGGGAATTAGGCTTCCATTTTCTTTCCCCTCACTTGAGGAAGGATCAGACCTTCAGAAAGTTCTCGTGGAACAAAAACACAGTATACTTACATCACCGGCATAATGACTGATTGTGAAGTCACTGCGTGCCAATTTAGGCTTGCTGAATCTTTTGTTGTCCTTAAGAGTCTGATAAAGCTTTTGCGCAAATGTCTCATGCGTTGATCTAGGGAACATACTACAAAAGATAAACATGAGTCAATATGTCAGAATGGCATTCAAGAAAAATACAAGCACGATATTCTTTCAATGCCTGCATCATTTAAATGAAAATTCGTTATTGAATAGTAGCATTCCGTATAATGCATACCAAGCTTCATCAAGAAGAGCAATAATGCCGCCAGGTTTCTGAAATTTAAAAAATAGAGATTAGCGAGTAAGAAGCCAGTGACATCTAAATTTTTCTAATCAAATTCAATATGCTTCTTGGACTAGTACTACAATACAAAATTATAGGCTAGATAACCAATTCCAGTATCAGTAACCCACTTTATTTCGTGATTATTTAAACCTAACCATGCATCGCTTCTCTCAAACAAATGTTACAACAAAAAACGGCTTTCCAAAACAGTTTACGGCGTAGTGTCAGCATCAGAACATATGGGATATAATTGCAAACATGTCCACATGTCTTTTGTGCTTTAAACTAGTAAGGAAAAATAAGTGAAAATTTTCTTCTGACACCAACTGTTTTTTGACTATTTTATCGTAGAATTGCATGTAAATCCGATAACGAATGTATTCTGCACAGAGGAGGAAAAAAGATAAGGAAAATACTGCAGAAATTTGATGTCAGATTGCAGGATGATACACATGAATACATTACCAAGTATTAAATAGAATGCCACACCTTTTCAATGAGATCAAGAACATCCTGATTATCAATGAATTCTATGTAACTCCAGTTAATTTCTTCTTTTGAGTATTCCTCTTGCTCCATCTTGAAAACATGCTGTTAAACAGTAAGATGACCAAATTAAATTAGTAAAAAGCAATTAGAGGCTCCAGAGAATGGTAAGAACAGAAGTACAACTTGCAAGCTAACCTGGTTAAAATGCTGCTGCAGCTTTTCATTTGTCAGATTGATACAGAATTGTTCAAAACTGCAACACACAAGTAAAGATAGATGTAGGAGTTGTGACAAGCTCCAGCACATATTAAAAGGACAATCAAGATAAAAGAGAAAAATTTATATATAGAATTGCATACATTTCCACGATAAAAGCAGCTAAGATAAAGCTGATACCATTATTCAAATACTTCCATAGGATACATGATCAAACAATTTAAACAATTATACGTTATTTACATTAATTAACCGTCCCAAGATTCCCAACATCAGTAATAACAAATGCAAACAGCCAAAATAGCGTCATTGGGTCAATACTAGTCATGAACTACAGAGAAATTGCAAAATGAATAAATTAACACATTCACACACCACAGAGTAACCTAATGCAGTTTTCGCGGGAAATGAACTTCCACAAATTTTGAAAACAAAAGCATACCGGTTAAGCACCTGTTTGTCTTGAAACTCTCAAATCCATATATATCCAGAACCCCAATTAAGGATTTTGAATCAGGATCTTGACCAATAGTGTCATTAATCTTGTTCACAATCCTGGGGCATGCGTTTTTAAGACATTAAAATCAGTAAATATGTATGGCATACACTGCTTTTGCAGAAAGAATATATCTTGGAAGAAACCAGAAAGTATAAAGCAGCATACCAATCAAACAATCTCGAGTAAACTGTTTTGGCTAGAGCATCCCTGTTGAGAGCTGCAGTATATGTATCAAGCCACTTTGTTATTCTGTCACCACAAGTCACAATCACACGTTTGCATAAAGAGTCTTCAAGTGATTTCACATCACACCTGAAAAAGACCAGCTCGTAATTAATTTGCTTAGATTAGTCCATAAACACAAATTATAAAGAAGTTTAAGATGGTGTATAACAATAATTCTCAACTACATGAAAAGTTCAGCAGCTTTCTTAAGGTGGAATTGAGATTTATCATCCTTTGGTTCAGAAGAATCTATTTCGTCTCCCTTTGCAAACTCAACATTTCCTAGATGAAGAATAGCAGCCACGATGCGAAATATTGCATCCTGTCAAAGAATAAGTTAGAAGATATTTCATACAGTTTATCTAGATCAAGTAGTAGCCAGATACGATACCTGATCATCAGCACTTATTCCTACAACATCCATAGCTCTTCTGGTTGCTAAATATTCCTTGGAATCATCAACTCCATCCAGCTCATAGCAACTTGATTGATTAAGATAGCGAAACGTTCTAGGATCTCCTAATTCATACTTCTTCATTTCCTGATAGCAGAATAGGGGAAATAAATATATGTACATATATAAAAGATATTAACTACAAAGAAAAGAACCAGTCAGCCTTGAAAGCAAAATACACCGTTTAGATATTGTGTAAAGATGAAAAGGAATTTACAGTAACCAACACATTTAACGCATTGCAGAAAGCAGATCATAGCATAAATAGCAGCCAGATAATAATGGTAAAACATTGCACATTGAGGATCAAGTCACTGGGAAGATTAAAGAAATATAAATTTCTTCCACATTGTCACTTCCAAATAGTAACTGCCTACAAGCCATATAACACTATTTTTAAGTGACATTTTTTTTTGGGACTTCTTTCAAAAACAGTCAAATAACACCATAAAACAAAGGGATTCTTGTTGTTTGCTAAGGGATTGCGAGCACAAGACATCAAAGAATAAATGCAGATCTGGGATAACCGACTTCCACCTCCTACGCACATAAAAAGTATCATATCATGCCCCTGGTATTTATCATGATTTAGAAAGATATATAAGAAAAATACGCCAAGTATTTAACCTATAAGCAATAGCAGCTGCGCAGCAAAGACTAAGTGGCTTCATTTTTGGATGGAGGCAAGAGCGGGGAGGAGAGGACTTAGGGGCGAAGCGGTCTAGCTGCGTCGATAGCCTGGTTCCTATAGGCCGTGTGAAAGGGTGACAGAGTAAGAGTTCTCCAGGTAACATTTTAATCGTTTTACCACATCCCAAAATCTAACTTACCAAATTTTCAGAAAATGATATAAAGCTAAACTGAGATCAAACTTTATCAAAATAATCAGACAACAGCTTTGAAACTAAAGTTACCAAAACAGGCTAAAGTCAATTTACCTCTGGTGGTGCAGCACAGAGCATATAGAAGCAATGATAGTTTCTCTCAGGATCAGAAACTTGACAAACACGGGAGCGTTCTAATAAATATGTTTTGATAGCAGCTCCTGAAATCCTCCCCCTTTGATCAAATTGAATCTCCACAAACTTACCAAAACGACTGCAATTTAATTGCATTCATTCAATATTTGAATGGACTCACTCAAACAGAAGATGAACTAACAAGATTTGAAGTTTTAACAAATAGTTTTTGAGCTTTGTGATTCGTTGTTGCCACCTCGAATTGTTATTTCTCAGGGTCTTTGCATTACCAAACGCTTCCAGAACAGGATTGGACTGCCAAGAAACAAAGGGATAACAAGTGAAAAAAAATAAAGTCAATCTGTTATTTCTGCATGGAAACTTTCCATAAAAAACGCTTATTATCAACTAGTACGACCCATGAAATACTCAAAAAATTTCTACCTCCAGTACTTGTTGCTCCACGGACCTTCCCTCAGCTGCAGCCTTCCCTCCCATGTAGGCTAAAAACCGCATAAGCATTTTTGTAGTCTCTGTCTTACCTGCTCCACTTTCTCCACTAACCAAAATCGACTGGCTTTTGCATTCGTTGATCATCTGTCTACAAGCTCAAAAAATCTTCATATTCATAAAGGCATAGTGGAGTCCACAAGCAGTCAGCAAGTGAATCAATTGCTAGCATAGGTTATGTCACCTGTATGCTGAATCGGCCACAGCAAAAACATGCGGGCTTAGTTCACCCAAGGCAGCACCCTTGTACTCCTCCATCATATGAGTAGCATATAAATGAGGAAGTCTTCGGAAAGGATTCACCGCAATTAAAATATTTCCTGTGTAAGTCTGGTAAGACCAGCGTTGAGTTTAATTTCATATCTTTAATTTGTCAAAGAGGCAACTCTTAGAAGAATTAGTTGTATATCATATATGTATAGCACCAAAACAGGAAAAAGAACTCACGTCCAATCTTTCATAAGCAAAAACTGATAGATAAAATAACACGATATTGCAAACTATCACCGAGCAGCTGTCAGTTAACAGAAATCCTTTCAAATAGCAAACAGTGTAAATGAGATACTGTATATGTGTAAGCCTATAGATGATAAACTTACATATATTTCATTCATGTCATATCGACATCTAAGATTTTGCAAAACTCCCGGCTCATGCAAGTATGCAAGCCTCGTCATATCATCCACACCACAAGTGGGAAATTCAGGATCCTTTGGACAAACATTTGAAGTTTTAACCTTAACCTGCAAAAAGGAAAAACATAAAGATGCCAAAACCTGATATGAAACTCCAATTTACTGGACATCAACTAAAGAAGGCATTAACAAAAATATTGAACCAATGTAAAGCGTACATTGACATATCAAAGGGGCAAGTATAAAAGTCAAAAGAAATCTAGTTTTCAACCAGTTACCTGTGCATGATTTTCTTACTGTTTCATTTTCTGTAGTTAGATGTCATACTTTAACGCACGCCAGTACACAAATAAATAAAGAAATGTTACAAGCAAGTAATAAAGGTAACATTTAGAGCATAATGAAAAAGCAGCACATTCCTATTCCTAAGATTAGTTAAAGGACAAAGTTTACGTAATTTAAGTATAAATACATGCTTGCACGATTTATTTTATTAAAAGAACATTCTTCTTGTTGAATTACGTATACATGTACATGCATGGGTCCTTACTAAAAAAGGACATCGTTCTTGTTAATCAAGTCGTTACAAATAGCATAGGTTGCAAATACAGGAGATTGAGATGTCTGGAAAATATATTTTTCAACGATAAATTAGAATATTCTTAATTATGTCATCAATTTTCATTAAACGACTTATAAAAAGAACACACCAGCTTTCCTGAGGTACAGTTTACGGTAATCTCTTTGCCATTAACTTCCACTACTTCCCCGTCCAACCAAGCAACCTCAGAATCCTCTACCCAAACTAAAGATCCGACTGGAAAATTGAGTGGAGCTGCCTGCATTGTCAGTGAATAATCAATGCGTCAATCAGCGAGAAAATTATCATCTACTAGACTGTAATAAAAATGTTGATGACACTAAGACCTAACCACATGCGAACAAAATTTCAGTTCCACAGAAAACCTTACTGAAAAAGATCTGCACTTAATCTAGTTAGTTGTGAGCATCACTTGGTTCGCGGTTAAGTATAGTCAGGTCACACATTTGATACCTACTACTTCCCTTGTTGTATTCATTAACGAAGAGCATTCGCACAATTCTACTTTTAATAAAGATAGAAGCTAGCTAATGATATGTTGGGAAAAAAAAAAACTGCAAGAAAAAGCTCCACGATAGTGGCACCATTAAACGGCAGTTTAACAAGCAAGTCGAATCGGTGATGCTTGTCCTTTTCCAAAAAAATTTCTATTATGTCTGTAAAACGGGCATATATCAGTTTCCTAACCAAATTTTAGAAAAATCACTTAATGCAAAAAAACGTGTGCATCATGGCAGTACTTTCAGGACAACTTACGGGGCACCGGCGGGAGGAGGAGGATCAGGATACTTCTCTAACTTTTAGCATCTTCGCTAAAACAATCCAGCACAAAACAAAAACTACGAAAGCCGCTAACCGGTTGCAAATAAACATTAAGAATGAGTAAGTTCCAACAAAGTGACCTCACAGGAAAACAGTGAAATAAATCATCTCATCTACAACTGCTTCTAGACTCTTAAACTTCACATTCTAGGAATCTCAAATTTTCATCAAAAGCGAAGAACAATATCAGAAAATTATGAAAATACACTGCCTTATTCATGCTAGCATTAACAACCACCTAAAACAAAACTTAAACGACCAATAGTCAACTTTCAACGGAGGAACATAAAGACAAGATAAACAGTAAACAAAAGAACGAAGAACGTACCATCACGAAATCGGATTTGAACTGGAGAAGGCGTCACTGAATCCTATAAATTGGTCACGGCCTAACGCCGGTGCAAAAGAACCAAGAAAACAATCAGCAGTCCAACGGAAATGCTGTCGACATTAGATCCACACGCACTCTCTGCGTTATTCCTTGAGAAGGAACGTCACCGTAACGACTGTATTGGTCTAATCGTAGAGAATCTCTGTTTCTGTTACCGCGACGAGAGAAAAAAGGCAAAAAAGAAGTTACCGTTAGTTTGTTCTTGAAGGAGGGCTCACAATGGCGGGGCGTAAGTAAACCCTTCTCGAGAACCTGAACTGAACGAATCCTACTCTCCAGTTATTGTATCGATTCTTCCTCTCCTGTTTTCTCGCGGTTTCCTTGCATTTTCAGTCGATTCTAGCACCTCCGTTTCTTTTCTGCTGCTAAAATGTAATGCAGGCATAACATCAACGTGAACATACACTCTAACCGTCTAATCATCTCACACAATTCCCTCTTTCATCTATTACCGGATTTGCCCTTCTGACCGTTCTTTATTTACTGCTTGGTGCCAGGGCTGTTATTTTGGTATGGAAGTGAAAGGGTTCCATTAGTGTCAGTTTTTTTGGACGTAGGTTTGTTCGCGAATTTTCCATTTTTATAACTCAAATCAACCCATCCCCTGATTTCAAAGCAATTTTAAATTTACATTATGATTAATTAAATTTAATTAGGCTTAATAAATATTCTGCGAAGAATATTTTAATTATGAAAAGAATATACAATAAGAGCTCTGGTGAAAGAAGTGAAAGGGTTCCATTAGTGTCAGTTTTTTTGGACGTAGGTTTGTTCGCGAATTTTCCATTTTTATAACTCAAATCAACCCATCCCCTGATTTCAAAGCAATTTTAAATTTATATTATGATTAATTAAATTTAATTAGGCTTAATAAATATTCTGCGAAGAATATTTTAATTATGAAAAGAATATACAATAAGAGCTCTGGTGAAAGAAGTGTTTAGTAAAGACACTCGTTAAAATCTCGTCTCCTCTAAATCTGCAAGCACGGGGCAATCACGGGAAATCATAAATTAACGATAAAAAAAATTCTGGAGGAGGAATAAACAATGCATCAAATGCCAGCTTATCCCGTGCGTGAACATAACAAGACTTTAATGGCATTGTAGTTATTATCTTCTGAAATCGTGGGCGGTTTCGGGGGTCAGGGAATAGGAATTGGAATCCCGTATCTTCGCGCGATGGCTGAATGGCAGGCAAACTGCCAAACACAAGGTTTCTTACGGGTCCCATGACCGGTTCGACGGCTGCGTATTTGCTCCGGATATGATGCGTCCCTCTAGTTAACAAAAACAAAAATTCCGTACAGTAGAGGTTTCCCGTCCACTTGTTACCATCCGCCAGCGACGTGTGTATTGTATGCACAGTATTCCGATCAATGGTCTTAAGAGCCTTCGGGGCTGAGTTAAGCAAATATAAGGGGAGGTTTTCTCAAGTATTGTCGTGTCAGTGTTGGTAAGAGAAACTGGGAACATAAATATAAATATATATGGTCTTCCTATTCCATTTATTATTTGAATCTTTTTGTTAAAAATATTCCGTTTAGGGAATGGAATAACTTACCGAAGTATATGCAAATACTAGGGTGAAAAAAACAACTAGCAAACTTTATTCTTGAATTACTGTTTCATGTTTTATTACATCAAATCATCAGAAATTATTAAAAACTACTGCTTCCTTGCAGCAGATCAGTCTCTCTTTTTTTCTTTTGTTTTTTATCAAAGAAAGGAAATGCCGAAGCAGTAAAGGACATGAAAATCATGCCAGATTTGATGTACGTAACAGCGACCCTTTTTCTAGCGTGTCTTGCTATCATCAAGACCAAGTGTGTTCTTAACAGTTTCTGCTGCGCCCTGAGCCGCGTCCTTCATTGTGTTCATCGCACCCTGAGCCATGTTCATCATTTGATCTCCAGTCTGTATGTAGCAAAAGAGCAGTCATTCGTAGGGACAGAATCATGAATTTAACACCAATGGGAACTAAAAGACAGAGGATGATCAGAGAAGAGAAAAGTTGCGAGAACCTGCTGAAGGAAACTTTCGTTCTGATCCCTCCGTAGCTGGCAAGAATCTGATTCGCTTGCAATACTCTCAGCAGCTGCATTTGCTTTCTCCTTGGCCATTTCAGACCACTCCGGTGCCGTAGCCTGCTAAAGAAATAACGGATCAATGGAACAGATTTTACTTATGGCATAAAATGAATGGTTTTGGCAGTAAAGCATATGAAATGGATGGATTGTTTGCTCTACAGAATTACTGGGACACACCCGGGTTTGGCCTGCATTAAAGTTTTGCTCCATGTTAGACATTCTCCTTCAGAAAATAGCGAGTAATGAATATGCGGTGAGGCTCTTCTAGTGTTCCTTTAGATCATTATGTGTGTTACACTTTTGAGATAAGAAGTTACCTGGTGTGTATATATATGGAATCAGAGGATAAAAAGGGGAGCTAGGTTTATCTCCGTCACCAGAATCAGTGGCACATACGGTCTTTTCTCCGGGTGAAATAATCCTCAAGCGGGAGAGAAATAAGCATCTTCACATTTGTGTTGACATTGGATGCAAGAGAATCGCATCTCCTCTCTGTTAGTGTTGATGTTGTCAAGAAAATTGTTTTCTCCCTGACATTTGTCACAAAGCCAGAACCTTGGATATCATTAACCCAAATTTATGGGAGCAAACGAGGTTTATAAGTTATGGCGAGTGTGACATGTTATCTCCCAAGCTCTGTTGGATTGCTATCTTCAAAACACTAGGATAGTTTAAAGACCAAACTTCGTTCCTAAAGACTAGTTTATCCAAAAATATCAGAGTAATATATGTGAGATCCCTAATCATATTGATAAAAGATATATTTCAAGAAGGGAAACATACTGATAAACGATATATTTCCCTTGGGACGAAATTACAATTACAACAGGTATATTAATTATGAAATTCATCATAAAATAGAGGAACGCTACATTTGCAAAGCCCTTCTCCTCGCCTTTGTTTCGCGAGCACATTTTCTATAGCCATAGCGTTAGAAAAAAGCAGCCACGGCCAGACAGGGACGTGAAGTATGAACTGCTACTCTTAACCGAGATCTTAGCGAGCAAGAGCAACAGCAGCTTCCTGCACTAAAGGTCGACTAACATGCACAAAATGCTCGGCTTCCCTCTCAACTTGCTCCCAACACTTCTCAGCACCCTTCCCTTCCTTCATCTTCTTGACAAATGCAACAAACCGTTGCCAATTGTCGCCTTGGAATAACTGAGGGTTCATCCTTAAGTAAGTAAAAGCACACATCTCTTTGTTTTCAGAGCTGCCGTCGATATTTAATGCCGAAGCCTGCAAAATTTGCTCATGTGCACATTGATCATATCGTGGTAATGCATTTTCACCTGCAAGGGGGACATCCGCTGCCCGAGTTGCTAAAGCCACTTGCCTAACAAGTTTCTCAGGCGCACAGAGTGCATCCTGTGGCTGCTCATGATCACGCATCTCAATGCAGGTAAAGTTGAATATGGCACCATGGCGTGCTAACATCTGAGCAATAGGAAGATACCCATCCCGAAACCTAGTGTTGTAGTAGCCCGCTGTTAGCTCCGGGGCATGGGACCGGGTTCCATAGTGCCAATGAATACCTGCTACCTTTACAGAGATCTTTACTCCAGTGTCCTCAAAGATACCCTTGGCTGATGTCAGAATCCTCTCGCCGTGGTCTAACAGCATCTGAGAGTACCAATTGAGAAAGAATTCACCGTATGGACTGGTCCAACCACCATTTTCTTTTCTAAAAAACTGGGTATCCTCCGGCCAGTTGTTGTACTCACCAGCATCAGTTGGGCCGGTGGTGCCCCATTCCGGCGTACCAGCGGCTTCAGCTGCAGCTTTCAAGCTACCGAGCATATACTACAACAAATTAACATGTATTAGATTTAAACACGAAAATTACAAGTTATCAAGTTCACTAGCTAAAGAAGTCAGAGCTAACAAGTACCTTATCATAACATTGAAATGCTCCAATTCCTGGGAATTTCCATGTCCCGTTCTGCTCCGGGTATGAAGGATATCGGAGCTCGCCAGCTGGACCCATTCCCACTTGGATTTCCTAAACGAAATAAATACTGAAGTCAGCAACCTCTTTGCAGTAATAAATCAGAACTTAAATTCGTATGGTGTCACGAGCTTAACAAGAATAAAGTAATCACCACAATGTTGTCACTGAGAAGGTGTCTAAATTGGTCTCTGAAAGCACGCATGAAGTCGGAGTAACATTGCACAGGCGTGCGCCCCTTAAGTACTGCAAGGGTATCACAGCCTAGTGATAGGTATTCATAATTCCTCCTTCCCCATTGATCCGTATACGCAAGGTCTGGATCCTTGTTTATTTCTTCCACCACCCACTTGGGTAAAGGAATCCTGTAAGCCGTCACAATAATATTTAGTGCACCGAACGAACTGCAGGTAACAAGAATCTTCACAA
Source organism: Passiflora organensis (assembly GCA_019739055.1). Lineage (NCBI taxonomy): Eukaryota > Viridiplantae > Streptophyta > Magnoliopsida > Malpighiales > Passifloraceae > Passiflora > Passiflora organensis. The sequence goes on from JAEPBF010000269.1 coordinate 6,420,143, forward strand.
ACTAAATGATTTAACTATATGAATAAACAAATCTCAACAAATACAGAATCAGTTGGAAAAGGAAAGGTCAGGGTTTTTAGACTTAAAACTAGGGTTATCCGTCTTTCAGGTTCACACGTGGCACAGTTCGTATGAATTATCTACTTATGCACGGATCTGGTATAGAAAAAGTAAGATTCTACTACACGACAAGATCCAAGGCCCGTGCTAGAGGCCACTAATCCACGTGCATCTCACCGATCCAACCAACCATGACCGGAATTTTGAAATCCCACCACAAGCGGAAAAGGAAAAAGAACCGACCAATCCAGAAGTAAACAAAGCGAGACGGGACGAAATGAAATAAGGAAACGGAAACGGAAATGAAACGTACGTGCAAGAGTCGCCTACGTTACCCCCACACTGATGAAATGACATAACGGCCTGCACCTTCAGCCCATGGCGCGCAGCCATTTCCAGCAACTCGCTATACCCTCCCCAATTATACACACCAGGCTGGTCCCTCTCCACCAAGCCCCACCACACGTCCATCATCACGCCCTCCACCCCGGCGTTCTTCAGCGCCTGCATACTCGCGTTCATGGCCTTTCGCCGGTTCACGGTGTTCCCCACCGTCACGCTGTCCAGCGGCATCATCACGAACACCGGCACGCCACCTTTCCCGCCTTCCGTGCCGCCTTTCTCTCTGTGCAACCTCTCCTCCACTCCATCCAGCGTCAGCGGTTCCATCGGTTCTGCCACTAACGCACGGCACGCCACGGAGAGATCTGGACGGATGCCGCCGGCGCCGTTGAATATTGGAGATCTGCACGGACTCGTCGGCTGCGATTTCTGCTCGCATCCGTCTGCCAATTTCATATTGCAGCGCAGATTTGCCGTCGGCGTTTTCCTTAAAGCGGTTACCACTGCGGTTGTTTCTTTGCCTGTTTCGATCGGGATTGGAGTTCCAGCTAAGGCTCCGAACTGATGCGAGATATTCATTGCCATTATTCTCCGTGTAGCTTTTGATTACGAATGATTTGGAATTGAGAAAAGAAAAGATAATCCTCGAATCCTCTAAATTCTCGGTAATATTTTGATAGATTTGTTCCGTGTAATGATGATTTTGGAGTAGAGGCAGGGGGTAGAAGTGGGAACATATTTATAGACAGTCTTGGATAGGATTAAAATAATCCTCTTTTCTCCTCCTTGGCCTAGCGACACGTGTCATGTGCATACACGTGGGTATGTAAGAAGCGTAGGAAGTGGCGACGGCTAAGATCACTCGGATACACGTCAATATGAGTATGATGATAGGGGAGGTTCCACCAAGATTCGTGGTAAATATAATGGGGTGATAGTCCGGCCACATGCTGCTGCCTTGACAGGTAATGTCGGTAACATATTTTTTGTCTTCTACGGCTGGTTTTAGTGGTCCGCGATTGGGGATTGGAAAAATGAAAAGATTGGTATGGACGCGTGGCGTGCGATGGGAGAAAGAGGACGGTGATTGATGGATGGTTGTGATCCGTTACGTTTTGACGCGTAATGATGGCAATCTGTGGCGTGTAGCCTTTGAACACAGTTGATCTTGTGGCGCAAACGTTGGGGTCTAGATGGTTCGTTCATCGGGTCGCTGTTCGGTTTTGATTGATTGAAGTTAGACAGCCACGTCGAGTTGCCGTACCCATTGCGAAAGTGTTTCCTCCTGGAATTAACGATGGCACTGGAAAATACATGAGAGGAATCGTACTTATTTTTAATTAAGGGATGAAAAGCTTACACGTGGATCTCTATTAATCAAAAAGAATGACACGGAATCTTAATTGTGGTCAATAATCAGGGTAAAGACATGGTTTAGATCATCATGGTTTCCAACGTTTCTGGTGGGGTTCCATTTCATCCGCAGAATTATCTAGAACGGAATAGTGAGGATTGTTAAAAATTTAATTATTAAATTATTTAAATTTTTTAAATTATTAAAAATGATGAGATTGGATGTCCAAAAGCAATCGGTATCTTATTATATAAAAAATATGGATGAAAATAAGGCAACGCCTTGCCTTAACTTAATAACTAAAATATTTATCAGAAGTACATATCACTTCCAGATTTAAAAAGAAATATCCACAGAAACTTTAAATTCGATGGAAAAGTAAAGAAAACGTAGCTCACAACAATCTGCTCAATTCTTATTGATTTCTCACGTTCTCGACCCAAACGGCAAATATGTAGATGCCTGATCAACTCATCTTTTGGTTCCATGAAGAAGTTTAAAAAACCTTATCAATGAAGCTGCAAATATACTCAAAAGCTAACAGTCTTCAATAAATTCCACATGTTAAGCCAGAACGAGCAAACAATAACGACCTCAAGAATTATAAGGACTGATGTGACAGAAGAAGGGCTGCAGATTCTACGACAAATTTAAGTTACAAATAATTTGCTTGCATCTGCAACACTTTGATACCAGATGCCACCATCCTCATCATTCTGCAACCTTATCATACAACTGCGATAAACAGTCAGTTGGTTGCTATCATCTTCAACGTTGCCAAACAAGAAGTGACAGGAAAGGGTGGCGAGACACAGAAAAAAAGAGTCAAAAGTAGATAGCAGCCACAAACCATATCCAGGGTAAGACTTAAGAATTTCCACAAAACAAAATGCCAACTCGGTTATGATCCGCAAGAATAATGGGCGAGCCACACAAAGCTTGTCATTACTCATTCGGAACAAATTTTATCAATAAGAGTAACCCAGTTGCTACTCAGAAACCCAACTGATAGTAGGTCTGTTTTAGATAAAATTATGTCTCTCACAAGTTGTTTCCTGTCAATAGGTGATCTTATAGGAGGTTATGAAAGATAATCGTTATAACATGTTGCTAATACTTACCTTCCAAGTTTCAGAAAAGCAGAATGCATTACATTTCAAACATACTACCCCAGGCCAAACTCACAGAAGTATCATAAAAAATTTACCAACTATAATTTCCAAGCCCACTAACTATGAGTCCATCACGGCACAAACTAACCACTGGCTCCGTTCCTAGACAGCATATAGCATTATTGAAACCTAGCGCTCCGATGCACCATAAAACACTGAGCTTGCTTCTTTAGTTAATTAATATATTAAAATCCCTAACAAAATTTTCATTAAAATCACCAATTGAAAAAAAGACACATTTCGTTCAATCAAAGAAAAAGACCACTAAAAACAAATCAATAAATCAAAAATGACAAACAGTTTCCCAACATAACATTACTCGATCTCTGTCCCTTTTAACTCAAAAACAGAATAACCAAAGATTGAGTAAAAAAGGGGAAAAAGTACAGCAATGCCATAGTTGGTGGGCGTTAAAGAACTAGGTTAGAGTCGTTGCCTTTGATTCTTTACCCAAATACTAGGAACCACACCACCAAGGCGGGCGAAAAAGCAGTAGAAAGTGTGGCAGGTTTAGAGCAATCGTTAATCTGCTTAAGGGTTACTAGTCATTTACCACAATCCTCAGAGACCTTAGTGCGAGCGACAAAGTAAGAAGTATAGGGAAAGACATGCTGCATACTTCATTTTTTCTGGAAATATGCAATACTCCTAGATGTTTTTTAGCACATATTGCATATGACACCTATCAACCCAGGACTATCGTAACTTACAAAAGAATCATTAATGAAAAACACAAATCAAAATTACAAATTGCCTGCTATCTACATTTCCAGCATAACACCAGCAATAAAATTCATTGGAGGGGGAAATTACCCTATCGCAAAATAGATGGACACACAAACACACAAACACACAAATAAGATCCTAGATCATGGAACTGTACATTATGTCAAACCCATAAAAAAACGAAACCTTTATCCCTTGTGATACAGGAACCTGTAATCAACAAACCCTAATTAAAAAACAAATATTCAAAAAAATGTAAAAGAAAATTAGAACAATGTCAAGCGTTCCAAGGAGACATACAATATCCAAGTATAACCTCCTCTCTTCCTTGTAATTCAAAGTAAGATCGACAGAGAGAAAATAAAGAAAAAGCTCGGGAAAGATATAGATATACAGCTGCAGCTTCGGTAGACAGTAGCAGGGCATAAGGGGAGCTCAGTTGATGTCGGAATCGTCGAAATCGTCCTCGAAGTTGTTGAAGAAGTCGGCGTCGGCGAGCTTATTGTCGATGTTGATAACGCCTTCCCCGAATATCTCGAGCGGGTCCACATCGTCCACGTCCATCGCAACCGTCGATCCCTGCTCCTCCACGTCCGCAAAGAAATCTACCTGCATCGGCCTCATCTTCCTCTCCTCCCTCCCAAATTGCAATCCTTTATTTTTCAGTACAGTGTAAGGGATCGTAATGGTGGAGATGTGCTTTCTTTAGATGCCGGAGACCTAGCCCGTCGTCGTTTGATTTTGGTACAGACGAAAAGCAACAGAAAAGGTAAACTGGGCCTGATTACGGGCCCATTGCAGAATGAATAACTATTGGACCTAATTTGAAAGGACCAAGTTTTAATGGAGGAGATAACGAGAACCTGGCAAATGGACAACCTATTATCCAAGTGGTGGCGTTCCTGCTGCAAATGGATATAGTTGGCGGTGGTGGTGGTTTCTTCCTTTCTTCTTTGTCTACCAGGCTCCATCCGATACCATTAGTGCTACAATTATATAAATTCAAGAACCATCACTGTCATAATTATCAGTCTCTTTACTGTAACTATGTTCTTAGCACCAAATCGTACGTTGCCCATATCGGTACAGCCTCTACCACCAGGTGCAGTCGCTGGGACCCGAATGTGGAAACAAATGAGCCTACGAGATTCGGGTTCATAAATCAAGACAAGACCAAAATAGTTAACGGAAACGATGGGGTAAGAGGAGGTTCTTTCAGGAAACGAAAGAAACGGAGGTGGTGGTCTGATGAGCCACCGAGTATGAAAGAGGAAGAGGTTGGGATTTTCGAGGAAGTCATAGATGGTCTTTGGATTCTTAAGGTAATCAATTAATAGACATCTTCTTTGTTTTACTGGTTGTCTTAGTGCTAACATCATTGCTTTGTCTTAGTTCTTTGACTTAGTACTGTTTTCGAAGGTTGGCATTTGTTTATAGTCTCAATTTGCCTGCTCTTTGGTCAGTGCAGGTATTCAGATCCTATGGCTGGACACTCCCACCTATCCTCGTATCCTTTCTACTGGCTACAGGCCCCAAAGCCTTCTTCACCGTCTTAGCAATTTCCATAGGGCTGTCAGCCCTGTTTTTCGCTATTGAAAAGTTATTCGGGTGGACAAAGGACGAGCCGAAGCGCCAAGCGAGCCGTAGAAAGGGAACATCTGCCAGAGCCTCAAGGTATGATGCGGTAGATGACGATGAAGAAAAAGAGGAAGAAGAAGAAAAGCAGGATAAGGCGAAAGGCAAAATGGGTTACCAGTCTTGGGTAGGGGTCGAAAATGGTTCGTTTAACAAGGATAGCCGAACCGCAGCTGGATTTGGCGGATGGGATGAACTTGATCGGATAGATTCCATGTCACACCCAACACAATCTGCACCCCGGCATCAAAGAAAACCATCTCCAAATGGCAAGTTGAGGGAGAGACGAGGGAAAAGTGAGGCACCTTTGCTCTTGAGATTGCTGACTGCACTTTTTCCATTTTTAAGCTTTTGGACAAATATGCTTGATGATTGAGCTTGATTGGATATATATTTGTTGATTGTTTTTTATGGGGAGCCCTTGTTCAGGAACTTGGAGTTGGTTGCTGGGATGCTTCCCATCCAATCTGAATCAGCCGAATGCTGAGACCAAAATTCTTTGGTGTCTCAGTCTCACGGAGTTGATGACTCTTTTAATCTTCGTCAAACTACCACTTTTTTAGTCTTCCACAGAATGTGTTCTTTATACATCATAGATATTTAGCAATCTAAACGAAAAAGGAAAAAAAAAAAAAAAAGATGTCTGAATTTGATTATCAGAAAAAATGGGAAGCCAAATGCTTCATATATTTCTCAGAAATATATTTCTGTTGAACCATACACGGACATAAGTACATAAAATTTTGAGAGGAACGCTGTAATTGCACTCCAGAAAGAATTTTGATGCCATTCACAAAACAATGTTAATACACGAGAATCTGTCACTTTGCAAATAGCTGAGCTCTATTGACGTAGCAAGTAGACGTTGGGTCTTGAAGGCAGCCACAGAAAGCATCCTCATCCTTAGGGAAAAGATTTGGAAGTGGGTGGTCTGGCATCACCCCAACCTAAGCAGAAGAACAAATGAGATATCGGCAACAGAATCAGGAGCTGAGAGGGAAGACTAGGAGAAATGTAAATAGAGATGGGCACATAGCAAGAAAACCTTGTCGATGTCAGTGTGAGCTGGTGTCTCATAACGAGCAACTGTGACGGCCAAGCCAGAGCCGTCAGAGAGCTTGAAAACTGACTGAATCTTGCTGCACAGTAGAATAGATGCACTGGTCACGGAAAAATATACTAGTAAGATTCCTATTTGTGGTAAAAGCAGGTTCTTACCCTTTTCCAAATGTTGGTTCTCCAAACAACATTGCACGTTTATTGTCTTTCAGAGCACCAGCTAATATTTCGCTGGCACTTGCAGTTCCCTTGTTCACCTGAGCAGAAAGATTTTAATGGTTCCTGATGATATGTTTAACGTGAAACAGCAAAAGCTGGGGAAAAGTGCAAGCAATAACGCTCAACCACAGGAAAGCATACCAGAACCACTAGTGGTTCCGAAGCTGCAATAGCACCACTGCCATCAGTGTCATATATATCTCGAACGCCACGACTATCACAAATATAGACAATCACACCTTTGTCTAACCTGAAAAGCAGCAGCCAATTATAGAAGTAGACGCATAAGAATCATATGAGATGCATTTATCCCGCACCCTAAAGTGGTGTTACAGAAACAAATTTTTTAACATTGGTAAATCATCCTTGCTCGGGATGAACATTATTTTTCTTTTTTAAGTGGAATTATGTATCAGCATTGAATATTCAATCCAATTCTATTCAACTTACCAGATCTTTGCAATCTCAATTCCTTCTGGGAACAAGCCACCACTGCAGCAAATTCAAGTTTTCAGAAACGAAGCCTTGAGTTGGTTAAATTGTTCAATAGATGTGTTGAAACGTTTATCACCTGTTATCTCGAAGGTCTAACACAAAGGCATTGACATTATTACTTCTCAAAGCCTCAATAGCCTCCCTGACTGCAGCTGCAAGAGTACATATTCTCAACAAGCTGCAAAAGGTTTCAACTTCCAGTTGACATTGTGCTTTTTTTCTCTGGAATGTATGAACGGTGCGACAAAAATTGATGCTGACAGCACCATACACATTCTGGCGTTTGTATGCACTCCTCAAAACAGTTTCAACACACAAACATTTCAACATTGGTTGAAAAGACCGGTTATTCAATGCATTAATTTTTTACCACAGATAGTTCTATCATGGAAGAATTTTAGTTCTAAAGCAGGAAACAAGTCATCTTCAGCCACATAATATGTCAGAAAAACTCTCAAAAATAACTATTAAAGTTATTCTGCTTACCTGAAGCATTTTGGTTGAAAGAAGTTAGTTTAATATATCCAATCCTGGGAGAATCCTTTGCAGAACCTGGAATTTCACAGAGTCTCGACTTCACTGGATTTAGAGACACTTTCTCTCGCCTGGATAGAAGCAATTGGTTGGTTTAAAGTGCTCCAAACCAATGGAATATTTGAATTCCCATTAAAGAACTTAAATACACTACTGGAATCGGTAATGAGACACATGTCACAAAATTATTTTACCCAATAACACAAAGCAGGACCAAGTTTGTCTAGGGATGAAAGCCTTATGCCAATCAAATGAGTGACTGCTGAAGCAGTGAACTTACACTAAAGCTACACGCTTTATTTGGGACCCACTGCGAACACTTAATTCCACAGAGCTTCCTTCAGGTCCCCTACATTGGCCATAGAAGCTCAATCAAGCAAATAACCAGTCAAATTGCCAAAGCAACATCTATATACAATTATCTCAACTTAGAATAATAACAGAAACTCTACAGGTCTCAAATTATCACATTCATAGTGACAAGTGAACAAAGCAAAAACTACCGTACCGGAGAATTCAACCTTTCGCAAACCCATCTTAACAGCATACTAAGTATTGAATTCAAATGTGCCCTAGTTTTGTAAATATGCAAGACAATCATATAACAAAAACGACACAAATATTATACTCACTGCAACCGGTCTGCAGCATCATATATGCCCATGTTTTCAGTGCTCGTATCATCTATTGCCAAGATAATGTCCTCAGCTAAAATGCCAGCCCTGTTTGCCGGGCCTCCTGGAGAGGACGAAATGACAACAAGTCCAGCAGGTTGATCGGATCCATCAACCCTTGTAGGGTAGCCTATTGATAAGCCGACCCCAGTAAGAGCTCCTTGTGTTCCAGACTGCCTTTAAATAATAGATAAACGGTTTCAGAAACGAAAAAGAAAAAAAATTATAATCTAAATCCTTGCTCAAGAGAGCTTCCGCATGAATCAGTCTAATATTAAACAATCGCCTCATACCCGCAAATTCTTGAATCTTTCAGGCTCTAGAAACCGAGTGAAAGGATCATCCAACGTGGCAACCATCTTCCTAATAGCTGCATCTGCACCCAAAATACACAGCTATAGGGATAACATGAGGTAGTATATTTGACACAGCTACGTCACACTGTACCCACTAGGATGAGACTAAACATTCTGAGAACGTGGTCAACAACTCCTTCAAAAATAATAATAATAATAATCAAAAGTCCTAAGCCTGAGGGTGTGTGAGAATGCACGAGTATTATTAAAAATTATCGAATCATACAAGTCTCTTCGCGAGTATTCATTGGCTCATTTCGCAGCGCATTCTCTCTATAGCGAAACCAACTCTGGCCATTAAAACTCTTGTCGACATAGGCACGATCAATCGTCCTCCACGCCTCAAGAAACAATAGATTCTCTTCGCTAAGCGCCACTACCAAACCAAGCAAACAAAATAAGGCGCAACAATCATTTAGTAGAAAAGGTAACTTAAGACGCGACAAAAACCATCAAACACTTGAAAGCTAACGAGACAAACTCACATGATGGGCTGTTGTTACTGACAGCAACTGTGACCGAAGCAACCAACAGAAGCGGAACAACTACCTGCCCGAGAAGAATGGACGTGTGTTTCCTTATCTGGTCGGAGCAGTTAGTTACCACTGTATGGAACCGGCTAGCGTGAGACAAAAAAGACGGAGAGGGAATGCGAGAAAACAGCAAAGGATGCTTTAATCGAGTTTGTACGAAACAGAAAGTGATAGGTTTCAAGAATAGATGCCGGGTATTGATTCGGATGGCGTTAGAGACGCTGAGACGAGAAGACGGAGATAAAGAAGCAGAGGTTGAGAGGAGGACATCCATGGAGATCGGCAAGGCATATGGGATAGGACAGCCCCACAGTTTCTGGGTTGCTGCTGCAGCTACTCATCTCTGTGTATTAGTTGTTCAGTTGGGTTAGTTGCTTAATTGGGCTTTTCTAATGGACCAGAGGCTGGATGGCTGTGTTAGTTGCTTAATTGGGCTTTTAATGGATCGGAGTCTGTATGGTGAGATTGATTTAGCCCACGTATATATACACAAACGTGTACGTCAAGCCCTAGTTGCTTTTAGGTATAATCAGATGAATACTCACCAGCCTAGTCAAAAGTGGCATCCCGGAAGATGACAGCCAGCTGTCATGTGCTGTTGGTCAACATAGGCGCAGTGTGAATGCTTTGACTTTGACCGGCCGTCATTATATTTATGTTAAAACATTAAAACATAGAAACTAATCCATGGCCTTAATTTGATCAGAACACATTACCGTCCGTATACTTTTAAACTGGAAACTCCTTTGGAATAATCCAACGGGTTACACAGTTATCCATCGGGTCATCCCCGATATATTAATATAACATTCACAATCTCGTGATATATCTTCTGCATTCACGGTCAAAAGCACAGAGAGGGGATTCTAAAGCATATCTTACTAAAAATTTGTGACATAGATGCAAACCTACCTATTCATTGTTTGCTTTAATTTTGTCTAGAAGTTCACTTTTGACTTACACCTATCTCGAAGATTTTGTTTTGGTAAACTTTTCAAATTTTTAGCCACTATGTTTTTTTCTTTCTCGAAAAAATTAGGTATTAGGTGTACGGGTGTTTAGATTTTGAATTAATATAGATAGGAAAAAGGAGTCTAGATCTTAAAGCCAGTTTGGTTTCCGGAAATAGTTGATGTGAGACCTCGTCCTTTTGAATGTCTAGTCAGCATTCGGTTTCAGTCAGTTGTCCCGGATTGGTCGGTTTGTGATAGTTGATTAGTTGACCGTCAGCGCTGACCCTTTGACCGAGTGATGTGGACTTAATCATAGATCGTCTAGAACGTCGTGTCGGTGGTTGTATGTCGATAGTTGCACGACGTGTCGTTTCGGAGTTTATGAGTTTTCGAGGCCCGTTTTGAGTGGTCGGAGGCCTTTGGGCCGATTTTCGTTTTTTGAGCCCAATCCCGTTTTAAAGTCCAATTCCTTGATTTTTGAACCTTTTTTCTTTATTTTAAACCAGTTAATTTGATTTTACAATTAATTTGAATTTTTACCAAACTGCCATTAATGAGGCAGCCCCCCACCCCTTTTTCTCACGAGAAACGCAGGGAAAAGAAAAGAAAGTTTCTTTTCCCTTGCTTCTCACGCAGCCGAAGGCTTTTTAAGCAAAAAAGAAGAACAAAATCCTTCAAAACTCCTTCTCCTTCAAAATCAAGGTTTGGGCATTTTGATTAAACTTAAAGGTAACCCTTCTTCATCTCTTTTCATTGTTGTTTCCTTAGATAATGATATTTTTGATTGGTTTTGAGCATTTTAAGTCAATTCGAATTTTTGGAGATTATGTTTGATTTCTTTGTTTTCTTTTCCGTTTGTTGGTTGTATTAGCTTGCTAAGATGTTTCCTAAGGTAGTGTGATAGGTGGGTTTGATCAATTTTGGCTTAGGAGTGATTTTTGAGTTTTGGCGGTTTAGGGAAATTATGTGATTTTGGGGTTTTTGATCTTAATGTGTTAATTGTTGCCTTTGATGATTGTTGCTGGTGTATTTGAGTTTGTTGAGAGCGTTGGTGGGCTTTGATTGCGTTGAATTGCCGCGGTTTGGATTTCGGCTTATGTCGGGTTTTAATGGTTTTTCGATTAGGTTCGAATTGTGAGTTTGTTGGTTTTCTTGTCTCGTTTAGAGCGTGTGAGGCTTGGTTTGAGTATTAGAATGAGTCTTAGGTGTCAGTTTGGGGTCGTAGGTTTATTTTCGGTTTTTAGCCGTTTTAGTTATTTATTTGATTTTTGTTTTGAGATTCGATTTGTGTGTTTGCCTTCGCCTGTAGGTGGTCCTTCGACGCGCGATAAGGGCAAGGGCGTGGTTAGTAGTGAGTCAGCTCGACAAGAGGTGGGAGACTATGTTTCATTTACATGCGCGGAAATGTTTTGGTTTTATTAATTAAAATCGGATATATGCTTGGTTTTGAATAGAGGCAATATGTGCATTGATGCATGACTTGCATATTAGGTTCATTATGCGTGCGGCATGTTTATGATGCATAAAATATTTTTATGGACCTATATGCATGCTTGTGACGTGATTGAGATACTTTGCGAGAATTAATTGTTTTATATTGGTTTCTTAAAATGCGGGACTTGTATGCGAGCTTTTGAATTGTTTTTGGATTATCTCATAAGCGATTTGAATTATGGTATGATTTGAGATTCTTTTCACAATTGCGAAGTACGTATATTTATATATGATTTCTAGGATTTGATCTTGGAATTGACGAAAGCAACGCTTGGCCAATGCGGAGGTAAGTGGATGAGCACCCTTAGATAGAAGGGTATTCCCTTGCCTAGGAGTATAAGGTGGTGAGTATAGGCCTTGTGACGGTGTGAGTATCAGGCTATACGTGATATGCCTTCGGGCTTTGCGAGTTGTGCGTGAGTTGGGATTTGTGTGATAGTGCGTTTTCTCCACATTTCCCTAGGACAACACTGGTGGCAGGGGATTTATATTTATTTGAAAATGTGTATTTAAATTAGCCACCAGTGGGCTTCCGATTTCCCTTTGGCCCGGGTTATCAGGTGAAGCGGTTTTAGTGGTCCTCCCAGATAGATTGTGGCATAGTAGCCCACGTGTTTGAGACTTTGAGATCTTGTAATATTTGGACTTGTGCTCGACATATTGGTTTATAATTTCAAACTCATTCATACGAAATTGATTTTATTTATATGAGTTTGTTTGCACGATTAGCATCATGGATTTAATGTGGTTTCATTATTAAGCACTATACTGTTTATACTTGTTTCGTATGTGCCTCTATTCCACCGTAACTGTTTATGACGCTGTGACTCTCACTGAGGTCCTCGAGATCTCACCCCCTCTTGTTGTTATCTTTTCAGGACTAGGTTGAGGCTTGGCTAGCAGACTTCCTTTTGAGGTCGAGGTTTCTGGTTTGTCATAGGGCTGGACTACTGCATATGACACGTTTGAAAACTCGACACTTTCTTTGTATTTTGGTTTGTACTATGCATGCTTGTCTATTGCGATTGTGACCCTTTGGTGGGCTTGGCTTGGCAATTATTTTGGATATGCATGTACTCTTTGGATTTATTATATATGAGATGAGTTGGGTGCCTTGGGCACGTTTTGCTGTTATTGGGCTTGCATTGATTGGACTGTGTTGATGATGCCTGTTTGGGGCCGTGTGGCCTGTTGTGTGTGAGATTTAAGTCTTCCGCTGTTTGTGTGTGCTTCTCCGTGATTTGTTCTATTGTGTCGAGATTTAATTGTTGAATACATGCTCCTTTTTAAATTTATACTTATTTTTACGTGGTTTGGGTTTTGAGTTTGAGGATAAGCCTTGTGTGGTTCCGATTGGGTCACGAGTTGGGCCAATTGGGACTGCACGGCGGTGAGGAGCCCAAGGATCGGGTTCGGGTCCTCACAGTTGAAATTAGCTTCTAATTTTATAAATTTTATAAATTAAATTTAATAATAATTTTGATATAAAATACTTTATAGTTTGAATTTTATTTTATTATTACATTTTATTTTAATTTTCTTTTTAAAGATATTAATTTAAACCAGGAGTTATTTTAAAAATAAAAGAGTACAAATACCTTTTTTTTGAAAATTTTCAGATGAATGCAGCATTTAGAAGGTGTCACCCGTCGCAGCCAATACGTTTTGGGACCAAGGGTTCTGACCAATTCCAAACATCGTGGTAGTCCTAAGGATTTCGTCGGCAACTTCACGGGCCCATCGGAATAGCTAAAAGTCAGAACATCATCAACGAGAAAGAGACGGCGCTTGTTTTGAATCGTCAAAGATAGAGCATTGTTTGGCTGATTGTTTTTTGAATAATGAGTTGTCTGGCCGATGATATTCGTTACCTTAGGGAAACGAAAAAGAAACCACTAGAAAAAAAAAACAAAACTGACCCAGGACTTTGGTGCAAATGGATTGCCGTCATCTCCACATCAAAACAAATTCAGATTGTCGACTTTATAGAGCCGCCGATAGCAGTTGTCGGAAGCTAAAGCAAGGACAAACAATTTGATAGAACAGATCTACATCCACTAAGACGATGAACAAACCATCCTCCTCCAAGTCTTCTTTATCCCTTCTCTGCACCATTCGTTTAAGCCACAATATTTTTCTTTCTTATCTCTTCCAAATTCTAAACGGGTTTCACTTGTGTGCAATTAAAATACTGAAGAACATGAAAATTACTGACCAAGAAGGGAAAGGAGATACGCTAAAGTATAGGAGGATGTCGATTCTAAACGTTTGAGTTAGGGGTTGCACCGGCAGGTTCGATTTTTCTCAGTCTGATCCCATCCTTTAGAGACTCGTCGTCGTCATGGTAAACATAGGCAAAACCACCATGTCGGGTCATGTCCATACCCGCCATCTCATCTTCGGCCGAGATCCTCAAAAGCTTAAGTTTACCAAGGATATAAAATAATGGTCCCATCGTAGCACTGACCCAACCCATAATTACCAGAATCTGAATCACATGAGCAGCCAGAAGCTTTCCGCCGCCGCCCATGAACAACCCGTGCGGTCGGACGGATTTATCCTTGAGCGGGTAAACTTCTCTCACATACCTTTCACTAGCAAACAGAGCGGTGAAAATCACGCCCCAAGCACCACAACCGCCGTGCAACTGGGCGGCCTCCAATGGGTCATCGTATTTCAACTTCTCGGCCAACCGGTTACAGCCAATCAACACCAAAGCAGCCACGAACCCACATATAATGGCAGCCCATGGTTCGACCACGGAACACCCTGCAGTAATTGCAGCAAACCCACCAAGCAAACCATTGCAGACATCGGTTACATTCCAATGACCAGACAGGATCCTTTTCCCAAAAAGAGTGGTCAAAGCAGCGGTGCAACCGGCCAAAGTGGTAGTAACCGCAGTTCTACCTATTGCACTCCACTGACCATAGTAGATTTCAGTGTTTGGGTAAGTACTCAATATTTTGGTAAAAGAACCGGGGTTAAACCCATACCAGCCAAACCAAAGCAGGAAAGTACCCAGAACCACGAGAGAAGCACTGTGTCCACGTAAAGAAGTGGTTCTACCCGAATGGTCAAAGCGGCCAATCCTTGGACCTTCTATGTAAGCACCCCATAACCCGGCAATCCCACCAACCATATGCACAACACCAGAGCCAGCAAAATCGATGACTCCACTCCCAAACAATAGTCCGTCGGCTTTGATGGCACTGGCCCACCCATCAGCCGACCAGAACCAGTGTGACACAACGGGGTAGACAAAACCAGTCAAGAAAGCCGAGTAGATCAAATAAGCCACAAACTGAGTTCTTTCAGCTATGGATCCGCTGGTGATCCCTGCAGCGGCTATGGCAAAAGCCCACTGGTAAAGAAAATAACTGTAGTCAAAGTCCATGGAAGGGAAGCTCTTAAGAGCAAAGTTATGCTTGCCAATGAAGCCGTTTGATGGGGTGCCAAAGGCAAATGCAAAACCAAAGAGGTAATAGAAGATCCCGCCGGCAGCAGCGTCGAGGACGTTGGTAAGCATGATGTTCATGGTGTTCTTTGCCCTGACGGAACCGGCGCATAGCATGGCGAACCCGAGTTGCATGGCGAAGACAAGGTAGGCAGAGAACAAGAGGTAAGTGTTGTCGACGGCGTATCTGGTGGCGGAGAAGTTGTTGGAGGCTACGTCGAATTGGGAGCATATGAAGCTGGCAGCGCCGCTAGAATTGGTGATGTTTGAACCCAACAACTGGGCTAACTCTGCCGAGCAGGTCATGGCGGTGGCCATGCGTGGCTATCTAATTCTATTGCAGCAGAGGGTTGTGAAGGGAGAGTTTATTTTGGCATAAACGAGGGAGTAGAGAGAGAGAGAGGGTGAAGTTTATAGGGAATCGGGGGGAGGTTGGTTGGTGTTTAGAATCTTGAGATCCTAATATAGGGGATTCTTACTAGTGGTGATTAAAAAGAAGAGAGACTTTTCAGCTTCGCGATATTAATTTTTTACATGGTACTGTCGTGTTCTAAGGTCTGACGGGTTTCCAAAATACTTACAGAGGGTTTTTCGTTGAAAAATTCGAAGTAAAAAAAAAACATTACCAAGACCACATAAACAGTGGGATGGATCTATGCTGTCTACTCTTTTTATTATAGCAGATCCCATTCGGAATATTCGGAATATTCGGAATATTCGGAACATACGCCACCTCCTTAGCTGGTTTCTTCTGTTCTGCAGTATCCACTAACCTCGAAATATCTATCACGGATTCCTGGTTGTATGCGACCCACCCCTCCCGCATACTGCATCTACTACGATGGAATCAATATATGCATTGGCTTACTCTTTTCCTCTTTAGGGGACTTCACATTTTTCACTTGTCCGCCTTTCGTAAAAAAAAACAGAGTCAAAAAAGCAAATCGAGTTCTAGAGCATCATCCCGTGACAAAGCTAGGCAAATTCATTTTAGATTCAGACAATTCTAAGTAAAAGTAAAAGCCTTTTTTCATTCCATTCGATTCGGTCGACAACATTCCTTATGAATAAGAAATGTTAGGTTTGAATTCAAAGAACGTGATGTAGTATTTAATACTTGGGAGAATCAAAGAACAACTGGCAAGTTTGTTAATTACCCAAAATTAGCGAATATAACCAACTGCCAGAATTAGTGATCTGGCCGACACTCATTCATTGTAGTATTCATTAATGTCCCGTTTCAGAATAATGCGCAATGTTTTTTGTGCACTGCACCATCGCGTGGATTCAAAGGTAGTAGGCTGGTTTTACCAAAAAAATACTAGGCTGATTTGCTTCAGCACGTGCAAGAGATTTTTGGCTACAAATTTCACAAATTTAATTAATATAACACAAATCTCTAAATCTGATTAATATGTAAGATTGCTTTGGACGGACACACCATGATTTGCTTTTTATATTATCAATCAACTAGGATGTCGCTACCTCGAGGCCCTGAACCGACGGTGTTACTCCGGACGTCGGTCTTCGGTTCCGGAGTCTACGGCACAAGAACAAGGAGCTGCCACGAAAGTCTAGAGTATACCCACAGGAACAATGTCAACGTCAACTAGATTCGAGTTTATCCGTAATTGTAAGATTTAATACCCATTCTCTAAAGGACAGACTGAAGGAAATATGGATTGAGACGCTTCGAGTGCAGTAGATTTTAAGCTTCAAGTGGTTTGTTGCTGATAAAGGAAAAAACAAGTTGCAGACGTTTCTTTGTAGAATAACAAAATAATTATAGAGGTTTTATATCATGAAGGCGGTATTCATTCAATCTGGAAACGGATTGTTCAATTACCATTCAAGTGCATAACATAGTCAACTGTAATTGATTTAGAGTACCTAACGTCAAAAAATTGTACAAGAAAGAGATGTTTGCACTCGACAGGCAACTAATTTTGCGTACGGCCCCTTCTTTGCGCCCTTTTCGTACTTAATGATGCAAAGATGACTTTTTATAATTTTTTTTAAAATAAGAAATGCATTGAACAGAACAATGTTAAGGCAAAAAAAAACTCGATCAAAGTCAAACAATGAACATAGATCCTCAAATAACGCATTATTTACATAGAGCCCCATGTCTAGCAAGAAGATTTGTGCATGAATTAGCATCCCCAAACACATGTGGAAACTTAATCTCCTGAAACCAGCATCATAACTCCAAACACTATGCAAGTAATAGTCCAGGAAACCATCAGCTGAGGTGATCGCAACAGCTGTCATGCTTCTACTTAAGGAGTCGATTTCCACATGGAACCGACTAATACGATATCTCGTAGCAAGTTCAAATCCCATAATTGTAGCCTGTCTCTCAGTTTGAAGGACCAAACGTTTCCTCAACATTAGAAGAAACCAAACACCCCAAGTACTGTCTCATCCCGTATTAGGCCACCCGCATCTGCATGTCTAGCTGAAAGACTCCTAACCCCATCATGACTTTTATGAGTTGAAGACAGAAATTCTTAACATTTATAGAGTTGCCTGGTTCCCAATAAATGTTTTGGTGGAATGGAAAATTATTTTATAATTTTGGGTTAATTATAATATTTTGAAAGAATATACACTCATACATAAATTGACAACTAAGATGTAACCCATCACTAGAATTTATTCAACGCGGAATGTTCAATAAAGAATCGTGCAGATAGAGAGCCGCCGCCTTGCAAGCGACCTCACTGGACAGCATAAGGTTGTTGGTCCATTAAGTCAACCCTGCAAAGATAGACCTCTCAAGCATGGGTATCATACATGACGCCGTAGTTACGGAGGCACGAAATTAAGCCCTTTTTGTCCGAGTAGAAAAGTCCAATTGTCAAAAAGTTGGCCCCCATCGTTTGGGAACTTTACGAGGAAATTACACAAAGGTGGCCCAAAATTCCAACCAATCTGAGAGCACCACAAAAAGAATTGTAATTAATAATAAACCAGCCAGATTTGTAAAGGAAATGCAGCCTTTACCGTTGCATGTACTTTTTATAGCATATAAATGCACCCTAGTCATCGTCCCCATTTAGCCTTTTCTTCTCCTTCCTCCGGTGCTCGCGCAAACCTGATTGAGGCAGTACGGATTTATAAGGCAGCTTCATATCTTATGTGATAAACCCAAGAAATGATAAAATACAAAAATTAAGGGAAATGATTATGAACAGAAAAATACGTTTCTTCTCATCTCTTCTTTTTTTCCTTAAATTGTGAATGCTTCTTTGTTTCTCTGCCATCTCTTTCAGGTCCATTCGCACCTGAAAGCAATAAAAATGTATGATAGAATCTTAGAATTTTTCTTTTATATTTAGTGGGCACTAAAGTTTCTTCCGTAATAGAGAATTGTCTCGACCACACGACAAGCATATCAGCACCGGGAGGTAGAATTTTGAGGCTTGAATCTATCCTTGCAGATAATAGTTGAGGGAACCATAGAAAGCCCCGAGAGCGGGATGCATTACCTCATGACCAGCATTTCGAAGTGCCTGTAGTGGCTCCACACAATCCTGACCAATAACAACCAATTTCCTTCTTTTGTTATCTCCTACGTTTACAGAGCTGTCTGATTTTTGCCTAGCTAATTCTTCAAACTGTTGTTGCAAGACAGTTGAAATACCCGCCTGCAAGTAAAATACATGCCAAAAATTGAATAATTAAGAACACAGACCTTACGACTTCATCTGGTTAAACTTAATAGAATAAAAACGTTAGCAAACAATTCCAGTGGATCATAAAATTATAGTCACGCAGGATCATGATTCTTGCTCATAGTGACCGTGTACCGGACCAATCCACATGAATTAAAACCAAATCATGCCGTGGCTATTAAAGCACTAATTCACGTAACTATCCAAAAGACGCAGATAGCAGCATATGACACTACCTAAGCACTCACAACCATTCACATTTAAATTTTAATTAACCTGCCAAGGCAGCCACTGATTAAAATCATCCACTATTCTATAAAGAATATCTTTAAATATCTAATATTTAATATAACAAATATTACAGAGGTTATAGAAAATTACCCCAGCCAAATATCGACGTGAAAATGACTTCGGTTGCAAGGGACGTGAGAGCAGTGTGTTTAGTTCCTGCAATTTAAAAGAAAAAGAAATTGAGGTATGGTGCCCATGCCAAGAATAAGATTGGCAAAAACTTTCAGATTTACTGATTAAAATGACAAATTCAAAATGCTAAACAAAACCTGCTGTAACTTTGTTAACTGCATGGAAGCCATTTTCTTTTGCCTATGGCTATTCGCTCTTTCCTCCTCACTGTCATCATTCTCCACAATTAACTCTATGGATTCAGCATTTCGCTGAAACCAGCTTTTCTGCGCCTTCTCCTTTAGATGTGTCAGGAGCAAATGTGAAATCAAATTAGATTTACTACAGGTACTACACAGGCAATTAACCCGTCTGCAGAGGCAAGACGCCCGAAAAGCATAATAGGTTATACCTGAGAATCTTTCCGAATAATTTTGTCAATTTGGCGGGCCAGAGACAATCGCTTCATCACCTCTGGCATGTATGATTCATCTAAAGGAAATCGTTGAAAGTTCTCCTGAGTAAAGAGAAAAGGCAAATCTAAATCCACATTTGCAAGGTCAAAATGCAATAATTACAATAAACAGAAACATGAAATTTCATTATAGCCAAGGAGACGATATGGTCCCGGAAACTAGCATTCCAATAGCTTTTATAAAAAAGATTCTCAAAATAAGAGGAAAAGGAGCAACCTGTAACAAATACATTCAAAATCATAAAGAGAGGCATACACCTGCATTCACAACCCACTACCTTTGAAAACGATTTGCACAAAGCGGCAAATTTTGATGTATCATTTGGTGAGATTAGAGCAATGCTGCAACCATCAGTAGAAGCTCTAGCAGTTCTCCCACTTCTGTGGACATAAACCTAACGCAAAAGGTTGAAATGTCAAGTGTACTGACTGAGAAAGCAATGGCCTATCCAAAAATACTTAATGTCATAAAAGAAATCTGATTTTACTTCAGCTGAATGTGGAAGCTGATAGTGCACCACAGTCCGGACACCATGAATATCAAGACCTCTTGCAGCAACGTCAGTGGCAACAAGTATACCGTGCTCGTTTGAACGAAATCGATCAATGGCCTTAATGAAACACAAGGATTAAGGAGGTTAGCGAGAAGAAGAAAACGGAAGTCACTCAACTTTAGACTTCACAAAACAAAAAGTACACATTGGTTACATAAACTAATAAATTTTAACCATCATACATTTCAAAACGAAAAGCAATACTTAGATAAACAGTTACTAGCACAATATATTTCCAGGTGTAACAATGACCATTGGGTCCCAACTATCAGTAACCAATTCAAACAATCAGTTACCCTACCACTCTACCAAAATTACTCTGAATTGGCCCTTGACTAGGTTTTAAACATAGCTGACACCATTTTCACAAATACACTGAAAAAGGAAAAAGCATGAACCTTCAAACGAGCTCTCTGCTGCATCTGGGCATGAAGGGTCCATATATTGATGCTAAGAATGCGCAAAAGAGCAGAAATGTGACGGAGAGCTGCTATTGATGTACAGAAAACAATTGTACGACCTTGTCCATGAACACTCAATATATAGTACAGGTAGGCATCTTTGTCTTCTTCCCTGCATCTGTAATAATAGCACTCAATTAGGAATCTAACCCTTTTGCAAATGTGATCAAATAAATACAAAATGCATGCATAAACATTTTAATATAAAATGAAATGAAGAAACTGCAATAAATTCACCTATCAATTAAGAAGCAACAAAGACATATAATAGATAGGAAAATCATGGCTTGATGTCTATAGACACATCAAATGACCCAGGATAATATCTTCCTACCAAATTGAGCCATCATGGGAAGAAGAGAACGGTTTAAAATGGACTGTGCACCACTTCATTGGTAGATAAAACAAGCAATGACAAAAAAAAAAATATAGTACCCTCTTTGGGTAGAATATGAAACAGAAATAACAAGGATCAGATCAGTAAGTCTTAAGTAAGACGTGAGCCAGGAACACTATGCTTGTATGAAAAATAATCCTATTGGTGAACCACAGAAACCAACAACAAGATGGAAAATTACTTAAAAATTAGAGCCAACCCTAGAAATTCACATGAAAGATTCCTATAGAAGATGATGCAAATACATACTCAACAAATGATTCCTCCAACTTATTTGCTAGGATTGCTGCATTAGTCAAGTCAATAATGGCAGCATTAGATCTCATTCCCGCTCGTTCAGAGAGAGCCTCTATAGAAGTCAGTCCATCAGATGCTGATTGCTTTGACTTTGTTGAGCCACGCTTTAGCTTCTTGCGAAAATCTGCAGATAATGCGATAGTTGCAGAAAAGACAAAAGTTTGTCTTTTCTTTCTTTGCACGCTTGTTTGAGTCACACAATTTTGTGTATTTTGAGATTGCCCTTCAATAGAGGCATTAGTCATGGGTAGCATCTCAATAATCGACTGCAACTCACGAAAATGTCCATTCTCAATCATTCGATCAGCCTCATCCAGCACAAAGAAAGACAACGTGTGCAACTGGAGGAACAAGGAATAACAAAGAGTCAAATAAACACATTAAATGGAGCAAAATCAATAAGACCACCAGAAAAAATAAATGGAAGACTTGTCAAATTTAGTTGAATTTGTTTTCACTAACATGAAAGGATAACGGTGGTCAGCAATGTGTTATTCTTTGGATATACCATATTTTAAGTTTGATTCTTTCTTACATATTAGCTAACACATACAACATCTAGAGTTCTTAATATGCTGATAGAAATGGCAGTGATAGGTGTAGAGGCAACAAAGGTGAACAGTAGTAATGGGGGTAGCATGCCCGAGGTGATGTTCCAGACAACAAAGTGACATGCGGTTGCAGTCATGAGGAATTTACGCTGGGAAAGACTCCTTTCCAATAAATACCGCTTTTAAGTAGTCCTTAAATGGAAAAACATTTTATAGTTTGTTCTAGCATGAGTTTACTAGTAGCACAAATATGCACGAGACTATAGAAATAATACAAATGTCTTTAGCAAGAACTGAAATAAGTTATACAACTCTGATGAAGCAGTGGATACTCTCTCAAATGGCTACAATCTATATCATACATAAGCACTAACCTCAGTCAGATGCTTTTCTCCTCCTGACATAAGTTCCCACAAGCGCCCAGGTGTTCCAACAATAACCTCAGGCCTGGCTTTTAGAAGTCTTTCCTGCTTCTCTGTTGACATCCCACCCACAACAGGAATCACACGAATGTTGATACCCTGAGCTGCTTCCTTAAGGTGATCAGTGACCTGCAATGAGAAAAACAAAGACCAAAAGGATATCAAGCTTATCAAACTTACATGTGTGTAACCTGAGGTCCTGCTGAAGAGTTCTAGACTTTGGATCCGCACTAAATGCAAAAACACTGACGCAATTTACCGTTTCAAATACTAACATGGTCATCAAAATAGACAAAATTATGTAATCTCTTATTTAATAACAAAGCCAAGTAAAGAGAAGCCAAATTATGACTACCTGAAGAGCAAGCTCCCTGGTGGGAGTGATAATAAGAGCTCGCAAAATGCCTTCAGGTGAAAACTTATCAGCTTCCTCTCCCATTTTGTCAGACATTCTGGAAGTCTTATCTCGCTCTTCTAAAAGACGTTGCAGAATGGGCAAACCAAATGCCAAAGTCTTCCCAGACCCGGTCTCTGCTGCTCCAACAACATCCTGTCACGTAGAGGACTAACCATAACCAGTGGACAACCAGCATTATCCATCATAAAGAACCTAACAGAAACAACCTATACCAACCTTCCCTTGATGTGCTGCAGCAGGAACGCAAGCTTTCTGTATAGGGGTTGGTTCCTTGAACCCAAGCCTATAAATTGTATTCATAAGCATAGGATGAAGTCTCAAATCATTCCAGGCAGAGAATTGAGACTCATCGACCGACACTCTCTCTAACTCTACACCATCCTCGTTAACCCCAGCTATAATGACAATACGACAATTAGCAAATATACAGAATAAATAATCACTACGACGTGCAAGCATGCAACAACACATATCATAACTAGTGCAACCCACCCACCCACAAGAGGGATTAGCATCGGAGAGAGTGGTTCCACGCATGGGAAACTAAACTGATAATTCACTAAATCGACACAAAGCCAACAAAAAAAAGAGCTAACCAGCTTCCACGGATTCGTTGTTTTTTAGAGGTATTTCGGACTTCTTCCCCTGCTTCTGCTTCTGCTTCTTCTTTTTCTTCTTCTTTCTTTGTTTTCTATCATCGACATTGTTCGCGTCCTCTACTTCTCTTCCGATCTCCTCATCAACAGTATCACTCTGCTTCTGCTTTCTTTGCTTTTTATCATCGACATTGTTCGCGTCCTCTACTTCTCCTCCGACCTCCTCATCACCAGCATCACTCTGCTTCTGCTTCTTCAATTTGACTTCCTTCTCTCGCTTCTTTTTTACGGGATTGGAAATCGCCAACCCGTAAGCCTCCTCGTCAATCTCCTCAAGTGAAAGAAAGCCTGCACTTATCGAACTGATAAAAATTAAAACCAAGCTTAACGGTTACGACAAGAATAATGAGAGAACGAAGTGAAGAACCTCCTTCGAGCTCGTGAGATCCGGACAGCACAGAGAATGGATCGTTTTCGGTGATTGAAGAGGCCCAGGGAAGAGAGTCAAACACACCGACTTCCAAGTCATGTTGCCTGACTCGTTTTCGCTTCCTTAGCTTGTTCGAGGGTTTAGGAGAAGGATGGCTTGGCGCCGCGGCAGGTACGTCAGCGGCCATTGGCATACCGCGTCGTCGCGTGTTTTGGGTTTAAGCTTCAGAGAAGGGTTCTGAATAATTTCATAATAAAATTAAAAGGGGGTTTAAATCATTGCAATATATGAGGCCTGCAATACATGTCGTTCCATCATCACTTCTTAATTTTAAAACGACATTTGGTCTTGCCAGAGAGTATATTACACATTAGTGTAATAATTTTTTCTTTTATAAAATACAACATAATTATCACTACTAAATCTTTTCTGTTTTTGAAGTAAGATACCATCAGCTAGTTGGTCATGACATCGGAACTACAGACTAGCATTCTACCAAGACCATTATGTTATGTCCCCTTCAAACTCAAATAGACGACAAGTACCTTTCAATTTCATCAACAATACGAGGCCGGGTTTAAAGCGTTGCAATAGATGAGGCCTGCAATATATGTCGTTCCATCAGCAGCTTTTATTCCGAAACGACATTCAGCCTTGCAAAAGAATATATTACCTATTAGTGTAATACTTTGTTTATTTTATTGTGAAATACAACATAATTATCACTACTAAATCTTATGAATACGTGGCCAATGGATACCATCAATTAGTTTTCCTTTTTTGAAATAAGATATCATCAGTTAGTTGGTCATGACATCCTCGGAACTACAGACTAGCACTCTACCAAGACCATTATGTTATGTCCCCTTCAAACTCAAATAGACGACCAGCACCTTTCATCAACAATACGAGACCATCCAGTAGCTCATGTACAGATTTGGAACTTGGATGTGTTTTGTCAGCAACACAAAAACAATGAGTGGTGTCAGTAATGCTTATCCAACTGCACCCTGGGGTTTTCGCTATGCCCTTCTTTTTCATCAGTGTTCTCACTTCTGCAACTACATCCCATCTCCTCGAAGCAGCATGTAAATTCGAAAGAGAGACGTAATTAGAAGGGTTTTCAGGCTCTGACTGGATAAGAAACCTGTAAGCAAGATTCTGCATCTCAGAATTCCCATGCATTAAGGAGGCACTGACAAGAGCCCCCCAAACACTTGGTCCGGGTTTCACAGGCATTGTTTTAATAAACTCCAACGCGAGGCCTAGGTGACCTGATTTACCCAACATATCCACAACACATGCACAAATCTCAACTGTAGGCTCAATTCCATGTTTATTTATGGCAGAGTTATAAATACTAAGGCCTTTTTCAACCAAACCACACCTGCCACAAGCAGACAGAACCCCCACTAGTGTTACCATGTCTGGTTTGTTCCCATGTCGAAGCATCTCATCGTATACCGAAACAGCTTCCTCACCCTTGCCATTCAATCCACACCCGGATATCATTGAACTCCAAGAGATAGAATCTTTGGGAAAGGAACCATCACCAAACACCTGTCTTGCGCAATTTAAGCTCCCACATTTGCAATACATGTCAATCAAAGCATTAGCAAGAGATACCTCATGACCCAATTCCTTCCTGATAGCATATCCATGAATTTGTTTACCACCAATTAAAGCAGCAACCGAGTTGCACGCAGGAAGAATGCTAACAAGTGAAACATGATTAGGTTGCACCCCATCTCTTATCTGCATTTGACGGAAAAGATACAATGCTTCTTCCAAAGATCCATTTTGTACATAACCATTTATCATGGCTGTCCAAGCGTAAACATTTCTACACTTCATCCGGTCAAACACTCTCCTACTTGCATCAATCTTATTTCTCCTAGCGTACATATCAACTAAACAACAATCCAAGCGAACATCCGAGTCCGAACCCCATTTATTTCTCACAATATACCCATGAAGCTCCCTACCAAAATCATATTTTCCATCAATTTCAACACACATAGGCAAAACACTAGAAATCGTGAATACATCTGGCTTTAAGCCCTCCATTAGCATAGCTTTAAGAAATCCTGAAATCTCTCCATCAAAATGAAAAGCCCCGGTATCAGCGTGTCCTGCTATAAAGGCATTCCAAGATCCTACATTTCTCATAGGCATTTCGTCAAACAGTTTAGAAGAGTCTCCATAGCCACTACATTTGCAGTACATAGATATTAGAGAGTTGGCAACAACAATATCTACGATAAATCCCGTTTTCAAACTATTCCCATGAATCGACTTCCCAGCATTTAAATCCCGAATCTCGCCGCAGGCTTTCGATACTGTTGCAAGTGTGTAGTCATCAGGCGCCGCACCACAACGACGCATCCTAGTAAACAAACAAATAGCTCCACCAAACGACTGGTTTTTCACATACCCAGTAATCAAAGAGTTCCAGATATACACGCTCTTCTGCTGGAGCGAGTTAAAAACTAGCTGTGACGCAGTAAGGACGCCGCAAACAGCATATGCAGAGATCAGTTTCGTGGCAAGAAACGGGTTCCCAGTGAAGCCTTGAGAGACAAGTCGAGCATGGCATTGTTCGGTCACGCTTAAAGATTTGTGGGCAAGTGAAACTTGAAGCAAATCCAAAAGTCTTTGCGGCGAAGGAAGAAGAGTGACAGAATGGTAATAACGGCAAGTTTGAAGGCTAAGTATTTTGGACGCGAAGAAGCGAGTCATTTACGGTTGCAGTCGTTTTGGATTTGGCGGGTGAATAACGATCCGTTATCGTCCAGAAATTCTGAGATTAGAGAAAGCGATGGCATCAAGGGCCATTGAGGTGTTTTCATGAATCCCAAACGATCTAGTCCAACAATCTGTTTTAAGGTTGTATGAATTGTAATTAGAAATATTTCTTTTTCAATTATATTTTTACAAATATTAATAGCTATCCCCTTGTAAAAATAACATCTAAGGTCTCATGTATATATATTTGTTTAACATTAAACTATAATAAATTATGTTTCTAGATACACCCAACACGAACTCCATTTTCTTCTCAAACCCCAACACGCTGTAACGATGATGTAACGAGGATGATGTATATATAGGAAGGGATATGATATTTATAATTAAGAAGATATTGTAATTACCATACTCATATTAAACATAGTACTAACACTGACAAATCTAATATTTAGAACATAGGCTGTTACATGACATCCTTCCAGAGTAATAGATCTCATTATCGATTTATTACACTTGGATAAAGGAACAGACGCGAGAGATTTACTTGTGAATTACGAGGCAAAATTGTAAACCGTTAACAAGTGCAAAATCGTTGGATAGCTGTTCCAGACTAGACCAAAATTTCACACCTCAAGCACCGATCCAAAGCTCTTAAAGTTACATAAGAGCTTTGTCATTTGATGACTACCAATTACACAACAAGGGAAATTAAGCAGTGCGGTAAAGCAGAAGTTAACTAAAAAGTGGCACTAAATTTTGCATGCTACTTGCTTTGTTGGACATGCCATTCCAAAGTTGCCATAGCTATCGTCCAAGTTCCACAAGCCATCCCACAGAATATCCTCATTCGTTGCCTCAGGCGCAGATGCATTGACGTTGAACATGTTATACAGCAAGACATGCTCATCGGTTGTTGTGCTGGGCGGAGATACAAATGCCACTTCTTCCCTCATTTGGGGTATGTAAGGTGCTTTGTTTTCATTTTCCTCAAGCATGGACATGATTTTTTTCATGTCCAACTGATTTAGCTGTACCAGCTGTTGCTGATGGTTTTGTTGCTTTTGCTGCTGTAGTTGTAATTGTTCATACTGCTGCTGCTGCTGCCGTTGAAATTCTTGCCTCTTCAGGAGACGAGTTCTAGCCTTTTCCGAGTTGTCTGGTGAAACTTTGGTCTTTTTCTTGAAATGGGTCCTCCAATAGTTCTTGATCTCGTTATCAGTACGTCCTGGCAAGCTTCTTGCAATTGTGGACCACCTGAAGTTTGCAAAAACTTTAGCCATCAAGGTTTTCCCAAAGTCGATTAAAATGACAATGTCACTGTAGTACCGAGCGATTACCTGTTCCCCCACCGAGCATGAAGCTCAAGAATGATGGTCTCTTCGTGGGGAGTTATCTGCCCCCTCTTCAGGTCCGGCCTAAGATAATTCACCCACCTCAACCTGCAGCTTTTTCCATTCCTTTTAAGTCCTGCGTAGGCAAAACCAAACCCAAAGTTAGAATTAAGTAATTCAGAGCTTTTTCTCAGGGATTACTGTATCATATAGCTTCATTCAAGCGAAACAAAGATATATATGGAAAAACAATGAGCAGCCACATTCCTCAGGCACCCTGTAATTAAGAGTCTAAATTAACTATATTTTCCTTGGCACATGGAAATATGGCGATTCTAGACCAAAATACAAACTCTCTTTCTACATGTTATGGGAGTATGATATCAATCTTGCAGACAATTCCCTTCTTCCAATTGCGCTAAGGAAGTGAAAGATGCATATACTGCATGTATTTACCAGTACCTGCAAGCCTGGCAACAGAGTTCCATCTTCCTTCACCATGCAACCTTACATACTCAATGAGCATCTTGTCTTCTTCAGCAGTCCAAGGACCCTTCCTCCAGTCCTCTTCCGAAAAACCACCCCAGCCAAATTGTCCTGCCATCACTCCCCAAGACATCGAGAAAAGCGACAAGAAGAAAGGAAAGTTTGGTATTAGTTAATGCCTAGGTTTAAGTTTGTCTTCAAAATTCTGTGCACCGAGGGCAACCTTTTGTTAGGTATTTATACCAGAATAGAGCTCCGTATCACATGCTATCAGTCAATTCCACGTCGCTATCAAATCACCCCCATCTTTTTTCCCGTGTAATGTACTTACGATCCGTAAGATACCATCATCATTTTCTATTGATTTATGCTACCCTCTCATCTCCAAGTTGCTAACAGCAGTGGCATGCCCATCCAAGCGGCAGCGACATCTTTGATCAAACTTTGTATGGATGGGAACATCCCCTTCCACTTCCACGCTTCCAATACATACAAGACACAAGGCCACTTGAAAAAATTGCAATGGATTGTCATGGTATGGGGTGACATGTCCAGAAGAGGATCATATCTAATTAAGATCACATTTGGGTTTGATGCTAAGTAAGACAAAGACGGAGAATAACATCATATGGGCGTGTGCCACGTACACTCCGGAGCTTATGCATCTAGACACTAATAAATGATAGCCCTAAAGCACGATCAAAAGATTTAGTAAAATAAAGAATACGTGGACGGTCGATTTTTTTAACTTGAAAATTACTGGTGCACCAATTCCCTTTCCCCAGCTGTGTCCTTTGCTTACTTCCCAAGGAGATCGATACGTGTAGTTTACATACATTCTTCCTAAAAAATAATCACTGGATGCCATTTTGGGTAATGGAACCTCTAAAATATTGTGAAAAATGATGGTATCGATACGTCATTCTGGGACAGGTGTTCTGTTTCGGGAAAATAAAGGTTGAGATGAACTGGCAAAGCAAACTAGAGTTTTGATATTCTAACATACACTAGAAAAAACGAACACCGATTAGTATAAGATGCCCGGCAAAGCCAAGGCGAAAACTCCCTCGTACATGTCCATAATTTCATTTAATTCGTCGATTTTATTTTTATACAAAGTAGTCCTAACATTAATTTTTGGTACACATTACAAAATCTAACCCTTTCTTTTGGCCGTATTGATTTTTACCTCACGTTCTCGTATATGTAGAATTATTTGCTTACGCATAACAATCGATGATTTTCGTCGTACTTGCACGTGTAACTTGAAACTAATTTCTATATTAATTTATAAAAGACCACATATATGATGACTTGTACACGGCAATTGGATAATCACTCCAAATTGATAACCATCGGGCAACAAAATGAAGGCTTTGAACAGCCCACTATCATGCCAACTCAAGCTGATACCAAATAAAATAAGCACCTAACACTCCTCCTCCGCTCCGCTCCGCTCCTCGCTGCTTTCTGAATATGCCACATTACCATCTTTGTTCCTCGCCCGATTTCACGATTTATATATATTTTATATCTATATTCCTATGTTTTTTACGGTTATAAAAACTATATAATTGTCAAAAAATTACTAATATAAGTTACAGAAAAAATTGAAGTGTGAATTAAATTACCAATTTCAATCCCTAAGATCAAGTAATTGGTTAAATTGATTGATTTAAAGCCATATAGGATCAATAATTTGTGTTACCCACTGCCAGGGTATTTTTTAATTCCTCCAACTACTATGCTGCTGGAACTTGATTTACAGCTAAGTCCACTTTGAGTTTAAAGTCTCGTACATTAAAACAAAACAAAAGAGGACGTCTCTATCGTCCAAGGGTACAAAGGTCTCTGGTTGTCCCTTTTTCTCACAACTTCCCTCCACTTTTTCTTCTTTTATTTGTTTCTTCTGTCAGAGTGTTGATGAGTGTCTTCCCAGAGTAGATTAGGATGAAAGTTTGAGGATGCTGTGGGGTTTCAAGGAGAGTTAATTAATTGATTTAATCTTGTGTTCACTTAATTGGAAGGGAATGTCGTGGCATCGTCATGGGTTCTAGAAGTTTGATTAGCTTTTTAATCACAATCTAACAAAGATAAGCTGGATTATAATATGTTTTCAGATGGTATAGGATGCCGCTTCTAGCGTCTTAACAGCCAAATTAAAAAACCTTAATTAAGATACTAATCTCACGTCGGATTTATAAGTGTGATTCTGTAGAATTATATAACAAAAAATATCATTTTAGATGGTAAAAAACATAATCTTACCCAACTTGATTTTACATATGTACACAGTTGTCCCTGGACCGAGACATGACGTATATATATTATTAGCTGTGTCAGAATTTCACTAGCATGCTTGGCCTCCACTTAATAAGCCGTAGTATCTTCGTTATTCCCTTTTGATGTTTGAGGAAATAGTACCAGAGTTAGAATGATTCGAGATCTTAATGACTCATGAATATATGTATATGTCTTGATACGGATGTGCACTTAAAGTATATAATCTATCATTTATATGCATCTTATTTATATCTATTAAGATTGGATGCGATGATTGTCTTGTTATTATATTTTGAATAAACACCAAGTAAAATATCCATCCTTGTCTATCCAACTCAGAAAATAAATTAGAGATTAATTCATCACCAGATAAAGTAATGACTAGAACCTACAATTTGATTGTGAAAACATACTAATGAGAGGATCCAATGAAGCGTGATTTCACTATGAGAACGTAAAACATGAACTCTTACAAGTGGTGGACATGGCACAAATGATGAGTTAGGTAAGAAAGGAGGAGTCCACAGTGCGGAGAACAGAGAAACTATCTTGAACTAAAATTATGACCAGAGTCTCCTCTGTCTTTCGTTGACCGTATCTATCAAGGAAGGTAAAAAGAAAACGACCAAAATATCAAAATTAATCTAGCCATACGAGTTGCCTTAAAACCAAGAGTCCCTTAGTCAAGTTGATTCTCAAAAGTATAGATCGTGACTATAAAAGGACCAGAATTGACAACCCACCCTCCCGCCAATGCCTTAGGCCAACTCGTTATCTTTGTTTGAGAAGATGGATTGTGTAATCGACGATGGTAAAGAATCATCCATATCCCATTCCAAAAATCTGTAATTAATGACCTAATCGGTAAAAATATCCATAGCATGTCTGATGTTGGATGCTCCTGGGGACTAGGCTAAGGACGAACCATAATGCTTTTGTAGACACCTACCTTTTTACCTTCCTTGAATCAGTCACTTCAGAAGGCAATTAAGAACTAACCAAGTTTCTTGTAGTCGAATTAATACATGTCTCTAAGCTCTAATGAGCTGTTGTGCACTAGCATATAATCCCAGCTAATGTTCCCTTCTTCTTGGACAACACACGCCATAATTAATTATATAACAAAAGTGGTGAAAAGCCTAACACTACCATGGATAAATTAATTAACTCATCGCCAAATCTATCGGCCAAGCTGTGCTGCAACAAGCATTATACTCTGTATTTTGACCACAAACTTGGCATTCTGGACCTTTTTTGACCAGTCACTGTCGATGTTGTACTGCACTATTGGTCAACGGGTCAACTCTTCTGCACACGCCTTCTCCAATCCTGGTATGTAACACGATTTTGGTAGGCATATATTGCTTTCTTCCACGATTATGTTCCACCTTCCTCGTGATCCCCTTTTAACTGTCTTCTCAAAATTAAGGAGAGTAGAAATATATGATACATACGGATTGAAATTCATTAACAGTCCGTTTGGATTGATCTGAATTAGTGTTGATAACCAAAAATTATTAAATTATTTTTATAATAATAAAATTTAATTTGATATTGAACTAATATTTTTAATATAAAAATATAATATTTTATGGTAATAATATTTTAAAACTAAAACTACTAAGAACAAACAGACTAAAAGATTTATCGATCAATTGAATGAGATGATCCGGTAAATAATGCTGGAAATTGGATAAAAGTGGGTTTATACAAGTACTTAGCCAAACAATATGCTGGAAATTGGATTCTTCGTAATTATTATCATCATCCAAAAAGAACTCAATACCGTCCAATAGACAGGTTGAGTTATCTGCCAATAAATAACTGGATTATTAATATTTTTTTCTCGAGCTGGTCTAGTAAGCTGGATTATATCATCACTAAGGAGATGCTAATCACCATGATGAAATTATTTAAAATAAAAAACTATAATACATATGTTTGACTACAGCTTAATAGTTAGGTGAGTTTTGATTTACTTTAAGTGAGCAACGCATAAGATATAAAATATTATTCCAGTAATAAATTTGTAATATATATATTTAGAAGTTTGCGATCTACTATTTTGTAAATCAAATATAATTATTTATATTGTAATTCAATATCCAGAATTGGAAAAAACTCAGCACCCTGATACGAGGGACTGAAACCTGAGAACAGATGCCCCAAAGATTAATCCTGTGTCCGAAACAATTATTTGTCTATATTAAAAAAAGAAAAGAAAAGAGAATGAGCTGTTTGGATTTTATTTGTCTTAAAATGGTTAATGGTTAGTTGCGACACAGAATTGTTTCCATAATAAAATGACGAAACACGGTACAATGAATAGAGGTCCATAAAGTTGCGAGCTACATTTAGAAGCCCTAATTGAGCCCAGACCAATTAACTCAAACAGTGAATGAGCCCTGGTCTGGTCTTTGCAAATTGGATTGGACAATGGATAGTTCCAGTTTTGGATTTGCTTAGTCTAGCCCCGTCAATTTCCTGACTCTGGGTCCTCTTTATAAATCCGGCATCTGTTCTAATTCTAGGGTTTATCCGTCCTTCCGCAACCCGTATCGAACAGGTATCCTTTCTTTGTATCTCTGTTTGTTCGCTGATTATATCTCTAGCTTTACTTTGGTAGTTTTTCTTCACAATGCAATTCTCACGGATTGATTCACGCACCACGCATACTAGTTGCTGTTATCCTGCAAACTATTTTTTTTTAAAACCTAATTTGATTGAGGAATTGGAAAATTGGAATGCATATTCGCTTTCGTGAGTAGATTTTCTGTTGCTGTTTGCTGATTTAAGTCTATTTGACCCAGTTGCTTATTGCCGCTTTCGTCGAGTTTGTAACCTGCACGGATGGGAAAGAGAAGGAAGAATGTGGTCAATGAATTGACTGCTGGGATTGATATTAAGACTCTCGTTCATGAGAACTCTTTGTTCTTTGATAAGTTGATAGAGCTGATTCCTGCCAAGTTCTATCTACCCAGTGATGATAAAGAGAAACCATGGTTTCAAGGGCTTAGTAAGGGTAAAAAGGCTGAGGCGAAGCAGGTTTCCAGACAGAATGTTAAAAAAGCGCGGAGGGACAGACTTGATCCAGGGAAGTCAGCGACTACTCTCGATTTGCTGATGCAGAATTTGCGGAAGGATAAAGAGATTGATGAGAGTGATGGTGAAGAGGTGGAGGTTAATACCATGGTGACTGGTCTGGATGGCGATGACAAAACAGTGACGTATGAGGAACTACGGCAACGGCTTCATCGTAAAATTGAAGAGCTTCGAGGGGCTCGAAACGTAGGTGCGTCGGAACGAGGGAAGAAAAGGAACGAGAGGAATGAGAGAAGGCAAATTCACCAAAACAAACGCAAGAGAGAATCCACTTCTGATGAAAATAGGCCTGGAGCGAGTACTTCAGTAGAGCAGGAGGAGAAGAAGGCTGAAGACGCCGTAAAAGAACTCAGGTTCAGTCATGTTAAGATTGGGGATGATGATGAGCAGCATGGGAAGAAAAAGAAGAGGAAGCTGTCTAAAGGGAAGGAACTTGAGAGGGCAAAAGAACTGGAAGAAGCAAAGAAAGACCCAGCAAAAGGGACAAAGCATTCTTGGAACGCAGCAACAAGTAGAGCTGCTGGGATTAAAGTTCACGATGATCCAACTCGATTGAAACAAAGCATACAGAAGGAGAAGAAGAGGCG
The DNA here is from genome assembly GCA_019739055.1 of Passiflora organensis. NCBI lineage: Eukaryota > Viridiplantae > Streptophyta > Magnoliopsida > Malpighiales > Passifloraceae > Passiflora > Passiflora organensis. The sequence continues at coordinate 6,454,423 of JAEPBF010000269.1, forward strand.
TCAAAAGAATGCCGAGAAGTGGAAGGAGAGGACCGAGTCGCAACAGAAAACGAAAATGGAGAAACAGCAAGCAAGATCGCAGAATATTGCTGAAAGGGCTCAACAGAAGAAAATGCGCCGCATAGAAAAAAGAGAGAAGAAGCTCATTCGAACAGGGTCTAAACCTTCTAACGAAGGTAACATCAACTGAAGTGCAAGTTGGATGCCTGTTGGTTGGTTAACTTCTGTATTCTGAACGCTGCTCCTTGTTTTCCTTTTTTTTGCACTTTAAGATGAATCAGCCGCAAGCAGCAGTCTTTTGTGACATCTGTTTTAATGTTTTTCTTAGGCTGCGACAGCACACCCACGAGTGAAGAAAGATTATTTCATTGGTACTAGTTTTTCTGTTCTTGATTTTTCTCCTGTTGCTTTCTAGTAATCATACCATCTACCGCTATCTTAAGCTCTTTGAAGGCTGGTATAGCATATCAAGAAATGCCATAGGAAACGAGCTTGAATTTTACTGTCTTATAGCATGGCAGATGACAATTCTTGATTACTCGCTATGCCATAGGAAAAGAGCATTAATATTATTATTTTAAAAGAAGGCCCCACAACTCCGACTTTGTCTTCCACAACCGGACACTGCACATAAAGCACATTACTTGCACAATGTCTGTTGAAAGCAATATCTCTATATACATTAAAACGCAGCTTCAAACTAAAAACTACATCGTCCACACAACCGTTACATAAGCGAAACAAACCTACAAATCCTAGCCATGGTCGGAAACCAAAAAGCATAGTCTAATTATTACATTTATTCATTCAAACAGCTGCGCCAGCCATAGGAACCGCGCTGCCCTTGGGGGCTGGCTCCCCGCCTGCTCCCACCCCATAGTCTCTGTCTCGGTAGCCCGGACCATACTTGCTGCTGAACATTCCGGCATGGAGCAACAAGACGTACAACAACTGGGTAAACGCCAGAATAATTATGAAGGCCTCAACAACCCTCAGCCTCCAGCCTCTGTGTCCTCCTACGTTTATTTCCTTGCACGCAAAGCTGAAAAAAGAGAAGAGTAACAGAGACGGAGAAGGGAGAAATCGATGAGAATAGGAGAAGTCATCTATTATGATGAAGGTGACTGTCACTGCACCTCGATCGCAATGTCTTCTAACGACAAGATTTTATGCCTTGAACCGTTATGTTGTTTGGGATCAAGATTTTACAGCAGTATAAGAATAATATGTCCCATGCAAAAAAAGTGCATACAGGATGTGAATCCTACCCAAAGGCTAACACAGTAATGGCCCATGCAACCAGCGAGGCTGATCCTGCAGCAGCTAAACTGTCGTTTCTCCAGGCCCTGATGTGGGTGGCACCAGCAAATTTGGCTACTATCCCGACAACAGAGGCCAAAATGGCAAAGGTCAAGAAGAAACCCGTTGCACCGTTGCCTCCGAAACCTTTATATATATATACATTGACCGGTCAGACAGAATAGAGGACGCGGGAGTGGCTCTTTCGACAAATATATATACACTCGCTATTTTTTTATTTTTTTTTCCAAGAACAAGAGGTGGTATCTATTATGCAATAACAATATATGTGCATATATACTACACAGCATTCTGCCTGCTCTAGACTTAAAAAGATAAAGTTATTAGTTTTCCATTTTAACTTTGTTAATCTATAAATCTAAGTACTTCAGAGAAAAGAAAAGCAGGAGCAGAGAAGAAACTACATTGCAAGCTTACTATCATTAAGAGATGAAAAAAGAGCGAGACTTACTTGGATGGTAGGTTTGGCCATTGATGTACCTGTTAACACACCAACTGGCGAAGCCTAACGTAATAGCATACATTAGAAGATTCAGAAACAGCAATGGAGCTGCTATGTTTCTCCCTACCGTCTGCGCCATTCCTTTTTCCTCTCTTTTTTCTTTGACCTGCAGTCTTTTCCTTACTAAAGCACAAGAACAACCACTAGCACAAGAAACTCCCTCTTAATAGATAACTTGCGGCACCACTTCTCGTTACTTCCACTTAAGAAACCGGCTTGATAATGCATGCCAAAGAACCAGATATTGAAGTTAATATAGAGCAGCTAAGTGTATAGATGCTGGATACTTGTCAATCAAGGAGGACTTGCATGCTTTCTTTCCATTACAGGTGGTAGGACACTTGTCGAATGCTTCAGAAACCTGAAATTTATAATCCAAACGGTGCACATCCATTACCAGTTCCTCCACTTTATCCAGAGAAGATGTAGGCTACACTTGTTGAGTCGTGTTTTATATTGTCCAACACCTGTGGCTGTCCAATGTGAACTAGCGGTGCCCATCGTAAGTTAAAGTATACGTACTATTTAGATCTCGTCACTTTTCTCCGTTTTAGCATTGATCCACCACTGATAAATGGATTCAAATCTCATCCGTCCATACCATACTCCCTAATATTCAATGCAGGTCTTGTAGGACTGGAGACATTAAGTACCGCAAAGATATGGTAAAATGACGGGTCGTAGAAATCAATAAATGTGAATTAATATATTAGAAGCCGTTCATTAAATCGCAAATTAATTAGGGTATACAAAATATAATTATTTTGTTGGTTTGCTTTATATACACAGGGCATTAATAATTAATTGCAATACTATGTATAATATACCCATATGCTACCTAATTGCTGCAAATGTGACGTCAGAAAGAAAGCGAATTGCAATATAGAATAAACTACGTAATCCACTTTTTAAACAAAAATAAGGAAAAATATTACGTCATAAAATCATTCATTACGGTCAAACTCGTTTGAGTAGTTGCAACGACCATCGACTGCGAATAACGTTACTTTTTACGAAAAAGTGTCAAAATAATCAAACGACGGCAAAATGTAATGAAAATCGAGCTGTTGGTCATCCTCGGCCTCGCAATTTCCACAAACAAGAATACATTTTTTATCGTAAATTCTGGTATCCAGTTTTAGATTGGAAGATTGTTTTAATAAATTAGATATATTATTTCAAAAATAAAAATTAATAAATTGCGTTTTATAAGTTTTAAATAAAATAAATAATAACTTTCTTTTTTTTTTTAATTCCAACAACTGCGGACAACAATTCTGTGGACCTCTCTGATGTTGTTGGCTCTTAGCACTCAACTAGTCAACTCCGAGGGTGAAGGAAGCACCAGCGGAGCAACACCATCCAGTTCGAATCGAATCGGCGGCCTGCTAGAGGAAGAAAGGCAAACTTGAAACTCCTCTTGCTTGGTTTTGCTCGAAGAACGTGAAAAACACACGCTTGCATAATCTATGATTCTATCGCTCTTCGACGGAAGAACACTCCGCCATGAAATAGAAGCATATTGAATTCTTTTGAACCCTCCATTCTCATGCTTCATCCACATTTTTCCAACCTCAGATCGCGGGCTTAAAACGATGAACCCTTCCCCAGCTACTTCCACACTCTCCTCCTTCCCCTCCACCTCCACCCCTCAAGGCATTTCCTATGGAGGAGGAAGCGGTTACACTCCATTCCCATTGTTGCTCCCCAAAGTTAAGCCCTAAACAGAGCCTTTTGACGAGACTTCAATTGCAACGGAACCGGCGATAGCACCCCAACAAAAGCAACCCCATGAATCAACGCAACTCCTCGACTCCTCTGGTTTTCCCAACTCAAACCCTGCCTCCCAGTCCCAAGTCAATGTTCTCTCCGATTCCCAGCGAGCTTCCGACCTCTGTCGCGCTCCCTTCGCGATGCGCTTAGAGCAACGATACGGAGGCGACATGTCGTTGCTTCCCCAACCCCCGGATGAGAGCCAAGTTAACAAGTCACTGTTGATCGTCCCTATGGACGATAGCACCACTACCGCCCCCTCGCTCCGGCTAGCTTGTCCGTGTCGACCACCTGAGGATCGAGGACGAGAGGGAATACAGGGAAATGGTACGCCGGACACGGATGGTCTACAATGCGCTCCGGATCGCCTCTACCACAGTGGAGGAGGCTCGGCTGGGACGCCGGGCCCGAGGGGACCTCCGTGCTTCAGTTGCGATGCGGGAGCGTGGGCTTTGGCTCAACCGGGATAAGCGGATTGTGGGGTCCATTCCTGGTGTGCAAATAGGGGATGTGTTTGTTTTCCCAATGGAACTATGCGTTGTGGGGCTTCACGGACAGCCTCAGGCCGGAATAGATTACCTTTCAGCAAGCCAGAGCTCGAACGGGGAGCCTATCGCCACCAGCATTATAGTTTCAGGTGGTTATGAGTACGATGAGGATTCAGGGGATGTGATAATCTACACAGGGCAGGGTGGGCAGGACAAGTATAATCGACAATGTGAGCACCAGAGACTGGAAGGAGGGAACTTGGCTTTACAGCGGAGTATGTATTATGAGATTGAGGTGAGAGTGATAAGAGGGATCAAATATGAAGGCACTCTTAGAAGCAAGGTGTATGTTTATGATGGGTTGTATAAAATTCACGAGTGTTGGTTTGATGTGGGAAAGTCTGGGTTTGGTGTTTTCAAGTATAAGGTGGTGAGATTGGATGGGCAGCGGGAAATGGGAAGTTGTATGTTGAAGCTGGCAGAGAGCTTGAGGACGAAGCCTTTACCTACAGGGTATATCAGTCTTGATGTTTCAAGAGTTCAGTGTTTCCAGCCTTTGTGGTTAATCAAGGACGTAATGGGACTGTATGTGATTGTGTTGGGGGCTGTATTGATGGCTGTTTGTGTGCAATGAAGAATGGGGGCTTGTTTGCCTATGATCAAAATGGGTTTTTGCTGAGGGGTAAGCCGGCTGTGTTTGAATGTGGGCCATTTTGCAGGTGCCCTCCTTCTTGCCGGAATCGTTTATTTGTCTCAAATACATTCTCATTATGTACAGCCATCACATATGCTCTGAATGAATGGTCTGGGAAGCTTTCTATATACTCCTCAATTGCATTATTGTTGACACACAATAGGTATCTCTTAACTTTAAAGAAAATCAACCCATTATTCTGGAGAGCCTTGTTTCGTTTGCTTGTTTAGCTTCGTTCTGCAGGTGCGAATTGGTCATTAGATTTGCTTCCATGTTGTTGACATGATACCCATAAGTTTCTGGTCTTGTATTCATTTGATAGCTAAGATTTCATATATTCTGGGACCTCAAACTTCTCCAACATTGTAACTGTAAACCCAACCATTTGGTATTCATTTGTCAGCCACATATGAGTATAAATGAGTCAATAGAGATAGATGGAAGAAGCAGACACCAAATCGCCAAAACCAACAAGCAGCGACTTTTGACACTATTTCTGGTATAGTTAAAGTAGGCGACCCTTGCGATGTGTCGGCCACATATGTACACGTATGCATCTTGAAAAAACATCACGATCATCAGGAGATTGTCGTGCAGGCGTCAAGTTTGAGAGGTCTTGGAGCCATTTCTCTCCAGTTCCCGCAGCCTGGCTCGTTCCATTTTCCGCATACGCCAGTCCTCCAGAGCTGAGTAAACACCGAGGCATGTTAGCAACACACGAATCATTGAAATAAGAGAAAGACTTATAGCTCAAATGACATATTTTATAGGAAAGGATATGGCAGTTGCGTTGATTCACAAGCCCAGAACCATTTCTGAAGTCTTAGAATTACGAATATAAGTACCAACCCACCTACCAAGAAAATCTTTTAACTGTCGTACTTGTGGACAACAACCATTAATAGGAATCAAGACAAGCAACTACCTTTCAAGCTGGCAGCATCATTGAGTGTACGGAAATCTTTCAACCTTTTGGAAAGATCAAAAGCCGCAGTCTGCTTCACCTGTTTCTTCTGGGTTGTTTCAGGTTCGGTATATGCTTCTTGCTCAATTTCCTTCACCTGTAGATGGGGAAATTCTAATTATACTACCAAGAAGGAAGCAGAGAGGTAAATTACTAGACATAGTGGAAGGTCTTCGTGCAATAAACAGGAACCAATCGTGAAATTTCAATCAAATACACATAACAATAACAATAATAATGAGTTTAATGACAGCAGCTATACTCTTCTCATAAGCTCCCAAGGTTGCATGGCCAGGCGCATCTCTTCAGACTCCTTGATGTAGCTGAGCTTAGCTGCATTTCAAATGGGTAAAGGTCAGAATACAATTAGGATGGAAAGCATCGATAGTCTTTTGCTTGCAGTTAAAGAAAAATATGACATCTATACAATTCTAAACCCAACAGATGAATACCTATTACGGATTACCGAATGTTTTCCTGGTGTTTGAAAAACAAAATAGTAGAATTTTCTTTGAGAGAAATGTCAATGGGTCTCCATTTGGTCATTTCCAAAGGAACATTTGTACATCAAAGCTGAAAATATATATAGAGAGAGAGAGAAATTTCAGCCTATAACAAACAAGCAACAACTAAAGAGACGCGCACATCATGATTTCCCTCTTGTGATGAACCGATTTCAAAAACTGGAAAGCATAATCTACAATTGGAAGCAGTTCCAACAGAATGAAGACAATAACAACATGCCTCAATTCTTCTGAACAAGCAAGCATATATGCCATGTTGAATGTGGATGGAAGAATGACCATATTGTGAATATATCCATTTACAAAAATGACCATCCAGACTTGCCACCATTTGTTTGATTCGAAGATGGTTCGTTCTAAGGAACTCCTAAGCAAATGAACACTCAAAAGTGTACAAATTTTGGGTCGTCCTAACAGATCATTTCAAAGACTTGTGAAGGAAAATGTTTACATTTCAGCAAAATCCATGAACAAAACTAGTATCCACAAATAGAAGAGACTTAAATGCCGCACGGGAACCTTGTCCAAAGTTCATATAAAATTAGGATTCAATCTGCAAAAACTACCGGAAACCATGGAAATTCCCAAAAAGACAAAATTTTTCCCAACAGAAAGTTAGCCATACCATCCCCGAGTAGTAGCTATATATGTACCAAAATAGGACTTTAAGCGACTCCTAATCAAATTACAATTGATCTCAATTAGAATTATTATTCCATGTGAATAGACACCAATCTGTACACCTAAAACCAAACAAATCCATGGACGAAATAGAGATGCAAATAGGCATAACCAAATAGCGCAGTTGCATTTAAAAGAACCCATATCTTAGTCAAGCCGTAAAACGGCGCACTAAACACTCTCTGCAATTTAAACAGGTATCAATCACCTTGTAACTCTAAATATCACAGGATCATAATAAATTGAACAAATAGTAGTTTCTGCATAACGATCATAACAAGTACGACAAGCCCAGTAGGTATGGAAATTCAGTACAATGAAGAGAGATAGATAGAATTGCCTGAAACGAATTGGTTTGGGGAGACCCTGTTGTTGCGGACGGAAGCAGAAGAGGACAGAAAACCTTGAAGCAGCAGGAGAGCGATGACGATATTTAATACTGTCACGAGCATCGTCGCATTCTTGAACGACAATCTCACTCTCCATGTCTGCCCTATCTCCATTTCCCTCTACTCCTAGTTCTTCTTGCGGGCGCCGTGATTAATGGACAAAACCATCGTAGAAAGCGAGGCCGGACATCTTTTGTAGTTGCTGTGTATGTGGGTCCCAGTTTGAACTCTAGTTCTTATGTCACAGCCTCAGCATTGACCGTTGTAATGTGGAATTCCTTCCGGGACAACGCCATTATGTCCATGTAATTGCTGTTAATTACGTCGAAATATCAGTTCGAACGCTTATTAATACGAACTTATTTGCATATATACATATATATATGTTTATCCTAAGATCTTTAGGATAATAATTAAGATATTGACGATCAATTATATAGATATTTTCTCATCATACAAAGTATAAAAGTTTCATCTAATATCCATATGGGTTGAACGTGGATTTATCTTTTAGGCATTGGAATGAGATACAAGGATTTGGCGTTTGATTATTTAATTTAATTTGTGTTCGATAAAGAGATGGTGGCATTGACCAGGTCATGATGATGCAGCGATCCAGCCAATTAAATTTAGCATGTTACAGAAAAACAATAACTTGAGCCCCAAATTAGCAGTAATGGGCAATGCTGTATCTGGTTGATCTCCGAATCCGAGCTAATAATTTGTTAGTAGTTTTTTGATAAACAAGAACCAGGGTTGAATGGACAACACATTGCAAACCATTTTTCTACCTCACGTCAGAAAATTGGATTGTACGGAGGTGGAAGGGTGTGGAGCATTGGAAGTTGTAAGCACTAGCCTTGCACCATGGGAGGCGAAACCGCCCCAGCAAGGAAGGTAATGGTGGTGGCGGACCCATCTCGGGAGTCGGCAGGCGCTCTTCAATATGCTCTTTCCCATGTGGTTCTGGAGAATGATGAGCTGATACTTGTCCATGTGGAAAACCCGAATTCCTGGAAGCAGACATTTTCATTTCTCAAGAGGCACAATTTTGCAGGGGGATCCGCAGCCAACACATCCGAAGTAGGTGGCGCAGCTGGGGATGTTAATTTTCTTGATGCAATGAAGCAGGTCTGTGTGATTGCTCAGCCAAAAATTCGTATCCGTTCAGAAAGGGTGCCCATGGAAGCCAAGGATAGGGCTAACGTTATCCTTGATAAAAGCCAGCTGTTGGGAGCCGATATCCTCATAATTGGCCAGCGTCGAAGTCTCTCCACTGCCATTCTAGGGTGAGTTGATTTGATTGCCACCAATCTCTACTGTTTAAAATACAAACATCCACATGATCTATATATCAAGATTTGCCAGAATCATGCCTGTCAGAAGAAAATAAATTAGTTCCTCCGTCGTGGTCAAGCAAATAAATTTTTCTTCCCGATGAAACAAATTGTAAATCTATATAAGAAAGAAACATGGGAAAAATAAGCACATGCATTAAGATTGTTTGTGTTCATATTCAAATTTAGACTGCGTCAATCATGATCTTCAAAACATCCGCAGACCAGCAGGACATTGTAGCAATGCTTACAACTTTAATTACCCTGTAAGGGGATTGCCGATAAGGAACACAATTGCCCAATCCATAATGATGATTCACTGTCGTATAAAGTCTTGTGAAGAAACATTAAGTGATTTTCGGATATATGGAAACAAACTTCCTAAAAACGCTTTGTCTGCAGAAGCAACAAAAGGCGGGGAGGAGGGGCCGGAATAAGATACTGGCTAGACACGGCTGAATACTTGATTGAGAATAGCAAGTGCACCTGCGTTGGAGTTCAGAAAAAGGGCCAAAACGGAGGCTATCTTCTCAACTCAAAAACTCACAAAAATTTCTGGCTTCTAGCATAATCACTTTCGTTAGAAAAAATACATTCAGCGCTTACCTGACAATCCAAGGAGCTTCATTGTACTCTGTCTTCGGAAGTCATCACGGGCCTACAGCAATCTTGGCTGTTTGGAGGACTAGAATTCCAGTCATGTTGATGGGAAACCCATCACCACTATCTCTTTTCCATCCATGCAGATCAGTTTGATACATTGTCAATATTTTCATTGTTTGGTACAGTGAACTTCTGGTTTAAGGACTTCTTCCCAATTCTAATAGTAGTTCTTATACCCTAATTGCAATGACCATATATGAATGTTCTTCACTTTTCTTCACTTCCACTGCATGAGCTGTAAATACAATGGAAAGGAAATAGCAGTAGAAACTGACTTCTATCCATTTTCTATTTTATATTACATGCATAATGTTCCTGTTGAATGAGACTGGGCCATTCAAGGGGGAAAAACAGAAACTAAAAGAAATGCTTACCAAACCGGGAAAGGGTACATAAACATAATAAACTGACAAGCTATAGGTACTATCTCGTAGCAGATTCCTTGATTGGTATAAATGATTTATAGTTCTCAGAAAATAGGGGCTGAAGAATACAGCAAAGGATAATTTTAAAGTTCATTATGCATGGCTCCTCCAAATGGTATCTCTTCTATAGGGACTGCATTTTCATAGACCTGATCAAGATTTATATCTTCAATAGCTTTCGGCCTGATGTCTGCTTGTCTTGCCATGCCAGCCTTTAGTGCCGCAGTAATCTTCCTCTGCAAGGTAAGTATCCCAATGCGCTTTGAAACAACATAAAGAACAGCACACGAGAACAGAAAAAATCCTAATGCAAGTATCAACCTGTCCAGATAAAAATATAATATCAGCCACCGCAGAAAATGATAGTAATAATAATCATCAGGACCATTTGACCATTTTCCCAAGTACCGATCAATAACATCCTGGCGTTGCATTGTTGACAGTAGATTGCGAGTTCGCATCAGCAAAGAACGGTGACCCTTATATTCACTTTCAGCCTTTTTTAGCACTCCCGTCGATTCCTCTGCATGTCCAACATAACTAATTATTCCACATTCCTCCGAAGAACCTTTTACAACAAACACTCAATCCACACACACTAGGAAAAGTTGTTTTCTGCAAAGTAGAATTGCATTTTGCTGCCTATAAATCTAAAGAGCATTGCTTCCAGATAGTCCCAAAAAGTAATTTGACTCTTTAAAGTATTAGTGAGCAAGAAGCATGTATAGCAAACCGACATATAATCAAAGCAAGCGGACACCCAGTGGTTTTGCCCCAAACCACATATACAATTTCTTCTGATAATTTGTTAGCATTGTAATTCTCTACTTCAATGGATAGGTTATTTGAAGACTGATTTGAACAGGTTAACCAAAATAAGTCGGACAAAAGGATTTAGCTTAGTGAAATTTCCTATTGATGGGCATATATTCAAATTCACGGAACAAAGCCAAACTACTTTGTCGCATACACTCAGAGGCACAGACACCTACCAAAAGTCATGAGGGTGCTCCCGCTTCTTTCCACCTCCTGCAAAGAAAGATCAAAGAACAGCTAATCGTCAAACCAGCAACCAAAGCCCACTCCAGAACTAGAAAGTAAAGAGCTTAAAAGATGCACAGTAACAATTTAAAATGGGACAGAAAATGGAATGCAGCAGAGTGACAAGTTGATTCACCTGAACCATGAGCTGCCGAGTCCGGCGAAGACTCTCTGTAATGCTCTCTGCAGCAGATGTCATCCCCCCCCTCGTCCTACAACAGAACAAAAAACTCATCAAAATGAGACAAACACAAAGTAATTAGAAAAAAAAGTAATACACATACTGCAGATTTCGTCTCCGGATCGTGGATTCTTCTCCACCTCCCAAAAGAAGCTCTCTCTGAAATTATAATTATTCAATCAGTTAATGATTATTCGCATCAATCCGAAATTATAGACTAAAAAACATTAACCAGAGAAAAACAAAGAAAAAGGGAAGCACCTCTTGCTTGGCAGCTTTTCGGATGTTATCTTTGGCTTGCAGATTCGCATTTCTCAAACTCAACCTTAAACTGCAATCAAAACAGGAAAATAAATGTCACAGAAGAACTTTAAAAAATATCGACCAGTACAAGTGAATAGCTAGGAAGGAGAAATACTTTTGGGATTGGGATTTCCAGGACTGCAGTAACTCCTGCGCCCACTTCACTTTGGTATCAGAAAGTAACTGCGGGGCGAGGAGATCCAGTTGGAATTGCAACGATTGAAGCACCGCCAAACCGTCTTGCGCCAAGCCGTTCAATCTTGGGAGAGACGAAGAAGAAGCATTGTAGTCCCGAATTGACTGGATGTAAGATTCGGTTTTAGAATAGGCCTCCTCCCATTCCTTCTTGGCCTTCTCCACTGCCTCCTCTACCTTGTCCATTTGCGATTTCAGCTTTTTTACGACACAGGCGCCGATCAGAGCAGAAGGATCTACCCGTTAGTTTGACGAGAAGGAACATTTCTTCTGCAGACAATATACGCTATTTATATTAAACCGTGCTTTATTTATTTCCTTTCTTTATATTTTAAAGAATCCAATTATCGGCATATTTTAGTGGATTAATGCTTGCTAAATTGTCTCTACACCTACATTACTTTTTTTATGCAATTAACTATTGGAATATAAAATTAATTTGACAATTTCAATAATTTTTATAATTCCATTTTTCAATTTCGATTCCTATATGAACATTAATAAATCTAAATTTTATGGCATATCAGACAATTTGATAAAACACACAAAGCCTGCCGTGTAATATCTATTTATTGGGGGACAAAAGTTTTTATTGGAGACAAATGGAGCATGACTTTCTATCACTGGTTCTGTCACGTTATATTTGTTTTTGCCTTCGTGTTTGGTATGTTACAAACCAAAACTACACTAGAACTCATATTTCTGTCATTTAGTTTTGGTTTTGTGAAAATATTCGTTTTTCTAATTCATTATTTTAAGATTTACAAATATTATTTTCTAGGATAAGAAATTACAAAACTTTTTTTCGGCAATGAGATACCCTTTGGGAGTTGAGTTACGAACTCCAACTATTATTACTAGCTTGAGCTTATAAAATATTATAAAACACGATCGATCCTGTATAATATATTATACAATTATATTTTAAAAATATAGATATGTAATTTTTTATAAAAATATAATTATTATTTCATAAAATATCAAAATTAATAATCTTTATTTTAAATATATTATTATTTTTACAAAATTAAAATAATTTTATATTAATTTTAAAACTACTGATTTTGAAATATCAAAAGTTGATAATTCTGTATATCAAACATTCAATTAAAATATCATTGCGTTGAAATTTTTATTAAAAGTTATGCATTCCGTCATTTGTTATTATTACGAAATTAAAAGTTTAATTTCGCATTAACTCATACTTAGATATATCTCTCAAGCATAAAAATGAATTGGATGGATTAGGAATGAGAATTATAATAATTATTATAAACTTCTATTTATTTTTATAATAGATAATTTGAAATATATAATTAAATAATTAAATACTAAGAAAACTGTTATGGATATAATGAATATTATTGAATATATCAAGACATATATATCCATTCATATCTAATAATCACTATCCTTCATACTCATTAGACATAACCTTTCGTACTTGTAAGAATATATTCTTTTTCCAATAAATATGTATAATAACCCTTACGGTTACAAATATAGACATTTTGTAATACATTTAAGATATACTATATTATCTGAATAATATCTCTTTTTATTCTCTTATTATATCTTCTGTATATCATTTTCTTTATCTTTCTCTCTCTTTCATTCACAACATATTATCACCACGAGCTCTTCAAAATAAAAATCAATATTATCTTACAGAATCCTCCATATTCTCTCTATCTTTATCTTTTAATATCTTTTTTCATTCGCTATCTTTCCGTCCCTAAAAAAATCAAATGAGAGAAAATGAAGATCTTTTACATAAAATAAAGTTATCTTCTTGTGATAAAAAAAATAAAAAATAAATTTTTTATCGCTTATTTATTTATATATTTATTATAACTATAATTTTTTAACATGATAGTTATTTTTATTTATTGTGGTTGTGAATTTTATTTTATTTTTTAACTTGTTATTGGTACATAATATTATATTATGATTCTTTAAATATTTGTTCTCTTTCTCTTAATTTTTTTTTGATAATAAGACAATCATAAAAAAATGACAATTTTTTTTTTCACACACACATATAATATTAAAATATTAAGATATATATATTTTGTATATTTCAAATAGTGGTTGATGTTAATAACATTATAGGTATATCTCCTTATGGTAGGAAATGACTTTCTATAATACATGGTGCTTTAATTGCTCAACTTAGGACAATATGGAATTATAACAATCATATTTGTACCTTAATTACTAAATTTAGTACGTTAGAATATTTTTTTGATATGTGGCAATTTTGATTTATTTATTGATTTAAGCAATCTAATTGCTTTTATAGAAGTATTCTCATGTGAGGATCTTATATATTATGGTTCAAAGATAATTTTATTTTTATATGATATTATCTTATAATTTCAATTATTATGGTTTATTCTTTACAATGAATGAGACATTACTATAGTCGTATATATGACTATATCTCATCCATGAATATAGACATGGATAAAATGTTAAACTTTCAAAAAGATTACAAATGATGACATAGTACGAATATTAAAAGATTGGCATAACCAGTGAGACCATCCCTGTTGTATACAAATGTGAGATATAATTCGATGAGCTATATCAATTGTCATTAGAAAACTAACAGTTTTTCTATAATGCATAAGCTCTCAAATATTGTTGAGCAAATACGTCTCAAGTATAAGGTCTCTACTTGCTTAATTTGATATCAAATCAAGATAAAGATGTAAACTACAAACATTTCATTTGGATGATATATCCAAAATGTTCACATATGTACATATAGTTACAACCCAAGTGACATTTGTAAGTCAAATTCTGAAAAAACACTAGTTAGCGTAAACATCCTTATAATTCGATATCAATAATATGGATATATATTATGAGTATATCAATGTTTTGGACCTTCGTTAACTATCATAAGCTTGTTATAATGTGTTTGACAAACAATGAGCTTATTTACATCATATCAATATATCATCATTAGTATCCCCATAAAATTGGTTTGTGGTCAGAAATCAAGTAAAACTCAGCTAAGAATGTTATTTGTGCGATATGTAATACAATTATTCACCATAACAGACAAAAATGGATCCTCAAAGGAGGATATAAATAAAACAATGATCCAACATTGAGGGAGAGACAAGAAAAATAGCTAGAGAAGAAATCTCATGATGAGTTATCAGTATTATGATATTCATTATAATTTATGAACTTAAAGTTCATAAGATAACTCATTGACATTATATCACTGTCGGATGATTTTTCTGACCTTAAAAGAATTGAATTCTAGCTATATTGCTCCAATGTAAGATGATATTATAAGGGATAATATTATATATGAATTTGGTACACGTTCAAAACGTGAGTTATCAATCGGTTCCAAAGATATTAAATTCTCATAAAAGGAGCAAATATTTATGATAGTCTAGAAGAGAATAAATTTGAAATATTCTATTGACATTATTAATTTCTGAAAGGGATTCAGAAAAATAAGAGATTTTAATAAATTATATCAATGTGAAAAAATTGATGGAATCAAGATTAAATGCCGACAATATAACTTAAGAGCTCTATATTATGAGGATCTTAATTAAATTCTGAGAGAGAGTATAAACTATAAATAATTGATCAATCTAGAAAGACGTTTATGATGGATTTACAACATGAGTATTGTTGCAATTGTGGTCCATATACTAGTTTGTGTGAAAATGGTTAAAAATAAATTAATAGTTATACGAAAATGAGATAAATCACATGATGATGAAAACAACTTGTCGCACAAGTTTTTACACAAATAATTATTCTGAAGAGAAATTCTCATTAAGATGGTGAATGAATAATGTTGCAATATATGTTAAATCTGACAGTGAATAGATATTTTAAATACGTCTTATATATAAATGTGAGACCTTGACCCTCTGTGGGATAGATGCCCTTGAAATCCGTGTGTCAGAAATAGCACCTAGTTATCGATGCAGCTAAAATAATTATTTTGTCCCTGAAGAAATAGATGCGTGATGGCCCTGAGTATTACTTTTGAATTTTTCCTATTTTAATTCAGGTATTTTTATGTTAATTATCCTTAGTTTTATCTCTTATAATCCACAAGTATTAGATAATTTCTTTTATCCTAAGTAGTTAATTATCTCATATTATCTTTTGAGCTGAACTATCCTTTAAACCTTAAAAGTGGAGAAAATCAATCTTTTAAGCACTAGAGAGGCCGACCACTCTTAATCCTCACACTTTCTTTCTCTCTTTTGTTCCTAAAAAACACAAGCCTTCTCTCCCTTCCTCCCTTGTGTGGCCGAAATTCCCTTGACCTTCACTAGTGCTGAAATTTGTCATACTTTGTCATATTGTTTTATGTGATAACTAGTTGGATTCCCCTCTTCGTGCTGCATCTTCCTTGCTTGAATTGACATTCAAAAGGTTAGTTTTTGTTTATTGAATTTTTTTGCCGAGTTCTTTCCTTCAAATGTGTGCCAACTTTTCTTTTTTCCTCTTCTAGTGTTTTTGAAACTTGTTCCTCTTATTCGTATGAATATCTAACACCTATTTCTCTTTTAATAATACAAAATCGCAACATATTCCCTCTTGTTTCTTGAAATCACAATTTACCCTAAGAAACCTTAGTGTTGCCGAAATTTGTATTGAATAATTATGCTGATACTTGTTGGGTTCTTGGCCATCACATCACGTATTCAAAGGGGGGGGTTATTGCTGTATCTGGATCACTAGTTTTTGGTAGATTTTGGTGAGGATCGTAAGATGCCTTTGATTTTCTGGTTTTGTATTACATGCTTCGTATTGTGTTGTCCTTGTTTTATGATTGTTTAGCTATTTATGATCTTTGTGATAAAAGCAAAGGGATAACATCTTGTTTAGACTCGTGAGAGGTAGGATCTATACCTCATCAGTTTCTCAAGAAATCTATTTGCTTGTTTCTTTGATTTCGGTTTATTTAATAATGTATGCATGCTTTCAGATTGTGGTATTGGTTCCTTGGCAATTTCAAAACCTATAATGGAATAGAATTGCCCTCTTTTGGATTGATTGTATAGTATTGCATTGTGATTTGTGCTGTGACTTGATTGAGGATACCTTGCCGTGATTCTATGTGTTTGTACTTGCTTGTACTTGTATTATGCTTGTATGTCAGAATCCTCTTTTCAGTGGCCATGCAGGGTAAGTGATCGATGCTCCGAGTGAGAGGAGAGATACTTATCATATTGGGAGTCGTATGGTGGTTGTTTCCCAGCAAGTGCATGTTGGATGCCTTGTCCTTTATATGGCAAGATGCCTTGTCCTGTGTGTGGCAAGATAGAAAGGCTTGCTGTTCTTCTGATGCATGCGCATGTTCTTCTTTGTTTGAGTATGATTTGCTGTGTTTTAATATATTTGAATATTTGTGAGCTTATGTGATTTGTTGTGAATTGTGTACATGTGTGTGTGTTGTTTTATATATGAATGTTTTCAGCCTTATATGCAAGTCGTCCAGTGAATGTCCCTCCATTAGGTACCGTTTTCTTTTGCTAATTATGTATTAGAGAGTTACACCATGTGTATTGTTTAGTATGGAAAGGTTAATTAGGAGGTAAAGTGCTCCAAGGGCTCGTCGGGATAGGAAAGAAGAACAGGATGAGCTGGTCAAGCAAAATGAGCAGGTTGGGCAAGTTGAGCTTGAAATCTAGGTTGAGCAACCAAAAGATCAGGCTGCACTAGTTGCCCCAGTCGCACCAGCCCAGGACCCCATATTGGTCCAGATCTTAGCTTCGATGCAAGATATGTTGCATGGTATCGCTAAAAACCAGCAACGAGTTAAGGCACCAATCTGAAATTATCTTGCACCACCCAAACTAGATCCTATTGCACCTCCAGCCCCAGTTCAGCCAGCTATTCCAAGAGTGGCTGAAAGACTCTCGGTATTGATCACTAAATTGCTAAAAGAAGCCTCTCAATTGGGTTGCAAAGTCATCAGCGGTTCATCTAGTGCTGCTACAGCTTGTGAGTGGATTGACATCTTGTGTTGTGTTGCTCTATTCCTATGCATTTCTGATGATGATAATGTCGCCATCACCACATTCTTATTTGAGGGAGAAGCACTTGCGTGGTGGACTACTATTAGTTTGAGGTTCGAAGATTGTTTTCCAACTTGGGATGAATTCCTGTAAGAGTTCAATGAAAAGTTTTACACCAGATTTCACAAGAATGAACAGTGATAAGCCTTCTACAGGGTTGAATTGTCCCGTTTTGCACCCGAAGAGGATAACACTCCCTGCCAGCTTGCACGATGATTTCATGATGGTTTGAGCACCAAAATCAAAACCATCTTTGGCACGACACCTGTGCAAAATTTCCAGGAGATGATCGTGGCAGCCTATGAAGCTGTAAAGATGGTGCTGAGTAAGAAGGCTTCTGCAGCAAATAATAATGGTCTGTTCCATCGAAGTTTGGCCGTCGTTCAGAACCTATCCTATAAATTCATTTCATTCAAAAGGCAATGGCAATGGAAACTTCAGGAAAAATCTAGCTGGTTCTGATCCAAATATGAATGGATCCTCATGGACTTCGCATCCTCGTAGATGCTACAATTATAGAGAGTTGGCCATATACAAAAAGAATGCATTAAACTAAGGCATTATTCTAGAGCACCAAGTTCAAAACGGCGGTGGATATGTCAATTCTTCTAAACCACCAGTTTGTGCACCCGGTAGACCTCTTAGCGGATCCACATCAGATTCGTAACCCAGACCCACAAGACTCTTCACTTTGATTGATGCCGAGGCAAGCCCTGACGTAGTGACATGTACCATCTCTGTCTTTTCTAAAAATGGTAAAGTATTCCTAGATCCTGGAGCGAATAGATTGTTCTTGAGTCCAAAGATAGCAGCTAGTTAGGATCGGCCCTTGTCTCCTTTGATTCCGTCTATTACGGTTTTGACTCTTTTGGGAGAACAATTGATGTGCGATCTAGTGTACATGGGCTGTGTTGTACGAATGGGTTCAATTATGATTGAAGTGGACCTAATTCTATTGTACATCCGAGAGCTGGATGTGATCTTAGGCATGAATTGTTTGGCAAAGTACCAAGCCAGGATGGAATGTTTCACAAAACGTGTGTGGTTCAGCCTATCAGATGGTTTTGAATATTGCTTTGATCGTGATTTGATGGTGATAGGCGAATTGTTCTGACTTGCATGATTTTGTGGCTCAATACGAAGCAATTAATTAGCAAGGGATGCATAGCATACCTTGCACATGTGCATGATACCTCCGTGGAATCTTCAGATCTAAATTCTGTCCCCGTGGTTCATAAATTTTCGGATGTATTCCCAGAAGATGTAGTTGGTTTGCCACCAGCTAGAGAAGTGGAGTTTGGCATTGAGTTATTGCCAGGTGCAAATCCCATTTCTATTCCACCATACCGTATGGCTCTAGTAGAGATGAAAGAATTGAAGATGCAATTGGAAGACTTGTTAGATCGTGGTTTCATTCGGCTTAGTGTATCACCTTGGGGAGCACCCGTTCTGCTCAAGAAGAAGAACGACAGTTCGTTGCAATTGTGTATCGATTACCGACAGCTAAACTATGTGACCATGATGAACAAGTACCCCTTGCCATGCATAGATAACTTGTATGACCAGCTACAAGGTGCAGTCGCGTTCTCCAAAATTGATCTAAGGTCCGGATACCATCAATTACGGGTTCGTGAGGCATACATATCGAAGACTGCTTTCAGATCGCATTATGGCCACTATGAATTTCTGGTTATGTCATTTGGTTTGACCAATGCTCCAGCAGTGTTCATGGACTTGATGAACAAAGTGTTCCGTGAGTTCCTGGATAAATTTGTGATAGTTTTCATCGACGATATTTTATTTACTCAAAATCGGAAGAGAACCAAACCAAACACTTGCGGATCGTGCTACAAATTCTAAGAGAACAGCAGCTATATGCAAAATATTCCAAGTGCAAATTCTAGTTGCATGAGGTTGGTTTCTTTGACCATATTGTTTTTGCCCGTGATGTTCTTGTTGATCCTAAAAAGATTGAACTTGTTGTTGCATCCCGCGAACCATATTCAAAGTTCACAGCTTCTTAGCCTAGCAGGATACTATCATCGCTTTGTAGAGAATTTCTCATCACTAGCAGGACCTTTGACAAAATTGACGTGAAAAGGAGAGTCGTATGTGTGGTCTGAAAAATGTCAGCAAAGTTATGAGGAGCTGAAATCTAGATTAGGTTCTGCACCTATTCTTATATTGTCGGTGAACGGAAAAGAGTACATGGTGTATAGCGATGCATCAAATTTGGCATTGGATGTGTGCTGATACAAGATGGGAAAGTCGTTGCCTAGACTTTCCGATAATTACGTCCACATAAGAGAAACTATCCTACACATGATTGGGAGCTTACAGTCATGGTGTTTGCACTGAAAATATGGCACCACTACTTATAAAGTGAGACTTGCAGAATTTTCACCAATCACAAGAGTTTGAAGTATTTCCTTATTCAAAAAGAATTGAACATGAGACAATAAAGATGGGTGAAGCTGATTAAAGATTATGATTTGATCATCAGAAGATATTGATGTACGCAACTTGATTTTGTCTGAGGCTGTGAGACCTGTGGTGACGTGGCAAATTTTTGCCACATCACCCACATATTAAAGCCTGCTTCCCGGCTATTTTCTTTCCCCCTCCCCCAAATTTTCTTCCAATTTTTCTCTCGTTCAATTACCTTCAGTATCAAATCCAACCGTCTGATCGTCGAACCGTTTGCACCATTACGTTCCTCTCGTCATCACGATCAACCTGCCGTTGGTTTCACCTTCATCGGACCACGGACGCGTGCAGATCGGAGCTCGGAAGTTTCGAAATTCTCATCGGAAAATCGTCGATTCCGGCCAATCTGAGGTGAGTTTTGAAGTTTGGTTTTCGGATTCATATTTCTGATGTTTGTAGCTTCGTGTTGATGTAAAAATTTCTGGTTTTGAATGAAGTTGGAGTTTTCCGGCCACCGCCGGCGACCGTTGACCGGTGTGCACTGTTCATCGTTGACTGGCGACTTTGACTAACGTTGACGAGCTGAATGGAAGTGGGAGCATGTCACGATGGACTTTGTTGTGGGTTTGCCGAAGACTCAGCGAGGTTTTGATGCGGTGTGGGTGATCGTAGATAGGTTGACCAAGTCAGCCCACTTCTTGCCAGTACGAGTTACTGATACACCGGAGAAGTTAGCTCACCGGTATATTGATGAGATCGTCAGACTTCATGGAGTTCCAGTTTCTATTGTTTCAGACCGAGACCCGAGATTTACTTCTCGTTTCTGGGGAAAGTTTCAGGGTGCTTTGGGTACCCGTCTGAATTTCAGTACGACATTTCACCCGCAGACGGATGGACAGTCAGAGAGGACAATCTAGACGTTGGAGGATATGCTCCGAACTTGTGCACTCAACAGACAGACGACATGGGATAAATGTCTCCCGTTAGCAGAGTTTGCCTACAACAATGGCGACTTTGACTAACGTTGACCAACGTTGACCGTTAAAGTTGACCGTTGACTTTGACCGTTGACCAAAAAGTGAAAACCTCCCTGTTAGGTAATTTCGACATTCTGATTGCAATGGCGCGATCCGTTTATCCGTTTGATGTGTCGTTATTGAATTATAGTCTTTTGAAAGGTTAATATCCGTACGTTGAGCCTAACCTTTATGTTATGATCTTAGGAAGAGCGAGTATTGAGGACAAAGGCAAGTGTATCGCTTCCTCTTCTTCAGCCTCTAAGGTAGGGTCTTTATAGTATGTTACCCATTTTGAGTATTTCATTATCTTCTAAGGTAGGGTCCTTACCGTATGTGGTTCATCATTAGTATTTCCTTGTTGTAAAATCCGTTTTACCTTGGTTTTGATTGATTCGTTGTATAGTCCATCGGAGCCCATCCGATTGGTCCATTGTTCCAAATTTCATTGTTCTCTTCCATAGGTAGCTATAAAGTATCATAATGTAGGGTCTTTACCGTATTTGTCTCATATTAAGTATTCTCTGATTTTAAATCCTTACTTTGATCATTGAATTGTTGTGTAATCCATCGGAGTCCATCCGATGGATCCATTGTCCAAATTACATTGACTTTTCCGTATGTACCCGTAATGTATCATAATGTATCTCCAAAATTTCATGTGATCAATCAAAGTCCATTTGATTGATTTGTTGTGTAAATTGGGCTGATTCCGTATCATTGCTCGTAAAGTAAGAAAAAGATTATAATCAAAGGTTTCTGTAACGGTATATGATAATATATCGTACTGTTGAGTTTTAATTGTAAAGTATGGTATTTCAGTGTTATTGAAAGTTAAACCAGTTTTTGTTTTGTAAAGTATGTAAGTTTTCATATTACTCGTACTTGTGTTCCGTTTGGCCAAACGTGGTGAGTGCTCGGTCTCTGAGAGTAAGCGGAAAGACACTCATCTGTTGGGAGGCGTATGGTTGGAGTATGGTTACTGTATGTTCCCTGCTTCGCAGGATGATCTGAAAGGGACTAGTTGATCTTTTCCGTATAAAGTTTTATTAATCAATCTAGTCTCGGACAACACTGGTAGAAGGGGCTATGTATATAATTGTTTTAAAAGTATATGTATAAAACCTACCAGTGGGCTTCCGGTTTCCCTTTAGCGGGGGTTACTCGGGAAGTGATTTCCAGTCCGCCCATGTTTTTATTATTGACCCTGTTGAGTTCTTTGTTGAAAGCGAAAGTACATTTTCGAGGCCAGTAAGTAAACGTTTTGTAAAGTAAACAGAAAGTACATGTTGGGTCCAGTAAGTAATGTTTTGTAAAGTAAACAGTAAAGTTTAAGTTTTGAGAATTCATAAGTTTAACGATGAATTGATAAGTTCCTTGTTGTTTCTCTCCTCTGATAAGTTACTGGTTGTTTCTATCCTTTGATCAGTTCCTTGTTATTCCTCTCATTTGATAAGTTCCTTGTTGTTCCTCTCCTTTGATAAGTTACTGGTTGTTTCTATCCTTTGATCAGTTCCTTGTTGTTCCTCTCATTTGATAAGTTCCTTGTTATTCCTCTCCTTTGATAAGTTCACTTTGTTGTCCCCTACTGAGATTCTCGAAAATCTCACCCCCTTCGTGTTTGTTTTTCCCTCCCAGGACTAGATCGTGGTCAGTAGCTGTTTTCAGTGTGAGCGTCGGGACTACTCGCTGGGACTATTGCATCTGCACATGTATGGTTTTATTGGCACATTGTTGAATATTTATTATTTGGACTTGTGATTTTGTTTTCAGATACTTGGGGCTTGTGAGTTATGGTTTCACTTGTTTTGTCTTGTATTATTGTAATAAGACTTCCGCTGTTTTGAATGTTACTCCGTTAATTATTGTGCCATGTATTTAGTGCTTATCAGCCATACTGTAATTTGTAAATATTTTAAATTTTATTTTTGGGGATTTACGTTTGAAAAGTCAAAATAGCCTTGTGGAGTTCGGATTGGTCCACGTGTTGGGCTTCTTCGGGATTCACGGCGGTAAGGGCCCGCTTTTCGGGTTTGGGTCCTTACAGAGGCACACAGTTCAAAGTATGTTATTCATCCCGGAAGTACCAAGATGTATTGAGACTTGAAAGAACAGTTTTGGTGGTCGGGGATGAAGCATCACATTACGGAATTCATATCCCGATGTCTAGTATGCCAGCAGATGAAAATTGAACATCAAAGACCCATCGGTTTGCTACAGCCACTTCCTATTCCAGAATGGAAGTGGGAGCACATTACCATGGACTTCGTGGTCTGTTTACCAAGATCTCAGCGAGTATAAGATGCCATTTGGGTGATCATGGACAAATTGACAAAATCTGCACATGTCTTGCCTGATTGAGTTACATATACACCCAAGAGATTGGCTACCCATTACTTAGATGAGATTGGCTACGCATTACTTAGATGAGATTGTACAATTGCATGGTGTGCCCGAGTCTATTGTATCAGATCGAGATCCCCGTTTTACTTCACGTTTTGTGGAGAAATTCTAAAATGCCTTGGGTTTGAGATTGAATTTTAGTAGTGCTTTTCATCCACAAATAGATGGGTAATCCGAAAGAACAATTCAGACCCTAGAAGGTATGCTACGTGCGTGTGCGCTTGATAAACAGACCAGTTGGGATCGATGTCTTCCTTTGGCAAAATTTTCTTACAACAATAGTTTCTATGTAAGCATTGGAATGACCCCTTACGAATCCCTTTATGGTAGGCGATGCAGAACTCTGATTTGTTAGAATGAAGTAGGCGATGTAGAACTCTGATTTGCTGGAATGAAATAGGCGAAAGATGACTAGATAGCCCAGAATTAATAGACCAAGCAACTGAGCAATTGAGTCTAATTTGGCAAAGGTTGAAGATGGCATAACACAGACAGAAAAACTATTCTAATAATCGATGAAGAAAGCTTGAATTTGTGGTTGGTGATAAAGTGTTTTTGAAAGTTATTTAGTGGAAAGATGTCCTTCGTTTTCAACAGCAAGGTAAATTAGCACCTCGTTACATTGGTCTGTATGACATTACTGAAAGCATTGGTCCTGTTGCATACCATCTTGCATTATCCCCGAATATGGAAACGATCCACAGCATGTTCGATGTTTTGATGTTGTAAAAGTATGTTCGAGACCCTGCTCATGTTCTTGAAGATCCTCCAATCGAAGTTGCTGAAGACCTATCATATCCCGTACAACCAGTTACTATCCTAGATCGATCTGTTCGTCAGCTCTGCTATGAGACCCCAATCCTTTTTCTTAAAAGTCCAGAAGCTAGTGCAGTTGAAATGACCATTTTGCCCTTGAAAAAATGAATATGTGACAGCTGAAAATGGTACTAAAGGTTCAATGTTCATTTTTTATTTTATTTCTCCCTTATTTATTTTCATTATTAATGGTATATTATCTATTCTTAAGAGATAATTCCAGAATTAAATCCTAGAGATTATCTCCTTATATCTAGCCTTAAAAATAGGAAAATTAATCCCATTAAATCCTATAAATAGAGTAGTTGGCCATACATAAAATCCCACAGAAAAAATACACAAAATTATCTCGTGATAAACCCTACTCCTTACCCTTGCTAAAGAAAATTCCTTATCACTTACCATAGCCGAATTGTTTCATCATTCATCAGATTTCTACAAATAATAGATTGCTAGAAACCTATTTCCATCCTCTATCTTGCTACCTTGGTTTCATCATCAGAAGGTTAGTTTTTCCTTATACTTTTCCTTATCGCAATATGAAGGAGGTTGGTGCCGAAATTCTTTGATTAATCCTTCAATTAGTTTATGTTGTTGTTCCTCTTGTACATATGATTGATCGCCACCTATCATGTTGTAATATCATAAATTCATCATTTGAATCTTCCTTATGAGATAAATCGGCATGCCTTATACCTTTGCCCTATTGTTGTCGATTTTTACCAATTGAGTTGTCTGTTGGTTTCTGAACTTGTTCCTTTTAATCGTATGTGTAATTAACGCATAATCCTTCCTTGTTATCATGAAATCGCAACACCTAAACCTTGTACGCATGAAATCGCAACTGTCCTTGTATCCTAACTTAGTGTTGAAATTTGCATGGCTAATTGAGATGGTAAATCAGGTTGATTCTTGTTGTGTTCCTGGCTATCACATCATACATCCAAGGGGGAGGTCTCATCAGAATCTTATAACTGGTTTCTGATAGAGTTGATGAGTGGAATTGGTAAGGAATTAGGATGTATACTTGGCTATTGAATATGCATGCTTAGTATGGTTTTGTCTTTGCCTTATGGTTATATAGGTGGTTCAGATCCTTTTAATAAAGGCAAAGGATTAGCTACTTGTTCAGAGACAAGAAAGGTAGGATCTGTACCTCATCAGTTTCTCTAGAGATCCTTGTTGTTTGTTTGATATTTTTGGTACATGTTATTATTGATTGTATGTACATGCCTTGTATAGTGTATGCATGAGTTACGGATTGAGCTATGATCCTTTAGGCAATTTCGAACCCTTGAGATAGGTTGTGTGTACCTAATTCACATGTGTTGTATACATTAAACATGCTGATTGTGTTGTGATATGATTGAGGATACCTATTGTGGTATTATGCTTTGTACTTGCTTGTGTGTGCTTGTACATGATTGTGTGTCAGGATCTTTTTCTGGTAGCCATTCGGGGTAAGCACTAATGCTCCTAGGGAGAGGAGAGGTTCTTATTGGTATGAGAGTTCTATAGGTGGCAATCCCCAGCATGTGCATGCTGGATGCCTAGTCCTTGTGTGGCTAGATGTCTTGTCCTATTTGTTGGCAAGATGCTCTTATCCTTGTGTGGTATGGATGCTCTTGTTCTTATGTGGTTTGGATGCCCTTGTCCTTTTGGGCTTGGATGCCTTGTCCATGTGTGACAAGATAAATAGGCTTGCTGATTAGATTGTGTGCTAACCATTTACCTTTGTATAGCTAAGCCTTGGACAATATAGGTGGAAGGGGATGACCCTTTTGTTGATGTGATCGAATGATGAATTGATTGCCTGTGTATTTCTGTTTCCAGAAGTATTTGTAGTCCACCCATGGCCTATAAAATTTCGGCCATATCCCTATTATGATTGTTTGATACCCCTTTAGTTGTGTAGACGAATCTGATGTTGTTTGGGAGATGTTTGCTTAAATTTTTGTAAATCTTATAATGTTGTGGCTTTACTGAGATTCTTGTAATCTCACCCTTTTGTTTTCACCATTTTTCAGGCTTAGTTACATTAATTGTCTGTGGTACTAGTGTGTGAGATCAAAGTTGCACGACGGGACGATATTGCATCATATTTGCATACCTCTTTCCTTGCTGATTGCTTGCGCATTTACCATTAAACATAAAGTTTGATTGGACTGCTTTCTGGTTTATTGAATCCCTATTATTCCTACTTATTTCTGGAATTTATTAGAGAGTTATTTGCTGGATTTTTAGATCCCTATAGGACTTTTGTGTTGTGATTCTTTTGGTTAATTATAAAGTATTCCGCTAATGTTTTTATTCACTCCGTATATTACCAGAATGTTTGTCCATTATTATCATGCTCCAACCTTTAAAAAGCATAAGAAAGAAATTTAATAAAATCAAAACTAGTGTGACTAACCCTTGTGAGATTCGGATAGACCTTAGGTTAGGCTTGTCTGGGCTTCACGACAGTAAGGGTCCTAATAGGTTGAGTTTGGGTTCTTACATCGGCAGTCAAAATGTTCCTATGGTTCGTGTTGTTTGGCGTAATGGCCAAGTAGAGGAGCAATCTTAGGAGACCGAGGAGTCAATGGGGGCAAGATACCCTCACCTGTTTCCATAGTTCATGTGCTGAAATTTTTATAAGTTGAGGAGGATGTGAGACCCTGATCCTTTGTGGGATAGATGTCCTTGAAGTCCGTGTGTCAGAAATGGCACTTAGATATCGGTGCAATAGAAATGACCATTTTATCCATGAAGAAATGGATGCGTGATGGCTCTAAGTGTTACTTCTAAATTTTTTCTATTTTAATTCAGTTATTTTTATGTTAATTATCCTTAGTTTTATCCCTTATTATCCACAAGTATTAGATAATTCCTTTTATTTTAATCAGTTAATTATCTTTTATTATCTTTTAAGCTGAATTATCTTTTAAAGCTTAAAAGTGGAGAAAATCAATCTTTTAAACACCTACAGATAAAGAGGTCGACCACCCTTAGTCCTCATACTTTCATTCTCTCTTTTGTTTCTAAAAAACACAAGCCTTCTCTCCCTTCCTCCCCTTGTGTGGCCAAAATTCCCCTTACCATCACAAGTGCTGAAATTTGTCCTCCTTTGTCAGATTATTGTGTGTTAATTATTGGATTCCTCTCTTCGTGTTGCATCTTCCTTGCTTGAATTCACATTCAAAAGTTAGTTTTTGTTTATTGAAATTGGTGCCAAGTTCTTCCCTTGGAATGTGTGCCTGCTTTTCTTCTTCCCTCTTGTGGTGTTTTTGAATCTTGTTTCTCTTATTCGTATGAATATCTAACACATATTTCTCTTTTAATATTACAAAATTTCAACCTATTCCCTCTTATTTCTTGAAATCACAATTCACCCTAAGGCAGAGGGATAACATCTTGTTCAGATGCGTGAGAGGTAGGATCTATACATCATCGGTTTCTCCGGAAATCACCTTGCTTGTTTCTTTAATTTCGGTTTGTTTAATAATATATGCTTGCTTTTGGATTGTGGTATTGGTTCCTTGGTAATTTCAAAACCTATAAGGGAATAGAATTGCCCTCTTTTGGATTGATTATATAGTATTGCATTGTTCTTTGTGTTGTGATTTGATTGAGGATACCTTGTTGTGATTCTATATGTTTGTATTTACTTGTACTTGTATTGTGCTTGTGTGTTAGGATCCTTTTTCTGGTGGTCATGTGGGGTAAGTAATTGATGCTCCTAGTGAGAGTAAAGGTACTTACCGTATTGGGAGGCATATGGTGGTTGTTGCCCAGCAAGTACACGCTGGATGCCTTGTCTTGTGTGTGGCAACATAGAAAGGCTTGCTATGAGTTTGTTTGCTAACTATTTACCCTTTTTGCAGTATAGCCTTAGACAACACAAGTGATAGAGGATAGCTATTCAGTTTTACAAAACAGATAGTGAATTAAGCTGCCTGCGTGCTTTTGTTTCAGTCTTGTGATGGCTAGTTTCGAAGTGTTTTTAGTCCACCCTGTTACTTTGTTAATTTCGGTCCTATACTATCTGTGCTTGCTTGTTGATTGTTTGAGCCTATTATATGTATATGTGATCTATCTATACTGTTCGGGAGATGTTTGTTTAGGTTTCCGCAGATCTTATGATGTTGCTACCCTATTGAGATTCTTGTAATCTCATCCTGTTATTTTCCCCCTTTTTCAGGTATAGGTTCGTGCTTTGCTAGCCTTACCGAGGTGTGAGATCAGGGTTGCACGAGGGGATGATTGCATATCAAATTTCAGTTTCGTTGTTGTTCTATTTCTGGTTTCTGATTTTCTATTCCTATTTCTGCACCTTACCTTGAGCAGATTCTTGTTGATTGAGATTCCTCGGGACTTGTGTGTTATGTTTCTACTGAATTTGTATTTATAAAAGTCTTCCGCTGATATTTTTCTTTATACTCCGATTATGTCAGAATGAAATTGCATGCTCTAACCTTAAAAGCAACTTAATTAACCAAAGAAACTAAATAACTAGTTGACTTGAGCCTTGTGGGATTCGAATAGGACCTTGTGAGGACTTATTCGGGATTTTACGGCGGTAGGGATCCTTATAGCGTGAGTTTGGGTCCTTATAATAAAAATTCAAGATGGATATATATTGCAAAAGGTAATGATTGAATTTTTGGAGAAATTATATTATATCAAGCTAGATGAAACTTGTATTTATCAAAACAATCATGATGTATATATTTTTATAAAAAATCCAGATCTAACTTTGGTATGGTTGTTAATCATCATGAAAAGATGAAATTATTGAAATTATTGTAGAGTAATCAAAAGTCGTGGATTATTTAAAGACTATTTTATTTGAATCTTTGTAAATCAGTAATGTCCGATAAAAATACTATAAAAATTTAGAGATAAAATTTATTCACCAAAATTATCATATTGTGATATTATAAATATAAATCTCAATAAGAAATAGAATCGAGGCTTATGTTTGACAGAATAATTATATATCTGTGACCACATCATATATCGAATGATAATAATATTTGAGATGTTAGTCGATTTCAAAAGGATGATATCATCAGAGGGAGTAAAAAGTATGTATTACATTATTTTTTTCTTTATCAAGATTTTTCCCACTAGTTTTTTTTTCTTGATAAGATTTTTAACGAAGCAATACTTTGATTGTATACTTATATACATTCGAGAAAAAAGTTATTTAAAAGATTTGACATGATAACTGAATCAGAAGAATATAAACTGTACTCTTTTTACCTTCACCAAATTTTTTTTTATTGGGTTTTCTTGGTAAAGTTTTTAATAAGACATTATTCTAATAACATATTCTTAATTAGAAAATAATGAATGAATATCACTTTTTATGATATTCAATGGGAAATATTAGGAATGATGATCATATTTAATATTGTGGTCATTTAAAAAAAAATTGTGTGACTATGTTTATTATTGATAAAATGGATATGGGGGAGTGTTATAGATATGATAAATATCTATTGAATATATCAAGATAGACATTTCTTCGTATCCAACAATCACTATCCCGCACATAATATACACAACCTTACCTTTTGTATTGAAATGATATATTCTTTTTCCAATAGATATTATAAATATAGACATTTTACTATTATCTAAATAATATATTAATATATTTCTTATTTTCCATATAAATATTATTAATTGAATGTATTATTATTAAATAATAAAAATATAATAATAAATAATCATCATTCTAATTTTATTATAATTCAAAATAAACAAAAGATATCTATTTCTATTCATATTCCAATCAGAATACTAAATAAGAAAATTAAATTTTCAAATCTATTCTAATCCCAATCTAATCATTAATTTTTCCAAACCTATTCTCATTTCATATACATTTGGGCAACCAAACATAATAACACAGTGTTAGCGTGGGGCTGCAATTACAGAGCTCAAAAAGGTAATTTTCATTTGGAACCACAAAAACGTGGACGTGTGTACTGGTTAGGCACGCGGTTAAAACCAGATTCGTGCGGGGAACGTTTCTCATCTCTGCAGCCACCGGTAAAAGCTCTTCTCATTTGCTACGTCTCTTCATCAACCGGAACCTGGAATACCCTATGGCTTCCTCCACCATTGCCCCGCCATCTACATCTTTCGTAACCACCAAGGTTAATTTGAGTTGAAGTTTTCTTCGAGCCTCGTGCTCTCCCTCTTTATCTCTTTATTTTTGGGGTTTGTAGACTTAATAGCTTCTTTTTTTTCACAGAAGGATCTGGGTCGCGCAGCTTTCTCTTTACCATCGTCGTTATTTTCCATTCCCAAATGCAAGAAGTCAGTTTCCAGAAAAATTGTTTCAGTCATGGCTCCCCATCAAACGGAGCGGAGTCCTGCCACCACTGGCTCGGTTAGGTTCTTGTCGTTTGTTTATTAATTTTGGTTTATTTGATTGGATTCATTGGTTTAAAGGGTCTTCAAGGTTGTGCGTGTCAGTTGTCTTAAGTGTGCTGTTTTTAGTCGCGTCTCTTCTTTTTCTTTCCCTCGCTGGTTTTGTGTGTTATCTACTAGTGTTTTATCGTGTTTTTCATTCGGGCGATGCAGGTGAAGACTGCATTGACGATGACGGAGAAGATCTTGGCTAGGGCATCTGAGAAGTCGCAGTTGAGCCCAGGTGAGAATGTTTGGGTCAATGTTGATATCTTGATGACCCATGATGTTTGCGGTCCTGGATCCATTGGAATCTTCAAGAGAGAGTTTGGAGAGAATGCCAAGGTATTGAATTCTTTTACCTTTACCTTATTGATATGTTTCAACTACCTGGATAATAGTCACTACATAAATGAGTTCCTTAAGTTTAGTAGTTGGTAGGAAGATATGTGAAATAAACCAGGACCAGGATTGGAGGTGTAAAATCAATTTTTTCATGATGGGAGAATGTGCAAAAGTACTAACTTGATTATTTGAAATGATATTTTTGACAAACGGAAATATTGGACTTCCATTTGTTGTTTCAATCAGTTCTACTAATTTGCATTTGTTTTTCTATGTCTACCCACTCATGCAATTCTCATAATCATTAAAGTACGCTTGAGTTGAAAAGTATTCCAGTTAATATTTGGTTCTCTTTCACATTTTCTGTTTATTTGGGCATGTCTGAGCAATATTTTTGCTGCTATGCTTTTGCCTCTTGACATAATCGGAAATTTCGAAATTTGAAGGTTTGGGATCGTGAGAAGGTTGTCATTATACCCGATCATTATATATTCACTACTGATGAACTTGCAAATCGAAATGTGGATATATTGAGGGATTTTTGTATGGAACAAAACATAAAATACTTCTATGACATAAAGGATCTTGGTAATTTCAAGGTATGCCAATTCTTTTCCTCAAAAAAAAAAAAAAATCCTATCCATTTTGATCAAATTGAGTATTTTTTAAATATTCCTGTAGTTGAGTGGTTTATTTTTTTTGCAGGCCAACCCTGACTACAAAGGGGTATGCCATGTTGCTTTAGCTCAAGAAGGTCACTGCAGGCCTGGAGAGGTGTGATTTTTTTTCCTGTAACTGAGAGGTTAATTTTGATCACCTACTAACCAATAGATATGGCCTTCAGGTTTTGTTAGGTACAGATTCACACACTTGTACTGCTGGAGCTTTTGGGCAATTTGCTAGTGGAATTGGGAACACAGATGCAGGTTTTGTGTTGGGCACTGGCAAGCTTCTACTGAAGGTCTCAATATAACTCGATTTTTGGGCTTAATGGGATTGTGCAAGTACTAAATATAGTCTTTGTTGTGCACATCCTTTAGCTGAATTGTAATTCTGTTTGAAATATTGACAAATTCTCTGCTCTTGGTATTGTAGGTGCCACCAACTTTGAGATTTGTGATGGATGGTGAAATGCCTGATTATTTGCTTGCAAAAGATTTGATTTTGCAAGTATGATTTCCTTGAACTGTAGACTTTATTTCCTTTAGTAGGCATACTTCTTCAAATTACAATAATTTAATCCGCACCTCGTGTGCATTCTCGGCTATTGTTTTGCAGATTATTGGTGAAATATCTGTGGCTGGTGCAACATATAAATCTATGGAGTTTGTTGGTACAACTGTTGAGGGCTTAAATGTGAGTCAATTTATTGGTACATCCCCCAAATCGTACGTGATTACTAAGCCTTCATTTGCAATAAACATAAATGCATGTTTATGTGCTTGATTTTTCTGCCTTCCATGGATAGATGGAAGAACGTATGACATTGTGCAACATGGTTGTTGAAGCTGGGGGAAAGAATGGAGTTGTCCCAGCTGACAGTACAACATTCAAGTATCTTGAGGTTTGTACACTGGATTTTCAATGATTGGATGCATTCTTACTTTAGTTTGATTTATTTTCTTCACAAATAAGGTTCAGCTTCTGCTTAATGTGAAATAGTTTAGCATAACAAGATTTGGTTGTTACTTTTCTGACAGGATAAGACATCAGTTCCATATGAACCAGTTTATAGTGATGAGCAAGCTAGGTGAGATATTTGTTGACTGATTGAGTCACAAGTTCTTGAATATTTATGGTCATCTCTTTCTCCTTTTGCTATGGACCTATATATTGATGATATTCTTCTGATGACTGTCTTTTTGTTGTATCTCTCATGTAAATGAGTTCTGTGCTCATGTTATTCAGTTGCTTGGTGCTCCTTTAACCAAGGCATAATGATTTTTATGACTTATGTGCAATGGTCACCTGAATATTTAGTTTTCTGGTGAATGGACTAACGGGGTGTTTGTTATGTAGAATTATTAGTGTTGGTGTTTAAAACCAATGATTTTGGAATTGTTTTCTGGTGTATTAAAACCAATTCCATGTTTGGTGTCACTGGAATTACATAGTGCCAGTTTTGATTAGATTGAAAAATTCTAATTTTATTCTTAGTTAAAGTAAAATTTAAATCGTAAATATAAATATAACTCTTTTTATCATCCCAAAAAAATCATATGAAAAGGGACGACAATTTGTTTCAAATAATATTTGATTATTTTTTTAGGATTATATAAAATTAATTTTTAAATTAGAAGATGATGTTTTAGTCTTTTGTTGTATTAGTTTTATATTTTCATAGGCTGTCGTAAGGATTCCTATTTCCTGAACTAGAAGGATTTGTTAAACTATTGATTTATTAAAACTAATCCAATAAGATACCAAATGTAGGATTGTTATTTAGTTTTGGTGTTGCAATACCAAAACCAACAAAACTAAGATCCCAAACTCATTGTAAGTATACTGGATTTATACTTTTATTTAAATCTAGGTTGACTGAGAGATGATTGTATCCAATGCGTTTTTCATAACAACCAAGTTCATTGTCAACCGAAGTTGTTTAGATACTCTCCCGTGTTTTACATCATGATTGACCTTTTTTTTGGTCAAAATGGAATATTTTGACCATGGTTCTCAGATTTACCTCTATGAGAACTAAATACCTTCAGTAATAACTTTTAGAAAATGCTATATTAGCAATTGCGAAACTTACTTTTTCAAAATTATTAGTTTAAAAAATATTATTAAAAAATGATAAAAGTTGTGCTCTTTTAACAAAAAATTCAAACAGGAAATAGGATATGGTCTGGAGAATTTGATATTTCTAAATCCAGAAATTATGATGCTACCGGACTTAAAGCATTTGGTGAGGTTACCCATTAGACTTGCATTTGACTGTCAAGTGAATGAAAATGAAATTTTCCATAGGGAGCTGTGATAGATTTCAAAATCTGAAAAAGAATGAAGAGATTGAAAATAGAAAATGGACTAATGATAAATGCTATTTTCCCTACGGAATTATGCCAAAACAGAATGATTTACATGACGTCTATTTCTGAAATGTCAATATGGTTCTTTTAGTTATCATTTGTAGTTATTTGCTCTCTCTTTTGGAATTCTAGGTTTCTTTCAGAGTACAGGTTTGACGTCTCAAAACTGGAGCCTTTGGTTGCAAAGGTGGGTCATTTTTTATCAAGCAGTGAATAAATTTTATTTCAATATTTACAAAAGCATGCCAAATAATCTGAATTGGTTTTCAAATGAGAACTGGTTTTCTATTATCTTAGTTCTCAGCTGATCGATCAGTTTTATACTTATTAATTCTGCAGCCTCATTCTCCTGATAACCGTGCCTTAGCAAGAGAATGCAAAGATGTTAAGATTGATAGGGTATACATTGGGTCTTGTACCGGTGGTAAAACAGAGGATTTTATGGCTGCAGCCAAAGTTTTCCTGGCTTCGGTAAGAGTCACATTTGCATTTAATTTATTGTTAATAGCCGCCCGTTTACTGTTATTTTCATTGTTCATGAAGTTGCATGATAAACAATGTGGAAGGACGTCCAGTTTGCTTCTATGACATTGGTTAAGTCTGGAATCTTTTAGGAAATGGTAACGATTGAAGATTAATGTTAATTGACCAAAAAGTTAGAAGAGAACTAAGGAAAAAAATTATAAAGATTTATCTGTAACAAGATTTTAGGATGTTAGGGGCTCATATGAAGATTCGGCTAGCCAGTCTGAGCAACCTAAAGCGATTATAATACAGATTTTATGATGCCTGATTTAACCTTTTTATCTCTCCATTTTAGTCTCCTTCACATGATAGGTACTCCATCAATAGAGTCAAGTCTATATTGATTGAACACCATAAATGCAAAAATGCCGATTACTTGTAGGCATTCCATCTTCTTCTCTTTGTTATTATACAATATTTACTTTGACATTTTGACATGAAACTCTAGAGAATATGCAGACCTTTGGCCATCAAATTGGTTTTCAGCATGCTCAAGAAGAATTATCTTTGCTGGATTTTGGTGTAACATGATAATGGAAGTCCTTTTAGAATACAAAACCATTCCTGACTTTACAGTTTAACATTGTTCTTCTATGGCAGACTGTCTTTGTGCTCCTCTATTATACTTTCTTTTGTTCATTTGCTGCGAGATTTGGTTTTATCCCCTCTTTTATGCTTAACTTTCCTGTTTGCTTATAACCAGGGTAAGCAGGTCAAAGTGCCCACATTCCTTGTTCCTGCAACTCAAAAGGTTTGTCATACCGGATTGCTATGCATTGATGTTTTTGCACTGATGTGTAGAGAAATTCATTCTCGATGCAATCTTTAATGTTCTTGAGCAGGTTTGGATGGATTTGTACAGCCTTCCTGTACCAGGATCTGGTGGAAAGACTTGTTCTCAGATTTTTGAAGAAGCTGGTTGTGACACACCCGCAAGTCCTAGTTGTGGTGCATGTTTGGGAGGCCCTAAAGACACTTATGCACGTATGAATGAGCCCATGGTAAGCTAAAGTTTTTCATCAACTGCCTCATCTACCGAAATAACTTTCTTTCAGATGTTACCTTACTGAAGAAACTTGTCTGCACCATAAAAATCTAAGCCTATTTGCTTCGGGAAGGTAAATGTTGAAGAATGCTTGTGCATCTATTTCCTTAGATGTCTTGATTTTTCAGGAACCTATTTATTGTTTATAATGGATATGGTAGCCTAGTTAGTATAGAGTAGTCCTCAAGAATCTAGCCTTGCAGTCTGATCCATGGCTACGTAAGGCAGTCTAGCGTCAGATTTCAAATACCTGCAAAACTTAGTGAAAAATTTATTTGCTTAGACTCTTTCTGTTAACTGCTTTGAGGGCTTTGTTACTGCAGGTCTGTGTATCAACAACAAATAGGAATTTCCCTGGACGAATGGGGCACAAGGAAGGCCAGATATATCTTGCTTCCCCTTACACAGCAGCGGCATCTGCTTTGACTGGTTTTGTCACGGATCCCAGAGAGTTCTTGCAGTAGAATTCTGATGCCATGTTTTACCCTGTATAATGTTATTCTGTTGTATTGTCCTAAATTTCCCAGTTCGTGTTGAATGCTTAGTTTCTGGGGTCGTTATTCTGTAAGCAGTCGAGTCGATGTGGCGCAGTGTATGATTGAGGTGCAATGACATGGGTGTTTAACAATTTTGATTATAAACGCTTCAGGTAACTTTTAACACCATTCCTGAGTTGCTGCTTTGACCAATTTTCTGTCACTCCAAACATATCAGTCTCATATTTTCCTCTATACGTCAGAAGGAACTGTGCTTTTATTGTTAGGCAACATGTTTTCAGCCCCTTCACTCACGACTAAAGTTCTTGTGTCTACGACTCAACATATAAACCAGCCAACCACAACACAGCATAATATATGTGATGTGCTTCTCCTTCCTCAGAAAAGAGAAAAAGAAGAGTGCCCTGCCCTACATCCATGTACGAGATTTGGAAGGGCACCACACAGGATTGCAGAAGCAGAATGAGTGAATTAACAAAGAACGATTCGAGGAAATCATCATGGCCCCTAGCAATTGCTCAACCCCAGCCATTCATTTATGATTGCCCTTCTCTCCGTCTCCCTCTCCTTTTCCCCTTTTCCCCTTTTTTGTGGTTTGCTCATAATACATGGCACTTCTCTGACTCAAAATTGTCCCACGCCTTTGTGCCACCCTGCTTTCTTGCGCACCAGAGCATAAGCATCTGATTGTACGTTTCTACTTCATTAAAATGTTGCAGCTCACAAGTGGACATAATTGTGGCTTTTTTTCCATCTCGCACTCATCAAGAACTTCCTGGTGGAGCCTACACCACGCAAATAAGACGTTACTTTCCAGCTGTTGGGACTCCAGAGCCATCATTATCCCTGCTATCGTTGGAGCTACATCTATAACAAGGCAGGGGAGGGTGAGACAAGGGTGCTTGAATGGTAGGTGACAAGTAACTTCGTGGCCTGGTTTGAGAAGATGGTAAAAGATCCATACAAAAGAACCCATCAGCTTTCTAAATACTAGAGGATCCTTTAACTCTGCATTATCACAGAAAAGCTAGAAAGAGCCAAGCCTGAGTCCTTGTACTGATGCACTAACCTTTTCGTAAATGGTAGAATTACAGTTGTTACGCAATTAACCACAAAAGAAAAAGAAAGGGAACGTGATGATGGGTCACACTGGCTATCGATGTATGGTAATCCGCAGTCAAATTAAAAATGATTGCATAATCTTAAGCACCAACTCTGTCTCAGTTTTCAGAGCACTATCTTTCACTTCAGATTTTGTTTGTTGGCTTAAGCACTGGAACCAAGGTAAGCATGCAAAACAAACAAAAAGAAACAGAATAATGCCCACAAATGCGGTGGCTTGCTGTTTGTCCCTTTCTTTTCCTGAAAAAAAAAAAACAAACAGTACAAAAGTTTTGGAATTAGAGTTACCAGATTTCCCACTGCCTGACCTGCCTGCGTACGATTGAGATTACCTTGCTCATCAAATTCGTTCTGCTCTCATTTATGGGTTTTTCAGTTTCCACCCAACTACTACATTTCAGAAGATGCAGTTCATGTAACAACAACACAGTCCAGTCCTCAGCATTTATGGCAATTTATTAATCCACAGAGTTTCTGCTTGTAGCTTAGTAAATTACAGGTACTCTCATCACCAGAGCAGTCAAAAAGTTGGAAGTTAAATTCAATTGCTCCGGCTACATTAGTTTCACGATTCTAGCAAGAAAGTTCCGGGGCAAAAAAGAACATAAACTAGCAATAATGAAAGAAGTAGTGACTCTGACCTTGTCAGGTTTTCTGAAGGTCTTTTTGCCAATTTCCCCCTTCAGGAAAGTAACATAAAATTCTCACCACCACCTGCTCTTCAATGCCCTTCAAATGTACCGCATGAAAAACCAAAATGTCCTCCTGTTGGTGTACTTCTTAGAGTCGTGAAAAACCAACGATTGGTGCCTGACTAGGATCAATAATATTTTAAAAAAATGAGAAATTACATCCAGACAACAGGAACTTCTCTTTCCGGACAACAGTATATTCATTGATAATAAATAACAGGACATAACAGCCTGAATTTAGAACTCCGCTTGACCTACAGCGAGAGTTGTGCATGCACTTACAAGTGCTCGACTTAGTGGAGGATAACTGCAATCTTAGAGGAATAATGTCACATTTCATAATTAGACATCGGAATTTTAGGTTTCGAGAGATGGTTTTTAGCTTGCTCCATTGTTGAATATGGTCATTATATTTCCATTTTGATAGGCTGATTTTAACATCAGGTTTGAATGTAGAAAACGATGGCAGAGAGACAACAGTAGAAAAATTCAATGCCGGCGTGCCAGGCTGCAAGCTTATAAACACAAATTTGAAGCATTACTATAAGAGAAACACGATCCAACCAACTCCACAGTAAGGATTTAAATGGAAAATTCGCAGACACTAAGATCGAGTCCGGTAGGTTGCAGCAAACTTCACTCTAGATATAAAAAGTACTCCCATATTTACAGTATGAGAAGCAGTCAGGCGTGCATAGCCTGTATGGCAGAGCACTATATGAGAGAAAAAAACTAAAATCAATATCACCTACAGAAACCAAAAAGCCAGCAAGTGCCGGATGCTGGTTCACAAAAAACACAAAAAGCAGTGAAACCATCTTAGCAGAAACTTTGAAGGCTTCAACTCCTCTGTTCATTTCTTCTGTTTTCAAGCTGCAATTTCTTCGTCTAACGATGGACTAAGTTGTGAAGGACGGGGAGTTAAACAAACTTGGTTTTTTGTCTCTCGTTCCTTTGTTGGGACCTTGGAGCTGGAAAAGCATGATTCAGCGGTCTCAGGAGAAGAAAGATGTAAAAACAGCTACCAAATATGCTGTATAACCCAAATAAGTTAACATACCAAGTCCATTGGCCTCTGAGGTTCGCATGATGCGAAGCCTTTTCACAGAGCTGAGGAACATCCTGAATTCAAAAGAAAATGGCAACACTTTACTGTTAGCAACAGAACTGAAGAAAATGAACAAAAAAATAATTCCCATATTCAGGATGGAGATTATTCTTCAATTGTTAGACCAACATGAAATTTTAAGGGGAGGGAGGAACAGGCAGTATAGCAGACAGTGTATATGGAAGAATATATTGCCACAGGTACACATGCCAATTTAGTCCCTGCTCCTCCCCATCCTCGGAGCAATACTAGTTGGGTACTTCGATTGCCTACCCCCATGGAACGTCTCCAACAAGCATCCAGTCTCCTTCTTTATCTTCATATGTGAGCACAAATTCTGATGATCCATCCAAAAGCTTAGAAAGCTTAGAAAGCTTAGAAAGCTTTGTTGCTTGTTTTTTCTCCCCACCTGATCCAACATGGAGAAGCACAAAATTCAGCACCACTAATCAAACTAAAGTGCAATGAAAATACAAAATGATCATGATCCCTTTCAACGTTTCAATCTTATGCGTTATAGGAACAAAATGATGACTCACAAATGGAAGTCATAGTAGAAGGGGGCCTGAAAAACATGTCCTCTAGAGCTTGTGCTAGGGTCTCATAGCAAGTATGAGCATTCAGATCCAGCTTCCTTCCAATCGGAACTCCATCCATATTAACCTTCACAAATCCAAGATGCACTTTTTCAGCCTTGGTAGCATTTGTGTTACCGTTGCAAATTTTCTTCTTTGACACATCCTTAGATTTGTCTTTCTCAACAGTTTCCTTGTCTTCAGCTCTTTGTGATTTTGCTTGATTCACCAAGCTGTTCATCCTATAAGTCCTTATCGGCGGCCACCCAACAACCTGACTGCTCCCACAAACCAACTTATCGTGAGCCACTTCAACCATTGGCAGAAATAAAAGAGAAGAACATACATAATTCGAGAGATATAGATGGGAGGTGAGGGAATAATATTTTCGAAAAAGAAACATTTTTTTCTTATCTTCGGAGGAAAAACAATATAAACAACAAATTTAAGTGGCAGGGAAATAACATAAATACAGAACAAATACCTGACAAGCAAACAAGAGGTGAAGCAAAAACAGAACAAAAGACATCAACGTAGCTACGAGGCCAAGTAGCAGCTTTTCCTAACGTAACTAGTCGCTTTCTATAAGCAACGCAAAACATCGGTACCCAAACGAGTATCAAAAATAAGTTCAATGAAACCAAGTATATCAGTATAACCAATAAAACTACTAGAGTATGAGATAAATTTTACCCCTGGCAGCCAAACGAAGCGACTAAAATTTTGAGATAATCATAAGAAAGGGGCAAGGAAAGGAACAAAACATTGAACCTGCCAGCGGTAGGGGAGCCACCCTCGTGGGTGACAGAATCGGCAGTTCTTTTAGTTCCAGAAACAGCAGCAGCAACACAAGCAGAAGGTGCAGTAGCAGCAGTATTATTCTTAGCTCTCTGAGCTTGAGAAACCA
Source organism: Passiflora organensis (assembly GCA_019739055.1). Taxonomy (NCBI): domain Eukaryota; kingdom Viridiplantae; phylum Streptophyta; class Magnoliopsida; order Malpighiales; family Passifloraceae; genus Passiflora; species Passiflora organensis. Next base: position 6,494,889 of record JAEPBF010000269.1, read on the forward strand.
CGGACGGGAAGTCCTTTGCAGTCAAGATTCTACCACACTCACCCCATGCAGTAGCCTTAGTCTTCCCTCCACAACCACCGAGACTTAACCCCAAGCCCAACTCCAGCTCAGCCTCCGCTGGATAGGAGCAAGCGTCAGCCTCCACCAACTCCACCTTTGACAGTGTGGACTCATTTGGGGAAGCTCCAGATGAGCCGCCTCCACCACCACCACCACCACCAAGCAAAGCAAGACCGTTTTTCATCACCAAAGCAAGAAAGTAAGGAAGTTTGTATCTGTTTTATCAAAGTTTCAAAGACAAAGTTTCAAAGACAAAGTTTCAAAGACAAAGTCTCAAGAAGCGTCTTCTTAGAAAGAGAGAGAGAGAGAGAGATAAATTAAGGCACTGGCTGTTGGAGAGGAAGAGAATGTGTAGTAGCATAGAAGCAGGGGAAAAAGAAGAGGAGACGGTAGGCTGGGGGAAGATGGTGGAGCGAGTGATGATGATGGGACCCATATGTCTCATAGTGCGCCTAGCACTCTAACCAGGTCCACAACACACCGTCAAATTTTTCTTGACATGATCATCATGTCTCTTTAGAATCCGATCTCTCTGTTGGCTAAAAAAAGTATAAATTTATACTACAGTAACCTCTGCTGCTAAGCTTCATGCCTCATCTCCACCTCGCCACCCCAATAAACCTTTCAATGTCTGTATTGTTTTTTACAGGTAGAGACACCTACCTAGCTTGAAGAAGTCTCATCATAGCAATGGAAATGGATTTTGAATGGATCTCTCCAAAAGACACATCTTTTATTTTTAATTTTAAATAATAATTTTAGTTCATCATAAAATATTTAATTTTGACAAATAATAAAAAAATATTATAATAAATTTTATAAGTAGAGTGTTTTGTTATTAAGAAAAAGTATATTTAAAAAAGAACCACATATGATGATAATGATCAGTAAATAAAAAAGTAACCAAGACATTAATATGTGCTTAGGTGTCCCGTAACTTTAGTACAAAAAGCTTGACTCTTGAAGTCTAAAGGTCGGGTCTTTTTGCAAGCAAAAGCAGTATTCTTGAATTTTTACAACACTATATACTCCCCCCTCCCTATCTTCTTCCTATGTGCTGTCTACTATTTTAAAGACAACCCGCACAAAAACTTGTTTTAGAAAGCAGAGACCTAAAGTGTTGCACTGTTAGTGGACGGTGGGGCTGCCTTCAAAACTTGGGATAAACTAACCCAAAACCAAAAGCCACAATACATACATTATCTAACCAAATATTTTCTTACACCATCCCCTATCTATTCGGGGACCATTCTAATATGATTTTTTCTGTCAGAGATGGTCCGCGCACTTGATTGTTTAGCAAATACATGATGATTTCTGAACTCTAAAAAGGTCATGTAAAGGAAAATACTGTAAAAATATTTATACTCTTTTTTTATTTTTTTATTCCGAATTGATGATTATAAATTGATTTTCTTTTCATAATAATAGAATTCAGATATAACTACAAACTCGCGGCCACTTTTTGTAATTGGTTTTTTTTAGTATATTTATAAACAGCAAGTAAAGTCTCACGACCTGAGATCCAATGATGATATCTAATGTCCTAAGGATTTTTTATTTATTTTTTAATCAATAACGCTATAAAGCTGGTTTTCGTAGATTAGCCATAGGAAAATTTACAATTTGCAAACAGTGATTAATTGACTGAAAACCAAGATTAGGATGCAGACGCAGGGATAAAAGGCATTCGAGCAAGCAAAGGCGAGGGAGGTTTGTCCGACACAATGACAGGCCGACAAGGTGGGAGCCAAGTCACGTGGGCGCATGCTGTCATGGAGCGCCACGTCAGCCGACAAGGTACGCGGCTGACCGGGGGAAACCTTGGAGAAGGTTTCAGGCTCACACCTCAGTTGCTTCCGTCTTTTAAACTACCATCTGGTAGTACTACGTTTTCAGTCCGAGACAGCTTGGCTCTTCCTGTTGTGTAAGAAAACTAAAAACAATATAGCTTACCTCCTCTTTTCCCCACGCGCAGCATAACCAGAATCTTCGTGTGAGCCAGGCAAATCGGTGGTTACATCTTTCTTTATTCGCTTTATTTTGGCGCGTGGTGGGTTTCAGTAGTCTGGGTTGGGCTCTAAATGGGCACCACAATCGATCAGGATCGGTACGGAAGTCTCCTAAGTGGGCCCTGTTAATAGTGAGTGGTGTAAAAGAAAAAAAAAAACAATAAAAGGATAAAGAAGGGTAAGCCTCCAAAATTCGAGAGCTGAAAAGAAGCGGCCTTTTTTCTATCCAATTTATTTTCTATTTTTCTTGAGCCACGTTTTGGTGTTAGATAAGTTTGGATTCAGTTGGCAGTATTCATTTTATTTTGTTCATCCTACTTCGGTTGGTTGCTTACTGACAAATTCCTTTTACCTTTTGCTTTGAGCCACTCTATAATGCCCATAGTCACATCCATTTTGAGCCTACGGCTACTTGCTATTGCTTTTTGTTTTTCTATGGATGTGGGGGAGCCAGTGCATTCCCGGTGCTGGATTGCTGCGCTTCCAATTTTTTGACAAAATCCCTAATTACTAATAATAACTTAATAATATGGGTTGGTGGAGAATATATATTTATTTAATCAAAGTTCTGGCGATAAATCTATGAACAAATTTGTTTTATTGGAATATCAAATATCAAATATCAATTGAAATCTGATAAGAGATCAATCCGAATATAATCCCAACATAATCCGAACATTTGTGTTTGATATTGTGTATCTTACAATTTTCTTTCCTTTAACCTACACAAATTCAATCACAAAGCATAATTGGATTTTCAGTATCATTCTTATTATATTTTGTGATGATTTTTATAATAAAAAACTATATCTTAGTTATACATAATTTAACAAATCCACATTTATACGCCATACTCATCTGATTATCTACCGCGATTCAATATCTCACATAAACATTTCTTAATATTATATTTATTATTTATATAATAATTTCAATATATTTTAAATGTGTGATAAATTTTTGGACATTTTCTAATTGACTAGTTGAACATTTTAAGGTACGAGGATTGGGAAAGATAATCATAGCCCGTTCACTATATACATCCATCCTTCATAGATAAAGAAGAATAAATAAAATTTGCAACATATAAGAAATCTCCCACCCCCTTGGTTTATCAACACATTCTCAAAGTATTAAAAATCCTGTGCCGTCGGGGCCCATTGGATCACTTAGTCAGGCCCGAACAAATTGGGTTCAAAGATTGCTCAAACTATCCACTGATCGGCTCCGCCTCGCTTGCAAGCTCTTCCTTTTCTTTCTGTTTGTGGGGGGTCCGCCACAGACGATGGAGCACTCGAGGCCACATATCCTCCCAAAGCAGGAAAATGTTCCATCCACGTCAGAATCACTGGTGGTTCTTCTACGGGGCCGCCCACCTGAGGATTTAGTGTTATTGCTACTCCTGTGGCCCAGATAACTGGAAAGATCGCTGAGATCATACACCGGCGGGACCTCCGCTCGCCATCTTTCCAATTTCGATTGTAGGCCTTCCATGCTGCTCTCCAAGTCCAGGCTCATTTCTCCCAACACCTCACTCTCCGTCTCTTCCACACGGTAACGCCTCTTCCTTGCTATTGCCTGGGCTACCTCTGACGGTGATGGGCCCAATTCAGAGTTGGATACTATGGGCCTACCCGCAATATTCTTCGGCCTGGGAGCTCCGTTCGGGGCTCTTAGGTCCAATTCCTCTAACCTTGTAGCGAGTCTGTTAACATCTGGCGGGGCTAAATTTGAGCTGGATTTTGAACTTGGTGTCTTATTGGACTGCCCATCAATAACCTCTGATCCGTATTTAGCTTTTGCCAATCCTCCAAAGTCCGACCCGTTAACAAGCGAACCGGTTTTTTTCTTTACGGTCAGCTTCTTGACGCCATCAGAGCCGGTGATCATACAGCTGCTAGCTTCTGATCCTCCTCTAATGGCCTGACCAGCTTTTTTATTCTCTATATCCGCGTAATAGTTGATATCGGAACCTGTTTTTTCTTTCCGGACGTTCGGTCTCGTTCCCACCATTGACCCCACCATGGAACTGGAATCGCTCTTTGTGCGTCTAAGTTCGGGCATGGAAAACCCCAGGATTGCCAGTGGGTCCTGATCGTCGCTGCTTTTAACATCTTCGTCTTTATTACTACGATCTTCTCCCATCAAATGACGGTACCCCACGGCGGAGGACGAATTGAGCGTGTACAGCGGCATGCTCCGCATGGAACTGTCAAGAATGGCTACGCCGATGTTGAGGATCCCCTGAGGCCGACCCGAGGGCCTCCGGACCTGGAGGGCGACGAAGCGCATGCCCAGCTGTAGGTGGTGACGGTGGTTGTGAGTGTTGGAGGGAGGGATCAGGTTCCCGACGATGGCTCGCACGGTACCGACGTGGATGTCGCGGAACCAATGAACAGCGTAGATCTCGATCATGACGGCTGAGGTATCTCCGTGGAGGAATGCGTCGTCCACCCGGAACACGAACTTGTCGTTCCAGGTAGGGTTGGTGCAGCCATCAAAGTCGATCCGCGTGGAGAGCTTCCTGTTGGGGTTGACCCATGCAACCGCGTAGGTTTTCATCTTACGCGAGACATTGGCAAGATCCTGCGCGGAAATGACGTTGAGTTCCAACAACTGGAACGGGGTTAAGATGTTAGCCATCGTAATATGGGCAGTGGCAGTATATACGGTAATTTGATTTAATACAACAACAGTTACAACGTTGTTGTTTGCTAAACTGGTATGTTTAAAATTTAAGAGAGTATTATGAGGTAGGCGCTCCCCGCCGTCCGAGGACAGGACGACGAGTGAAGGGTGGCCTGAAGGAGGATTCGGATGGGTGCATTAACCAGATTTTCCTTATGTTTGATTTTGGTCTTTTTATGATTGTGTGTTGGGAAAAAAAGAACTGAAACGCGTGGAGGAGGATTGTGGTTTATGGCCGGGTGGTTGCTAATTTGATACCTAATTTTTGCTATACATCTGAGTTAATTTGTTACTTTTCGGTTCCACCAAAGGTTACGGATTCACAAGCTTTCCAGAGCTTTATAGCTAGGCATTATAAATAGCTAATCTATTTTCAGTAAAACCTAACCATTAATTAGGTTGACTATTTTATTTGACTCACTTTATATAATTAGAAAATTAATATAAACGCATGTAAACTTTTTGGATTATTTTTTTTTTTTGAAAATTAATATATGTAGGATTACAGTTAAAAGTATACCAGGGGATGCCTGAATGCCTGAATGCCTGATGCTCTCTCAGCTCCAAATTTGTTTCGTTCTGTTACTGTTTATTAGTTTCTGCCGAAAACTACCCAAAAGGGCCAAAACAAAAGCCCATAGGCCATACAAAGAGAAATTGAGTCAAGTTTTGTGACCCATAATTTCTTACTTGAACTCTATATGAGATGAACATGTCACTTGTCTGCTTCGATACTGATTGACCCGTGCCACATGCAAAGAAGGCAAGCTATAACTGCAAGTAATGACACCGTTTCATTTCTGGGCACACGTGCCCGTGTGCCGCTCCTCCCTCTCTCTCGCAACTAAATCCCATAAAATGGCACAGATAGCAATTTTACAGGATTGTTCCAACCGAGGATCTGAAAAGTTTTTAATATATAATAGTAAATGATAAGTATTCCTCGTCTTAACCTGTAATTTTGACATAAAGCTGGTCCAAAACGACGGCAAATCTACATCTCTCTGAGATTTCCCCAAGAGGCAAGAAGAAAGTAGATTCCGTTTAGGAAGTTTTCCATTCCTAATTCGTTTGTTTTTATGCCTGGTTTGGAATTTGGGTGCACACCCAACCTATCCCTAGTACTGGTACGTGCATAAGAATACCAAGACCAGAATCCTTTCCATGCTAACAATTCATACTAATCGGGTGTAAATCACGTGCTACTGCTACAAAGCAGCCCCATGTGATCTTGATCCGAGATCAGTGGCTAAGACAGTACTAAGGGGAACCCTCCCAACCCTGTGATGAGGAAATTTTCTCCTGGATTATGTGCATGACTTCAGATTTGTGCAACGAACAATTATTTTATTATTTTTTATTATATTAAAAAATAATAAAAATACTATTCATATATTATGTATACTATTCGTATCTGTGCATGACCAGGCGAAAATTAGCCCCATGAACCGCTTTTCTGTAAAAAAGGGTGACATAGCTGGATTCGTTATGGGGTTAACTGCGACATGTGATTATGAAGTACCAGAATCTTACGCCATAAGACAGACAGACAGTGAGGAGGAATCACAAGCAACTTGCTTGGTAATTAAGTTTATTAACCCTTTTCGCACGTCAGGTTGAGGCTTGTGACTATGGTCATACTTGGATGGTACGATTGGTCATGTATCTCATTTTGTGTACCCTGTAAATATTTGACTCTGTCAGAATCAATTTTTGAGGAGGGCCTTTGGTTGATGTGCAACGTTGATGATCCATGGCAATCTGACAAGCATGCAAGAAAATTGGGGAAGGATCAATTCCTTTCTATCTCTAATACCATCCTGTATTCTGTTTCATACATCACATTCCTGTAATTCTATTCAATTTGTTTCCAGACCAAAAAAGGATCAACCGAATTCAGTCAAAAACTTATTTGTTTTACCACGTTTCTTTTGTTTTCCTGTTCTATTTGAACTAATATTCTGTAGAAGACAGGATGAAGTTCATGCTATTCCTTTTATTGGGAAAGTATATGCTATATTATAGTTCGTGCTTTAGCTGTGATGTACAGGTAGGGAAAGGATTAATTTTCTACAGCCTACCACCGACCCTTTTGAACCCTTCGTACATATTTTAACTGACACTGTCGTAAGGCAAAGTGGCTCCAATAGTTATTAAAGATGGGCCAAGTTAAGGATTTTTTCTACATGTTCCTGTTTTTAACTATTGCTTGCTACTCTGACGTCAAAGTTATGGATCCTACGATACCTAGCATGCTATAGATCTTCATCTATGAATTGAAGATCCAACGAAATGCTCGTCAGGAGCTTATGGATCTCAGCAACTGGAACCTTGCGCACACCCTATGTGGAGAGCCCCAAGAGAGGCGACCCCGAAAATCGAAGTCAAACCAACTACATTAAACATCACCTTTGTTTACATGATCACAAACTCTTATCCTCCCGCAGTTTGCTGCAGCTTAAGTGGACGTCATTGACGAGCAGCCCCTCATATGCTTTCTCTGAATTCAATCTAGTAATCCGTATTTCCAGAAAGGACTTTCGAAGAGCTCCCTCGGATAGTAACGTGGACAAATTAGTTGATGCAACCCGCGCAGAGGAGAAATTCCATTCTTCAGCTGAACTGAAGAAGTTATCCAGTAGACATCAGGGGAAAATGTTGCGTACTGCGCCTTCTTTTTCGATTTTCAACAGCAATGATGTGCTAGAACGTGAAGACATCAATGAGGGAGATGCAGGGAGAGAAGAAAAAGATGAGGCATTGATGAGAACTGCCACTATTGGGGACAACATAGAGGCTAAAGGCAGTGTAGATTTCTGTTTTGGGAATAACTCTATGGGGCATATAGAGGAGGAAGGAGAGGAGGAAAAGGAAGAAGATTTGGACGGAAATGAGAATCTGGGTATTGAAGAACATAAGGAACCAGCAAGCCCTCCTCTGTATCTTGCTGCAGGGCTCGGTATTGATGATTTTGACTTTGGGGGAGACGGTAGAGCTGCTAATGGAGTTGATTTAAGTTTGCCTAACTTTGACGGCGGTGATGATGTTGAACAGTATTTTAAGACGATGATAGATGACTACCCCTGCCACCCCTTGTTCTTGTCAAATTATGCCCGGCTCTTACAGGTGAGATTTCTTTTTCGACTGGTCTGAGTCTCTAATGATGGGATTTTATTGCGTTATCATTATTAGCTAGCGTCTTCAACTTTGCGTAATTGAATTGTCCCATTATCTTCTACGGATTCAATCTTACTTGTAATCTTGCCAAACTTGCGATTAGAAGTATGTTCCGAGTTTGACCTTCCTTGCTGGGAAACATGCGATCTAGATCCTGAATGCTTACGTTGTAGTATGGCGCTCATATGTTTAGATCTGCATCAGTTTTGGTTAAAATTTCCGTTGAAGAATTGAAGTCTATGTCTTGTAGCTATTCCTGTGGGAAGTCAGTTAGATTTGTATAGTTGGTAGTTTCAGAACTGTGGCTGCTACTTCTGGTGTTTTGCTGATCTTGACGGCCAGTAGTGACCGTGTTATGTTTGAATAGGAGAGCATAACATTTTAGTCAGGAGATGTATCATTTAGGTGAGAAAGAAAAAATGTTGAATTGGGAAACTGCTAATGATATCATTGCCATTTGTCAGCAACTCACTTTATGGAACAAAAAAAATGTGTTTCTTTTCAAGTAAGAATGCTTCACTTTTGCAATTTCCAGACCAAGGGAGATCTTCATGGAGCGGAAGAGTACTTTCATCGAGCCACATTGGCAAGTCCTGAAGATGGTGAAATTTTGATGGAGTATGCTAAACTAGAGTGGGAGCTGCACCATGATCAGGGCAGAGCTTTGGCTAACTTTGAACGTGCTGTTCAGACTGCCCCTCATAATAGGTGAATTAAACTATGTTTCATCCTTATTTTTTATTAAAAATAGATGAGTCTTATCACTCAATCATATTTATTTCTCGGGTTTGTTTGCAGAGTTTTATACCGTCTAGAGCTTACAAAATGTTACATTAAATTTTAGGCATGAATCTATGGACATAGCTTAACCATTCAATTGATTACCCGTATAAACTTGGCAGAAAGATTTCGTTTTTATGGACTGAAGTGAAATTTTACTTTGCTCATTTTCAGCCATGTTATGGCCGCATATGCTAGTTTCCTCTGGGAGATTGACGGTGATCAGGACGATACATCACATACAGAATATGCTCAGGTGCTACTCTTTCTGCTGACGTATGATTTTTCTGAATGTCACTATGGGTAGTTATGCCTTTCAAATTCTAATAGGTTGGCGATACAAACCTGAACGAGCTTCACAACTCATGCATCAGCAAAGAATGTATATCATTGCCGCTTCCAGTTGAGCTCAGGATAGCTGCAGGAGAACATGTTATATCTGAGACAGAAAAAGGTGGGAATGTCGAAGACTATTATAGGAGAATGATTGAGGAAAATCCCAGCAACTCTTTGGTTCTTAGAAATTTTGCAGAATTTCTGTACAGGGTGAGATTTAGATTTACTTATCGTGCTTTCTGCCTTTTTTTTTTAAAAAAAAATTTAAAGGTATGCACCTCCACAATCAAGAGTAAGTCCATGCTTTATACTCAAAGGATACGTTTGATTGACGATTTGCTGAGATATCATATATAGGCCTAGACATTCTACCGTCCGTCCTTGTATGGACTCCTAGAATATTCTGATATAAGTTCCCTTCTGCCCAAACACTACTGAACCATCCTTCGCCAATTAAAATAGCTTTGAACTCGTGCATCGAGACTTGTGGTTGAATAGTTCTACTTTCTGAAAGGTAGAAGGAAATATTTGGATGGCGGTTCAATTCTAAGTTAGGAAGAAAGCTTTTTGGTTTGACAGGATAAGGGAGACCTTCATGCAGCTGAGGAATACTACTTGCGAGCTTTACTGGCTGATCCTGGTGATGGTGAAATCATGGCACTATATGCAAAACTGGTATGGGAACTTCATCATGACCGTGACAAAGCCTTGTGTTACTTTGAGCAGGCAGTTCAAGCTGCTCCTGGAGATTGGTAAAAATTCGCAGAATCACCTTGTCCTTCTTGTCCTATATTTGCAGATCTGTAAAACCTTGTCTTGACTCATCCATGACTTCTATTCATTTATTTCTAGTTACGTTCTCGGAGCATATGCCAGTTTCATGTGGGAGATGGAAGAAAGCGAAGATGATGAGGGAATGAATCAGTTTCAGGAGCACAACCACGATAAAGGTGGCGTGACTGCAGCTGCCGGTGCCTGAACTTGAAGCTCCAATTCCTAACCTTACGAACCTGATCATGTATCCGTTGATTGCTTTGATTTCTGGACGGAACACAAACCCTGCTAATACAGAATGAAAATTTTGAGTTGTCCGCCTGTACCTATCTTATCGTAAAACTATTTTTCTCCTGACGCAAAATCAAGAAAATCATACTGATGGGGATTCTGTTGTCACTGGTGATCAAAGATATATATATATATATATATATGTATGTATACTAAGTTTTTAAAGAATTATTCAAATAAAACAGTGAAAATAGGTGATTGTGTTCGCTACGTACATTACAAATCAGCAAATATTGGAACGCATGATAATGGAGATAGGTAATACAAGTTTTTATTTATAAATGTCCAATTTTAAAATGTAATTCTAAATTAAAATTTTATATTACTGGAGAAAACATGTAATCATTGGATGCTGTTTTTCTCTAACTTTATTTGGGAATAGAGCTTATTCTGTTATTTTAATATATTTTATATATTAATTTTATAACTAGGCTAGTTTAATAATTAGATTATTATTATTATTTACATGTTGATTATATCTCATCCCAATCCTAAACTATTTTTTACGATTAATTTTTATTTTTATTTTTTTATCTATAGTAAGCATTATTTATACCGTCAATCCGAAATTTTTAAAAATACTCCTATTGACATTCTTTGTCCAAACATATTTTTCTGGTCTAAAACCTCAAAACTTGGAATATAGTATGCTGTAGACCATCCCCAACAAATGAATTTTCTGTACAAGCCTATATTAGTCCACCCCGCCTTCTTAAATCCGCATTAGTTGGGTATCGAATCTTATTTGTGTCACCTGAGCTGAGAGCCTGAGACTCATTTTAGAGTATCTGCGCTTAAATCCTGTTTAATGTTCATTTAATTGACCAACACATTAAATGATAGATGGACAGAAATATTTCCCGGATTACCAAATTAAAAAAATGCAAGGAAATTCTGAATATTATTTGCATAGTCAAATTATGTGACGCCACCAACATTATATCGGGCATGTCTATAAAGGTGAGGCATGTTATCTACATACATCTGTTACGGAAACCACAACAGCCACGATACGTCCATCCATGGCATATCTAACCCAAAAATCTGTACATCAAACCTTTACATTTAACACCCAGGAGGATTGAGTATCCCGGTAACTGTGAGCTTGGCGTTGGAACAATTTGCTACGGCAGGGCCTTGATTACCGGTATAAGTGAGATCAATATCAGCGAGTTGCACTTGTTCGCATGGAATGCCACTGCTACACAAAATAGTAACAGCCGCTGCAGTTGGGGTGGTGCCTTTGATATTCTTGAAACTAACGTTGCTGATCTTTACTTTGGATGGTCCACCCTGCAAATCAAAATAGGATAGCCCAATAAATCCATGCTTCAGTTTCTTTAAATTACAGCTAAATTCTTAGTAAGGGCATCAAATTACCTCCTTATTGCATTGGTTCCAAGGACAGTAAACTTGATCTATGAGGATAGGATTGCTGACATTTTCCATGGTGATGTCCTCAAAATGGATATCGGATGCACTGCCACCTTTGAGTGCCGGCCAAGATTTGATTCTCACGCCATTGTCTGTGTTGGTGAGACTACATTGCCTTGCGATAATCCCAACTACTGGTTGTTCATCATCGTATTTACCCAAACTTCCAATGCTAATGCCATGACCAGGACCGCATGTTACTCCAGTGATGGTAACATGTTGACTACCATCGCCGATGGAGATACAATCATCACCGGTGCCGATCTTTGAATCCATAATGTTAACGCCGTCTGATCTTCCAATGTGGATTCCGTCGGTATTCGGGCTATCTGCCGGCGCATTAATATTGAAATTTTTAAAAGTGATATTCTTGCATTGCAGCACATTGACGTGGAAGGTCTAGCAATCTTTGGAAGTCAGATCTTGGACATATGCATTGGTCAGGGAAGTGAAGCCTAAACTCTGACAATGAGTGGTTTCCACCATTATATATAAAAAGCACAGAAGATGTTAGACCGATTCCTTTACTGAGATATTATATAGCAAGAGGGCGCAAGTTTATTGGTATCCAGTCAATAAGCTTACTGGTTTAAAATCATGACAGTTTGGATCTTGGTGACAGTTAGTTTTGGCCCATAGAGTTTGTCCTTGGCCATCAAAGGTTCCTTTGCCGAACAATGTAAATAGGTCGATATTTTGGAAACCGATCCAGCTCTTCGAATCAGGTGGTGCCTTCACTATCCCATCTACCTGAAGCCCAATTGCACTCTTGCAGGGACCTTCCAGACCTCGCCTAACTGGTACTCCCCTAGAGGAATTAATACCGTACTCGGAGTTGGCGATGCACAAGCCTCCTTCCAGGCAGCCAATAAAGCCTGATGATATCAAAGTTACAAAAAAGTTTTGAGCAAGAAGACTGAATAAATTTTTGTTACTCAGGAATCAAACAGATGCAAGTAATATGTATACCGTAGCGATGTCTGCTTGGGGATTGAATTTCGTTATATCAAAGATGGTACCTCCTGCACCCGGGGCGGTGGTGGCCGCTGCACCGGGGGCCGTGGTAGCCGCTGCACCGGGGGCCGCTGTAAGGACCCAAACCCGGAAAGCAGGCCCTTACCGCCGTGAAGCCCGAAGAAGCCCGACACGTGGACCAATCCGAACTCCACAAGGCTATTTTGACTTTTCAAACGCAAACCCCCAAAAATAAAATTTAAAATATTTACAAATTACATCATGGCAGATAAGCACTAAAACATGGCACAATAAATAACGGAGAACATTGAAAACAGCGGAAGTCTTTTTATAACAACACAATACAAACCAGTGAAACCATAACACACAAGCCCCAAGTATCTGAAAACAAAACCAAAAATCCAAACAATAAATATTCAACAGTGTGCCAATAAAACCATACATGTGCAGATGCAATAGTCCCAGCGAGTAGTCCCGACGCTCACACTGAAAACAGCTACTGACCACGATCTAGTCCTGGGAGGGAAAAACAAACACGAAGGGGGTGAGATTTTCGAGAATCTCAGTAGGGGACAACAAAGTGAACTTATCAAAGAAGAGGGACAACAAGGAACTTATCAAAGGAGAGGTACAATACAATAACTTATAAGATGAGAGGAATCAACAAGGAACTTATTAGAACATTACTGAACTTATAATTTCTCAAAACTTAAACTTTACTGTTTACTTTACAAAACATTACTTACTGGACCCAACATGTACTTTCTGTTTATTTTACAAAATGTTTACTTACTGGCCTCGAAAATGTACTTTCGCTTTCAACAAAGAACCCAACAGGGTCAATAGTAAAAACATGGGCGGACTGGAAATCACTTCCCGAGTAACCCCCGCTAAAGGGAAACCAGAAGCCCACTGGTAGGTTTTACATACACATTTTTAAAAATATTTACATACATAGCCCCTTCTACCAGTGTTGTCCGAGACTAGATTGATTAACAAAACTGTATACGTAAAAGATCAACTAGTCCTCTCAGATCATCCTGCGAAGCAGGGAACATACAGTAACCATACAGTAACCATACTCCAACCATACACCTCCCAACAGATGAGTGTCTCTCCGCTTACTCTCAGAGAACGAGCACTCACCACGTTTGGCCAAACGGAACACAAGTACGAGTAACATAAAAACTTACATACTTTACAAATCACAAACTGGTTTAACTTTCAATAACACTGAAATACCATACTTTACAATTAATACTCAATAATACGATATATTATCATATATCGTTACAGAAACCTTTGATTACAACCTTTTTATTACTTTACGGGCAATGATACGGAATCAGCCCAATTTACACAACAAATCAATCAAATGGACTTTGATTGAACACATGAAATTTTGGAGATACATTATGATACATTACGGGTACATACGGAAAAGTCAATGTAATTTGGACAATGGATCCATCGGATGGGCTCCGATGGATTACACAACAATTCAATGACCAAAGTACGGATTTAAAATCAAAGAATACTTAATATGAGACAAATACGGTAAAGACCTCACATTATGATACTTTATAGCTACCTACGGAAGAGAACAATGAAATTTTGAACAATGGACCAATCGGATGGGCTCCGATGGACTATACAACGAATCACTCAAAACCAAGGTAAAAGGGATTTTACAACAAGGAAATACTAATGATGAACCACATACGGTAAGGACCCTACCTTACGGGCTGAAGAAAAGGAAACAATACTCTTGCCTTTGTCCTCAACACTCGCCCTTCCTAAGAACACAACATTACAGTTAGACTCAACATACGGATATTAACCTTCAAATGACTATAACTCAATAACGACACATCAAATGGAAAAACGGATCGCGTCATTACGATCAGAACGTTGAAATTACCTAACGGGGAGGTTTTCACTTTTTGATCAAAGTCAACGGTCAACGGTCAAACGATCGGTCAACGAGTCGGGTCAACGGGTCGACGGATCGGGTCGGGTCAGGTCAACGGGTCGCCGGTCAACGTTCGCCTGCGGTGGCCGGAAAACTCCAACTTCATCCAAAATCGAAAATTTTTATATCAACATGAAGCTACAAACATCAGGATTATGAATCCGAAAACCAAACTTTAAAACTCACCTCAGATTGGCCGGAATTGACGATTTTCCGGTGAGAATTTCGAAACTTCCGAGCTCCGATCCGGGCGTGTCCGTGGTCCGATGAAGGTGAAACCAACGGCAGAGTGATCGTGATGACGAGAGGAACACAATGGTGCAAACGGTTCGACAATCATATGGTTGGATTTCGATACCGAAGGTGAAGAAGTTATATTGAAAAAAAAAAGAGGAATTTGTCTTTTTATTTTTTTTTCTTTGAAGTGTGTCGGCAGGGGAAGGGGAAAGGCTGGCTGGGGGTTTTTATATTAGTGGTGACGCGGCAAATTTTTTCCACGTCAGCCACGAAGTCTCACAACCTACCCCCCTTACAAAAATTTCGTCCTCGAAATTTACGTACCGTACTTACTGGAAGAGATAGGGGTAACGCTCCCGCATAGACTCCTCAGTCTCCCAAGAGAGCTCCTCGGAACTACCACTACGCCAAGAAACTCGAACCATAGGGACTAAATGACTGCGAAGCTGCCTAATCAACTCGTCAACGATAGCCACTGGCTGAGCAGGAAACGACAAGTCACTGGCAACTTCTACTGGCGGTGCATCCAACACGTGTGACGGATCCCGTACGTACTTCCGTAGCATAGAAACATGAAAGACATTATGGATTCTCTCCAAGGACGGTGGCAGAGCAATACGGTATGCCACTAGCCCAACGCGCTCGGTGACCTCATACGGTCCAATAAAGCGCGGCGCTAACTTGCCTCGCTGCTGGAACCGAAGTACTCCTTTCCACGGTGCGACCTTCAGGAATACTTTGTCACCAACCTGAAACTCAAGGTCACGACGTCGGTTGTTTACATAACTCCGTTGTCTGTCCTGAGCTATCTGCAAACGCTGTCTGATCAAAGTCAACTGCTCTGTCGCCTGATCTATCAACTCGGGACTGTCCAGATATCTCTCGCCTACCTCATCCCAACATATCGGTGTCCGACAACGTCTACCATACAGTGCCTCATACGGTGCCATCCCGATACTGACCTGGAAACTGTTGTTGTAGGCGAATTCTGCCAACGGAAGGCATCTATCCCACGTAGTATGTCTATCGAGCGCATACGCTCGTAACATATCTTCCAATGTCTGTATTGTCCTCTCGGACTGACCATCTGTCTGGGGATGGAAAGCCGTACTGAAGTTCAACCGAGAACCTAAAGCACGATGTAGTTTCTCCCAAAATCGGGAAGTGAACCTCGGATCTCGATCGGATACTATGGACACTGGCACTCCGTGCAATCTCACAATCTCGTCCATATACCGGGAAGCTAACTTCTCCGGAGTATCGGAGACTCGTACAGGGAGAAAATGGGCAGACTTGGTCAATCTGTCCACAATCACCCACACTGCATCAAAACCTCGCTGAGTCCTCGGTAGACCCACGACGAAGTCCATCGTGATATGCTCCCACTTCCACTCTGGAATGGGAAGCGACTGCAACATACCTGCGGGTTTCTGGTGCTCGGCCTTGACTTGTTGGCATACGAGGCAACGGGCAACAAACTCCGCAATGTGTCTCTTCATCCCCGACCACCAGTAATGTTCCCTCAAGTCCCGATACATCTTGGTACTACCGGGATGAATCGAGAACGTAGAACTGTGCGCCTCGGTCAAAATCAACTGACGTAACTCCTCATCTTGGGAAACACAAACTCGGCCTCGGAAAGTCAGAATTCCGTCATCCCGGATTCTGTACTCACTGACTGTATCACCTCCAACACCGTTTTCCAATTGCTGCCTCAACTGAGTCAAACTCGGATCTTCTAACTGTCTGACTCGGATCTCCTCAAGTAACGACGGTCTGACAACAATCTGTGCTAACAATGCCCCCGAGCCATCACTGCCAAACTGGACTCGGTTTGCCCTCAAACACATCAGCATCGGCATGTATTCCGCCCGAACGTAAGCTAAGGAAGATGAAGTCTTCCTACTCAAGGCATCGGCAACCACATTGGCTTTCCCGGGATGATAATCGATTACAAGGTCGTAATCCTTTATCAACTCAAGCCATCTCCTTTGTCTCAAGTTAAGTTCCTTTTGGGTTAAGAGATACTTGAGACTCTTATGGTCTGTAAAGACTCTACAAGTCTCACCATACAGATAGTGACGCCAAATCTTCAATGCAAACACCACAGCTGCTAACTCCAAATCATGGGTCGGGTAGTTACATTCGTGTGGCCTCAACTGTCGAGAGGCGTAGGCGACTACCTTCCCATCCTGCATAAACACACACCCCAAACCATGCTTTGATGCATCACTATACACCACATACTCCTTACCGCTGACCGGTAAGGTAAGAACAGGAGCGGAAACCAATCTGGACTTCAACTCCTCAAAACTGCACTGACACTTCTCGGACCACACAAACGGTTCGCCCTTGCGTGTCAACCGGGTCAACGGTCCTGCTAACGTCGAGAAGTTCTCCACAAACTGTCTGTAATAACCGGCTAAACCCAGAAAACTTCGTATCTCAGGCACATTACGGGGAGGCTCCCATGATACAACAACCTCGATCTTCTTGGGGTCCACCAATACTCCTCTAGCCGACACAACATGTCCCAAGAAACCGACTTCTCGCAACCAGAACTCACACTTGGAGAACTTGGCGTATAACTGCCGAGCTCTAAGTATCTCCAATACCATCCTCAAATGCTCAGAATGCTCCTCCTCTGACTTTGAATAAATGAGGTTGTCATCAATGAAGACAATCACGAACCGATCAAGATACTCCCGGAATACTCGGTTCATTAAATCCATGAAGACTGCTGGTGCATTCGTCAACCCGAAGGGCATGACCAGGAACTCGTAGTGTCTGTACCGAGACCTGAAAGCTGTCTTCGGAACATCCGACTCACGGACTCGCAACTGATGATAACCCGACCTCAAATCAATCTTTGAGAACACTGATGCTCCCTGAAGTTGGTCGAACAAATCATCTATACGGGGCAGTGGGTACTTGTTCTTCACGGTAACACGGTTCAACTGCCGGTAATCAATGCACAACCGTAGTGAACCATCCTTCTTCTTTACGAACAATACTGGCGCTCCCCATGGAGAAACACTGGGTCGGATGAATCCACGATCTACCAGATCCTCCAATTGAGCCTTCAGCTCCTTCATTTCAGCTGGAGCCATCCTATACGGCGGGATGGATATCAGGTTTGTCCCCGGAATCAACTCGATCCCGAACTCCACCTCTCTCTCTGGTGGTAACCCGACTACGTCATTTGGAAATACATCCGGGAACTCACTGGCAATCGGAACTTGATTCAACTCCGGTGACTCGGCTGAGGTATCTCTGACATGGGCCAAAAATGTTGTACCACCTTTATTGATCATCTTCTTCGCACTAAGCCATGAGATCATACAAGTAGGCACAATACGCCTATCTACCTCGAAGCAGTACTTCGAACTATCGGGTAGAGTAAACCAAACTCGCTTGGTGAAACACTCCATTCGGGCACGATACCGGGCTAAGCAATCCATACCCAATATAACATCAAACTCCCGGATGTCAAACGGAATCAAATCTGCCTCCAACACAGCTGTACTCAACCTCAGAACACAACCCATATACACCTGATTACAGATCAAATGCTCACCTAACGGGGTCAGAGCCTCGATAGGTGGAGCCAACGGGGACAACAGACGATTTGCATGAGCTAAAATGCTAGGACCGACAAAAGATCTATTTGCTCCTGGATCTAACAAAACTCGAGCAAGAACAGAAAATACAGTAATAGTACCTGTCACTACGTCTGGGCTAGCACAGGCCTCAACATCAGTTAAAGTAAAGAGGCAGGTCTGTCTCGTCTGTGCTGGCTGACTGGACTATTGACCCTGTGTCTGACTACCAGAAGGTCTACCTGGTGCTCTGGACAGTGGCCTGGTAGGACCCTGAGAAGGTGTACGACTGCCACTTGGTCTCGTAGCGTTAAAGGACTGTGATCTTGGCAGCTTTGGGTAGTCCCTCGCCATATGTCCAAACTCTGAGCAGTTGTAACACTGTCTGCTCTGTGGACACGGCAGAATGCGACGTCTCTGACATCTGTCGCGCCACGACATGAGTCTACCTATACTCCGACTGGAAGCTATCGACTGTGACTGGGAAGGTGTGTGACTATCGCCTCGTAAATGAGACGACCTCGGGGAATACTGTACTACTGAACGACTCGGTTGACGGTCAAATCTCCAAATGTGCCTAACTGACAAGGACATCCTAATTAGTCTAAAGACTATAGGGGACAATTAATACGATACAACGCTGGACTATGCACGTGCAGTGTAGTGAGTTGGAAATTATACTTTGAAAATATTATGAAAACACTTTCAAAACTTTGTTTGTAAAAACAAAAACCTGGGGCTCCGCTACCACTCCTGTAAAGACCCAAACCCGGAAAGCGGGCCCTTACCGCCGTGAAGCCCGGAGAAGCCCGACACGTGGACCAATCCGAACTCCACAAGGCTATTTTGACTTTTCAAACGCAAACCCCCAAAAATAAAATTTAAAATATTTACAAATTACATCATGGCAGATAAGCACTAAAACATGGCACAATAAATAACGGAGAACATTGAAAACAGCGGAAGTCTTTTTATAACAACACAATACAAACCAGTGAAACCATAACACACAAGCCCCAAGTATCTGAAAACAAAACCAAAAATCCAAACAATAAATATTCAACAGTGTGCCAATAAAACCATACATGTGCAGATGCAATAGTCCCAGCGAGTAGTCCCGACGCTCACACTGAAAACAGCTACTGACCACGATCTAGTCCTGGGAGGGAAAAACAAACACGAAGGGGGTGAGATTTTCGAGAATCTCAGTAGGGGACAACAAAGTGAACTTATCAAAGAAGAGGGACAACAAGGAACTTATCAAAGGAGAGGTACAATACAACAACTTATCAGATGAGAGGAATCAACAAGGAACTTATTAGAACATTACTGAACTTATAATTTCTCAAAACTTAAACTTTACTGTTTACTTTACAAAACATTACTTACTGGACCCAACATGTACTT
Source organism: Passiflora organensis (assembly GCA_019739055.1). Lineage (NCBI taxonomy): Eukaryota > Viridiplantae > Streptophyta > Magnoliopsida > Malpighiales > Passifloraceae > Passiflora > Passiflora organensis. The sequence goes on from JAEPBF010000269.1 coordinate 6,514,631, forward strand.
TCTGTTTATTTTACAAAACGTTTACTTACTGGCCTCGAAAATGTACTTTCGCTTTCAACAAAGAACCCAACAGGGTCAATAGTAAAAACATGGGCGGACTGGAAATCACTTCCCGAGTAACCCCCGCTAAAGGGAAACCGGAAGCCCACTGGTAGGTTTTACATACACATTTTTAAAAATATTTACATACATAGCCCCTTCTACCAGTGTTGTCCGAGACTAGATTGATTAACAAAACTGTATACGTAAAAGATCAACTAGTCCTCTCAGATCATCCTGCGAAGCAGGGAACATACAGTAACCATACAGTAACCATACTCCAACCATACACCTCCCAACAGATGAGTGTCTCTCCGCTTACTCTCAGAGAACGAGCACTCACCACGTTTGGCCAAACGGAACACAAGTACGAGTAACATAAAAACTTACATACTTTACAAATCACAAACTGGTTTAACTTTCAATAACACTGAAATACCATACTTTACAATTAATACTCAATAATACGATATATTATCATATATCGTTACAGAAACCTTTGATTACAACCTTTTTATTACTTTACGGGCAATGATACGGAATCAGCCCAATTTACACAACAAATCAATCAAATGGACTTTGATTGAACACATGAAATTTTGGAGATACATTATGATACATTACGGGTACATACGGAAAAGTCAATGTAATTTGGACAATGGATCCATCGGATGGGCTCCGATGGATTACACAACAATTCAATGACCAAAGTACGGATTTAAAATCAAAGAATACTTAATATGAGACAAATACGGTAAAGACCTCACATTATGATACTTTATAGCTACCTACGGAAGAGAACAATGAAATTTTGAACAATGAAATTTTGAACAATGGACCAATCGGATGGGCTCCGATGGACTATACAACGAATCACTCAAAACCAAGGTAAAAGGGATTTTACAACAAGGAAATACTAATGATGAACCACATACGGTAAGGACCCTACCTTACGGGCTGAAGAAGAGGAAACGATACTCTTGCCTTTGTCCTCAACACTCGCCCTTCCTAAGAACACAACATTACGGTTAGACTCAACATACGGATATTAACCTTCAAATGACTATAACTAAATAACGACACATCAAATGGAAAAACGGATCGCGCCATTGCGATCAGAACGTCGAAATTACCTAACGGGGAGGTTTTCACTTTTTGGTCAAAGTCAACGGTCAACGGTCATACGGTCGGTCAACGGTCAACAGGTCGGGTCGGGTCAACGGGTCGCCGGTCAACGTTCGCCGGCGGTGGCCGGAAAACTCCAACTTCATCCAAAACCGAAAATTTTTATATCAACATGAAGCTACAAACATCAGGATTATGAATCCGAAAACCAAACTTTAAAACTCACCTCAGATTGGCCGAAATCGACGATTTTCCGGTGAGAATTTCGAAACTTCCGAGCTCCGATCCGGGCGTGTCCGTGGTCCGATGAAGGTGAAACCAATGGCAGATTGATCGTAATGACGAGAGGAACACAATGGTGCAAACGGTTCGACGATCAGATGGTTGGATTTCGATACCGAAGGTGAAGAAGTTATATTGAAAAAAAGAGAGGAATTTGTCTTTTTATTTTTTTTTCTTTGAAGTGTGTCGACAGGGGAAGGGGAAAGGCTGGCTGGGGGTTTTTATATTAGTGGTGACGTGGCAAATTTGCCACGTCAGCCACGAAGTCTCACAACCGTGGTAGCCGCTGCACCGGGAGCCGTGGTAGCCGCTGCACCGGGAGCCGTGGTAGCCGCTGCACCGGGAGCCGTGGTAGCTGCTGCACCGGGGGCAGTGGTTGCTGCTGCACCGGGGGCAGTGGTTGCTGCTGCACCGGGAGCCGTGGTAGCCGCTGCACCGGGAGCTGTGGTAGCTCCTGCACCGGGGACCGCTGTAGCTCCTGCACCAGGGTCCGTGGTAGTTGTGGCATTCTGCCCGCAAGTGGTAGATGCGAGTAGCAACAACATCAGGGCAATACCTGGGAGATGTTGTGAGACCTTTGGTGACGTGGCAAATTTTTGCCACGTCACCCACAACATAAAAAGAATGCTGCCGACAGTCCCCTTCCCCCTGCTGCCATTTTCCCCAATTTTCTCCTCTCTTCTTCAATATAACTTTTTCACCTTCGGTATCGAAATCCAACCGTCTGATCGTCGAACCGTTTGCACCATTGTGTTCCTCTCGTCGTCACGATCAATCTGCCGCTGGTTTCACGTTCATCGGACCACGGACGCGCCCGGATTGGATCTCGGAAGTTTCAAAATTCTCACCGGAAAATCGTCGATTCCGGCCAATCTAAGATGAGTTTTAAAGTTTGGTTTTCGGATTCATAATCCTGATGTTTGTAGCTTCGTGTTGATGTAAAAATTTTCAGTTTTGGATGAAGTTGGAGTTTTTCGGCCACCGCCGGCGACCCGTTGACCCGACCCGTCGACCCGATCCGTTGACCCGACCCGTTGACCGTTGACCGACCGTTGACCGTTGACTTTGACCAAAAAAGTGAAATCTCCCTGTTAGGTAATTTCGACGTCCTGATCGCAATGGCGCGATCCGTTTTTCCATTTGATGTGTCGTTATTGAGTTATAGTCATTTGAAGGTTAATATCCGTCTGTTGAGTCTAACCGTAATGTTGTGTTCTTAGGAAGGGCGAGTGTTGAGGACAAAGGCAAGAGTATCGTTTCCTCTTCTTCAGCCCGTAAGGTAGGGTCGTTACCGTATGTGGTTCATGGTTAGTATTTCCTTGTTGTAAAATCCCTTTTACCTTGATTTTGAGTGATTCGTTGTATAGTCCATCGGAGCCCTTCCGATTGGTCCATTGTTCAAAATTTCATTGTTCAAAATTTCATTGTTCTCTTCCGTAGGTAGCTATAAAGTATCATAATGTGAGGTCTTTACTGTATTTGTCTCATATTAAGTATTCTTTGATTTTAAATTCGTACTTTGGTCATTGAATTGTTGTGTAATCCATCGGAGCCCATCCGATGGATCCATTGTCCAAATTACATTGACTTTTCCGTATGTACCCGTAATGTATCATAATGTATCTCCAAAATTTCATGTGTTCAATCAAAGTCCATTTGATTGATTTGTTGTGTAAATTGGGCTGATTCTGTATCATTGCCCGTAAAGTAATAAAAAGGTTGTAATCAAAGGTTTCTGTAACGATATATGATAATATATCGTATTATTGAGTATTAATTGTAAAGTATGGTATTTCAGTGTTATTGAAAGTTAAACCAGTTTGTGATTTGTAAAGTATGTAAGTTTTTATGTTACTCGTACTTGTGTTCCGTTTGGCCAAACGTGGTGAGTGCTCGTTCTCTGAGAGTAAGCGGAGAGACACTCATCTGTTGGGAGGTGTATGGTTGAAGTATGGTTACTGTATGGTTACTGTATGGTTATTGTATGGTTATTGTATGGTTACTGTATGTTCCCTGCTTCGCAGGATGATCTGAGAGGACTAGTTGATCTTTTACGTATACAGTTTTGTTAATCAATCTAGTCTCGGACAACACTGGTAGAAGGGGCTATGTATGTAAATATTTTTAAAAATATGTATGTAAAACCTACCAGTGGGCTTCCGGTTTCCCTTTAGCGGGGGTTACTCGGGAAGTGATTTCCAGTCCGCCCATATTTTTACTATTGACCATGTTGAGTTCTTTGTTGAAAGCGAAAGTACATTTTCGAGGCCAGTAATTAAACGTTTTGTAAAGTAAACAGAAAGTACATGTTGGGTCCAGTAAGTAATGTTTTGTAAAGTAAACAGTAAAGTTTAAGTTTTGAGAAATTACAAGTTCAGTAATGGTCTAGTAAGTTCCTTGTTGTTTTTTCTCATCTGATAAGTTGTTGTATTGTACCTCTCCTTTGATAAGTTCCTTGTTGTCCCTCTTCTTTGATAAGTTCACTTTGTTGTCCCTTACTGAGATTCTCGAAAATCTCACCCCCTTCGTATTTGTTTTTCCCTCCCAGGACTAAATCGTGGTCAGTAGCTGTTTTCAGTGTGAACGTCGGGACTACTCGTTGGGACTATTGCATCTGCACATGTATGATTTTATTGGCACACTGTTGAATATTTATTGTTTGGATTTTTGGTTTCGTTTTCAGATACTTGGGGCTTGTGTGTTATGGTTTCATTGGTTTATATTGTGTTGTTATAAAAAGACTTCCGCTGTTTTCAATGTTCTCCGTTATTTATTGTGCCATGTTTTAGTGCTTATCTGTCTTCGGAACCCCTGATATGGCTTTGTGAAAATGGAAATGGAATCTCGTTATTTTCGGGGAATTGTTCATGTCGGATTTCTTCTCCAACTGCGTTGTTCGTGCAATGAAGAAATCTGAAAATGTTTATTGTGTTTATTTTATTATTAAATGACAAGACAGCCGCTCGATAACCCCCATAACTTTATAATATTGCCTTTAAAATTAAAAAAAGTAGCGGGCTCTTCGATGATATCAAACACTGAAGATCTGTTGATATCCCATGAACTAGTCACGATAGAGTGAGGTGATTTCTAGATTTTTGACTGCGATGTAGGGAGGTAACCCGCTATTTTGAGGACGACGACCTCGAGTCTTTGGGAGGTGTATACTGGTGTTAAGCTTTGGAGGGTTTTTTAGTCATTACATACTAATATGTTTAAAATAGTGGTTTACTGTTAACCCTAGTGAACAATGTTTTAAATATAAGATGGATTCCGTTCCATCTTCCCAGGACAATCAAACAACGGAATGAGGAAGTAGGGCCAAAATCGGATTCTATTTCAGTTTCCACAAAGCTATTTCAGGGGTCCGAACATAATGTGACAGCAAACAAATTGTGGGACATTACAACGTTTGTGACAAAACTTTAAAGTATATATCCTTCGATGGGTAAATCTCTGGTGCTCTCAAAGGACCATGTTGGATTTACTCCAATGTGAGATATTCATATTAAATTGCATCTGTAAAGATCTAAATCCAATCTATATGAACCCTTACCATAATGAGATCCAAACAAACCCTCGCAAGGATCTATCTGAATCTCATAAGGCTCAAGTCTTACTAGTTGTCAATTTTTATTGGTTCATTCATATGCATCAAAAGGTTGGAGCATGTAAATTCATTAATTAATATTTTGGCTTATACGGAGTGAAAAAAAATCAGCGAAAGACTTTTATAAATGCCAAAAACTAACGAAAACATAACACACAAATCCCAAGGAATCTCAAACACCAACTATAGTTCATAGAAATATTCAGAAACAAAAAGGAACAGAAGTTGGAAAGCTAGAAAGGAAGTTTAAACATACGAGAGCATGTGCAATTAATATCTCATCATGTGGCCTTAATCTCACACCTTGGTACCGCTAGCAAGGACAAACCTATGCTTGAAAGAGACTGAAAATAACAGAATGAGACTATAAGAATCTCAGTAGGGTCACAACATCATAAGATCTGCAGAAACCTAATCAAACATCTCCCAACAATACATAGATCGTATATACTTACATAACAGGCTCAAAACAGATTCAGCAAACAATCACAAAGAACATAGGTAGGGCCAAAATTAGTAAAGTAAGGGGAGGGACTCAAAACACTTCATAGGCAACCATCACAAGACTGAACCAGAAGCACACAAGCAACTTAATTAACTATATGATTTGCAAAACCAAATGATTATCCTCATCTGCCTATATTGTCCAAGGCTTTGCTGCAAAAAGGAAAAAGCGGTTAGCAAACAAGTTACAGTAAGCCTTCTTACAATACCTCCCACGCATGGGGCATACAACTGTACCCAACCTAGAAGATATGCAGGGCATCCTGTACCCAACCCATTATCAAGGCAGGGCATCTTACCATACACAGGAGCCAAGGCATCTTACACATCCTATACCCAACCCAGTTACTATGTAAGGCATCCCACAAGAACCTGTACCCAACCCAAGTTACCTGTAGGGCATCTTGCACCTAACTGTACCCAACCCAGAAGCTATGCAGGGAATCCAACGTGCACGTCCTGGGAACAATCACCATACAGCTCCCAGTTCTGGTAGGCATCTTTCCTCTCTAAGGAACACTAACACTTACCTCGTATGGCCAACGGCAAGAGGATCCTGACACACAAGCACATATACAAGCACCAACACAATACATAATCCAATATACAATATTAACCTCGAAATAGGCACATATCAAGCCTTACTATATCCAAAAATTCTCAATAGCATAAGTATATAAATCGCAAGCATATAGACCATAGTAGGCAAACTGAAATCACATAATCAAACAAGGGTATCCAGAGAAATCGATGAGGTGTAGATCCTACCTTTCAAGTTTCTGAACAAGATACTATCCCTTTGCCTTTATTAAAAGAATCAGAAACACCTAACAACTATAAGACAAAGACAACACAATACTAAGCATATAATACCAAATCAGAAACCAAAGGAATCCTTAGATCCTTACCGAAACCTTACCAAAAACCAATAACCCAGATGCAGCAATATCTTCCCCCTGAATGCATGATGTGATGGCCAATAACTCAACAAGAATCAACCTAATTATTCACCCCTATTTAATATACAAATTTCGGCTACACCTTAGGGTATATGGATAGGATTTGCAATGTCATCAATTACAAGAGGAATAGGTGCAATTTTATCATAATAAAAGAAGAATAAGTGCCAAACACTCATATAAATAAGAAGAACAAGATTCAGGACCAATAGAAAGAAGAATCAGAATTTTTGGCACATATCCCTAGAAATTTCAGAAATACAAATTAAAATAGAATATCTAACCTTTTGATGATGAATTATAGATAATAAGATGCAATACGGAAAGAGGATTCCAATGAGCTGTCACAAGCAGAAATCTAATGAAGGATGATCAATTTCGGCTTGGGTTTAGGAAGTAGAAATTTTGGCCAAGAGGGAGAGGGAGAGAGTTTGTTTTTGTGTGAAAAAGAGAATAATTGTGTGCTAGATAGGGTGGTCGACCATGTTAATTTATAAGGTCTTAAGGAGGTTTACTTAAAAGATAATTCCTTACTTCTAAGCTTAGAAAGATAAGATATAATTAAAGGATAATTCTATTAAATGAGTAATTCTATTTAAAAGAAAGAATTATCTAATACTTTGATTAATAAAGGATTAAAAAAAATATCAGAATTAAAATAGGAAATATCTGGCAACAAATATTTTAGGCCATCACGCATTCATCTCGTCAGGGACAAAATGGTCATTTCAGTTGGATATGTACCTGAGTTTCATTTCTGACCTGTGTACTTGTAACACACTATGGAAGATCAGGGTCTCAGAGCACCCAGTCAGACAACACATGTGTTTTGACTGGATTAAAACATTTAAAGGTGGGACTGAACTTCTGGAGGGGTAATGAGGGTATTTTTTCCCTTTCCTCATAACCCTAAGATTTACCCACGCATACTAAATTTGAAACCTAACTAAATTTTTGTCCGTTGTCATTTGAATAGTTTACAGAACACTATCCCATGATTTTGCAGCATCCAAAAATCCTCTCCACCTCTCTCCATTTGATTTTTTCATGCTTTCATAATTCATTTCCCATCGACAAGAAGAAGACTTCGGTAGTTGAAAGTAGTTTGAACTGACTTTACAGAGTTTGTTGCTTTACCTTTATTTTGGTTTTTGTCATTATATATTGCATCGTAAGCATATATTTTTCAGAAGATGAGACCATTTTTGAAGATGATATACCGAAAGATAATTGGTTGCCAAGAGCGGCATCACTGGATGGAGTAGAGTTTGTGCGAGTTCTTCACCAAAGTAGGCCACACGTCAAGTCTTTCCCCACCACAACCCTTACCGAATGATGAAGACCTATTGGGTCTCGATGGGTTGGGTGCATTGTGATAATTTTTTTAATTTCTATGTCTTTCTTTTGTAAGTGGCTAGTATCATTTAAAAAACTTTCTAATGTTGGGTACCTTGTTTGTTTGGTTTGTTGAATTAAATTGTACACAGATTTTATTTTGGTTAATATTATCAGCTTTATTGTTTTGTTGATTAATTGACTTATTTATTGGTTTCATATCATGTTCTTTTTAATCGTTTGAGTAATTGGCACCTATTCCTTTCTTATATTCATGAAATCGCAACCCTTAACCTCTCTAATGTTGAAATCGCATATACCCTATTAAGCCCCAAGTGTGCCAAAATTTATACTATGAATTGGGTTGAATAATCAGGTTGACTCTTATTTGTTCTTAACTATCATATCACACATCTAAGGGGAGGTACCAGCTGCATCTAATCTCTATTTTTTGGTAGGATTGGTGAGTGGAATTGGTAAGGAACTAGGATATTTATTTGGCTTTTGAATGTGTATGATTAGTGTGGTATTGTCTTTGCCTTATGTGTGCTTAGGTGGTTCAGATCCTCATGATAAAGGCAAATGACTAGCTACTTGTTCAGACACAAGATGTATGGATCCAAACCCAACCTATTCGGATCCTTACCACTGTGAAACCTAAACAAGCACTTCTAAGGACCTATCTGAATCCCACAAGGCTCAAGTCACACTAATTACGAATTTTAAAGTTCATTCTTATGTCTTTAAAGGTTGGAACATGTTTAACATTAGATATACAATCTGGTATCATACGGTGTGAATAAAAAATCAATAGAAGTCTTTATAAATAATCAAAGGAACCATAACACACAAGTCCCGAAGGAGTCTAAAAATCCAGCAAACAATCCCAAACATGTTTCAGAAACTGGGAGGAAATTCAGAGAATCATAAAACCAGAAAGTAGTCCAATCAAGTTTGCATAACTAAGGGAAAATGCACAGTCAACCATCAAGGAAAATGATATGCGAATGTGATGCAATGTTGTCCCGTCAAGCAGCCTTGATCTCACACCCCAGTACCATTGGCAGAACATGTACCTAAGCCTGGAAAAATGAGAAAACAATGAGATAACAAGAATCTCAGTAGGGTCACAACATCATAAAATTTGCAGAAATTTAAACAATCATCTCCCAATCAACTTCAGATTTGCATATACTACTAAAGGGGTATCAATCAAATATAAAACAAGCAGAATATCGGTAGGGCCGAAAACACTAAGTGTTGGGAGGACAAAGAACACTTCTGAAACTAGAAGTACATAGAAAGGTAATTCATCATTTGATTTATACAATTGAATGACTATCCCCTTCTACCTGTGTTGTCCAAGACTTAGCTGCACAAAGGATAAATGGTTAGCAAATAATCTAATTAGTAAGACTATCCATCTTGCCACACAAGGACAAGGCATCTTGTCACACAAGGAGAAGACATCCAAACCATACAAGGATAAGGTCCATACCACACAAGGATAAGGTCCAAACCACACAAGGATAAGGACATATTGCCATTACAAAGAATAGGGCTTCTAGCCACACAAGGACTAGGCATCTAGTGTGCACATGCTGGGGATTTCCACCCATGTGATTCCCATACTAGTAAGTACCTCTCCTCTCAATAGAAACATTAGTTAATTACCCCGAATGGCCACTGGAAAGAGGATTCTAATATAACAAACAAGTACAAGCATACACAAGCAAGTACAAGACATAACAACACATCAGGGCATCCTCAATCTTATCACAATACAATCAGCAAGTTAAATACACAAGGTATAACCTAAATAAGCACTCAATCCTAGCATAGGGATTCATAATTTGCCTAAGTTAACACAAACCAAACCTGAAGCATGCATACCAAACCATAAGCATGCACATATCAAGGAAAACAACGAAATTGTCAAACAAGCAACAAAAATCTCTGGAGAAACCGATAAAGGATAGATCCTACTTCTCTTGTATCTGAACAAGTAACTAGTCCTTTATCTTTATCATGAGTAGCTGAACCACCTAAACGCACATAAGACAAAGACAATACCACACTAAGTATACATATTCATAAACCAAATAAACATCCTAGTTCCTTACCAATTCCACTCACCAATTCTACCAAAAACCAGAGATTAGATACAGCTGGTATTTCTCCTTGGATGTGTGATGTGATAGCCAAGAACACAACAAGAATCAACCTAATTATTAAACCCAATTTATAGTATAAATTTCAGCACACTTAGGGCTTAATAGGGTATATGCAATTTCAAAATTAGAGAGGTTAGGGATTGCAATTTCATGAATATAAGAAAGGAATAGGTGCCGATTACTCAAATGATTAAAAGGAACGAGATCTGAAACTAATAAACAAGTCAATTGATAAAATTTGGACAAATATATGGTTAGGAATAAGACATATCGATTTCTGTATATGGAAGGATACAAGGGCTGATTTAATGATATTATAACAAGAGTAGGTAGTAAAAATTCAAACGATGAATATGAACAGAAATAAAAATTGACAAAAAGGAAAAAAACAGATTTTGGCACACATCCCTAAAAATTTCAGAAATAAAAAATAAAATAGAAAATCTAACCTTTTGATGATGAATTCTAAATAATAATAAGATTCAGCACGGAAAGAGGATTCCAAAGAGCTATTAAACGCAAAAATCTGATGGCGGATGATCAATTTCGGCTAGAGTTTGTAAGCTATAAAAGTCAGCAGCAATTGGGGGAAAAGAGAGGGTTAAATTTCGGAAAAATAAAAGAAATAAAAAAGGTTTGTATGTATGGAATAGAGTAGACCAACATCTATATTTATAGGGTCTTTTGGGATTAATTTTCTCTACTTTTAAGGCTAGATATAAAGAGATAATGCTTCGGAATTAAATCTAGAATTATCTCTTAAAAAATAAGAAAGAAACCATATAGGATAGAAATGAAACAGAAAAGAAATGAAATAGGAAGGAAATGAAATGAATTAAAATAAGAAAGAACCATCGAAACCTTTTCTGACTACCGCACATTCATTTCTTTAGGGGAAAATGGTCATTTCAGCTGCACCGGTACTTGGACTTCTAGGACATCTATCAAGAAAAGGATCAGGGTCTCACACAAGAGAGGTATGATCTATACCTCATCGGTTTCTCCAGGAATGCTTTGTTTGCATGATGAATTTGGTTTGTGTTTCGTGCGCATGCTTTTGGTTTAGTATGTATACTTGTGGATTGATTTTAGGATTCCTTTAAGTGATTTGCAGATCCATGTGCTAAGGATTGAATACCTATTTCAGTTATACCATGTGTTATTGACTTGCTGATTGTATTATGATATGATTGAGGATGCCTTGCTGTGTTATTATGCCTTGTACTTGCTTGTGTCTACTTGCTTGTGTGTGCTTGTACTTGTTTGTTATCTCAGAATCCTCTTTCTGGTGGTCGTTCGGGGTAAGTGACTAATGCTCCTAAGGAGAGGAGAGGTACTTACTGGTACGATAGTCGCATGGGTGGCAATCCTCAACATGTGGACGATGGATGCCTTGTCCTTTGTGATGGCAAGATACCCTTATCCTTGTATGGTTTGGATGCCCTTATCCTCATGTGGTTTAGATGCCTTGTCCTTGTGTGGAAAGATGGATAAGCTTGCTGATTAGATTGTTTGCTAACCATTTACCCTTTGTGCAACTAAGCATTAGGCAACACAGGTGGAAGAGGATAGCCATTCAATTGTACAAATCAGATGATGAATTACCTGCCTGTGTACTTCTGGTTTCAGAAGTGTTCTTTGTCCTCCCAACACTTAATGTTTTCAGCCTTTTTTGTGCTTGTTTGATGTTTGATTGATACCCCTTTAGTAGTATATGCGAATCTGACGTTGATTGGGAGATGATTGTTTAGATTTTTTCAGATATTATAATGTCGTGACCCCTACTAATATTCTTGTAATCTCATCCTATTATTTTTCTATTTTGTCAGGTTTAGGTACATCTTCTGCCAATAGTATTGGGGTGTGAGATCAAGGCTGCATGACTGGACGATATTGTACCACATTTGCATGCCTCCTTTCACATATACCTTGATTCATGCTTGCTTGATTGGACTACTTTCTGGTTTTATGTTTCTCTAGTTTTCCTTCTATATACCGAACGATGCTTAAGATTATTTGCTGGAATTTCATACTCCTTTTGGGACTTGTGTGTTATGGTTCTTTTGATTATTTATAAAGACTTTTGCGGATATTTTTATTCACTCCGTATGATACCAGATTATATGTCTATATGTTAAACATGCTCCAACTTTTCAAAGCTTAAGAATGAACTCTAAAATTTGTAATTAGGGTGACTTGAGCCTTGTGGGATTTAGATAGGTTCTTGGAAAGGTTTGTTTGGGTTTCACGACGGAAAGGATTCTAATAGTTTGGGTTTGGGTCCTTTCATATTTGGTGTTGGGTAGGTTTAGGGTAGGTTGGGGGTATTAAAATGGTGTACTTGAGCTGTAGGAAAAGTATAGAGGCTGCTGGGAAAAGTACATGGCCATGTGGTTTTCTGGAATAGGGAGTGTAACAGTACAGAGGCTGAAGTGCACGACCATATAAAAAAATTACACGACCGTGTACTCTCCTACACAAGTTATGCGCTGTTTTGTCCAGAATAGTGACAGGCTACTAAGAGGGTACATGGGCGTGTACTCGTCTAAGACGAGTTACGCACGCTGAAAATGACCCGAAACACTCCCCTAACTCGCTTGAACCCTCGGGATCTTACAAAGGTTTCTCAGTAATGAAAGATACCTCACAAACCATAAAACACACCATTCAAAGAGTTACAACATGAACCATCACACGAGTATAAACACAATCAATTTCATGGGTTCAAACATCACATCACGTGCCCTCTCACATGCATAACACACAACCAACATGCTTAGGAGTTTAAACATATGGTTCATGCATCCAAAACATGGCAAGCAAGTTTATGAAGCTAAAATGAACTCATACACAATGCACATACGACCTCCATTCAAAACCAAGCATTTACCGTATTTTAATTCAATAACACAAAACGTTTCCGTGTAAGCAAATGAGACGTAAACTCCCACCTCTTGTTGCGCAGAAAATTCAACAGCAATATTTTTGTCCTTATCGGCTGCTCCAGCACTATCTAAACACACAATCCGAACCAACACACATATAAGCTCAAAATTGACCAAATGACTCAAAATTAAAAAGAAACCCCTATGAGACCCCATCAACACTCACATTAACTCAAAACACACCCTCACAACACACTCTCAACTCACAAATCTGAAAATTCCACCAACGGGCGAAATGCCTGAACCTCACGCAAGCCACTCACAGCTCCAAATCGACACCCAAGCTCATTCGATCCAATGATTGGGTTTCTCAGCCCACAAAAACACACTCCACAACTCATAAATCAACAAGCCCAAACAATAGGAACAACCGAAATCAACAATTCAATCAAAATCTCAAATCACCTGAAATTACCAAAAATGCTATTGAAGCCCAAAATGCTCACCCATAGATCAAGAGACATTTTCAAATGATCCAATCCACCAAACTAGTTAAGGAACTTCAACATCAAACTAAAGGAACCAAAAATTGATAATAAAAATGAAGATTTAGAGCACTTACCACGAAATCAATAAAAAGTGCTCTAATGCAAAGAATAAACGGATTTTGACTCCTCAATTAGAAATTAACAGTGGAAATCAGTCGGGAAAGGGTAAGAATGGGATTTGGGCGAAGCCCAGTGGCTTTTGTCAGATGAAAATCGAAGAATCGATCGAGTTCTCATTTGGTGGGTGTGGGCATGATAGAGAAGGGAGAGAGAGGGAGGGAAATGGGCTGCAACATTTCCAACACTTAGAAAAATTCTAAATGTTGGGTATTTATACCCCGGGCCCAAAATCTTAGAAAAACTCGAACGGATTTTTTTAAAAAATCTATATGCCCCAAATGAGCTGAAATGGGTTTTAAAATCAATAATCATAAAAAATAGATAAAAATAATTAATTAAGCTAAAAAATAGGTAATTGGGCTTGGTAAATATCAAATGGGCCTAAAATTCAGCTCAAAAGGACATGGTCACTCATAATTGGTCTATATCGATTTTCATTGACTCAAACCTCGACACTCGTCCTTTATCACTCGTTAAGACACCTAGACACACACCTAAGGCCTTCTATGATTGTGTTTACCCTATTGGTTAACCTCGTTTAAACTAGTCAACTGCTCATAACAGACCAAAATCAGACACTCTCATTGTCCAGTCATCCTGACTAGGCACTTGGAGGGACGAGGTCTCACATTGAATCAAAGGCATGAACCTTGCATTGTGTAAGGACCCAAACCCAACCTTTTAAGACCCTTACCGCCGTGAAACCAAGGTCCTATCTGAATTCCACAAGGCTCTAATCATCCTTTTTACATTTTACTAAAGATCATTCTTATGCTTTTTAAAGGTTGGAGTATGATAATAATACACATACATTTCGGTAACATACGGAGTGAATAAAACATCAACGAAAATCTTTAAAATTAATTAGAGGAACCATAACACACAAGTCCTAAAGGAGTATCAAAATCCAGTAAGTAGCCTTTAAGTATATTTCTGAAATAAGTAGGAATAGGAGGTATCAAAAGAACCCGAAAAGATGTCCAGTCAAATTGCATGTTTAGGGGTAAATACGCAACAATCAACAAAAAGGGAGGTATGCGAATGTGATGCAATATCGTTCCGCCGTGCAACCTTGATCTCAAACAACAGGACTACGGACAGAAGATGTACCTAAGCCTAAAAAACGGGAAAAATAACAGGGACCGATTACAAGAATCTCAGTAGGGTCACAACATTATAAGATCTACAGAAGTCTAAATAAATATCTTCCAATCAACATCATATCTGCATATACTACTAAAGGGGGTATCGAACAAACATCAATCAAGCACAGAAAGGTTAGGGCCGAAAGTAACATGGTTTCGGGTGGACTAAGAACACTTATGAAACCAGAAGTACACAGGTAGGTAATTCAACATCTGATCTAGACAATTGAATGGCCACCTCAATCAAGCATAGAAAGGTTAGGGCCGAAAGTAACATGGTTTTGGGTGGACTAAGAACACTTCTGAAACCAGAAGTACACAGGTAGGTAATTCAACATCTGATCTGGACAATTGAATGGCTATCTCCTTCCACCTTTTTTATCCAAAGCTTAGCTACACAAAGGGTAAATGGTTAGCAAACAATCTAATCAGCAAGCCTATCCATCTTGCCACACACAGACAAGACATCCAAGCCACACAAGAATAAGGACATCCAAACCACACAAGGATAAGGGAATCTTGCCACACAAGGACAAGGAATCTAGCCACACAAGGACTAGGCTTCTAGCCACACAAGGACTAGGCATCCAGCATGCACTTACTGGGAATTTTCACCCATAAGACTCCCATACTAGTAAGTACCTCTCCTCTCACTAGGAGCATAAGTTACTCACCCCGAATGGGTATCGGAAAAGGATTCTGACACACAATTAAGTATAAACAAACACAAGCAAGTACAAGGCATATCAACATAACAGAGCATCCTCAATTACATCACAATACAATCAACAAGTCAATTGAACTTAATACAACCGTAATAGGCACACATATCCTATCTTAGGGATTCACAATTTTCTAGGGAAACACAAACTAATCCGCAATCGTGCATAACACACCTAAGCATGCACATACATCAAGGAACACAACCTAAATATCAATCAAGCAAAAAGAATCTCCTGGAGAAATTGATGAGGTATAGATCCTACCTCTCTTGTCTCTAAACAAGTAGCTAATCCTTTTCATTTATCAATAGAATTAGAACCACTTATACAATCATAATGCAAAGACAAAACCATACTAAGCATGTATATTCAGAAACCAAATGAATATCCTAGTTCCTTACTAATCCACTGATCAAACCTATCAGAAACTAGTGATCAGAAGCTGCTGGAACCACCTCTTTGGATGTGTGATGTGATAACTAAGAACATAACAAGAATCAACCCTATTTTTCAACCCAATTCATCATGCAAATTTTGACACCAAGTTAGGGAAATAGGGAAAATTGCGATTTCATGCATAAGTAGGTTAGAGGTTGCGATTCCATGATAACAAGGAAGGATAAGGTGTTAATTACCCAAACAATTAAAAGGAACAAGTTCAGAAACCAACAGACAAACCAATTGACAAATTTCGACAATGATAAGGCAAAGAATAGGGTATGCCGATTTCACATACTAAGAGGATACAAAAGCCAAATTTATGATATTTTAACTAGAATAAGTGCAAAAAAATCATACCAAAAAGAGGAACAAAAATTAAAACTAATTGAAGGAAGAATCAAGTAATTTCGGCATCAAGACCTTATGAATTGCAATAGTAATAAATATAGGGAAGCACTAACCTTCTGATGATGAAACAAAGATAACAAGATGAAAGATGAAAAGAGGTTTCCAAAGAGCTATTATTTGTAGAAATTTGATAAAGGATGAAAAATTTCAGCTCTGTTTAGTGTAGGGTGAATTCGGTAGCAAGGGTAAGGAAGAGAGGGTATCATATGATAATTTAGGGTGTTTTTGTTGTTAGGATATGTGTGTGGTTGGCTGCTATGTTTATTGGGTTTAATGGGATTAATTTTTCCTACTTTTAAGACTAGATATAAAGAGATAATGCTTAGGATTTAATTTTTGAATTATCTCTTAATGATAGAAAATAAACCATTTATGTTAGAAATGATATAGGAAAAAAATGAAATAAAAAGGGGTAGAACTTTCAATACCAACTTTGACTACCACATATTCATTTCTTCAAGGGTAAAATGGTCATTTTGGCTGCACTGGTACCTAGACTTCTAGGACATCGATTAGGGAAAGGATCAGGATCCCACACATTGTGAGTGACTATTTATGCCAGGATCATCTTAGTGTTTGGTAGATGTTCTTATACATCTACGGGTCATTCTACGGTTGTGTGTTCTTATTTTTGATGCAAATGATATGTTTGAGTGCAACTACAATAGATCCGAATGTTTTGATCCAATTTGAGTTATGTGAGCATATAGTACATGAGATTGTGGCCAATTCTTCTTTGTCGTGTGTTACAAATGTTCGTGGGTAATAACAGAGTGATCCATCTAAAGAAAAGAGTGAAATAATGGGATTTTGGAAATAGACTAGTCGATTAGGATTAGTCCGACCGTTCATAGTCGGAATTCCTGACCGATCAGACTAGCAAGTACGATTGGTCAGGATAGGTTTTTTGACTGGTCCGAGGCCATCCAACTGCTTTGAGCCCATCCAACCGGTCTGTATGTCTGGTCCGATCTGTCCATTTCTTCCCTCTGATACCTTTGTCCATTTGATTCCCAATTGTTTTTCAAGATTGTTTATAGTGAGATTTGTATCCTATGAGTAGAATGTGTGATTGGTAAGGAATTTCTCTTGTCCGGTAAGTAATCCTTAGGTGAGATTAAGTCTAGTAAGTTGTGATATCACTTGGGTATTTTTGAGGTTGTTTGTGTTAATTGCAGATATCACTGCTTTATAAAGATACTACTATTTTATCAATGTATTCTGGTTTCATAAATGTATTTCTGGATTCTATATATATTTGTGTTTGGTATCCTACAGAGAGTTGCGTTCACTTAGCCAATACGAGGTGAGTATATGAAATCCCAGAGTTAGAGGAGAGTTACTTGCCTGTTTGGGAGTTGTATGGATGTTGTTATATGTTGCCTAACACTTGTCTTGCAGGCTTATCAATATGAGTATGGAGATAGGTACAACTTTGTATTTCGTTTCTCTGTCAGTGGCCTTCCAATTTGCTTTTAGTGGAGGATTACTTATGAAGTGTTTTTGTATCCACCCTAATCGTTTTCTTTTGGGCATGTAGCCCATTTGTTCAGTCATTGGATGTGTGTTAACCTATTGAGTTGGCTTTCTATACTCCATTTTAAACTATATGCATTGCATTACTGTTATGCATTGTATGTGTACCTTAGTTGCACTGGATATAAAATATTTGTACGTAAGGATTTAAACCCAACGTATAAGGACTTTTACCATTGTGGAACCCAAACAAGCCCATAAAAGGACCTATCAAAATCCCATAATACTCTAATCATCCTATTTACATTTTATTAGATCTATTCTTATGTTTTTTAAAGGTTGGAGCATGATAATAATAAACGTACATTTTGGAAACACACTGAGTGAATAAAACATCAACGAAAGTCTTTATAATTAATCAATGGAGCCATAACACTCAAGTCCCAAAGGAGTTTCAAAATCCAACAAGTAGCGCTCAAATATATTTTCCAAACAAGTAGGAGTAAGAGGGATCTAAAGAACCAAAAAGTAGTCCAATCAAAATGCATGTTCAGGGGTATATGCACAAGCAATTAGTAAAGAAGGAGGTATGTGAATGTGATACAATATCATTCCGCTGTGCAGCCTTGATCTCACACCTCAGTACCATTGACAAAAAATCTACCTAAGCCTGAAAAAGGAGAAAAAATAACAGAGTAAGATTACAAGAATCTCAGTAGGGTCACAATATCATAAGTTTTGCAGAAATCTAAACAGATCATCTCCCAATAAACATCAGATCTGCATATACTACTAAAGGGGTATTGAATAAACATCGATCAAGCATAGAAAGGTTAGGGCCGTAAGTAACAAGACTTCGGGTGGACTAAGAACACTTCTGAAAACAGAAATACATAGGTAGGTAATTCATCATCTGATTTGTACAATTGAATGGCTATCCCCTTCCACCTATGTTGTCCAAGGCTTAGTTGCACAAAGGGTAAATGGTTAGCAAATATTCTATTTAGCAAGCCTATCCATCTTGCCACACAAGGACAATGCATCCAAGCTATATAAGGAAAAAGGCATCCAAACCACACAAGGATAAGGGCATATTGCTACCCAAGGATAAGACAACTAGCCAAACAAGGACTAGGCTTCTAGCTACATAAGGACTTGGCATCCAGTGTACACTTGCTGGGGATTTTCATTCATGCGACTCCCATACTAGTAAGTATAAGTCACAACAACACAGCAGGGCATCCTTAATCACCGGAAAAGGATCCTGACACACAATTAAGTACAAGCAAATAGAAGCAAGTACAAGGCATAGCAACACAACAGGGCATCCTCAATCATATTATAATACAGTAAGCAAGTCAAAAGCACAAGGTATAACCGAAATAGGCACGTAGTATAACCAAAATAGGCACACAGTATAACCAAAATAGGCACACAGTATAACCGAAATAGGAACACATATCCTAGCATAAGGATTCACAACTGCCTAATGAACCACAAACCCATCCGCAATCATGCATATCACACATTAAGCATGCGCATACATCAAGGAACACAACCAAAATATCAAGAAACAAAATGGATCATTGGAGAAACCGGTGAGGAATAGATCCTACCTCTCTTATCTTTGAACAAGTTGCTAGTCCTTTACCTTTATCAATGGAACCAGAATCACCTATACAATCATCAGGGAAAGACAAAACCAACTAAGCTTGCATATTTAGAAAACCAGATAATCATCCTAGTTCCTTACCAATTTCACTCACCAAACATATAAGAAATCAGTGATCATAATCTGCTGGAAACAGCCCCTTGGATGTGTGATGTGATAGCTAAGAACACAATAAGAATCAACCGGATTTTTTAACCCAATTCACCAAGCAAATTTCGGCACCAAGTTAAGGTATAAGGTCAAATTGTGATTTCAAGCATAAGTAGGTTAGAGGTTGCAATTTCATGATCACAAGGAAGGATTAGGTGCCAATTACCCAAATGAGTAAAAGGAACAATATCAGAAACCAACAGAAAAATCAATTGACAAATTTTGGCAATAATAGGGTAAAAAATAGGGTATGCTGATTTCACATATAGAGAAGATACAAAGGATGAATTCATGATATTATAATAAGAATAGGTGCCAAACAATCATATGAAAAAGTGGAACAAAAGCTAAAACCAATTGAAAAAAGAATCAAGGAATTTTGGCACCAACAACTTAGGTATTACGATAGCAATAAATATAGGGAAGCACTAATCTTCTGATGATGAAACTAAGATAACAAAATAAAGGATGAAAAGAGGTTTCCAACGAGCTATTATTTGCAAAAATTGGATAACGAATAAAAGAATTTGGCTATGGTTTGTGTAAGGTGAATTTTGGCAACAAGGGAAAAGAGGAGAGGGTATCACTTGATAATTTACGATGTTTTTGTTGCGAGGACATGTGTGTGGCTGGCTGCTATGTTTATATGGTTTAATGGGATTAATTTTCCCTACTTTTAAGGCTAGATATAAGGAAATAATGCTTAGGATTTAATTATGGAATTATCTCTTAAAGATTAAAAATAAACCATTTATGATGGAAATGAAACAGGGAAGAAATGAAATCAAAAAGAGGAAAGAACCTTCAATAACATTTTAGGCTACCACACATCCATTTCTTCAGGGGTAAAATGGTCATTTTAGCTTCACTGGTACTTGGACTTCTAATACATCTATCAAGGAAAAGATTAGGGTCTCACATCCTCCCTTCCTTATAAAAATTTCGCCCTCGAAATTTCAACACAAGTACACCTAAGAAAATAGGTAAGGAAATCTCGCTTGCATCGTTTCTTCAGTCTCCCAAGACTGCTTCTCAACTTGGCCATTACGCCAAACAACTCATACCATAGACACGCTTCGACTGCGAAGCTAATCGATCTAGTAAGGGAATTGGCTATACAGGGTAAGGTAGGTCTTCAAGCAGCATCTCAAGCATACTTTCTCAACATTGAAATGCGAAATACGTTGTGAATTCTCTCCGTATTAGTAGGCAATGCAAGTTGATAGGCAAATGGGCCGATCCTTTCAACATTGTCATATGGATCAGTGTTACGAGGTGCTAGCTTGCCTTGTTACTGAAAACAAAGAACACCTTTCCATGTGGCGACTTTCAGAAACACTTTGTCACATACCGCAAATTCAAGCTCATTTTGTCGATTATCAACATAGTTTTTCTATCGATCTTGCGCCGTCCTCAACCTTTGTCAAATCAGATTTAACTGTTCCGTTGCTTAATCAATTAATTCTGGATTATCTAGTCATCTATCACCTACTTCATTCTAACAAATCATAGTTGTGCAACTTCTTCCATATAATGCTTCATAAGGAGCCATTCCAATGCTTATGTGAAAACTGTTGTTGTAAGAAAATTCTGCCAAAGGTAGACATCGATCTCGTCTGGTATTTCAATCCATCACACATGCACGCAACTTATCTTCAAAGGTCTAAATCATTCTTTCAGATTGACCATCGGTTTTGGGATGAAAAGCTGTAATAAAATTCAGTCTCGAACCCAATGCATTATGAAACTTCTCCCAAAATTGGGAAGTGAAATTGGGATCACGATCAGAAACAATGGAAACTGGCACTACATGCAATTGAACAATCTCATCCAAATAATGTACAGCCAATCTCTCAGTCGTGTTTGTAACTCAAACAGAAAGGAAATGTGCAGATTTCATCAATCGATCCACAATCACCCAAATAAGATCGAATCCTCACTGAGATCTATGCAAACTGGTCACAAAGTCTATCGTGACATGTTCCCACTTCCATTCTGGAATCAAAAGTGACTGAAGTAAACCAATGGGTCTTTGATACTCGATCTTCACTTGTTGACATTCAAGGCATCGAGTAATGAACTCAGCAATGTGATGCTTCATACTCGGCCACCAGAATTGCTCTTTCAAATCTCAGTACATCTTGGTACTACCAGGATGAATACCAAACTTTGAACTGTGCGCTTTGAACAAAATCATATTGTGAACATTAGCATCTTGAAGCACACATACTCAATTTCTGAAAACAAGAACTCCATCATCTCGGATTCTGAAATCAAGGACTATGGCATCAACACCATCAGATAATTACTGCCGAATTTCAGCCAATCTTGAGTCTTCAGATTACTGATTTTGGATCTCATTTAACAAGGTAGGCTTGACTTCAAGTCGGGCCAACAATGAACCAGAAAAATCACTGCCAAGATGCACATATGTAGCTCTTAAATCTAGCAACATAGGCATGTAGAGGGCACACACATAGGCCAGAATAGAAGAAGAAGAAGAGGAATGAGAAGAATAGGTCTTTCGAATTAAGGCATTTGCAATAACATTTGTTTTTCCAGGATGATACTCGATGATCAAATCATAATCTTTAATCAGTTCCACCCATCCTCGCTGTCTTATATTTAACTCCTTTATAAGGAGATACTTCAAGCTTTTGTGGTCGGTGAAAATTATGCACATCTCACCGTATAGGTAGTGACGCCATATCTTTAATGCAAATACTATGGCTGCAAGATGCAACTATCGAGAAGCATAGCAACTACTTTCCTATCTTGCATTAGGACACATCCAAGGCCAGATTTCAACGTATTGTTGTAAACCACATATTCTTTTTTGCTGATTGGCAAAGTAAGGATAGGTGCGGTCACTAATTTGGTCTTCAATTCTTCAAATTTTTTTTTGCATTTCTTGGTCCACACAAACAGCTCTCCTTTGCGGGTCAGTTTCGTCAAAGGTCCAACAAACGATGAGAAATTTTCCAAAAAGTGACGGTAGTATCCAGCTAGGCCAAGAAAACTGCAAACTTAAAATGCAATCTGCAGGGGTTCCCAAGCAACAATGACTTCAATCTTCTTTGGTTCAATAAGAACGCCATGGGCAGAAACAACATGGCTAAGGAAATCGAATTCACGTAACCAGATTTCGCATTTGGAGTACTTCGCAATCAGTTGCCGATCTCTCAAATTTTCAGCACAATCCCCAAGTGTTCAGCATGCTCCTCCTCTGATTTTGAGTAAATCAGAATGTCGCTGTTGAAAACTATCACGAATCTGTCCAAGAACTCTCAGAATATTCAATTCATCATGTCCATGAACACTACTGGAGCATTAGTCAAACCGAAAGGCATAACCAGAAATTCATAGTGCCCATACCGCGATCTGAATGCAGTTTTCAGAATATCAACTTCACGAACACGCAACTGATGGTATCCTGATCTGAGATCAATCTTGAAAAACACAGCTGCACCTTGGAGCTGGTCGAATAAGTCATCAATTCGTGGTAGAGGATACTTGTTCTTCATGGTCACATGATTTAGCTTCCGGTAGTTGATGCACAATCGCAACGAACCATCTTTCTTCTTCTTGAAGAAGACAGGTGCTCCCCGAGGTGACACATTGGGTCGTATGAAACCACGATCTAACAAATGTTCTAATTGCGTCTTCAATTCCTTCATTTCCGCAGGAGCCATATGATAAGGAGGAATGAAAATGGATTCGTACCCGAAACTAATTCAATGCCAAATTCAACTTCTCTTGGGTGGAAAACTGGCTACATCTTTAGGAAATAATTCAGGAAATTCATAAACTACGGGGGCAGAATTCAAATCTGAGGACTCTTTGGAGATGTCATGCACATGCGCGAGGTATGCAGTAGATCCTTTGTTGATCAATATCCTCACATCGAGCCAAGAAATTATGCAAGTTGGAACAACTCGCCTATCACCTTCAAAACAGAATTCAGAATCATCTGGAAGGCTGAACCACACATGCTTGGTGAAATACTCCATTTGGGCTTAATATTTGGCCAGACAATCCATGCCTAAGATCATATCCAGCTCTCATATGTCCAATGTAATTAGGTTCACTTCAAGCATAGTAGAACCCATACGCACGACATGACTGATGTAGACTAGATCACAAGTTAATTACTCTCCCAAAGGGGTTAGAACCATAATAGAAGGAGATAGGGAAAATAGAGACTGATCTGAGCTAAGTGCTGTCCTTAGACTCACAAATGATTTATTTACTCCGGGATCTAATAACACTTTAACATTTTGAGAAAAGACTAAAATAGTACCTGTCACCATATCTGGGCTTGCTTCAGCATTAGTCAAAGTGAACAATCTCATGGGTCTGGGCTGTGCCTCACTCGTAGATTCACTAGGTGGTCCTTTAGGTGCATGTGCTGGCAGTTTAGTGGGATTGGCATACCCACATCGGTTTGCATTTGGTGTGCCTGTAATACACTTTGGTTTAGGACATTCCCTTTGAATATGACCCATTTCTCTACAACTATAGCATCGTCGTGGCTATGAACTCAATGTAGATCCGTTAGAATTAGGATTGGAACCAAAGGGATTTTTCCTGAAGTTACATTCATTGCCATTGTTCTTTAGAGGATAGAACCTCAAAAGATAGGGTCCCGTATGGAGGTTAAATTTGGAACCACGTCGGAATGAACCACCATTATTTACTGTTGGAGGTTTCTTGCTTTGCACAATCTTCTCAGCTTCGATGGTAGCAACGATCAACTCTTGTAAATTTTGCATAGGTGTCATGCCCACAATAGTTTTGAGCTCGGTAGTTAGCCCATCTTGGAATCACCTTGAGAGCTGACAAGGTGTGTGATCTTCTTCTGATGCAAAACGGGAAAACTCCCTCAATTCTTTTTCATACTCTAGTACCGAACGGGTACCCTACTCAAGCTTGTAGAAAACTTGTCACTGCTTACTCTTATGGAACCAGATGTAGAACCTTTCATTAAATTCCTGTTGTAACTCATCCCAAGAAGGTAGATGATCTCCGAATCACAAACTCACAACTATCTACCATGTCAGGGCTTCTCTCTCAAGTAGGAAAGTGGCAATGCCAACCTTATCATCATCAGAGATATGCAGAAACAAGGATACTCGGCATATGGTATCAATTCACTCACGAGCTGCAGCAGCACCTACTGAACCGCTGAAATTCTTGCATCCCAATTGATGGGCTTCTTTCAGCAACTTTGTAATGACAAGAGGAAGTCTTTTGGCTTGTTTAGGATAAGACGACAGGATAGGTTCAAGTGGAGGCATAGGATCTTCCATAGGAGGTGCGGGTGTAGGAACATTATGAAATTGAGCTTCCATTCCGTGCTAGTTTGAAGCAATTCCTTGCAACATGTTCAGTATCTGTGCCATTATGGGATCCATGGCTGGTGCGGCTAGTGCTTCAGGTTCGGGTTGGTTTTTGGGCTCAGCTTGCCCTCCTTGCTCATTCTGTGCAATTGGCTCATTCTGCTCATTCGATTGCTGTTCGGCTTGGGCTTCATACCTACCCTGACGATCCCTAGGTACTCTCTGCCTTGCCATGCTAAACAAACATACAAAGTCACTCAATACATAACCCAAATACGAAACTAAGGAAAGAAAATGGTACCTGGTAGAGAGATGTACAATGGACGATATACATATGTTGAAAAAAAACACACATGCACACAAGTACATACAAGTCTTGGCATGCATACATACACATAAAGTCACACTCGGCATTCATATAGAATACACACATGTTTTCGGCACACATGCTTTCATATAGGATCATTTTGAAACATACACATCATATAACAAAAAATCACAATCAACATTCAACAAAACACATCAGAACACATCAAATCATACAACATACAATCACATGTAAGAACACACAAAAATTCACATCAAATCACACAATCAATCATGGTATTTAAACACTACAAACCAAGCATTTTAATATTAAGGACACTCTTGGCATTAACATATAAAGGTGTGGGTGTGTGCGTATGTACCTTTGTACAAGCACAAAACCAGAAAATATGTTAGCATATAATCAATTATTTTTCGTAAACTATGCTTCGCTACCAAACCTGAAAGGACCCAAACCCAAACTATTAGGACTCTTACTGCCGTGAAACCCAAACAAGCTTATACAAGGACCTATCAGAATCCCATAAGGCTTTAATCATCCTAATTATGTTTTATTTGATCCATTCTTATGTGTTTTAAAAGTTGGAGCATGATAATAATAGACATACATTCTGGTAACACACGGAGTGAATAAAACATCAACAGAAGTCTTTATAACTAATCAAAGGAACCATAACACACAAGTCCCAAAAGAGTTTCAAAATCTAGCAAGTAGCCCTCAAATATATTTCCGAAATAAGTAAAAATAGGAGGGATTTAAAGAACTAGAAAGTAGTCTAATCAAAGTGCATATTCAAGGGTATATGCACAAGCATTTAGTAAAGAAGGAGGTATGCGAAAGTGATACAATATCATCCTGCCTTGTAGCCTTGATCTCACACAATAGTACCACTGACAGAAGATGTACCTAAGCCTGAAAAAGGAAAAAATAACAGCTTGAGATCATAAGAATCTCAATAGGGTCACAACATCTGAATCTGTAGAAATCTAAACAAATCATTCTCCCATTCAACATCAGATCCACATATACTACTAAAGGGGTATCAGAAAAATATCAATCAAGAATAGAAAGGTTAGGGCCATAAGTAACAAGGCTTCGGGGTGGGCTAAGAACACTTCTGAAAATAGAAGTACACAATTAGGTAATTCATAATATGATTTGTACAGTTGAATGACTATCCTCTTCCATCTGTGTTGTCTAGAGCTTAGCTTCATAAAGGGTTAATGGTTAGCAAACAATCTAATTAGCAAGCCTATCCATCTTTCCACACAAGGACAAGGAATCCAAGCCACACAAGGACAAGGGCATCCAAACCACACAAGGATAAGGGCATCTTGCCACACAAGGACAAGATAATTAGCCACACAAGGACTAGGCTTCTAGCCATACAAGGACTAGGCTTCTAGCCATACAAGGATTAGTCATACAAGGACTAGGCATCTAGTATGCACTTGCTGGGGATTTCCACCCACGCGACTCCCATACCAGCAAGTATCTCTCCTCTCATTATGAGTATCAGTTACTCACCCCGAATGGCCATCGGAAAAAGATCCTGACACATAATCAAGTACAAGTAAACACAAGCAAGTACAAGGCACAACAACACAACAAGGTATCCTCAATCACATCACAATATAGTTAGTAAGTAAAAAACACAAGGTATAAACGAAATACACATATATATCCTAGCATAAGGATTCACAACTGCCTAGGGAACCACAAACCCATCCGCAATCATGCATATCACACCTTAAGCATGCGCATACATCAAGGAACACAACCGAAATATCAACAAACAAAAAGGATCTCTGGAGAAACCGATGAGATATAGATCCTATCTCTCTTGTCTCTAAACAAGTTGCTAGTCCTTTTCCTTTATCAATGGAACCAGAACCACCTATGCAATTATAAGACAAAGACAAAACCAAGCTAAGCATGCAAATTCAGAAACCAAATAAACATCCTAGTTCCTTACCAATTCCACTTACCAAACCTATTAGAAACCAGTGATCAGAAGCTGCTGGAACCACCCCCTTGGATGTGTGATGTGATAGCCAAGAACACAACAAGAATCAACCTGATTTTTCAACCCAATTCAACAAGCAAATTTTGGCACCAAGTTAGGGTATAAGTAAAAATTGTGATTTCATGCATAGGTAGGTTAGAGATTGCGGTTTCATGGTAACAAAGAAGGATTGGGTTCCAATTACCCAAATGATTAAAAGGAACAAGATCAGAAACCAACAGACAAACCAATTGAAAAATTTCGGCAATAATATGGCAAAAAATAGGGTATGCCGATTTCACATATAGAGAGGATACAAAGGCTGAATTCATGATATTATAACAAGAATAGGTGCCAAACAATCATACAAAAAAAAGGAACAAAATATAAAACCAATTGAAGAAAGAATTAAGGAATTTTGGCACTAACACCTTAGGAATTGCGATAGCAATGAATATAGGGAAGCACTAACCTGCTAATGATGAAACTAAGATAACAAGATAAAGGATGAAAAGAAGTTTCCAACGAACTATTATTTGTAGAAATCAGATGAAGGATGAAAGAATTCGGCTACGATTTGTGTATGGTGAATTTTAGTAGCAAGGGAAAAGAGGAGAGGGTATCACTTGATAATTTAAGGTGTTTTTGTTATGAGGACATGTGTGTGGCCGGCTGCTATGTTTATAGGATTTAATGGGATTAATTTTCTCTACTTTTAAGACTAGATATAAGGAGATAATGCTTAGGAGTTAATTCTGAAATTATCTCTTAAGGATAGAAAATAAACCATTTATGATGGAAATGAAGGAGGGAAGAAATGAAATAAAGAAGAGGAAAGAACCTTCAATACCATTTTCGGCTACCACATATCCATTTCTTTAGGTGTAAAATAGTTATTTCAGCTTCACCGGTACATGGACTTCTATGACATCTATCAAGGAAAGAATCAAGGTCTCACATTTTAAGTTAATTATTTTGTATTCCTGTTTTGTATATGTCTCTATTCTCTCGTATAGCTTATGATACTGTGACTTCCATTGAGATCCCTGGTTTCTCATCCTGTTATTGTTTGTCCCTTTCAGGGATAGTTCGTGAGCAGTAAATGTTCTTTTTGAGGAGTGAGTCTTCTGGACGACTTAGTAACTGGACTATCGCATCTGCATTGATACTATATGGTTTACTGACACCTTACTCCTGGTTTTATTATACATTTGCTTTAGACTTATATTATGTATTGGTTTTGACGTTTGGTTTTAGTTGTGGGCTTGACGATCGATTTTGATTTTGGACTTGTGAATTATGGATCCGTTTTCGTATTGAGTTTTATTTTATTAATAAAGCCTTCCATTGAATTTCCGATCTTTTAGTGCATTTTATTAAAATTAAATACATTTTGTTTTGAAAAAATTATGTTTAAAAAGTCAAACAATCTTGTAGGATTCTGATTGTGCGGACTTTTACAATGGTCCCATAAAAGACAATCTTTCTTTATTCACAACGCATGTTCTTCCGGCCAAAATACTGGACAAATCAACAGCCAAATTATATACCGAGAAAATTAGTTTGTCTCCGCCAACCTATTCTTCACATCCATTTGTACTCCACCCACTCACCCATGTCCTTCTTCACTAAAGCATTTTTATCAACGAAGATCTCAAACAGCCTAGGAAAAGCCTCCGTCAATGATTCTGATATAAGTGAGATTTCAGGAATTGTAAACTTATTCGACGCATCGATATCAAATAATTTTATATGATATTCTTAACTTCACCGTTTGAGGTGGAATTGAATTCCAGAAGAACTTAGTCTAAGATAATAATAATTCAAAATATTAGGATGGAACATTAGTAGAATAGCAATCATATATGGCAATTCAGCCTTTTTAATATGAAAGCACTTGATATCTTTATAAGTCATATATTAGACAAGTGCAAAGGTAAGGGAAGTGAAGCTCATACCCTAAAAATAATTGATTTCCGAGATGGTGAAAAACACAAAAGAAGTTTCAAGTGCGATTGCTCTATTGAGATTTAAAAGCTTTTTTCTTTTAATAAATTGTCTTGCTGCCTGATTCAGATTTCTTGTGTGTAGCTCAGTCGAGACGTGGAAGATGACCACGAAGACACAAATTCGTGAAATCACGCTTGAATAAAAACAATATTTCATCTGATAAAGCATACAACTTAATTTGTGCTTAGAATATAATATAGTTAACTGTATTTAGATGTTGTCAGTTTTAAGATGTGGGGTTAAGGATATGACAAAGAAGATGTATAGGATGTGTACTAAAAATATGATAAATAAGTATAGAGGTGGAGGTTGATCCACCCCAAATTTTCTCCATGAAAAGGTTTATTAAAGGAAGACTGGCTCAATATTTTTCCGCAACTGGAGGGGAGGCAAAGCTAAATAATAGGATAGAATATGCACAATTGCGGAACACTTGTAGAAGTTTGACCAATTCCTATAGCAAAATGCGGGATACATTCTACCGTATTTTGCTTCATCAATGCCCTATATAATGCACACGGTAAAGAACAACATCATCAGTTCATTTGCAAAATAAATTTAAATATTTATTTTCCTTTAAAAAAAATAAAAAAAGGAATAATGGTGTGGAAAGTAGAAATCCAAGGTGTTGCCCTGTTGTTGTTGCTACTCTCCTCTACCACGGGTGGGCAAGATGCAGCAGCTACCACCGCCCCAGGTGGTGCAGCAGCTACCACCGCCCCTGGTGGTGCAGCAGCTACCACCGGCCCTGGTGGTGCAGCAGCTACCACCGGCCCTGGTGGTGCAGCAGCTACCACCGCCCCTAGTGGTGCAGCAGCGGCCCCTGGTGGTGCAGCAGCGGCCCCTGGTGCAGCAGCCGCCGCTGGCCCGGGTGCTGCAGCGGGTGCTGGAGGGGAGAACGGTGTCTTTGATATCACAAAATATAATCCCAAAGCAGACATTGCCGAGGTGTATTTTCTGCATCTTCTTGATTCCTGAGTGCATGATATAATAGTTTAGTCTAACAACCTTCTTCGCATTGCTAAAATCTTTATTATCTTTGATACCGTCAGGCTCTAATGGCTGCCTGGAAGGAGGCTTGTGCATCGCCAACTCCAAGCAAGGTGTTGATTCCAGCAGGAGACTACCAATTAGGAGTGGTGAAGCTGGAAGGTCCCTGCAAGGCTGCAATTGGGCTTCAGGTAGATGGGGTACTGAAGGCACCAGCTGTTTCGAAAGGCTGGATTGGTTTCCAAGGCATCGATCAATTTACTTTGTCCGGCAAAGGAACCTTTGATGGCCAAGGACAAACTCTCTGGGCCAAAACTAACTGTCACCAAGATCCAAACTGTCACAATTTTGATCCCGTAAGTTTTTTTCCCCATCTGATACCCTTTTTTTATATACTATATTAATAAGTATATTTGCCTAACATCTTTTGTGTTTCTCACCATTTTGGAAACCGATCATAATCAGAGTCTAAGCTTCACTTCCCTCAACAATGCATTAGTCCAAGATCTGACTTCCAAAGATAGCAAGACCTTCCATGTCAATGTACTGCAATGCAAGAATATCACTTTCCAAAACTTTAATATTATTGCACCGGCCGAGAGCCCAAATACCGATGGAATCCACATTGGAAGATCGAATGGTGTTAACATTATCGATTCAAAGATCGGTACAGGTGATGATTGTATCTCCCTGGGCGATGGCAGCGAACAAGTTACAATCTCAGGAGTAACCTGCGGTCCTGGTCATGGCATTAGCATTGGAAGTTTGGGTAAATACGATAACGAACAACCTGTAAATGGGATTTTTGTTAAGAAATCTACCCTCACCAACACAGACAATGGCGTGAGAATTAAATCTTGGCCGGCATTAAAAGGTGGCAGTGCATCCGATATCCATTTTGAAGACATCACCATGGAAAATGTCAGCAATCCTATCCTCATAGATCAAGTGTACTGTCCTTGGAACCAGTGCAGTAAGGAGGTAATTTGATGCCCTTACTTAGGATTTACCTGTAATTAAAAGAAACTGAAACATGGATTTATTGGCTTATCCTATTTTGATTTGCAGGGTGGACCATCCAAAGTAAAGATCAGCAACGTCAGTTTCAAGAATATCAAAGGCACCACCCCAACTGCAGCGGCTGTTACTATTTTATGTAGCAGTGGCATTCCATGCGAGCAGGTGCAGCTCGCTGACATTGATCTCACTTATACCGGCACTGAAGGCCCTGCCACGGCAAACTGCACTAATGCCAAGGTTACTGTTACTGGAAAGTTAAATCCTCCTGGTTGCTAAACTTAAGAGTTTCATGGACTGTAATTTTGTTTAGATAAGCCTTGAAAGTGTACGTATCTTGGCTACTGTGGGATCCATAACGGGTACATGTAAATAATATTTATGCCTGACCTTTATAAACACGCCCGCTTTAATGCTGGAGGCGTGACAAAATTTGATTTTATGTATAATTTTTAGATTTTTTTGAGTTATTTCATTTTTTATATCATTATATAAATTCTTGAAAATATATTTCTTTTAATTATATCATAAATATCAAATTAAAAGTACCATTCAACCAACCACACACCCTAAGAAAAAATATTATTAATTCCGAATAAAAATTAATTTTTAACATTAATAAAAACTGCCCATGAGTGCACTCTAATATTCATAGAGATATAGAGATAATACTCAAAACTCTAACTTTCATAATTAAGTAATAAACCCAATGACATAAAATTTTGAGTTAACTATTAGGACATATTTATGCTTATCTAGTATAACATTAAACATTTTAAAAATATTTATAACTTATAAAAAAATAAAATTTTGATAATATTTATTAAAAATTAAACATCTAATCTATGAAAATGATTTTATTTCTATAATATCTTAAATAAAAAATCTTGATAAAAAAAATAATTTTTTTAAAAACTATCAAATATATTTATGTTTATTAGTTATTTGATTATCATTATTATTATCACATATGGCTCAACGGATTCAAACAAGAATCTACACGTATAGAATCATATGTATAGTATTTTGTTGGATTCGTGTCATTATGACGAAGACTATCATTACTTATTTCTTATATGGGATTTGTATTCTATGTTATGTTATTATGTAAATTTTTAATAATATAATACTATATAAAATAATTTATTTCTTATATATTTATTTTATTTGATTATTATATAAAATTATATATTAACTCAACATAATAAAAATATGTTATTTTAATTTAATTTTATATATCACAATTAAAGATATATTAGTAAAATTGTTGCAATATATCATATATATGAATGATCTTATTTGAAATAATCCCAACACTAAAAATATATTATTTTGCTATCTAATAAACAAAAAATATAATGATTAATATATTACATTAAATCAATTATGGTATAATATACGAATAGACGCCGTTGTATGTAAGTTTTATATTATTATATATGTGTGAGGACCTGCTCCCGATAAATAGGATCCTTATCGTCATGTAGTCCCGATCGACCCAACAAATGTATCAATCGAAACCACACAAGACTCACGTTAACTTTTCAAAACCAAATTCCAAAAAACAAATACAAATTTGAATTTTTATCTTAAATGGAGCATGACGTGTCAAACAATATACCCAGTGCAAAACAATCAACGGAGTATGCATACACATACAATGATAGTCTTAAATCACAAGCACCAGGTCATACGGCTCCAAAGATGCAACACACTAAGTCTATACACACAAGCCCATACGGGTCCACAAAAATGCCCAAGGCTCGTATCTCATATCACAAACTGATATCCAAGTCATACATGCATATCCAATATCAATATCTGAAAGTCAAGCCCACAACATGCCATAACCAACGATATAATCGGATCAAATCATGCATAACATAAGCGTATGAAAATAATAAAACATAAATCGACCGAGCCTCCAAAATGTGCAAGTGCAATAGTCCAGCCCCAAGACCAACATCGGGAAACTCGACCTCAAAGACGAATGGCTACAAGCACTCGAGCTAGCCCTGGAACAATTAACAAAAGGGGGTGAGATCAAAAGACCTCAACGAGAGTTACAGTGTCTTAACTATATCTGGTGGAATAGAGGCACACGAAAACACAAGTATAAAATAGTTGATTTAAACACAATTTTCGTCCATGCATTCTAATTGTGCAATGAAGCTTAATGCAAGAATTGTAAAGCACAAAGTAGTAAGGTTCATCCCAATAGGTTTTATAAATCCAAAATACTCATTATTGTCACATAGGCTATTATGCCCCAAAATCCTATCGGGATGGATCACAAAACACTCTCAAGTAACCACGCTAAAGGGAAATTGAGAGCCTGCTAGCAGTTAAATTTTTCCTTTAAAAATACATATAAACTCTTACTACCAGTGTTATCTGAAATCGAGTGGAGAAAACACACTATCACACTCAATCACCAGTCCACATATATACATAAATACATAGCTTGCTAAGTCATAGAAAATTTAGGTAGCCTGCAAAGTTATAGCAAATTCGGGCATAAACGCACAATCCATCCATACAACATCAAAAGCAAGGTAATATTCCCCTCAATTGGGATTCTATATACATGCCACGCATTGACCAAGCGAAATTGTCAATTCCAAGCTGTACCTAGGAAAATACTTATAACATATCTTTATAAAAATAAAATGCATGAAATGATCAAGCAAGCATCCTCACTATTGGTTTCCACAACCTTAGGACATGATTCTCAAGACATCACAACACTTATAGATGTGTGACAAAAGGTTATACTCATCGTTGGACTTCACTCATAATGAAATTGGGCTTAGTTGGGTTATTTAGCAAAGTCCGATCGGTCAGTGGACATTCTGCAATGATCCCCACAAGGTACACCGACCCGTCAGTGGACATTCGACATTGGTTCAAACATAGTATGACCAGTCGGTCCTATAAGAATAACTAGTCGGTGGGCAGTCCGACCATAACCGACCGGTCAGTGGGCTCTCGGTATGAATTCTCCCAAGAACCTATTGGTTGGTGTACCTTGATTGACCGGTCGGTGGGCTCTCAGTAGGGATGTTCATTCAAGTTATTTTCTGGGATTCTCACTGGTTTTCTCTCAATTTTCGGTGCTAAATCTCAACCCAAATCAACCCTCTCAACACACACATTAATAACACACAACATGCCCACCTATCAAAGTCTCAAATCCAAGAACACACTCTCAATTCAAAGGTTTATACTCACCAAGGATGCATCAAACACAATCAACATATACATAAGTGGTACTAGATACAGTTAATGCAGAAATCACATGGTGAACACACAATGAACCTAGCATGATCATCATTCACAATGCATGTGAAGCCTCCATTCAAAACCAAGCATTTGATCAAATTTTAATTCAACCGAAAAAAAAGCATTTCTGCTTAATGAATGAAACAGAAACTCCCATCTCTTGTTGCGCAGACGACTCAACGACAATACCTTTGTCCTTATCCCCTGCTCTAGCACCGCTTAAGCACACAAACACAATACTAAGAACGAATCAAATAGAAATAAATGGAAAAGACAAAGCTGAAAACAAGCCTAGAGGCCCCTTAGACACTCAACCTAGCACACAACTCACACTAACAGCACACTAAACGAAAAAACCTAGCAATTCTAACAAGAGGATGAGCCATCCTCTCCGCACACATGCCACTCATGGCTTAACATCAACCTCTAAACTCAATCATTGTCATAATTGGGTTCCTCAACCCACAAACATCCTCCACAATACACAATCAATCAAAATCAATCAAGGAAATCAATTAATTCCATTGATTACATTAACATGATAAGAATCTCGAAATTACCAAACATGCCATCGAAAACTCTAATCACACACCCACGAATCAATTGATGTTTCCAGGAAATCCAATCCATCAAACTATCTTAGAAACATCAAAAGAAATCTAAAAGATTCAAAAATCGACCAAGAAAACAAGGGTTTAGAGCACTTACTACAAAATCCTCTAAAGTTCCTCAACACCAAGAACAACAAGAATTACCTCCTCAATCCGAAACTAACAATAGAAATTGATTGTGGGAGGTTAGGAACAATGCCCAATGGTTTTATTTGGAAGAAAATCAAAGGAAGAGGGATTGGGTTCTTTGGGAGAAAAGAGAGAGGGGTTAGCGTGAGAGGGGGAAAGAAACGGTTGAGCTGCATGTGTCCAACACATAGAAAAGTTTTCTAAGTGTTGGTTTGGGTTGGCCTTTATACTCTGGGTCTGAAATCCTAGAAAAACCCGACATAAAATATTTTTAGGCCCGATAAGCGCCAAATGGGCCACGATAATATTTTAAAACATAAAATATCAGAAATGGACTATAGTTAATTATTTGGGCTCAAGAATAACAAATGAGTTCAAAAAATGATAAACAAGCTTAAAACGGGTTAATCAGCCCAAAGGCCCACGGTCACTCAAAATGGATCCAAAACCGGTCCAATTGATTTCCACTAACTCAAAATGTGTAAGATAAATCATTGGCTATCTCCACCGGTGGCATCTCCAAAATGTGAGAGGGGTCACTAATGTATTTCCTCAACACTGAGACATGGAATACATTATGGATCCTCCGCAAAGACAGTGGAAAGTCGAGTCTGTATGACACTGGTCCAATCCTCTCGGTGATGGTGTATGAACTGATGTACGTCAGTGCTAACTTGCCATACTATTGGAAACAAATCACACCTTTCTAAGGTACGACCTTCAGAAACAATATGTCCCTAACCTCAAACTTAATGTCATGCTAACGGTTATCTACACAAGTCTTTTGTTTGTCCTAAGCTGTCCTCAACCTCTATCTGATCAAAGCCAACTACTTTGTTGCCTACTTAATCATCTCCGGGACTGTCAAGCTTCCTCTCGCCTACCTCATCCCCACATAGAGGTATACGACACCACCCACCATACAAAACCTCGTACGGTGCCATATTGATGGAAACTTGAAAACTGTTGTTATATGTGAACTTGGCTAACAGTAGGCATCGATCCCAAGTAGTCTGCCTATCTAACGCACAAGCATGGAGCATATTCTCTAAAATCTGATTCGTCTTCTCTGATTGTCTATCTATCTGAGGGTGGAAAGTTGTGCTGAAATTCAGTATGGTACCCAAAATCTGGATGTGAATCTAGGATCTTGATCTGACACGATAGACACAAAAACTCCGTGTAACCTAACAATCTCATCCATATACCTCGATGCCAATCTCTCCGGTGTGTCTGTCACTCTGATGGGGAGGCAATGTGTAGACTTAGTCAGTCTATCCACTATCATCCATACTGCGTTGCAGCCTCACTAGGACGTCAGTAACCCAACCACAAAGTCCATCGTCACATGTTCCCATTTCCACTCTGGAATGGATAACAAATGAAATAGTCCTGCAAGTCTTTAATGCTCTACTTTGACCTAGACATATCAAACACTTAGCCATGAACTCTATGATTTGCCTCTTTATCCCGGACTACCAATACTGCTACATATTGGTACTACTGGGGTGAATAAAAAATGTCGAGTTGTGTGCCTCTGTCAAAATCAACTGTCTCAACTCCTCATCACCGAGAATGCACACTTGACCCCTCTATCCCAGGAGAATCTCCTTTGCCTTCACTGTATCCACCACTAGCTCTTTAAAGTCATTGCTCGTCTTAGAGCCCAAAACACTATGGACATCCCAGTGAGCCCATGCTCAAAATCTACTGGCCATCATAACACTAATCTTGTCCGCCTCAGGCACAAAGTGTGCTAGTGCTCATAACTCGGTCTCGTACTCAGATACTATCTTGTTCCTCTGCCGGAGGTGATAGAACTCGGACCTCTTCTAATCCTAGAAGTACTAGGTATAGTACCTCCGGTCAAACTCCTTCTTGAAATCTTCCCAAGTGGGCTGACTTGCATACCTATCCCTCACCAGGCTCTACCAACTAGCTGCATCCCTGTCCAATAGATGGAGAGACAAAGTCACTTGGTCTTCAGTTGAAAACCTCAAGTCATTGTCAAAACAACTTTTTCCTTCCAATTCTTTGCTGCAATCACATTACTGGTGCCGTAGAAGCTCTCGCACCCCAAGTAAGTAGCTTCTTTCAGCAGCTTGAATATCTGCATCGGTAATCTACCATCCTAAACCTCAACCTGCTGAAGCTCTGGCTCTATAGAAACCTATGGCTGGGCTGGTGCTCTCATCTGTGGTTGCTGAACTGCTGCAGCTTGCATCATCTACTGCATCTGACCCAAAGTAGTTTGTATCGCACCAAACACCTCTAACACTTGGTCTTGAGCTGCTGGTGCTGCCTTAACTACTGGTGTTGCCCGAGCTGCTAGTGCTGCCTAAACTACTGGTGCTGCCTAAGCTGCTTGTACTGGCCTTTCTGGCTCTCGGGCATCTGAGCTCTCGTCTAGCTCTTTGATCTGTACTCGGCCTCCTTGGCTACCACGTGTCATCTAGAAACACTACTACCTCTACCACGCGCCATTGCCACTAACTGAACACATAATCATAGGTATAAGCCTAAAGATAACAAAACCTCTAGACAAACTCTATGCTGGACAATGCCTGTGCACTGAGTGTGATGCACTTGTAAAACATGCTATCTTAAACCAATTTTGCACTAAATGCACACATAAACAACCATGTTGTATTACCAACCATGTGAGGACCCGCTTTCGATAAATGGAACCCTCACCGTCGTATAGTCC
The DNA here is from genome assembly GCA_019739055.1 of Passiflora organensis. Lineage (NCBI taxonomy): Eukaryota > Viridiplantae > Streptophyta > Magnoliopsida > Malpighiales > Passifloraceae > Passiflora > Passiflora organensis. The sequence goes on from JAEPBF010000269.1 coordinate 6,552,644, forward strand.
TAATTGACCCAACACGAGGAACAATCAAAACCACACAAGGCCCGCGTTAACTTTTTAAAACAAAAATTTTAAAAATGCATACGAATTTGAATTTTTATCTTAAATGGAGCATGGCATGTCACACAATACACCCGATACAAATCAATTAATAGAGTACTCATATAACAGAAGTCTTAAATCACAAGCAACAGGCCATATGACCCTAAACATGCAACATACTGAGTCTATACACACAAGCCCATATGGATCCAAAAAAATGTCCAAGGAACGCATCTCATTTCACAAACCAATATCCAAGTCATACATGCATATCCAATATCAATATCTAAAAATCAAGCCCACAATGAGTCAATAGCCAATAACGTAGTCGGATCAAATCATGCATAATATAAGCATTTGAAAATGACAAAACATAAATATGTAGAGCCTCCAAAATGTGCAAGTGCAATAGCCTAGCTCTAAGAGCAATATTTGGAAACTCAACCTAAAAAATGAACAGCTACAAGCACTCATGCTAGCCTTGAAAAGATCAACAAGAGGGGGTGAGATCAAAAAATCTCAATGGGAGTTACAACATCAGAAGCATATCCGATGGAATAGAGGCGAAAGAAAACATAAGTATAAAACAGTTGATTTAAACAAAATTATTGTCCACGCATTCTAATTGTTCACTCAACGAATTTCATAAACAATGAAGCTTAACACATGAGTTGTAAAGCACAATGTAATAAGGTTCATCTCAGTAAGTTCTATAAATCCACAATATTCATCATTGTCACACGGGCTATTATGTCCCGAAAACCTATCGGGGTGGATTACAAAGCACTCTTAATTAACCCCTGCTAAAAGAAAACTGGTAGCCCACTAGCAGTTAAATTTTTCCTTTAAAAATACTTATAAACCCCTACTGCCAGCGTTATCTGAAATTGAATGGAGAAAGCACACTATCACACTCAATCACTAGTCCACATATATACATATGTACATAGCCTGCTAAGTCATATCAAATTCAGGTAGCTCACTAAGTCATAGCAAATTCGAGCATAAATACAATATCCATCCATACAACATCAAAAGGCAGGTAACATTTCCCTCAGCTGGGATTCCATATACCTACCATGCATTGACCAAGCGAAATCGTCAATTCCAGGTTGCATATAGGAAAATACTTGTAACATATCTTTATAAAAATAAAATGCATGAAATGATCAAGCAAGCATCCTCACTATTGGTTTCCGCAACCTTAGGACATAATTCCCAAGACCTCACAACACTCATTGATGTGTGACAAACGGTTATACTCATCGCTGGACTTCACTCGGAATAAAATTGGGCTTTGTTGGGTTATTTAGCAAAGTCTGATCGGTTGGTGTTCCTCGGCCGACCAAATAGTGGATATTCGACAATGGTCCTCACAAGGTACACTGACCGGTTGGTAGGCATTCAACATTGGTTCAAACATCGTCTGACCAGTCTGTGGGTAGTCTGACTGGTCGGTGTACCATAACCGACTGGTCGCTGGGCTCTTGGCATGAATTCTCACAAGAACTAACTAGTCAGTGTACCTTAACCAACCGATTAATGGGCTCTCAACATGAATTCTCACAAGAACCGACTGGTCGGTGTACCTTGACAGACTGATTGGTGGGCTCTGTAAGGATGTTCATTTAAGGTCATTTTCTAGGATTCTCGCTGGTTTTCTCTTAGTTTTTGGTACCAAATGTCACCCAAATGAACCCTCTCAACACACATATTACTAACACACAACATGCCCACCATTCAAGGTTTCAAATCCAAGAAGACACTCTCAATTCAAAGGTTTATATTCACCAATGAATCAAACACAATCAACATATGCTTAAGTGGTATTAAATACAGTTGATGCATAAATCACATGGTGAACTCACAATAAACCTAGCATGATCATCATTCATAATGCATGTATAGTCTTCATTCAAAACCAAATATTTGATCACTTTTTAATTCAACAATACAAAGTATTTCCATTTAAATTAATAAAATGTAAACTCCCATCTCTTGTCGCACAGACCACAATACCTTTGCCCTTATCGCCCACTCTAGCACCTCCTAAGCACACAAACACAATACTAAGAACGAATCAAACAGAAATAAATGGAAATGACAAAACTGAAAACAAGCCTAGAGACCTTTTAGCCAGTCAACTTAGCACACAACTCACACTAACAACACACTAAGCTCACAAATCCAGCAATTCTAATAAGACGATGAATCATCCTCTCCCCACATATGCCACTCATGGCTCAATATCAACCTCCAAGATCAAGCTATGACACAATTAAGTACCTTAACCCAAAAACATCCTCCAAAATACACACTCAATCAAACTTAAGCAAGAAGATTAACCAATTCCATCGATTACATCAACATCATAAGAATCTCAAAATTACCGAGCATGCCATTAAAAACTCTAATCACACACCCAAGAATCAATTGATGTTTCTAGGCAATCCAATCTATCATATTGTCTTAGAAACATCAAAAGCAATCTAAAGGAAGCAAAAATTTAGAGCATTTACCATAAAATCCCAAAGAATTCCCCAACATCAAGAAGAGCAAAAATTAGACTAACAATGAAAATCAATCTTTGAAGGTTAGGAATGTGTTTAGGAACAATGCCTACTGATTTTTTTTGGAAGAAAATCAAAGGAAGAGGGATTAGGTTCTTTGAGAGAAATGAGATAGGGGTTAGCATGAGAGGGGGAAATAAAGGGTTGAGTTACAGGAGTACAACACTTAGAAAAGTTATCTAAGTGTTGGTTTGGGTTGGCCTTTTATCTTCCAAGCTTAAAATCCCGAAAAAATCTAACACAAAACGTTTTTAGGCCGGATAAGTCCCAATTAGGCCATGATAACATTTTGGACCATAAAATATCATAAATGGGCTTTAGTTAACTATTTGGGCTCAAGAGTAACAATTGTGCTCAAAAACAATAAACGGCCTCAAAACAGGTTAATCGGCCCAAAGACAACACTTGCACCTTCAATATCATAACTTATTCTCTCATACAAAGACATAACATTCCAAAACATGTAACATATCATTCTATTTAATAATTCGTATGCCTTCACATACACACACAGAGCATTTCAGATTATATTTTGTTACTCTTTTATTAATCACAATTAAGCTTTCATACCAATAATTATAGCAAGCAAGAAAGGATCCGTCCACTCATCTGCCAGTAGCACTCTAGACCATTTCTTCGTGGTCCTACCACTGTAGTATCCACCTACATACAATCAGATCCAAATTCCTTATTAAACACTTCTAGTGGGTTATAAATACATAAAATATCACTTTTCAAACCCTCTACTTGAAAAATTACGATCTTAGACCAAACTCGGATCAATTTGGATAATTTTCTTATTTTTCTTTAATTGTTTTTCAAATTTCTTCTATTTACTTAACCCATCAAATCAACTCTAAGTTTCAAAAACTTAGTGTCGCTAGCCTCTAAATTAACTCTATTATTTTTCATAATTTTCTCAGAATTTTCATAATTTTCAACTTTTTTTCTGAATTTAATATTATTTCTATATATTTTTAACTAATTTCTATAATTTAAATCACTCAACCAACCAAAATGTGAGAACTAGCAACATTAGGTGCTGCCACTCCAACGCTTGAAGCACTAGAGGCTGACATGCAGCCCAATCTGGGCGTGCAATGCCTCATCGGAACCTTAGCCCTATTTACAACACTAGTGAATGACTTATCGTTTGAGCTTGTAGGCGATGAGTTGCTCGTAGCCCCGACCAAATGACAAATCATACATCGGTTGGAGTAGACGACTCGTCATTTGACTAGGTCGTCTTCAACCTCCAGCCAACGAGGTTGCAAGAAAACCCAGATCTCTAACACCTCAAAATACACTCGAAAGCTTTACTAAAACCACCCTATAGTGTTCTGAATTTTCCAACAAACTCAACTGCACAAGAATCACATCAACTCATGCCCGAATTCTTATCAAACACTAAAAAAAAAATTTAAAATATAGGCTTAATAAAACTTACCAAAGACTCATCAGAGACACGAGGATTTAATAAAAAACCACTAGAATGGGATCAAAAGCCTGAGAGGAAACTCTTAGAATAGTTTTTGGGATTGGACATGTAATGGAGAATGAATCCCGTTACTGGACACTTGTCTCATTTTTAAATCGATCACAAGTGAATTCGGGAAAGAATTTTTATGAGGACCCGAACTTGAAATTTGGGCCCCTCACCGCTATGTAGTCCCAATTGGCCCAACTCGTGACCCAATCAAAACCACACAAGGTTTAACTTCAAAAATCATTTTCCAAACCATTTAAAAATACAGATAAATTTGAAACTTTATTTTATCTTTTTAAAAGAAGTTTGAATTTAAACAAAACACTCAACATAGCATAAATTTTTGTGGAGTACAATCACAAATAACAAAAATCTTAATTCAACACTCAACATGCCACACCACCCCAATTATTTCATCATCACAAAAAGTCCATCAATCTCAAATCCAAGAATAACGAAATGTGCAAGTCACCATGCTTATCTCATATATATTAAATCAATAAGCAATACATATAAGTCCCAAATCAAGTAACCACAAAGTCCACAAAGGGATCACAATAATCAATAAGCAAGTATGCAGTACAAAAACAAGAATGCATATCAATATCCAAAGTACAAAGGAGAATGCTGAGTTTCCAAACATATCATGTGCAGTAGTCTAGCCCTATAACAAACCGAGAACCTTGACCTTAAAAGAAACCTACTGTATAAACACTCGGACCTAAGCTTGAAAAGACAGTAACAAGAGAGGAAGAGATCTTGAGGACCTCAGTGACCGCGTCATATGCAATAACGAGGGAATAGAGGCATAAACTAAAATGATTGCAAAGCTGTTAGTAATAAAAATAAAGTCATTCCATACTTGCTACTTGTGCAATCAATACAATCAATCATGGAAGTGTAATGAAAATGCATGAGTTAAGTAAATATAAGTCATACACTTGGTTCCAAGCTCAAAAGTTACACAAATCCACATTCTCAGTCTCACGGGAAAATATGCCAAAAATTTATCAGAGCGGACCTATAAAACGATCTTATTGATAACCTCGGCCAATGGAAAATCAAAAGTCCACTGGTTTTTAATTTTAATGCACTTTGAAAATAGATATATATAAGCCACACCACTAGTGATGTCCTCGGAACATGTGGAAAAAACACACTATCACACATGTTCCATGCGCACAGAACTCGAAAACCCAAAGGCATAAATTACGTAGCCTATCATACACACATCCACCTGGCATACATGTACTACCCAAACTCCTAGTTAAGTAAATGCTCCCTCTACTGGGATCCCATATACTTACCTCACATTGGCCCAACTCTATTCATCAATTCCAGGTCATCACCTAGAAAATATATATATACATACACGCATATAACTCATAAATACAATAACGCACATGATGCATATCACCTCAATCATCATGCATACGTATCACCTCATTCCTCCATCTGCTCCACTCAACCTTAGGATTATAATGGTATAATGCATGGGGAAATACTCAAAGATACTCATATAGATTCTGGTGTATATTGGTGTTTGAATAGTGGTTGGTGGGTTTCATGTGAGGTTTAATGGGTAAGAATACTATACAGTTCTAGACAGACTATGACACAGTAAGTAACATGACTATGTCTTAAGTTGTTTTATGAAGGCATAAGGGTAGAATGTTATATAGTCGGGGACACTGTTATGTTCTAGGTAGTGTTATTAGTCTTTAATAGGCATAATGTAACATAATCAATGGAACAATTGTGTTACTTGGAAAAACTGATGAACACCAAAAGACAGAGATTTACACAATCAAAAACATGATTATGGTTCCTGAAAAAATCATGGGAAAAGTCATAGAAGGTTGCATGAACAAAAACACAGTTATAGCTCTTGGGAAAATATGTCATATACTGATCTGTCAAAAATATAAGTTGGACAAACTCTAACCTAAGGAGAATCAAATCCCCTCCTCCACACTTGAATGAAAAAATATGTGAGACCCCTAATTTCGAGTCCTAGAAGTCCAGAAGCCAATGCATATAAAATAACCATTTTTCCCCTGAAAAAATAGATGTGTGATGGCCGAAAATGGTATGGAATGTCTAGTAATCATTTTTGATTTCATTACTCGTTGATTTGTTTCCTTATTGGTTCAATCTTATCTTAGGAGATAAAATTCCTAAAATTAAGGAAGGATAATTCCAGAATTTAATTCTGATAATTATCTTACCTTATCTAACCTTTAAAGTAGGGAAATTAATCCCATAAATATCCTACATAAAGAGTAGCCAGCCACACTTATCCACAAACATTAAAAACACACAATTTTCGTCAAACATCAAACCCTACACCATATTGCTGCCGAAATTTCAGTTGCTCTTTATTCTAGCATAACTTTCTCATCCTTTGTAGGATTTCTATAAATAATAGCTCTTTTGGAAAGCTCTTTCCATCTTGTATCTAGTTAACTTGGGTTGTTCATAAGAAGTTCTTCCCTGTCAAAATTCAAGTTGTAATTCATCAGTTTTGGTACCGAAATTGTTTGATTCTACCTTCAATTGATTTTTGTTGTTGTTCCTTTTGTTGGTATGATTTTTTGGCATCCATTCATGTTGTAAAATCATGAATTCATCATTTGAATCTTCCCTATACATTAAATCGGCATGGCCTACTCTTTTATCTTATTGTTGGCAATTTTGATCAGTTGATTAACTTGTTGATTTCTAATCTTGTTGCTTTTGATGGTATGTGTTATTAACACCTAATCTTTCCTTGTTAACTTGAACTCACAACCCCTTAGGCTTGTGTACATGAAATCGCAATTGCCCTAATGACCTATCCTTAGTGTCAAAATTTTTATGGTAGATTGGGATGATAATTCATGTTGAATCTTGTTAAGTTCTTGGCTATCAGATCACACATCGAAGGGGTAGGCACCTGCGGCATCTGATCACGGGTTTCTGATAGGTTTGGTGAGTGGAATTGGAAAGGAAATAGGATATTTATTTGGTTATTAAGTATGCATGCTTAGTTTGGTTTTATCTTTGCCTTATGATGTTATAGGTGGTTCGGATCCCTTGAATAAAACAAAGGAATAGATTCTTGTTCAGAGACAAGAGAGGTAGGATCTATAGCTCATCAGTTTCTCCAGAGATCCTTGTTATTGGTTGTTATTTTCGATACATGCCTTTATGATGTTGTATGTGCATGTGTGAGATGGTGTATGTATGAGTTGTGGATTGATTTGAGACTTATCTAGGCTATACTGAATCCCTTAAGATAGGTTATGAGTGCCTAGTTTGCATGTGTTGTGTGTATTGAACATGCTGGTTATGTTCTGACTTGATTAAGGATACCCTGTTGTGGTATTGTGCCTTGTACTTTCTTTTGTATGCTTGTACATGTTTGTGTGTCAGGATCATTTTCTGGTGGCCATTCGGGGTAAGCGCTGATGCTCCTGAGGAGAGGAGAGGAGAGGTTCTTACTGGTATGAGAGTCGTATGGGTGGCAATCCCTAGTATATGCATGTTGGATGCCTAGTCCTTGTGTGGCTAGACACCCTGTCCTTGTGTGACAAGATGTCCTTATCCTTGTGTGGTTTGGATGTCCTTATCCTTGTGTGGTTTGGATGCCCTTGTCTTTGTGTGGCTTCGATACCTTGTCCTTGTGTGGTAAGGTAAATAGGCTTGCTGATTAGCTTGTGTGCTAACCTTTATCCTTTGTACAACGAAGCCTTGGACAACACAGGTGGAAGGGGATGACCTTTTCCTAATGCTGAGATGATTGTTGAGTTTTTCCTGCCTGTTTACTTCTGATTTTCGAAAGTGTTTGTAGTCCACCCTCAGCCTTAGTTTCGGCCCTACACCTTTGAATTGTTTGAATGGATTGTGTCATATCCCTTAGTTGTGTAGGAATATTTTGATTTTATTTGAGAGATATTTGTTTAAGATTTATGTAGATTTTATGATGCTGTGACCCTACTGAGATTCTTATAATCTCATCCCATTGTTTTTACCATTTTTCAGGCTTAAGTACATTAGGTGTTCATGGTACCAATCTGTGAGATCAAGACTGCACGGCGGGACGATATCGCATCACATTTGCATACCTATTCCTTGATTGCTTGCGCATATAACATGAACTACGATTAGACTATTTTCTGTTTTTATTCAAGTTCCTCCTTTGCTTGTTGTTTTCGAATTATGTTGGAGGTTTTCTTGCTGGATATTTGGATCCCTATAGGACTTGTGTGTTGTGGATTCATTGATTAAATTTAAAGACTTCTGCTGATGTTTTTACTCACTCTGTATGATACCAGAGTACTTGTCCAATATCATGCTCCAATCATTATAAGTATAAAGAATAAACATGTTAAAATCAGTTCTAAAGGGATAAGCCTTGTAGGATTCAGATAGGTCCTAGGTTGGGTTTATTTGGGTTTCACGGTGGTAATAGTCTCACTTAGGAGCAATTTTGGGAATATAAATATGGGTCCTTACAAAATACACTTCTATAACTATCCATTCATCGACCATAAGTCGTCTCAAATCAACACCCTCAATCCATATGCTCATTCAAGAGTCACTAAAGCCAGACATAAAGGGTCCACTGTAAATGCACAAATTCCACAAATAACAATGCATAAGTTATCATACCACATTTAATGCAATCAAAATATGTCAAGTCCATGTCTTAACATGTTATTCACTTAGTGCAATGCAATACCTCCAATCAAAACCAAACATTTATGAATTTTATTAACAAAACCAAATTGAGTCTTTGCATGAAAATGAAGCTTAGTTTCTCACCTCTTATCATGTAGATGAATCACTAATAGGCATGCCCTTATCTCGAGCTGAAACAGTACCTACAAGCAAGACAAGGAATCAGAAACAACACAACAACAAAATGAGCATAAAGCAAAAAATGACTCAAAAACAAAAAACAAAACCTATGACTACTACACACTTTCTTACTCTCAACCAATCCTCAAACACTCAAGCATATTAAAACTAACCTCAAAAGATTAAACACACTCAACTCTAACAAAAGCAAATGGACATCGATAACCCATCACAAGGACACAATCCTCTCTAGCTCAAATCGATGACACCAAGGCCTACAGTCATACTCCACTAACTCAAAGGGATCAATCTCAATCATAGAAAACAACAATGGGATCGAAATCCCCAAAGATCCATAAGACATCAACTCCTCCAAGTTCACACATCCCACAAAACACCAAACCAATCAAAAAAATCTATCAAGACAACCTAGAAAACATATAAGCCAACTAAAATAACCAACAATCGATCAAGAAACGAGGAAAATTGTACATTTACCACACATGTCCGATTTCGCTCTGAAATGCCTAATTTGACAAACAATTGCACCAAGACAAGCTAATACTAGCGGAAATCCATTGAGTAGGGTGAGGAACTGTGTAAGGAAGAAAATTTGATGGTTAATTTTGGGAGAAAATCAATTTTGGAAGAAAATTAATTTTGGAGTGGCTGGGTTCTTTTTGGGAGAGATGTGCCCTTGCAAATGGGAAGGAAAGGGGATTACTCTTTAGGTTTCCAACACTTAGAAAAATTTCTAAGTGTTGGGGTTGAACTTTATTGTCCCGAGACCTAAAGTCCCAAAAATCTGAAATAAGATTTTAAAATGACCAAACACGCCATAATTGAGCCAAATTGGTGATTAGAAACTCAAAATATTGAATTGGGCTTTTAAAAATCGAATGAGCTCAGTGAATAGTAACTGAACGTATATATGGTAAATCATCCCAAAGGTCCATAACCATTGAAAAAGGGCTTAGTAAACACATATTCTGGTCAAAATAGGCAAAACAAATATTTCCACTGGACTCAGGCCTCAAACAAGTCACAAATCTCACTAATGCTAAGACTCCGAATGACACATTGTGCATACTAGCGACACACAACTAATGACATGATACTATAGGAAATTTAGACTCGAGAACTAGGCTTTATGATTGTATTCAGATCACTCGGTCAGGAATTGACTCTTAAGTCTATTGTCTAGCTGTCTGCTCAAATGGGTAACTCTAACTGGTCAATTGGTCAAACACACTCAAATATACCAATCCAATAAACTCAACTGTACCCGGCTGCTGACTGGACTCTCCAAAGGACAAGGTCTCACGATTTAGGCTGTGTCAGTTACTAAGTAAAATGACATCGTTTTGGGTCCTTCTCAAAATGACGTTATTCCCAATAATACAATGTAGCATCAAACGATTGGTCAAAACAACGACCAATCCCATGTTTTGATCACTCTATAACGAAACAACTTGCTATTTTGACATATTATAATATAATACTACAATATATTAAATATTAATAACTTAATAATATATTTATTATTTCATAAATATAAAAATAATAATAAATTCAGAATAAATAGTATAGTCTCTCAAAATATACCCAAAAAATTCTATAAAATTTTCATGAGTCGTACAATTTGTCAAGACTTGAAAATTATTTTCTCATAAATTCATGATTTACTAAAAATTAAATAGCTTATAATAAATCTTAAAAAATTGTAATAACTCAAAATATATTTTAAAAAATTTCTAGAAAATCTACGAATTGTTATGAATAAACTATAGACCTTGATGAGGTTTTAAAATACCAAAATCAATAATAAAACTGTTTATATGATTTTTTATCCATAAAATGTATAAATGAGAATAATGTCTCAATAATTATAATAAATCTCCAAAAAATATAATTATCCATTAAGACAAATTCATAATGTCATTTATACCCTTGCAAGGATGAAAAAGAACAATTCAAAGAATACACATGTCAAAAGACTCCTATTTTAAGGTTTGACGGATACTAGGGTGTGTATTGACAAAAATATCCCTAAATACCGAATTCCAAGAAAACACAACGCAATGCTCCTTTTATGAAGTCAAAGTTAAGAAATGACACATGTGAGTCCAAATGACTCATCATAAGGGGGTAAGTGTGAGACTCCGATCCTTTGTCCTAAAAATCAAGATACTAGTACAGCTGAAATGACCATTTTACCCCTGAAGAAATGGATGTGTGTTAGCCAGAAATGGTATTGAAATTTCTTTCCTCTTTTCTTTCGTTTCATTTCCTTCCTATTTTATTTCTTCCTTGATTCATTTCTATCTTAAATGTTATATCTCCTATTCTTAAGGGATAATTCCATAATTAATTCCTAAACATTATCGTTTATTATCTATCCTTAAAAGTAGGAAAAATTAATCCCATTAACACACATGTTCTCACACTAAAAACACCCAAAATTATCATGTGATAACCTTTCTTCCTTACCCTTGTTGCCGAAATTCACCTAACAACTACTATACCCGAATTCTTTCATCCTTCATCAGATTTCTGCAAATAATAGCTCGTTGGAAATCTCTTTTCACCCTTTATCTTGTTATCTTGGTTTCATTATTAGAAGGTTAGTTCTTCCCCATATTAACTGCTACCGCAATTTCCTTGATATTGGTGCTGAAAATTCTTAATTCTTCCTTCAATTGGTTTTAGTTGTTGTTCCTCTTATTCGTATGATTATTTGGAACCTATTATTGTTGTAATATCATGAATTCATCCTTTGAAACCTCTCTAAATATGAAATCGGCATACCCTACTTCTTTGCTCTATTGTTACCAAAATTTTCCAATTGACTTGTCTATTGGTTTCTGATCTTGTTCCTTTTAATTGTATGTGTAATTGACACCCAATCCTTCCTTGTTATCATGAAATACCAACCTCTAAACCCCTTATGCATGAAATCACAATTTGTCCTATTGCCCTAACTTAGTGACGGAATTTGCATGGTGAATTGGGTTGAAAAATCAGGTTGATTCTTGTTGTGTTCTTGGTTATCACATCACACATCCAAGGGAGTGGTTCTAGCAGCATCTGATCACTGGTTTCTGATAAGTTTGGTGAGTAGAATTGGTAAGAAACTAGGATGTTTATTTGGTTTCTGAATATGTGTGGTTAGTGTGGTATTTTCTTTGCCTTATGTGTGTTTAGGTGGTTCAGATCCTCTTGATAAAGAAAAAGGACTAGCTACTTGTTTAGAGACAAGAGAGGTAGGATCTATACCTCATCGGTTTCTTCAGAGATCCTTTTTGTTTGTTGATGTTTCGGTTTATGCACTATATTGAATGCGCATGTTTAGAATTGTTGTACATGATTTTGGATGTGATTTTTAGATCCCCTAGGAACTTTTGAATCCCTAAGATAGGCTGTGTGTGCCTCTTTCGGTTGTGTTATGCGCATTGGACTTGCTGATTGTATTGTGATGTGGCTGAGGATGCCCTATTGCGGTGTTATGCCTTGTAATTGCTTGTGTTTGCTTGTACAAGATTGTGTGTCAAGATCCTTTTCCGGTGACCGTTTGGGGTAAACACTGATACTCCTAAGGAGAGGAGAGGTTCTTACTGGTATGGGAGTCAAATGGGTGGCAATCCCCAGCAAGAGCTTTCCGGATGCCTAGTCCTTGTGTGGCTAGATGTCTTGTCCTTGTGTGACAAGATGCCCTTATCCTTGTGTGGTTTGGATGCCCTTATCCTTGTATGGTTTGGGTGCCTTTGCCCTTATGTTGATTGGATGCCTTGACCTTGTGTGGTGAGATGAGTAAGCTTGTTGATTAGATTGTTTGCTTACCATTTATTCTTTGTGCAACTAAGCCTTGAATAATACAGGTAGAAGGGAATAAGCTTTCAATCATTGAGATCAGATGATGAACTACCTACCTGTGTACTTTTTTTTTTCAAAAATGTTCTTAGTCCACCTAAAGCTTGTTACGTTCGGCCATATCCCCATTGTGATTGTTTGATTGATACCCCTTTAGTTGTATATGCGATGTTGATTAGGTGATGTTTGTTTAGATTTTTGCAGATCTTATGATGTTATGACCCTATTGAGATTCTTGTAATCTCACCCTATTGTTTTCCCTATTTTTTCAAGCTTAGGTGCATCTTCTATCAGTAGTACTGGGGTGTGAGATCAAGGTTGCATTGCGGGACGATATTGCATCACATCTACATACATCTTTCCTTGTTATTTGCTTGCGCATATACCACTGATCATGAAGTTTGATTGGACTACTTTCTGGTACTTTAGATCCCTCTTATTCTTGTTAATTTTGAAAATATACTTGAGGGCATCTTGCTGAATCGTGAGACTCCTTTGGGATTTGTGTGTTATGGTTCCTTTGATTAATTATATAAATTTTCACTGATATTTGTTTTCCCTCCGTATGTTACCAAAATGTATGTCTAACACTAACATGCTCCAACCTTTAAAAACCATAAGAATGAATTTTATAATTTGTAATTAGAGTGACTTGAGCCTTTTAGGATTCAGATAATTCATAGTTTAAGCTTGTTTGGGTTTCATGGTGGTAAGGGTCCATATAGGTTGGGTTTGGGTCCTTATAGGTTTGGTAGTGGAGCATGGTTTAGGGAATATAATTGGTTATATGCTAACATATTTTTATGGTTTTGTGCTTATTGGAGAATACATAAATAGACACCCACATTTTTCGATGTCAATGCTGAGAGTGTTCCTGTCGTTAAATGCTTGGTTTGTAGTGTTTAAATGCCATGATTGATTGTGTGATTTACTGTGTGTTTTTGTGTGCACTTACATGTAATTGTATGACCTGATATGTTCTGATGTATTTTGATGAGGTGTTTTGTTGTGTTCCCTGGTGATTGCTGAATGCATATGTGACTTGCTGCATGTTGGTTGTGAACCTTTGATGTGTGTTGCCGAATGCTTTTGTAAGCCAACATGTGTGCCGAATGCATGTGTGTGATTTGTATGAATTCCGAGTGTGTCTTTAGGTGAATGTGTGCATTGTCGAGACTTGTGTGTACTTCTGTGCATGTGTGTTTTTTTTTTTCAGCATATGCATATCGTCCGGTGTACGCCTCTCCACCAGGTACCGTTTTCTTTCCTTAAGTCTCGTATTTGGGTTATGTATTGAGTAACTTCATGTGTTTGTTTAGTATGGCAAGGCAGAATGTACATAGGGATCATCCGGATAGGTATGAAGCCCAAGCCGAACAGCAACCAAATGAGAAGAATGAGCCGATAGCACAAGATGAGCAGGGAGGGAAAGCTGAGTCCGAAGACCAACATGAACTAGAAGCACCAGCTGCACCAGCCATGGATCTTGTAATGACGCAAATACTGAACGTGTTGCAAGGAATTGCTGAGAACCAGCAGCGAATGGAAGCTCAATTCCAGAATGCTCCTGCACCAACACTATGGATGATCCTATGCCTCCACTTGAACCTGTCGAGCTAGCTTATCCTAAAGAAGCTGAGAGACTTCCAGTAGTCTTTACAAAGTTGCTAAAGGAAGCCGGTCAATTAGGGTGCAAAGATTTCAGCAGTTCAGCAGGTGCCACTGCAGTTCATGAATGGATTGATACCATATGTCATGTATCCTTGTTCCGCATATCTATGATGATGATAAGGTTTCCATCGCCACTTTCCCACTTGAGGGAGAAACTCGTGCATGGTGGACAACTATGAGTTTGTAGTTCGAAGATCGTTTGCCTTCTTGGGAAGAATTCATGCATGAATTTAATGAAAGGTTCTACACCCGGTTCCACAAGAGTGAGAAGTGGCATGCTTTCTACAAGCTTGAGCGAGGCACCTATTCGGTGTTATAGTACGAGAAGGAACTGAGGGAGTTGCCCTGTTTTGCACTTGAAGAGGATCGCACACCTTGTCAGCTCACAAGGCGATTCCAAGTTGGATTGAGTATCGAGCTCAAAACTATTATGGGTATGACACGTGTAGAATTTACAAGAATTAATTGTTGCTGCCATCGAAGTTGAGAAGATTTTGCAAAGCAAGAAACTCCCTGCAGCAAACAATAGTGGTTCTTTCCGACGAGGTTCCAGATTCAGCTGTCATACAAGACCCTATCCTTTGAGGTCCTATCCTCCGAAGAACAATGGAAATAAAGGTAACTATAAGAAGAATTTATCTGGTCCTAATCCTAATGGATCCACATGGAGTACATAGTCACGACAATGCTACAATTGTGGGAAACAGGCCATATTCAAAGGGAGTGTCCTAAACCAAGACGCACACCAAATACAAGTCGAGGTGGGTATGCCAATCCCTCTAAACCACCAGCATATGCACTTGGGGGACTACCTAGCTGATCTATAAGAAAGTTGTAACCCAAGCCCATGAGATTGTTCACCTTGACTGATGCCGAAGCATGCACTGATGTGGTGACAGATACTATTTCAGTCTTTTCTCAAAATACTAAAGTGTTATTAGATCCCAGAGTGAATAGATCATTTGTGAGTCCAAGGATAGCATTTAGCTCAAATCGACCCTTGTCTCCTCTGTGTCCTCCTATATCGGTTTTGACCTCTTTGGGAGAACAATTGACTTGTGATCTAGTCAACATTGGCTGTGTTGTATGTATATGTTCCATTGTGCTTGAAGTGGACCTGATTCCATTGGACATCTGAGAGCTAGATGTGATCTTAGGCATGGATTGTTTGGCAAAGTATTAAGCCCAAATGGAGTGTTTCACCAAACGTGTGTGGTTCATACTCCCATATGGTTTCAAGTTTTGTTTTGAAGGTGATAGACGAGTTTTTCTAACTTGCATTATATCCTGGCTCGATGTAAGGCGATTGATCAGCAAGGGATGTACTGCGTACCTCGCACATGTGCATGACATTTCCAAAGAATCTTAAGATCTGAATTTTGTTCCAACGATTTGTGAGTTCCTGGATGTGTTTTCGGAAGACATAGTCGGTTTGCCACTAGTAAGAGAAGTCGAATTCAGCATTGAATTCATGCCGGCTACGAATCCGATTTCCATTCCTCCTTACCTTATGGCTCCTATGGAACTGAAGGAATTAAAGACGCAATTGGAAGATTTGCTGGATCATGGTTTCATCTGACCCAGTGTGTCACCTTGGGGAGCTCTTGTCTTGTTCATGAATAAGAAAGATGGTTTGTTGTGATTGTACATCGACTAATGGCAGCTGAATCGTATAACCATGAAGAACAAGTATCCTCTGCCATGAATTGATGACTTGTTTGACCAGCTCCAAGGTGTAGCCGTATTTTCCAAGATCGATCTCAGATTGGGATACCATCAGTTGCGTGTCCGTGAAGCTGATATTCCAAAGATTGCATTCATATTGTGATACGACCACTACGATTTTCTGGTTATGCCATTCGATTTGGCCAATACTGCAGCAGTGTTCATGGACTTGATGAATAGAGTGTTTCGAGAGTTCTTGGACAGATTCATAATCGTCTTCATCGACGATATTCTGATTTATTCAAAATTGGAAGAGAAGTATGCTGAACAGTTGCGATCATGATGAAAATTCTGAGGGATCGATACCTATTTGCGAAGTACTCCAAATGCGAATTCTGGTTATACGATATCGGTTTCCTAGGCCATGTTGTTTCTTCCTGTGGTGTTCTTGTTGATCCAAAAAAGATTGAAGCTGTTATTTCCTGGGAACCCCCGAGGATTGTATTTGAAGTTCACAGTTTTCTTGGCCTAGTCAGATACTACCATTGCTTTGTAGAGAATTTTTCATCGCTTGCTAGACCTTTGACGAAACTGATGTGCAAAGGAGAACTGTTCGTGTGGAACAAGAAATGCCAGCAAAGTTTTGAAGAACTAAAGAGAAGATTGGTGAGCACACCTATCCTTACTTTGCCGGTCGGCGGAAAAGAGTATGTGGTTTACAGCAATGCATTGAAATCCGAACTTGGTTGCATGTTGATGCAAGATGGGAAAGTCGTTGCCTATACTTCCCGACAGTTGCATCAGCATAAGAGCAACAATCCTACGTTTGATTTGGAGCTTGCAACCATGGTATTTTCATTGAAGATATGACACCACTACCTGTACTGAGAGACATGCAGAATCTTCACCAATCACAAAAGCTTGAAGTATCTCCTTACAAGGACCCCAAATCCTAACCTATTATTATTTGTTCCTATTAGAACCCTTACCGCAGTGAAACCCAAATAAGCCCAAAAAGCAGAACCCATTTGAATCCCACAAGGCTTACCCATCTAATTTCTGAATTTTAGCATGTGCATTCTTTGAATTCATAACAATTGGAGCATGATATTGGACAAGTATTCTGGTATCATACGGAGTTAATAAAACCTCAGTGGAAATCTTTAAATTTAATCAATGAATCCACAACACACAAGTCCCATAGGGATCCAAATATCTAGCAAGTAAACCTCCAAAGATAATTCGCAAACAACAAGCAAAGGATAAATCTTGAAAAATCAAAAACTAGTCCAATCATAGTTCTTGTAATATGCGTAACCAATCAAGAAAACAGGAATGCAAATGTGACACGATATCGCCCCACCGTGCAACCTTGATCTCACATACTAGTACCATGAACAGTGAATATACCTAAGCCTGAAAAATGGTGAAAATAACAGGATGAGATTACAAGAGTTTTAGTAGGGTCACAACATCATAAGATCTACAGAAATCTTAAACAAACATCTTCCAAACAATATTAGATTCGTTTATACATCTAAAGAGAATCACGCAATCATCATTCAACAATAATGGAATAGGACCGAAAGCTAAGGCTAAGGGTGGACTACAAACACTTCCAAAAATCCGAAGTACACAGGTAGGTAAATCATCAATTAAACTCATTAACTGGAAAGGCCATCCCCTTCCACTTGTGTTGTCTAAGGCTTCGCTGCACAAAGGGTAAAAGAGTTAACACACAAGCTAATCATCAAACCTATTCATCTTGCCACACAAGTACAAGGCATCTAAACCACACAAGGACAAGGGCATCTAAACCACACAAGGACAAGGGCATCCAAACCACACAAGGATAAGTGCATCTTGCCACACAAGGACAAGGCGTCTAGCTACACAAGGACCAGGCATCCAGTGTGCACATGCTGGGGATTGCCACCCATACGACTCCCATACCAGTAATAACCTTTCCTCTCCCAAGGAGCATCAGTACTTACCCCGAACGGCTATTGGAAAAGGATCTTGACACAAAAACAAGCACACACAGGTAAGCACAAAACACAATACCACAACATGGTATTCTCAATCATGTCAGAACACAGTCAGCATGTTTAATACACACAACACATGTAATATGGGCACTCACAACCTATCTCAAGGGTTCGGTATAGCCTAGGTAATCCTGAAATCAATCCGAAACTCATACATACACTATCTCACACATATGCGCATACATTAACGCAAGCATAGGTACCGAAATCAACAAGCAAACAAAAAGATCTCTGGAGAAACCGATGAGGCATAGATCCTACCTTTCTTGTCTCTGAACAAGAAGCTATTCCTTTTCCTTTATTCAAGGATTTTGAACCACCTATAACATCATAAGGCAAAGAAAAAAATCAAACTAAGCATGCATACTCAATAAGCAAGTAAATAACTTATTTTCTTACCAATTCCACTCACCAAACCTATCAGAAACTAGTGATCAGATGCTGCAGGTGCGTCTCCTTTGGATGTGTGATGTGATAGCCAAGAACTTAACAAGATTCAACCTGAATTACCATCCCAAATAACTATGCAAATTTCAGCATTAAGAATAGAGTACAAGACAAATTGCGATTTCATGCATACAAGGTGTAAGGGTTGCGATTTCATGTTAACAAAGAAGTATTAGGTGTTTATAACATGTACAGTCAAAAGAAACAAGATCAGAATCCAATAGGTCAATCAATTGATCAAGATAAGCATCAATACGACAAATGTAGGGCATACTGATTTCATGAATATAGAAGATTCAAAGGATGAATTCATGATCTTACATCATGAATGGATACTAAACGATCATACAAACAAGAGGAACAACAACAGAAATCAATTGAAGCCAGAATCACACAATTTTGAAACCTAATCCCGCCGAATGACGACCTAACTTATGATAAATAAAAAATAACCTCTTGATGAAAAATCTAAGATAATTGTAAAGAGGATAAAAAGAAATTTCTAACAAGCTATTATTTTTAAGAATCCAACAAAAGATGAGAGAGTTATGCTTGTTTGAAGTTCAAGCAGATTTTGGCAGCAATAGGGAGGTGTAGGGTTTTTTGTTTGACGAATTTTGTGTATTTTCTGTGTAAGGTTTAAGTGTGACCGGCTTCCTTTTTATATAGGGTGGTTATGAGATTAATTTTCCTACTTTAAAGGCTAGATTAAAATAAGATAATTTCAGAATTAAATTCTGTAATCATCCTCCCTTAATTTTAGGGATTTTAGTTTCTAAGGTAATTATCAACCAATAAAAGAACAAATCAAAGGGAATTAAAACCAGAAATAATTACTGAACATTCCATACCAATTTTTACCATCACACATCCTTTTCTTTAGAGGCAAAATAATCTTTTCACCTGTATTGGCTTCTGGACTTCTAGGACTCAATATTCAGGGTCTCACACTCTTTATGTAGATGGAATTGAATATAAGTGATCGAAGATGGGTTGAGATGATTAAAGATTATAGTATGATCATCAAGTATCATCCCGGAAAAGAAAATGTTGTTGTTCATGCCTTAAGGGGAAGACCCATTCCTCTTCTCAAACTGTTGTAGTCTATATATGTGTGCACTACATGCATATGTTGTGGGATTTGAGAGCTACGGTAGTGCATCTTGGCAATGAGTTTTCTTGTTAACTGTTGGCTCAAATTGAAGTCAAGCCTATTTTGATGGAAGATATCCAAAATCAGCAATCTGAGGACCCAAGATTGGCTGAAGTTTGGTAGCAATTATTTGAAAGTGTTGATGCCACAGTATGTAATTTCAGAATCCGAGATGATGGAATTCTTGTTTTCAGAAACCGAGTATATGTGCCACAAGATTTTGATGGTCGCAATCTGATTTCTTCCGAATCGCATAGTTTGAAGTTTTCTATTCATCCTGATAGCACCAAGATATACCGAGATTTAGAGGAGCAATACTGGTGGCCGAATATGAAATGCCACATCGCTGAGTTTGTTGCCAGATGCCTTGTATGCCAGTAAGTGAAGATTGAGTAGCAGAGACTCGCTTGTTTACTTCATTCACTTTTGATTCCAGAATGGAAGTGGGAGTATGTCATGATGGACTTTGTGACTGGTTTTCTAAGATTGCAGCAAGGATTCGATGTCATTTGGGTGATTGTGGATCAACTGAAAAAATCTGCACACTTTCTTCCAGTTCATGTGACAGACACCCTCAAGAGATTCACTGTTCATTATTTTGATGAGATTTTTTGATTGCATGGAGTGCTAGTTTTCATTGTTTTAGATCGTGATCCCCGTTTCACTTCACGATTTTGGGAGAAGTTCTAGAATGCGTTGGGTTCAAAACTGAAATTCAGTACAGCATTTCATCCCTAAACCGATGGTAAATCTAAAAGAACAATTCAGATGCCTGAAGATATGTAAAGTGCGTATGTGATGGATCAAAATACCAGTTGGGATCGATGTCTACCTTTGGCAGAATTTGCTTACAATAATAGTTTTCATGTAAGCATTAGAATGGCTCCTTATGAAGCATTGTATGGGAGACATTGCAGAACTATAATTTTCTAGAATGAAGTTGGTGAGAGATGCCTAGATAATCTAGAGTTGATTGATCAAGCAATCGAATTGTTAAATCTAATTCGACAAAGGCTGAGGACAGCGCAAGATCAACAGAAAAACTATACTGATAATCTATGAAGAGAACTGGAATTTGTGGTGGGTGACAAAGTGTTTCTGAAAGTCACCCAGTGGAAAAGTATTCTTCGTTTTCAGCAGCGAGGAAAGCTAGCACCTTGTTATATTGGTCCGTATGACATTGTTGAAAGGATCAACCCAGTTGCATACCGACTTGCATTGTCTACAGATATGGAGAGAATCCATAAAGTGTTTAACGTTTTGATGTTGAGAAATTATGTTATAGATTCTTCTCATGTGCTCGAAAACCCACCAGCTGAGGTTGTTGAAGACCTATCTTACCCCGTATAGCCAGTTACCATACTAGATCGGTCAATTTGCCAGCTTTGTAGTCGAAGCATGTCTATAGTTCGAGTTATTTGGTGTAATGGTCAAGTTGAGGAGCAGTCTTGGGAGACTGAGGAAACAATGCATGCAAGATTTCCTTACCTATTTTCTTAAGTACTTGTGCTGAAATTTCGAGGGCGAAAATTTTGTAAGGAGAGAAGGATGTGAGACCTCGGTCCATTGTCCTAAAATCCAGATAGTAGTGTAGCTGAAATGACCATTTTTCCCCTGAAGAAATGGATGTGTTGTAGCCATAAATGGTATTGAAGGTTTTTTCCTCTTTTGGTTTATTTCATTTCCTTCCTATTTCATTTCTTCCTTGATTCATTTCTATCTTAAATGATATATCTCCTATTCTTAAGGGATAATTCCAGAATTAAATCCTAAGTACTTTCTCTTAATATCTAGCCTTGAAAGTAGGGAAATTAATCCCATTAATCTTATAAACTTACCAGCCAGCCACACATGTCTTCACACTAAAATCACTCAAAATTATCACGTGATAACAGTTCTTCCTTACCCTTGCTGCCGAAATTCACATAACTAACACCTACCAAAGGCAAAATCTTTCATCCTTCATTAGATTTCTGCAAATAATAACTCATTGGAAACCTCTTTTCATCCTCCATCTTTTTATCTGAGTTTCATAATCAGAAGGTTAGTTATTCCCCATATTAATTGCTATCGCAATCTCCTTGATGTTAGGCCAAAATTTCTTGATTTTTTCTTCAATTGGTTTTATTTGTTGTTCCTCTTATTTGTATGATGTTTTGGCATCTATTCTTGTTGTAATATCATGAATTCATTCTTTGAATCCTCTTTTTATGTAAAATCGGCATACCCTACGTCGTTGCCCTATTGTTGCCAAAATTTATCAATTGAGTTGTCTATTGGTTTCTGATCTTGTTCCTTTTAATCGTATGTGTAATTGATACCTAATCCTTCCTTGTTATCGTGAAATTGCAACCTCTAAACCCATTATGCATGAAATCGTAATTTTCCCTATTGCCCTAACTTAGTGCCAAAATTTGCATGGTGAACTGGGTTGAAAAATTAGGTTGATTCTTGTCTATCACATCACATATCCAAGGGGGTGGTTCTAGCAGCTTCTGATCACTGGTTTCTGATAGGTTTGGTGAGTGAAATTGCTAAGGAACTAGGATGTTTATTTGCTTTCTGAATACGTGTGCTTAGTGTGGTATTTTCTTTGCCTTATGTGTGTGTAGGTGGTTCAGATCTTCTTGATAAAGAAAAAAGACTAGCTATTTGTTCAGAGACAAGAGAGGTAGAATCTATACCTCATCGGTTTCTCCAGAGATCCTTTTTGTTTGTTAATGTTTCAATTTTTGTTTTATATTGAATGCGCACGATTAGAATTTTTGTACATGATTTTGGAAATGATTTGTGGATTCCCTAGGAAATTTTGAATCCCTGAGATAGGATATGTGTGCCTATTTTGGTTGTGTTATGTGCATTGGACATGCTGGTTGTATTGTGATGTGATTGAGGATGTTCTATTGTGGTGTTATTCCTTATACTTTCTTGTGTTTGCTTGTACATGATTGTGTGTCATGATCCTTTTCTGGTGGCCATTCAGGGTAAGCACTGACGTTCCTAGGGAGAGGACAGGTTTTTACTAGTGTGGGAGTTGTATGGGTGTCAAACCCCGACAAGAGCTTGTTGGATGCCTAATCCTTGTGTGGCTAGATACCTTATTCTTGTGTGGCAATATGCTTTTATCCTTGTGTGGTTTGGATGCCCTGTCCTTGTATGGCTTCGATGCCTTGTCTTTGTGTGGCGAGATGAGTAGGCTTGCTGAATAGATTGTTTGCTAACCATTTACCCTTAGTGCAGTTAAGCCTTGGACAACACAGGTGGAAGGGGATAGCTTTTCAATTGTTGAGATCAGATGTTGAATTACCTGCCTGTGTTCTTCTATTTTTCAAAAATGTTCTTAGTCGACCCAAAGCTTGTTATTTTTGGCCCTATCCCCATTGTGATTGTTTGATTGATACTCTTTTACTTGTATAGACGAGTCTGAAGTTGATTGGGAGATATTTGTTTAGATTTCTGCAGATCTTATGATGTTTTGACCCAACTGAGATTCTCATAATCTCACCCTGTTATTTTCCTCATTTTTTTAGGCTTAGGTACATCTTCTATTAGTGGTACTTGGGCGTGAGATCAAGGCTGCACAACGGGACAATATTGCATCAGATCTGCACACAACTTTCCTTGCTGTTTTCTTGTGCATATACCATTGATCATGAAGTTTGATTGGACTACTTTCTGGTTCATTAGATCCCTCTAATGCATATTAATTTCGGAAATTTACTTTATGTAAGGACCCCAAATCCTAACCAATTATTTTTTACTTCTATTAGGACCCTTACCGTCGCGAAACCCAAACAACCCCCAAAACCAGGACCCATTTGAATACCATAAGGCATACCCATCTAATTTTCGATTTTTAGCATGTTCATTCTTTGAATTCAAAACAATTGGAGCATGATATTGTACAAGCATTTTGGTATCATACAGAGTTAGTTAAACATCAACGAAAGTCTTTAAATTTAATCAATGAATCCACAACACACAAGTCCTATAGGAATCCAAATATCCAGTAAGTAAACCTTCAACATAGTTCGGAAACAACAAGCAAAGGAAGAATCCTGAAAACCAAAAAATAGTCCAATCATAGTTCATGTTATATGCGCAAGCAATCAAGGAAACAAGAATGCAAATGTGATGCGATATCGCCCTGTCGTGCAACCTTGATCTCACACACTAGTACCACGAATAGTGATGTACCTAAGCCTGAAAAATGGTGAAAACAATAGGATGAGATTACAAGAATCTCAGTAGGGTCACAACATCATAAGAAATACAAAAATCTTGAACAAACATCTCCAAAACAACATCAGATCAGCCTATACATCTAAAGGGAATCACGCAATCATCATTCAACAACAATGGGATATGGACGAAAGCTAAAGCTGAGGGTGGACTATAAACACTTCAAAAAGTCAGAAGTATATAGGTAGGTAAACTCATCAATCAATCTCATCAACAGGAAAGGCCATCCCCTTCCACCTGTGTTGTCCAAGGCTTTACTGCACAAAGGGTAAAAGGTTAGCACACAAGCTAATCAGCAAGCCTATTCATCTTGCCACACAAGGACAAGGCATCCAAGCCACACAAGGACAAGGACATCCAAAACACATAAGGGTGAGGGCATCCAAACCACATAAGGATGAGGGCACCCAAACCACACAAGGATAAGGGCATCTAAACCAGACAAGGATAAAGGCATCTTACCACCCAAGGACAAGACGTCTAGCCACACAAAGACTAGGCATCCAATTTGCAAATGCTGGGAATTGCCATTCATATGACTCTCATACTAGTAAGAACCTCTCCTCTCCCAAGGAGCATCAGTGCTTACCTCGAATGGCCATCGGAAAAGGATCCTGACACACAAACATGTTCAAGAACACACAAGCAAGTACAAAACATAATACCACATCAGGGTATTCTCAATCATGTCAGAACACAATCGACATATTCAATTCACACAACACATGCAAAATAGACACTCATAACCTGTCTCAAGGGTTTGGTATAGCCCAGAGGATAACATCTTTATCTGTAATTCAAGCATACTTTATACAACATACGCGCATAAAATCATCAACAAGTATATGCACCGAAATCAATAAGCAAAGAACAAGGATCTCTGAAGAAACCGATAAGGCATAGATCCTATCTCTCTTGTCTGTGAACAAGAAACTATTCCTTTACCTTTATTCAAGGGATCCGAACCACCTATAACATTATAAGGCAAAGACAAAACCAAACTAAGCATGTATACTCAATAACCAATCGAATACCCTATTTCCTTGTCAATTTCACTCACCAAACCTATCAGAAACCAGTGATCAGATGCCGTAGGTGCCTCCCCCTTGGATGTGTGATGTGATAGCCAAGAATTTAACAAGAAACAACCTAAATTACCATTCCAATTAACTATGCAAATTTTGGCACTAAGAATAGGGCACAAGATAAATTGTAATTTTATACATATAAGGTGTAAGGGTTAAGATTTCATGTTAATAAGGAAGGATTAAGTGTTTATAACATGTATAATCAAAAGAAACAGGATCAGAAACCAATAGGATAATCACTTGATTAACATTGACAACAATAGTGCAAGAGTAGGGCATGCCGATTTCATATATAGGGAAGATTCAAAGGATGAATTCATGAGTTTACAACCTGAATGGATGCTAAACAATCATACCAATAAATGGAACAACAGCAGAAATCATTGCAGAATCACACAACTTTGGAACCAAGCCTGCAGAATTATGACCTAAATTTCGATAAAGAAAAACTATTCTTAAAATAAAAAACTTAATATTTTTGGATAGAGGATGGAAAGATCTTTCCAACAAGCTATTATTTGTAAGAATCTGACAAAGGATGAGAGAGTTATGCTATTTTGATTTAGATAGAAATAGGGAGGTGTAAGGTTTTAGGTTGGACGAATTTTGTGTATTTTATGTGTAAGGTTTAAGTGTGAGCGGCTCCCTCTTTATATAGGGTGGTTATGAGATTAATTTATCTATTTTAAAGGCTAGATTAAACTAAGATAATTATCAGAATTAAATTCTGTAATTATTCTCCCTTAATTTTAGGAATTTTATTTTTTAATGTAATTATCAACCAACAAAGAACCAAATCAAAGGGAATTAAAACCAGAAATAATTACTAGACATTCCATACCATTTTTGGCCATCACACATCCTTTTCTTCATGGAAAAAATGATCTTTTCACCTGCACTGGATTCTGGCCATCTTGTGGAACATGTACCCGGTTTCTGAAGACAAGAACTGCATCATCTCGTACTTTGAAATTGCAGGCTATGGCATCAACACCATCAGATAGTTGCTTCCGAATTTCAAACAGTTTTGGATCCTATAATTGCTGTTTCCGGATTTCCTCAATAAAAGTAGGCGTGACTTTGATTTGTACCAACAATGAACCAGAAAAATCAATGCCAAGATGCACACGGGTAGCTTTCAAATCCAGCAATATAGGCATGTAATGGGTGCACATGTAAGCCAAAACTGATGGAGAAGGAGGATGAAATTTTTGGCTTAAGGCATCAGCAACAACATTTTCCTTTCTAGAATGATATTCGATGATCAAATCGTAGTCTTTAATCAGCTCCACTCATCTTCGTTGTCTCATGTTCAACTCTTTTTGCGTGAGGAGGTACTTCAGGCTTTTGTGGTCGGTGAAGATTCAGCACATCTCACTGTATAAGTAATGTTTCCATAATTTCAACTCAAACACCACGGCCGCAAACTCCAAATTGTACGTAGGATAGTTGCTTTTGTGCAGTCGTAACTGTCAGGAAGCATAGGCAACGACTTTCCTGTCTTACATCAATATGCATCCAAGTCCAGATTTCGACGCATTGCTGTAAACCACATACTCCTTTTCGCCAGTAGGTAAGGTAAGGATAGGTGCGGAAACTAACCAGTGTTTCAAAACTTTGCTGGCACTTCTTGGTCCACACGAATGGCTCTCCTTTGTGCATTAATTTCATCAATGGTCTAGGAAGCAATGAAAAATTTTCTACGAAATGACAGTAGTATCCGGCTAAGCCAAGGAAACTACGAACTTCAAACACAGTTCGCGGGGGTTCCCAAGCAGCTACGGCTTCAATTTTCTTCGTATCAAATAAAACACCTTGGGCGGAAACAATATGGACAAGGAAACCAACTTCGCATAACTAGAATTTGCATTTGGAATATTTTGCGAACAACCGCTGATCCCTCAAGATACAATTCACAAGTGCTCGACATGCTCCTCTTCTGATTTTGAATAAATCAGAATACCGTCGATGAAGACTATCACAAATTTATCCAAGAACTCACGGAACACTCGATTCATTAGGTCTATAAACACGGCTGGTGCATTGGTTAAACCGAATGGTATAACCAGAAATTTGTAGTGGTCGTATCATGATCTAAACACAGTCTTCGGAATAGCAATATCTTGAACTCACAGTTGATGGTATCTCGATCTGATATTGATCTTAGAGAATACGACTGCACCCTGGAGCTAGTCGAACAAGTCGCCAATTTGTGGCAAAGGGTACTTGTTCTTTACGGTCACATGATTCAGCTCCCGATAGTCAATGCACAATCACAGCAAACGATCTTTCTTCTTCACGAACAAGATAGGTGCTCTCCAAGGTGACACACTTGGTCGGATGAAACCACGATCCAACAAATCTTCCAATTGCGTCTTCAGTTCCTTTATTTCCGCAGGAGCCATACCATCTGAAGGAATGGAAATTGGATTCGTACCAGGCACTAACTCAATGCCGAATTCCACTTCTCTTGCTGGTGGCAAACCAACTATGTCTTCTGGAAATTGGCAAACCACTGGAATAGAATCCAGTTCAGAAGATTGTTTAGAAACATCATATACGTGCTCGAGGTATGTTGTACATCCCTTGCTGATTAATTTCTTCACATTGAGCCAGGAAATCATGCAAGTTGGAATAACTCATCTATCACCTTCAAAATAGTACTCAGCACCATTAGGAAAAGTGAACCACAGACGCTTGGTGAAACACTCCATAAAGGCTTGATATTTCGCCAAACAATTTATGCCTAAGATCACATCCAGCTCTTGAATGTCCAATGGAATCAGATCCACCTCAAATACATTTGGACCTATACGTACAGCACAGCCGATGTAGACTAGATCAGAAATCAATTGCTCTCCCAAAGGAGTCAGAACTGTAATAAGAGGAGACAAGGGAGGCAGAGGCCGATCCGTGCTAAGTGCTATCCCTGATTTAAAAATGACTAGTTTGCTCCTGCATCTAACAACACTTTAGCATTTTGAGAAAAGACTGAAATAGTACCTATCACCACATCAGGGCTAGCCTCGACATTAGTCAACGTGAATAGCCTCATTGGTCATGGTTTTGCCTCACTTCTGGATCTGTTTGGTAGTCCTCCTGGTGAGCGTGTTGATGGTTTGGTTGGATTGGCATACCCATCTCGGCTTGCATTTGGTGTGCCTGTGATACGCCTTGGTTTCAGGCATTCCCTCTGAATATGCCCCATCTCACCACAGTTGTAACATTGACGTTGCCGAGAATTCAACGTAGCTCCACTGGAATTCGAACCAGAAAAATTCTTCATGTTGTTACCTCCATTGCCATTATTTTTCGGAGAATAGAACATTAAAGGATAGGGTCCCATACGCCGATTGAACTTTGAATCTTGCCTAAAGGATCCATTACTAGTGGCTATGAACGGCTTCCTGGTTTGTATGATCTTTTTGGCTTCAGTCGCGACAATGATTAGTTCTTGCAAATTCCGCACTAGTGTTGTACCAACGATGGTTTTGAGTTTGGTACTCAGCTCATCCTGAAATTGTCTCGCAAGCTGGAACAGTGAACGATCCTCCTATGGTGCGAATCAGGACAACTCCCTCAATTCCCTCTCATATTCCAGCACCGAACAGGTGCCTTGTTCAAGCTTATAGAAAGCTTGTTGCTACTCGTTTTTATGGAATCTCGTATAAAACCTCTCGTCGAACTCATACCAAAATTCCTCCCAAGTAGGCAAACGATCGCCGAATCGCAAGCTCACAGATGTCCACCATGCGAGGGCTTCTCCCTCAAGTAGGAAAGTAACGATGGAAACCTTGTAGTCATCAATGATACACAAAAACACAGACACTTGGCATAAAGTGTCCATCCGTTCATGAGCTGCAGTGGCTCTAGCTGAACCACTGAAGTCTTTACTTCCCAGTTAACGAGCTTCCTTCAACAGCTTCGTAATAACGACGGGAAGTCTCTCTGCTTCCTTAGGGTGAGCCGGCTGTATAGGCTCAAGTGGAGGAATAGGTTCTTCCAAGGGCGCGGGTGCAGGAGTATTCTGAAATTTTGCCTCCATACGCTGCTGGTTTGTAGCAAGTCCTTGTAATAGATTAAGAATTTGTGCCATCACAGGATCAATGGCTGGTGCAGCTGGTGCCTCAGGTTGATTTTAGGGTTTAGCTTGCCCTTCCTACTCAATTTGTACATTCGACTCTTCTTGCTCAACAGGTTGCTGTTTTGCCTGAATCCCATATATACCCCGTCGATCCCTTGTAGCGTTCAACCTTGCCATACTATACAAGCACACAATGTCACTCAACACATAACCCAAATACAAACACTAGGAAAAGAAGTGGTACCTGGTGGAGAGGCGTGCACCGGACGATATGCATATACTGGAAAAACAAAATACACATGCACACATGCAATGCTCACTCGACAATTACATCAACACACATATAAGCACTCGGTAACAATACTTTCACATAAACCATACTTGGAAATCATGCAAAACCACATCCCATGCATTCAGCAATACACATGTTGCACACATATTCACACTTGGCGTTATGGAAAAAACACACAAAGACATTCTTGGTAACCATAGAAATCACATATACTCGACAACCATATAGGAACATTCAGCAGCATATAATGCATCAACAACACCCATTCAGTAGTAAGCATAAAACACATTGCAATTATTTGGCAACAAACTCATTTGGGCTTTCATAGTACACACTCATGTATTCGGTAATAGCAAAGAAAACACAGCAAACACTCATCGAAACACATCAAAGCACAAAAAATCAAATTATCAATTTCATTATTTAAATCTTACAAATCAATCCTTTTTTAGCATTAAATCACTTTCGGTATTAACCCCTAAGTGACTGGGTGTGTGTGCATGTACCTACCTACAAACAGGTTAACATAAAATAAATTATTCCCTAAATCGTGCTTCGCTACCAAACCTATAAAGACCTTAAATCCTAACCTATTATTATTTGCTCCTATTAGGACCCTTACCGCCGTGAAACACAAATAAGCCCAACACCAGGACCTATTTGAATCCCACAAGGCTTACCCATCTATTTTCCAATTTTTAGCATGTTCATTATTTGAATTCATAACAATTGAAGCATGATATTGGATAAGCATTCTGGTCTCATACAGAGTTAATTAAACATCAGCGGAAGTCTTTAAATTTAATCAATGAATCCATAACACACAAGTCCCATAGGGATCCAAATATCCAGCAAGTAAACCTACAATATAATTCGGGAACAACAAGCAAAGGAGGAATCCTGAAAAACCAGAAAATAGTCCAATCATAGTTCATGTTATATGCGGAAGCAATCAAGGAAATAGGAATGCAAATGTGATACGATATCGCCCAGCAGTGCAGCCTTGATCTCACACACTGATACCACGAATAGAGAATGTACCTAAACCTGAACAAGGGTGAAAACAACTGGATGAGATTACAAGAATCTCAGTAGGGTCACAACATTATAAGATCTACAGAAATCTTAAACAAACATCTCCCAAACAACATCAGATCATCCCTACACATCTAAGAGTATCACGGAATTTAAGAATCAATCAAAGGTTATGGTCGAAACTAAGGTTGAGGATGGACTGCAAACACTTTTGAAAGTCAGAAGTACACAGGCAGGTAAAACTCATCTATCAATCTCATCAATAGGAAAAGCCATCCCCTTCCACCTGTGTTGTCCAAGGCTTCTCTTCACAAAGGGTAAAAGGTTAGCACACAAGCTAATCAGCAAGCCTATTCATCTTGCCACACAAGGACAAGGCATCCAAGCCACACAAGGACAAGAGCATCCAAACCAAACAAGGATAAGGGCATCTTACCACCCAAGGACAAGGCGTCTAGCTACACAAGGACAAGGCATCCAGCGTGCACATGCTGGGGATTGCCACCCATACGACTCCCATACCAGTAAGAACCTCTCCTCTCCCAAGGAGCATCAACGCTTTCCCTGAATGGCCACCAGAAAAAGATCCTGACACACAAACACGTACAAGCACACACAAGCAAGTACAAAGCATGATACCACATCAGGGTATCCTCAATCATGTCAGAACACAATCAATATATTCAATTCACACAACACATGCAAATTAAGCACTCATAACCTATCTCAAGGGTTTGGTATAGCCAAGAGGATCACATCTTTATCTATAATTCAAGCTTACTCTATACAACATATGGGCATGAAATCATCAACAAGTATATGCATCGAAATCAATAAGAAAACAATAAGGATCTCTGAAGAAACCGATGCGGCATAGATCCTATCTCTCTTGTCTATAGATAAGAAGCTATTTCTTTGCCTTTATTCAAGGGATCTGAACCATTTATAACATTATAAGGCAAAGAAAAAACCAAACTAAGCATGCATACTCAATAATCAATTGAATACCCTATTTCCTTATCAATTCCACTCACCAAACCTATCAAAAACCAGCGATCAGATGCTGCAGGTGCCTCCCCCTTGGATGTGTGATGTGATAGCCAAGAACTTAACAAGAAACAACCTAAATTATCATCCCAATTAACTATGCAAATTTCGACACTAAGAATAGGACATAAAACAAATTAGGATTTTATGCGTACAAGGTGTAAAGGTTATGATTTCATGTTAACAAGGAAGGATTAGGTGTCTATAACATGTATAATCAAAAGAAACAAGATCAGTAACCAATAGGTTAATCAATTGATCATGATTGACAGTAATAAGAGAAGGGTAGCGCATGCCGATTTCATGTATAGGGAAGATTTAAAGGATGAATTCATGAGTGTATAACCTAAATTGATGTTAAAAAATCATACGAACAAAAGGAACAATAATAGAAATCAATTGAAGGCAGAATCACACAATTTTGGAACCAAACCCCACGAATTATGACCTAAATTTCGACAATTAAAATCTAACTTTCTGGTGAAAACCTAAGATATTTTCATAGAAGATGGAAAGATCTTTCCAACAAGCTATTGTTTGCAAGAATTCGACAAAGGATGAGAGAGTTATGTTATTTTGAAGTTCAAGTAGATTTCGGCAGCAATAGGAAGGTGTAGGGTCTTAGGTTGGATGAATTTTATGTATCTTTTTGTGTAAGGTTTAAGTGTGGCCGACTTCCTCTTTTTATAGGATGGTTATGGGATTAATTTCCCTATTTTAAAGGCTAGATTAAAATAAGATAATTATCAGAATTAAATTTTATAATTATCCTCCCTTAATTTTAGGGATTTGATTTTTTATGGTAATTATCAACCAGTAAAGATCCAAATCAAAGGGAATTAAAACCAGAAATAATTACTAGACATTCCATACCATTTTTTGCCATCATATATCCATTTCTTCAGGGGCAAAATGGTAATTTCACCTACACTGGCTTCTAGACTTCTAGGACTCAAAATTCGTGGTCTCACACATGAGGGCATCTTGTTGAATTTTGATACTCCTTTTGGAATTGTGTGTTATGGTTCCTTTGATTAATTATAAAGACTTTTGCTGATGTTTTTATTCACTCCGTATGTTACCAAAATATATGTCTAATACTAACATGCTCCAACCTTTAAAAAGCATAAGAATGAACTTTTAAATTTGTAATTAGTGTGACTTGAGCCTTCTGGGATTCAGATAAGTCATAGTTTGGGCTTGTTTGGGTTTTACCGCAATAGAGGTCCATATAGTTTGGATTTGGGTCATTATAGTAATAATATCGAAAATATAACCGAATAACTTAATAGTCCTAAGACTACATAGTAGACCCAATCCGATATAACCACCATACCAAACCTAGTCATTCTTCATATATGCCTACACCATTTATTATACTCATATTAAACCTAGACTATGATTCAAAGCCTACCAATTCTCAATGAAACTCAACCAGGCTTCCTGGCCCAAATAGCTTGAAATTACAAGGTCAAATTGTTTAAAATTTTTGGAATCTCACATTAGAATCCGTTTTGTGAAATTATGTACCTGAGAGCCATTTTCATCTTTTTTCACTTGATATCTTTCTTACCTCGTTTTGTGAGTCATTTGACACGTCTATTTACTGGTCTTGTTATTTTTGACCTTGTGAGTGTGAAATAAATTATTTTTATATTTATTAAATATTAATTCTATTCTTGGGAATTTATTATAATTTTTAAGATATCATTCCTATTTGTCTATGTAATGATTTAAAATCATCAGATGAGTTATATAAGTGATTTTGGTATTTTAAGACCGTAATTAGGTCGATTAGTGTTTTATAGTGGTTTGAAATTGTTTTAGAATTTTTGAGAAGATATTTATAATTATCTTGATTTTTCTAAGAATTATAATGAATTATTTTTTTTTTAGTAAATTATATACTTTTGGGAATAATAATTTTCAGATTTTGATAAATTTTACTATTCATAAAAATTTTATATAAAATTTTTTGGTATGTTGAGAGGGATATTGTGAAATTCTGGTATTTTAAGTTGGTGGATCGTGTTTTATGAATTGGCCTTGAAAGGTGTATATCGGTCCATAGATATTTAAAGAAGGATTTGACAAGACAAAAACCTTTCCTGTTAGGTTGTTTGGACTCACAAAACTTAATTACCATTTATTGACCCTAAAAGGGATATGTATTTATAAAACTCGAATTAGGAATATTTTTGTAATTTCACCCCTAATTATTATTGAACTTTGTTTTGGATACTTCCTAACTGTGATAATCTAAAAAATTATTCTTTAAATTCTGTTTGGGATATTAGGTAACCCGTATTGAGACCAAAACTCTTATTTCTAAGATTTTCTATTAATATTTAAGTTATATATATAAATTATATATATAAATTATTAGATTATAAGAATATGTTATAAAAGGAGATATTGGGATGGATTCCTATGGTTCAGGACCATAATTAGGTCTAAAAATGAGATATGAAGGTATGAGAATTTTCTGATAATTTTTAGAATAGTATTTTGGTACAAAATAATTTTTTTAAAGTTTATTATAAGGTATTTGAATTATTTTGATTATAGAAAAAAATAATTTCATCATTGTGAAATATTTTATTATTTTTGAGAAATTTATCATAATTTTTGAGAGGTATTTTTCTGGATGGTATGCTAATTATCATAAATTTCTAAAATATTTTTTAAATTTATAAATATATTCTTATTATATTATTTTAGTTATTATTATTTAATATATATATTTTCTGGTCAAAATGGGATAGGCCTTGTCATTTTAGTGAGTTTCCATTTTGGCCCTAAATAACACCATTTCTGCAAGTGCAAAAACAACATCGTTTTACCCATGGGAGTTAGTCACCACCTTCGAGTCCCTCCAGCCCACACATGGTCGGAGCAGCTCACTATCACACAACCTATCCCTATACGTTGTTAAAGTAAGTCTGATAAGGAGACCACTACTCTACAAAGGCTGCGTTTTGTTCTCTTGAGTGTATCGCCAGTTATTAAGGTAGTTTTTGGAGTTTTTGTAGGAGAAATCAGGTAATAAAACCTTAATTTTTTTGGGCCTAAATGGCTCTGTTTTTGCAGGTGCATAGAAAATATTTTTTACCCATGGGAGTTAGTCACCACCCCCGAATCCCTCCAGCCCACACGTTGCCAGAGGAGCTCGTTGTCAACTAACCTGTCCCCATGCGTGGCTAGAGTTAGTCCGGTGAGGATGCCACTCATGAGTATAGCTCTTTCTCAGCCCTAAACCTCAAGTTTGCTAAGGTGGCAATAGGTAAAAGACATTAACCAACATTTAGAGCAATGAAGCATCGAATTAATTCAGTTTATGTTGAGAAAAAATAATGAGGGTTGGTTAGTACTGGTTTAGTAGTAGTTTGACTCACTTATTTGTGCATGATTGTTGTGAAGAAAAAAAATGAATGAATCAACCTGTGCATATATGCAATTGAAAGAAAGAAATTTTTTTAAAGTACAAGAACAAAACAAAAATGGTATTAAGGTGAGTTGAACTTATTAGGACCTTTGAGCTATGCCTGTAGACTCCAATTAACATTCTAGATGGTTTGATGAACTAGTGCATAGATGTTGGATGTTTTACAAATCCTAATTCCTTTATATGAGAATTGAATTTGTACAGCTTTAGGTGTGAATTGACAGACTTGAATTACTGAATTGGGTATTTATTACCAGGTATGAAAAAGTGAACTGATTCCTTATTGTGTTGTGTATTCTTGTCGATTTGTTTCAAGTTGTCAAACTATTCTTACTAGGGACTAGCAAGGTTCTAATTTTGAGGAGATTTGATGACCTATGTTTTGTATTGGTCATTCATGTATATTTTTTGTTCATTTTGTGTTCTTAGTGAATAATTGAGTCAATAAAATGAATTTTTTAACAGTTTGACTAGTATTGTGATTAGGTAGGTGTAAGATAGGCTTATTGATGAAAGGAAGACGAAAATGACCCCCAAATGAGTGCAAAGTCATGTGTCACTTGCGAAGGCCTACCGACTGGTTGGTCCAAAAGAAAATTCATGCTGAACCAAGACCGACCAATCAGACTCTTGTCACCAACCGGTTGGTTGTTTAAACCCCATAATGAAAGGATCAATTGACCTGTTGGTTCACCTACATCGACAGCTTGTTTCAACCAAATGAAGATCCTGGAGAACTTTTGAAACCACTGACCGATCGGTCCAATTAAACCGACTGGCCAGTCATACGAGAGGAAGGATTAGGTGTTATTAACAAATACAATCAAAAGGAACAAGATCAGTAACCAATCGGTTAGTCAATTGATCATAATTGGCAACAATCGGGCAAAGGGTAGGGCATGCCGATTTCATGTATAGGAAACATTCAAAGGACGAATTCATGATATTACATTATGAATGGATGCCAAACAATTATACAAACAAAATGAACAACAACAGAAACCAATTGAAGTAAGAATCACACAATTTTGGCGCAGAATCTTAGGAATTTACGATAAGGATTCACATAGGAAAGGACTGATTTTTGATGAATAAACCAAGATAGCTAGATAGAGGATGAAAAGAGCTTTCCAATAAGCTATTATTTGCAGAAATTTGAGAAAGGATGAAAAAAATCGGCTACAGTAAAGGCTAAGAAATCGGTAGCAAAGGGTATTGGTCGCTTGATAATTTTGTGTGTTTTTGGTGTGCGTGGAAAAGTTTGGCCAGCTGGTATGTTTATAGAATTATTAGGATTAATTTTTTCTACTTTTAAGGTTAGATATAAGGAGATAATCATTAGAATTAAATTCTGGAATTATCCCTTATTTTAGGAGATTATATCCTAAGGTAAGATTGAACAAATAAGGAAATGAAACAAAGGAGAAATGAAATCAGAAATGAACACTAAACCTTCAATACCATTTTTGGCCATCACACATCCATTTCTTCAGGGACAAAATAGTCATTTCCCCTGTACTGGCTTCTGGACTTCTAGAACAAAAATTGAGGTCTTACAGGAATTGGTAAGGAACTATGATGTTTATTTGGTTTCTCAATATATATGCTTAGTGTGGTATTATCTTTGCCTTATGATTGTATAGGTGGTTATGATTCCAATGATAAAGGCAAAGGACTAGCTATATGTTCAGACATAAGAGAGGTAGGATATATACCTCATCGGTTTCTCCAGAAATCCATTGTTTGCACATTGATTCAGTTTATTCTTTGATGTATGCGCATGCTTAGGGTTTGGTATGCATAATTGCCTATTGCTTTGTGGTTGCCTAGTTTGTTGTTAATCCTTATACTAGGATTGTGTGTGTCACGATCTGCCCCCCGGAACCCCAGCCCAGAAAGTCCGGACGTGTATGTGCACATAATGGATCACAACTTAAATGATGAGTTGGGCTTCTAACCACATATCTTGTTACAAATGATACCATCATACAACACATATAAGCCCAAGACCTCCCTTACTCATTTACGATGTGAGATTGGGTAACATAGACCCCTCATACGGGTTGGATCTCACAATATCCCCTCCTTATAGACCTCATATCCTCACGAGGGGAGCCTAAACGTAACTGATTTGGGCCCAAACTCACGGGCCCAAACGTGAACACACAACATAGCCCAAGCTCACCCGGAAGAGGAAGGGTGAACCTGGCTTCGTTACCATTTGTCATGACCTAGCCCCCTGGACCACCAGCCTAGCTGGCCCGGACGTGTATATGTGGGTGATGTATCACAACTACAACGCTGAGTTGGGCTTCTAACCACATGGCCTAAAAGATGCTTCTTGTTATAAATAATACCATTACACAACACATATAAGCCCATGAACTCCCCACTCCTTTCCGATTTGGGATTGGGTAACACAGACACTCCCTATGAGCTGGGTCTCACAGTGTGCCTGTTTCGATTATACCTTGTGCATTTGACTTGCTGATTGTATTGTGATGTGATTAAGGATGTCCTGTTATGGTGCTATGTCTTGTACTTGATTGTGTGTCAGGATCTTTTTTCAGTGGCCATTTGGGGTAAGTGACTGATGCTCTTAGGGAGAGGAGAGATAATTATTGGTATGGGAGTCACATGAGTGGAAATCCCCAGCAAGAGCTTTCTAGTTTCCTAGTCTTTGTGTGGCTAGAAGCCTAGTCCTTGTGTGGCTAGTTTCCTTATCCTTTTGTGGCAAGATGCCCTTATCCCTTTGTGGTTTAGATCCCTTTGTCCTTGTGTGGCTCGGATGCCTTGTCCTTTTCTGGCAAGATGAATAGGCTTATTGTTTAGATTGTTTGCTAACCATTTACCCTTTGTGCAGCTAAGCCTTGGACAACACAGATGGAAGGGGATAGCCTTTTAATTGTACAAATCAGATGATGAATTACCTAGATGTGTACTTCTGGTTTAAGAAGTATTCTTAGTCCACCTGAAGCCTTGTTACTTTCGTCCCTACCCTTATTGTTCTTGTTTGATGTTTGTTTGATACCCTTTAAATAACATATGTGATTTTAGTTGTTGATTGGGAAAATTTTGTTTAGATTTCTACATATCTCATGATGTTGTGATCCTACTGAGATTATTGTAATCTCACTCTGTTGATTTTTCTCTTTTTCAGGCTTAGGTACATCGTATTCACTTCGTATGTTACCAGAATGTATGTCTAATATTAACATGCCTCAACCTTTAAAAGCTTAAGACTGAACTCTAATAAAAACGTAATTAGTGTGACTTGAGCTTTGTTTGACTCAGATAGGTCCTTGGTTGGGCTTGATTGTGTTTTACGACGGTAAAGATCCTAATAGGTTGGATTTGGGTCTTTATAGCCAATCCCACTAGACCACCAGCCCGTGCACCTAGAGGACCACCTAGCGAATCTACAAGTGAGGCATAGCCCAGGCCTATAAGATTGTTCACTTTGGCAGATGCCAAAGCAAGCCCATATATGGTGACAGGTACTATTTCAGTCTTTTATCAAAATGCTAAAGTGTTATTAGATCCCGAAGCAAATAGATCATTTGTGAGTCCAAGAATAACACTTAGCTCAAATAGGCCTCTATCTCCCCTATCTCCTCCTATTTCGGTTCTACCCCCTTTAGGAGAGCAATTGACTTGGGATCTAGTCTACATCTGCTGTGTTGTACATATGGGTTCTATTGTGCTTGAAGTGGACTTGATTCCATTGGAGATCCGAGAGCTAGATATGATCTTAAGAATGGATTTTCTGGTAAAATATCAAGCCCATATATAATGTTTCATCAAACGTGTATAGTTCAGCCTACTAAATGGTTCTGAATTATGTTTTCAAGGTGATAGATGAGTTGTTCCAACTTGCATAATTTCCTGGATTGATGCGAAGCGACTGATTGGCAAAGGATGTATTGCGTTCCTTACGTATGAGCATGATACATCCAAAGAGTCTTTAGATCTGAATTCGGGTCCTGTGGTTCACGAGTTCTCGGATGTGTTTCTAGAAGACGTACCCGGTTTGCCACTAGCAAGAGAAGTTGAATTTGATATTGATTTAGTGTCGGGTATGAATCCTTTTTCCATCCCTCCTTATCGTATAGCTCCTGCAGAAATGAAATAATTGAAGACGCAATTAGAAGATTTGCTGGATGGTGGTTTCATCTGACCCAGTGTGTCACCTTGAGGAGCACCTATCTTGTTTGTGAAGAAGAAAGATGGTTCACTGCGATTGTGCATCAACTATAGGAAGGTGATTGTGTGACCGTGAAGAACAAGTACTCCTTGCTGCGAATTGATGACTTGTTTGACTAGCTCCAATGTGCAGCCATGTTTTCCAAAATTGATCTCAGATCAAAATTCCATCAGTTATGTGTTCGTGAAGCTGATATTCAGAAGACTGCATTCAGATCGCGATACGGGCACTATGAATTTCTGGTTATGCCATTCGGTTTGACCAATGCTCTCACGGTGTTCATGGACTTGATGAATAGAGTATTTTGAGAGTTTTTGGACAGATTCATGATAGTCATCATCGGCGATATTCTGATTTACTCAAAATTGGAAGAGAAGCATGCTGATCATTTGTGGATCGTACTGAAAATTCTAAGAGATTGATAGCTGTTTGGGAAGTACTCCAAATACGAATTCTAGTTATGTGAGGTTGGTTTTCTTGGCCATGTTGTTTCTGCCCGTGGCGTTCTTGTTGATCCAAAGAAGATTGAAGCCATTGTTGCTTGGGAACCCCCAAGGACTGTAATTGAAGTTTGTAGTTTTCTTGGCCATTGTTGCTTTATGGAGAATTTCTCATCGCTTGCTGGAATTTTGACAAAATTAACACGCAAAGGAGAGCCGTTCGTGTGGACTAAGAAATGTCAGAAAAATTTTGAAGAATTGAAGACCAGATTGGTGACCAGACCTATCCTTACTTTGCTGGTCAGCAGAAAAGAGTATGTGGTTTACAGCAATGTGTCAAAATCTGGCCTTGGATGTGTTCTGATGCAAGATGGAAAAGTCGTTGCCTATGCTTCCCTATAGTTGTGTCTGCATGAGAGCAATTATCCTACGCATGATTTAGAGTTTACAGCGGTAGTATTTGCATCGTAGATATGGTGTCACTGCCTGTATGGTGAGACATGTAGAATCTTTATCGATCACAAAATTTTGAAATGTCTCCTTACTCATAAGGAGTTGAATATGAGACAGCTAATATGGGTTGAGCTGATTAAAGATTATGATTTGATCATTGAGTGCCATCCAGGAAAAGCAAATGTTGTTGTTGATTCCGTAAATTGGAAGACCCATTCCTCTTCTTCTGCCTCTATTATGGCTTATGTGTGTGCACACTACATGCTTATGTTGCTGAGTTTGAAATCTGCACGTATGCACCTTGGTAGTGATTTTTCTGGTTTGTTGTTTGCCCGAATTGAAGCCAACCCTACTTTGTTGGAAGAGATCTGAAATCAGCAATCTGAAGACCCAAGATTGGTTCTGATTCAGCAGCAGTTAACTAATGGTGCTGATGCTGCGGTTCGTGATTTTAAGAATCCAAGATGATGAAGTTCTTTCTTTTAGAAATCGAGTATGTGTGCCATAAGATGCTAATGTTTGCAATTGGATTTTTTCCGAAATGCACAGTTCAAAGTTCGTTATTCATCCCGGAAGTACCAAGATGTACTGAGATTTGAAAGAGCAACTCTGGTGGCCGAATATGAAGCATCACATTGCTGAGTTCATTGCACGATGACTTGCATGTCAAGAGGCAAAGATCGAGCATTAGAGACCCGCTTGTTTACTTCAATTACTTTTGATTCTAGAATGGAAGTGAGAGTATGTTATAATGGACTTTGTGACCGGTTTGCCAAGATCTCAGCAAGGATTCAATGCTATTTGGGTGGTTGTGGATTGATGGAAAAAATCTTCACATTTCCTTCTTGTTCATGATACAGACACCCCCGAGAAATTAGCTGTTCATTACTTTGGTGAGATTGTTCAATTGCATGGAGTGCCAGTTTCTATTGTTTTAGATAGTGATCCCTATTTCATTTCTTGATTTTGGAGGAATTTTCAGAATGCATTGGGTTCGAGACTGAATTTCAGTACAGCTTTTCATCCAAAAACTAATGGTCATTCTGAAAGAACGATTCATAACCTTGAAGATATGTTGTGTGCTTGTGTGCTGGATCAAAACACTAGTTGGGATCGAAGTCTTCCTTTGGCAGAATTCACTTACAATAATAGTTTTCACGTAAGCATTGGAATGGCCTCTTATGATGCATTGTATGGAAGATGTTGTAGAAATCCAATTTGCTGGAATGAAATAGGCGAGAGACGCCTAGATAATCCAAAGTTGATTGATCAAGCAACGGAACAGTTGAATCTGATTTGAGAAAGATTGAGAACAATACAAGATCGATAGAAAAACTATGTTGATGATAGACGAAGAGAGCTGGAATTTGCAGTTGGTGACAAAGTGTTCTTGAAAGTTTCCCCATGGAAAGGTATTATTCGTTTTGAGCATCGAGAGAAGCTAGCACCTTGTTATATTGGTCCGTATGACATTGTTGAGAGAATTGGCCTAGTGGCATATCGACTTTCCTTTTTCACGAATATGGATATAATTTATAACGTGTTTCATATTTTGATGTTCAGAAAGTATGTTCGATATCCTGCTTATGTGTTTGAAGAAACACCAGTTGAGGTTGCTGAAGACCTATCCTAACCTGCACAGCCAGTTGCCATACTAGACCGGTCAGTTCATCAGCTTCGTAGTCGAAACGTGCCTATGGTTTGAGTTGTTTGGCGTAATGGGCAAGTTGAGGAGCAATCTTGGGAGATTGAGGAATCAATGTGTGTGAGATTTCCGCACCTGTTTTCTTAAGTATTTGTGCTGAAATTTCAAGGATGAAATTTTTTTTTAGGAGGGGAGGATGTGAGACCCTGATCCTTTCCTTGATAGTTGTCCTAGAAGTCCAGGTATCAGTATAGGTGAAATAACCATTTTTCCCTTGAAGAAATGGCGGTGTGGTGGCAAGAAATGGATGTGTGGTGGCAAGAAATGCATTTGATGCGCTTATGATACACTTTGGTTTGGGTAGTCTCTCTGAACATAGACCATCTCTCCATAGTTGTAACATCGAGGTTGCTGCAAACTCCATGTGGATCTATTAGGATTCAGACAAGAAAAATTTTTCCTGAAGTTACCCTCATTGCCATTATTTTTCAGAGGGTAGGACCTTAAAGGATAGGGTCCCATACGCCGATTGAACTTTGGGTCTCGCCTGAAGGATCTGCCACTAGTTGTTGTGGACAGTTTCCTATTTTGCACGATCTTTTCAGCTTCAGTTGTAGCAAGGATTAATTCTTGCAAATTTTGCACCAATGTCATACTAACAATGGTTTTGAGTTCGATACTCAGCCTATCTTGGAATCGTCTCACAAGCTAGTATGGTGAGCAATCTTCCCTTGGTGCAAATCGGGATATATTCCATCACCGAACGGGTGCCTTGCTCAAGCTTGTAGAAAGCTTGTCACTGCTTGATTTTGTGGAATTGAGTGTAGAACCTTTTGTCAAATTCATGCCGGAATTCCTCCCATGTAGGCAAACGATCCCCAAACCACAAACTCATGGTTGTCCACCATGCAAGGGCTTCTCCCTCAAGTAGGAAAGTGGCGATGGCAACCTTGTCATTATCAGAGATACAAACAAATGGGGACACTCAACATAGGATGTCAATCTATTTATGAGTTGCAACGTCACCTGCAGAACCATTGAAATCCTTGCATCTCAGCTGACGGGATTCTTTCAGCGGCTTCATAATGACAACTGAAAGTCGTTTGGTTTCCTTAGGATAAACCGGTTGCACAGGTTCAAGTGGAGGAATAGGATCTTCCATATGAGCGGGTGCATTCTGAAACTGGGCCTCCATATGCTGCTGATTCGTAGCAATCCCTTACAACACGTTTAGTATTTGTGCCATCACAGGATCAATGGCTGGTGCAGCTGGAACCTCAGGATATTTTTCAGGCTATGCTTGCCCTCCCTGCTCATTTTATGCATCCGGTTCTGTGAGACACCGAATTTTGAGTCCTAGAAGTTCGGAAGCCATTGCAGGTGAAATAACCATTTTTTCCCAAATGAAAAGGATGTGCGATGCCCGAAAAGGGTATGGAATGTTTAGTAATCATTTCTGGTTTCATTACCCTTTGATTTGTTTCCTTATTGGTTCAATCTTACCATAGGAGATAAAATTCCTAAAATTAAGGAACAATAGTTTCAGAATTTAATTCTGATAGTTATCTTACCTTATCTAGCCTTTAAAGTAGGGAAATTAATCCTATAAACATCCTACATAAAGAGTATACAACCACACTTGTCCATACACATTAAAATTGGACAATTTTCGTCAAACATCAAACCCTACACCCTATTGCTACCGAAATATCCCTTAATCTTTATTCTAGCACAATTTTCTCATCCTTTGTCTGATTTCTAAAAATAATAGCTTGTTCGAAAGCTATTTACATCCTCTATCTAGCCAACTTATGTTATTCATCAAAAGGTTAGTTCTTCCCTATCAAAATTCAAGTCGTAATTCATCAGTTTTGGTGCCAAACTTATGTGATTCTGTCCTCAATTGATTTCTGTTGTTATTCTTTTTGTTCGTATGATTTTTTGGCATCCAT
Organism: Passiflora organensis; assembly: GCA_019739055.1. Lineage (NCBI taxonomy): Eukaryota > Viridiplantae > Streptophyta > Magnoliopsida > Malpighiales > Passifloraceae > Passiflora > Passiflora organensis. The sequence continues at coordinate 6,596,362 of JAEPBF010000269.1, forward strand.
TCATGTTTTAAAATTATGAATTCATCCTTTGAATCTTTCTTATAAGTGAAATTGGCATGCCCTACTATTTTGCCCAATTGTTGCCGAGTTTGATCAATTGATTAACCTGTTGGTTTCTGATCTTGTTTCTATTGATTGTATATGTTATTAACACCCAATACTTCCTTGTTAACATGAAAACGCAACCCCTAAGGCTTGTAGACATGAAATCGCAATTGCCCCTGTGCCCTATCCTTAGTGTTGAAATTTGTATGGTTAATTGGGATGATAATTTAGGTTGAATCTTGTTAAGTTCTTGGCTATCACATCACACATCCAGGGGGGAGGCATCTGATCACTTTTTTCTGATAGGTTTGTTAGTGGAATTGGTAAGGAAATAAGATATTTACTTGCTTATTAAGTGTACATACTTAGTTTGGTTTTGTCTTTGCTTTATGATGTTATAGGTGGTTCGGATCCCTTGAATAAAGGAAAAGGAATAGCTTCTTGTTCAGAGACAATAGAGGTAGGATCTATGCCTCATCAATTTCTCCAGAGATCCTTGTTATTGGTTGTTATCTTTGATGTATGTCTTTATGATTTTGTATTCGTATTTGTGAGATGGTCTATGCATGAGTTGCGGATTGATTTAAGGCTTATCTAGGCTATACTGAATTCCTTAAGATAGGTTATGAGTGCTTAGTTTGCATGTGTTGTGTGTATTGAACATGCTGATTGTGTTCTGACATCATTGAGGATACCTTGTTGTGGTGTTGTGCCTTGTACTTGCTTATGTGTGCTTGTACGTGTTTGTGCGTCAAGATCCTTTTCCGATGGCCATTCGGGATAAGCGCTGATGCTCCTAGGGAGAGCAGAGGTTCTTACTGGTATGGGTGGCAATCCCCAGCATGTGCACACTAGATGCCTAGTCCTTGTGTAGCTAGAGGCCTTGTCCTTGTCTAGCAAGATGCCCTTATCCTTGTGTGGTTTGGATGCTCTTTTCCTTGTGTGGTTTAGATGCCTTGTCCTTATATGGCAAGATAAATAGGCTTGCTGATTAGCATGTGTGCTAACATTTATCCTTTGTGCAGTGAAGCCTTGGAGAACACAGCTGGAAGGGGATGGCATTTTCCTACTGTCGAGATAATTGATGAGTTTTCCTTCCTGTATACTTTTGACTTTTCAGAAGTGTTCGTAGTCCACCCTCAGCCTTAGTTTTGGCCCTATACCTTTGAATTGTTTGACTGGATTGCTTGACATCCCTTAGATGTGTAGGGATAACTTGATGTTGTTTGGGAGATGTTTGTTTAATATTTATATAGATCTTATAATGTTGTGACCCTACTGAGATTCTTGTAATCTCATCTCGTTGTTTTTACCATTTTTCAGGCTTAAGTACATTCGTTATTCCTGATACCAGTATGCGAGAACAAGGTTGCACGGGGGGCGATATCGCATCACATTTGCATACGTTTGCTATGTTTGCTATTTGTTGATGTGTTCTGCTGAGTGGTTTTGCATGATTGCCGAGTATGGTTAGTGTGGAAGTATACTTGCCGAAAGCTTAAATGATTATTGCTGAGTGCTTGTGTGTGCTAATGTGATTGTCGAGTGTGCATTTGCATGTATGTATGTGTTTTCCAGGACTGGTATATTTGTGTGTTGTTTTCCAGCATGTGCGTATAGTCCGGTGCACGTCTCTGCATCGGGTACCACTTCTTTTCCTAGTATTCATATTTGGTTATGTGTTGAGTAACAATTGTGTGTTCGTATTTGGTTAAGAATGCTTCTTCACCCACACCCGAGGAAGATCCTGTTCCTCCATTTGAACCTGTACAGCCAGCACTTCCTAAGGAAGCCGAGAGACTACCAGTTGTCATTACAAAGTTGCTGATGGAAGCATGTCAACTGGGATGTAAAGATTTCAGCGGTTCAGCCGGTGTTGCCGCGGCTTGTGAATGGATCGACACTTTATGTTGAGTGCCCTTGTTCTTGTATATCTCGGATGATGACAAGATTGTCATCGCTGCTTTCCTACTTGAGGAAGAAGCCCTTGTATGTGGATAGCTGTGAGCTTACGATTCGGCGATTGTATGTCTACTTGGGAAGAATTTTGTTACGAGTTTGATGAGAGGTTCTATACGAGGTTCCACAAAAGTGAGCAACGAAAAGCTTTCTATAAGCATGAATAGGGTACCCATTTGGTGCTGGAATACGAGAAGGCATTAAAGGAGTTGTCCCGATTTGCATTAGAGGAGGATCACTCACTGTGCCAGTTTGCGAGATGATTTCAGGATAGGCTAAGTACCGAGATCAAAACCTTTGTTGGTACGACACCAGTGCAGAATTTGCAAGAACTAATTGTTGCTGTTACTGAAGCCGAGAAGATCGTGCAAACCAGGAAGCCATTTGTAGCAACTAGTGGCAGATCCTTCAGATGAGATTTGAAGTTCAATTGGCGTACAAGACCCTATCTTTTAAGGTCCTATCCTCCAGAAAATAATGTCAAAGGAGGTAACAACAAGAAGAACTTTTCTGGTCTGAATTCCGATGGATCTACGTGAAATTCTCAGCAATGTCAATGTTACAACTGTGGGGAGATATGGCATATTCAGAGGGAATGCCCGAAACCAAGGCATATCACAGGTGCACCTAGCATAGGCCGAGGTGGGCACGCCAATCCAATCAAAACACCAACACGCACAACAGGAGGACCACCCAACGGATCCACAAGTGAGACGCAACCGAGACCAACAATGCTACTCACCCTGACTGATGCTGAAGCTAGTCCTGATCTGGTGATAGGTACTATGTCAGTCTTTTCTCAAAATGCTAAAGTATTGTTAGATCCCTAAGCAAACAGATCATTTCTAAGTCCAAGGATAGCACTTAGCACGGATCGGCCTCTGTCTCCCTTGTCTCATCCTATTACGGTTCTAACTCCTTTGGGAGAGAAACTGATTTGTGATTTAGTCTACATCTACTGTACTGTACGTATGGTTCCGAATGTACTTGAGGTGGATCTAATCCCATAGGACATCTGAGAGCTAGATGTAATCTTAGGCATGGACTGTTTGGCAAAGTATCAAGCCCGAATGGAGTGTTTCACCAAGTGTGTGTGGTTCGCCATTCCTGGTGGTGTTGAGTACTGCTTTGAAGGTGATAGGCGAGTTGTTCCAATTTGCATGATTTCCTGGCTCAATGCAAAGTGATTAATCAGCAAGGGATGTACAGCGTACCCTTTTGCACGTACATTATGTTTCTAAAGAATCTTCGTACCTGGATTCTGTTCCAGTGGTTCATGAATTTCAAGATGTATTTCCAAAAGACTTAGACTGTTTGCCACCAGCAAGGGAAGTGGAATTCGGCATTGAGTTAGTGCCTTGTATGAATCTGAATTCCATTCCTTCGTATAATATGGCTCTTGCAAAAATGAAGGAATTGAAGACACAATTGGAAGATTTGCTGGATTGTGGTTTGATCCGACCTAGTGTGTCACCATGGGGAGCACCTATCTTGTTCTTGAAGAAGAAAGATGGTTCGCTATGATTATGCATCGACTATCAAAAGCTGAATCATGTGACTAGTAAAGAGCAAGTATCCTTTGCCTAACATCGACGATTTGTTCAATCAGCTCCAAGGTGCAGCTGTGTTCACCAA